>VDFB02179234.1:94442134-95088088 GCA_007258455.2 Sequoia sempervirens
TTTGACCTTTTTTGACTGATTTGACAAGACTATTACTCATTTCTTCAAAATGTCTAAGTGTAACAAAAATTTTAATTTTGGGGTACAACATTGGCTCTGTTTGGGGACCATGGCGGATACTTGCGGCATAGGAGAACCATAGAATCTCTGAATTTTGAGCTTAGACCAGTGCCTTGTCCATTGGGTATCGGAGTCAGCATCATTTCCTAATCACCTAATTTGCAGGACATTCCTTAATCAACGGCAACCCGACTTCCTAAAATCAATCGCAATAGCTGGACTTCCCAGTTGTTAAATCACCTAAAACAATATCTGAATCGTTCAAAAACACGGCAGACCAAGTACGTGGAAGGGGAAACACAACATAACGAAACATCAGCATATGTGGTCATATTACGTACCACAAAAATATTATTTTCGCCATGACGCTTTCGGAGAACCACCCACCCTTCGGCGGGACGGTACTGTGTGTATTGCCCGGTGGTGGTGGAGGGAGGAGACTCTCACCCAGTGCGAGAATGAGTAGGTTCTCTCCTCGCGGGCGTGGCTCGTGACCCTGAAGGTCCCAGCCACAAGGAATCAAATTTCCCATGCATTCCCTTGGGCTCATGTCTCTTATCCCATAAGAGGACTTGATCTCCAACCTCGAAATCTCGTTGGTGAGCTTTCTTGTGAAAAATCTTCTTCACTCGCTCCTGGTGCTGAGTGATTCTGTCTACTACCTCTTCCCTTTCTTCTTGAAGCTTAGTCAGGTACATGATACGCTTTTGGATAGGATCTGTGAACTCTCCATCTTCTACTACGGTCGCCAGCTGCAAGGCGGACAACTCCAATGTGATAGGTATCATTGCTTCTGTACCATATAAGAGTATAAAAGGTGAGGTACCAATGGCTCTCTTTGGAGTAATTCTGTCAGCCCAGAGAGCATCATAAAGTTTCTTGTGCCAAGTTTGCTGACTGGAATCAACCAACTTGCGGATGATTGTGACAATATTCTTGTTTGATGATTCAGCTTGTCCATTACCCTGGGGGTAATAATCTGATGAATGAGATAGTGTAATGCTATGATCAAAACAGAACTCCGTTAGCTCCTCAGACGAGAAACATGTTGCATTATCTGTCACAATTTTGCGAGGCACCCCGAAGCGTGTGACAATGTTTTCCTTTAAGAACTCACACATGACCTCGGACGTAGCTCGCTTGGTGGGAATGGATTCAACCCATTTTGTGAAATAATCAGTGGCTGTAAGGACATAAATATGCCCCTTTCTAGAACGTGGGTTGATAGGACCAATAAAATCTAAACCCCATTGTTGAAATGGAGCATCTATAATAACTGGCCTAAGAGGAGCGGCTGCTAACTTTGCCTTGCCAAAAAACTGTTGACACAACTGACATTTATGTACCCACTCATATGCATCGCAGAACATAGTCGGCCAAAAGAACTGAGCCCACAAGATTTTAAAAGCTGTCACCTTTGATGAAAAGTGACCACCGCATGCTTGATTATGGAAAGCTTCCAGCAAGCGCCGTTGTTGATCTTTGGTAACACACAACAAGAATGTTCCGTCAAGGCCCCACTTGTACAAAACATTGCTAATGATTACATAATTCTGTGCTTTCAGCTTAAGCGTTCTCCTTTGTTGCTTGTTCAGGTGATTTGGACAATCACCGTATGTCAGATAATACCATATCTCAGTGAACCATTCTCCCGAAGACTCGATCAACAAGACCATTGGAAGGTCTTCTTTAACTTCAGGTTCAATCTCAGGTATACCTTTGGCTTGGAGTTTCTTATCACCATCTTCCGCCATCAACTGACAAAGACCTCTCCCGCGGACGAGTTTGATTGGCTTGATCTCCAAATCATACTCTTGCACCTTTGCGACCCAGTTTCCTCTTTTGGAGCCCATCTCCTGTTGAGTTAACACGCTTTTTACCGCTGGATCTGTGACATACACAATGGTGTGAGAATTTAGGATATAAAATCTAAAATTCTTTACAGCTCGAACCACCGCATAGGCATTCTTTTCAATCTGAGAGTATCTTGATTCGCTGTCCTTGAAACTGCAGCTTATGAAAGCTATTGGAGATTCAGTTTCTTCATTTAACTTTTGTGTCAGAATGGCAGATAGAGTATACTCTAATGCATAACAATAAAGGATAAATTCCTTCTCAAAATCAGGACGGACTAGCACCGAAGCTCGACTGATGGCTTCTTTTATTGCTGCGAACGCCTTCTTTCCTTTTTCCGTCCACTTGAAAACTGTCTTCTTCTTCATCATAGCAGATTTATCTTTAGTTAACTCAGAAAAATCTGGTACAAATCTTCGTATGAAATTTACCTTACCAAAGAAAGAATGTACCCCTGTTCTGCTTGTTGGAAGAGACAAACTTCTAATACCTTCGACCAGGCTTGGGTCAATTCGAGTTCCCTCCTTGGAGACGATGTGGCCAAGCAACTTGCCTTCCGTCACTACGAAGATAGACTTTTTGGGATTCAATAATATTTTATGATATCTGCATCTCTCGAAGACTTCCCTAGATGTGAAAAGTGATCTTGTCGTACCTTCGAGAAAACAGTGAGGTCGTCTAGATAGATAATAATGACTTTATTCTTCAAGTCTCCAAATGCCAAATCCATGGCTCTCTGAAATGTCGCACCGGCGTTGATGAGGCCGAAGGGCATTCTTTCATAGGCAAATGTACCCCACGGGGTTGTGAATGTTGTCTTGAATTGATCTTCCTCAGCTACCGCTATTTGATTATAACCAGAAAAACCGTCTAATAAAGACAGCATCTCTGAACCGGTAACCGTCTGTAAAGTGTGTTCCATGATTGGCAAAGGATAATTATCCTTGAGTGATGATTGGTTCAAGTTCCTGAAATCAACGCAAATTCTGATTTCTTCGTTCTTCTTGCGCACAGGAACTATATTCGACACCCAAGTGGAATGATGGATTGGAAAGATGATCTTTGCATTCACCATCTTCTGGATCTCCGCGTAGATGGTATCTTGAATCCGCGGATTGTAGTGTCGTTGCTTTTTCCTGAAGGGCTTTGCTTCAGGTTGAAGAGGAATTGTGTGAGACAATTCTCTTGGTGTAAAAACTTTCAAATCTTCATACGACCAGGCGAAGACATCTCGGTATTGCTGGAACAAAGAAATGAACTTCTCGCTCTCCTCTGTCGTGCAGCATGTACCCAAATTAACAAGCCTAGGCTTGTCAATTGTACCAATATTGACTTGTTGATATTCAGCAGAGGTTTTATCGCTTGAGTTTCTCTGATCTTGAATGTATCTGTTGTGCCTGTCAAAAATATTCTCCAAGGAAACCAAACCCTTGGGAATTTTATTTCCTTTCAATTGGATTATGCTGGACTCGGGTTCTTCTGAAATTTCTTTATCTTCAGCAAGCTTTGGCATATCAGAGACTTCTTTTATTGCTTCTCTGTGAGTGGATGAACTGCCCTCAAAGAACAACTCTTTGAAATTATCTCCCATAACAAGAAACTCCTTAATGTGTTCATCATCGTTAAATACTTGCCAATTATCATAGTTGTCAGGTACAGCTGGCCTATATATTAATTCGATGGCAAACGCATTCTGACGAAAATCAGAATGTGGCATGAAAAGTGAAGCTGATACCGCGAGGGCATCTGCTCTGCTATGTGGAATATACTTGATATCAAATGCTTCGAACCAATCTATTGCATTCCACACCCTATTTCTATAATGTCGAAGACGATCTGCTTTCACTCTAAATTGATCTCTGACTTGCTTTACAACAAGCTCCGCATCACCTTCGACCCTAAGATATTTGATACCCATATCTTTTGCATTTCTGAGACCTAGTAAAAGCACCTCATATTCCACCGTATTGTTTGTACATTCAAATTGTAAGCGGTATGCAAAAGGATACAATTGTCCTTCAGGAGAAATTATCACAACTCCTGCTCTCGAACCAACAGTGGAACAACTCCCATCAAACTGCAAAGTCCACAGCTTAGGATCATCTGCTGATTTCTCTACGATGCACGCGATCTCTTGACTTTCTTCAGGAATTTCTGACAGCATGGCATAAGTACCAGGACCCGTTTCTTGATATAGAACTTGAGCTTGAGGATCTTGAGACTTCACGACCGCAAATCGAGATTTGGGTTCTGGTTCCAGCTTGAAAGTTCCTTTCTTTAATGGGATATTTGCAGAAGACCAATCCATCTGAATCTCTCCACCGAGGTCCTTGCAAAAGCTTCTACTTAGTAGCATCCCGTAGCTTGTTGGAATGTCAGCTACTAGGATGGTCATCATGATCTTCTTTTCAGGACAAGCCGCCAACCTCACTTGAGCATCTTTCAATTGACCAACTAATGATACTGACTTGGACTCCAGTGAGTAACATTTATCCTTTGTCTTGGTGCACGAAAGTCCTAGAGCGTTCATTACTTGCAGAGGCATGACGTTGTCTGAAGCTCCGGAATCGATGATACAATTGCTCAATTTATAACCTCCTATATATAGAGAAATATAGAAGGGCTTAGGCTTGTCTTCCGCCGGAATGGATGATTCGAGCAATGTGGGCTGCTTGGTAGATCCCTTCTTCACAAATTTGAGAAGTCAATCCACTTGCTCTGGATGATCTTGGAGATACTCTAACTGAGAAATCTGCACTTTGTTCTTCATCAATGAATCTATGATATCAAAATTTGCTGAGGACGAATCTTCAGCAATTGCTTTCACGTTCTCTTGAGAAGACTTAATATTTGAAGTAGAAGCTACTTCTTTTACTTTTTCTTTGTCTTTGATACCTTCAAAATTTCTTTCTTCTCCTTCTTCCTCGTGTGTTCTCGAGATGTTGGCTCTTCGTGAACAATACTGGGAAATGGCGATTCTGTGATTAATCATGGAGAGTAATGACTAATATCTTCTTCTTTGTTCTTCAAAATCGGTTCAATTTCGGCATTCTGCTGGTGGATCCCCGATCAAGTTGTCTCCGATTGAAAGGAACATTCAACTTGAGTAGGAAATCTAAATTTCTGCGTACGCAGATATCCCATTATCTCGTCACCACATTTTCGTGGCAAGATGCCCGGCAGGTTCGTGAATCATGAAAAGAAAGCAAAACACAAAGATTTTTGCGCACTGCCCGGTGGAGGTGGTCTCTACAAAATTTTGTAATAAGTTGTGTATCGAAAGTTATTTCTCCTCGGCTAATACGGCTGCTAAGGCTGATAAGGCTGTTGAGGTGCGGGCAAAGCAGGTGGTGGTGCAACCTAAGCAAGAGGTGTCGGCTGAAGTGGCAATTGCCTCTTGAGAATAGTTACTTCGTTCGCAACCCTTTGAAGCAATAGATCAGCAGAACTTTGAACCAAAGGCCTAATAGCATCTCCTCTGATCTTTCCTGAAGTGATCATGTTGTCTTCAATTTCTATCGCACCTTGTTGTGCTTCTCCCAGTTCTGTCTCATGAGCTGACCTTATGATAAAGGCTATCTCTGATGGAAGTGCATTGACAAAACTGCTTAACAGGATCTCAGGCGATGGATTGAGTGTATATGAAAGACGAGTAACCAGGCGGTTAAACCTTGCTATGAACTCCCTCATTGGTTCATTGTCCTCCTTTGAATTGGAAAGTCGAGCGAATAACTGGTGGCTATCTTCAGCTGGCTTGAATCTCGCAAGAAACTTTTCAGTCATAGTATTCTAGTTGGTTATGCAACCAGGCTCCAAGTGATTGAACCATTCGGCAGCAGCTCCCGCGAGAGTCTCAACAAAGAGACGAACAACAATATCTTCATGACCTACATGCAAAACAGTGCAAGCCGTTGAAAAGGATGAAAGGTGATCGTCAGGATGTTGACTTCCATCACCTTGGAATCGTGGAAAGTGCTTTCTTGACCCTTTAGGTAATTCATGATTTGCTCCTAAGGCCAAAGGTCTGATATGATCACCCCAAGGTAGTGGGGGACCTCTTCTCCGATTGCGATTGTTGTTGTCATCGTTGTTGCGGTTATCACCCATCGCTTCGGATTCTTCTTCTTCGAACACAGGTACGGCGTTGAACTCAGGAACTGTGTTGGATGACTCTCCAACTTCTGTAGGATGTGTGTGTGGAAGGAAAGTATCAACTTCTTGGAAGAGCAGATTTGTTCTTGTTCTCCTCCTTGTATAGACTATGTATGCCAGGATTGACTAGTCCCACGCAGGTGGTGGCAAGACAGGTCTTTCGGCTGCAATATCGGCTTTCTCTTCCTCTTTGTCTAGAATAACAACAGCATTTCTCCACTGAGCAGGGGTCTCCTTCTTCTCAAAGATGAAACTCCTCAGGCTGCTGATGATGTCTACTTGCTCTCCTTCAATTATCTGGAAACTTGGCTGGATAACTGGAGGTGTAAGATCAGGTTGTTGAATTGGAGTAGTAGGACGCCAGATGGTCATACCCGTGACATAAAGCCTAAGCTTTCTTTGTTGTTTAAAGCCTCGTGCCCCACGGTGGGCACCAGAAAACTGTTGGTGTTTAAATTGGCACCTCTGGAATGCGGATTTGAAAACGGACAGCTATGCACAGATAAACTGCTCTTCAAATTAGGAGGGGAAGCTCCCTCTTGCTGATGGTGTTTGAAAGAAAGTAAACTAAAACTAAGTTGCCTATCTTTTTGATCAGCTTAGAGCACAAGGTTTTTTAAACACAAACACCGCAGCTGAGATTTTCTGAAATAAGAAGTTCAACTACGACTAACTTAAACTAAAGACGTTCCTAACCTCTCAAGTAATAGCAGAGCAAGAGAAGTTAGAAATTAACAAGGTAGATTCTTCACAGCTTCCACACTCTTCAACTAACACCTACACACCCCACCGCAGTTTCCAAATAAAGGACTACAGAACACTGATAACGGAAATCTCAGATTTTAGACCAAGGCAAAAGAGGCTCATGATTTTATTACTCAAATCTCTAAAACAAAGCTCACTTCTAACATGCCTTGAACAAGAAATTGCAGCTAAGGAGGCTTGCAAACTTATTCTTAACACAATAGAAAACAACAATCTCACTAACTCCTTGTTGGCTGAAGAGGCTCAACAATTTGCTTATCACAACACAAATGAACAATACTTGAGCAACAAATAGAAGGCACAATAGGCTCAGTGTTTTGTTCTCACTAGCACAGTTTAACTAAGTGAACTGAAACTGAATAACAATTTGTTGCAATTCAGGCTCGCAATTTGCTATGACAATAACCGTTAAAGAAACTAAATGAGCAAAGGCTCTTATTTATAGAGAAGCAGAGTAGGGAACCCTAAAATCTTCTTGCTTTCACAATCTAGGGCTTGCTCAGCAGGCAAGCTTTATTACTAAATCTAGAAAGATAAAACCCTAGAAAGCAGAAAAAGCGGAAAATGCCAACTATTATATCTTATCTTCTTTCTATCCTCAAATAATGGATAAGGATTATTCCAAGAATAGAAAGAAAGCGGAAAAGAAAGCTTCTAGAAGAAAGCTGCTTTAAAGCTTGATCACATCCGCTAGGAAGTTTGAGATTGTGTCCCGGTTCGTTGCATATATGCCATCAACAGTAAAACACCGCTTTTCAAGAATATCTTCAGCATCTGCAATAGATCTCAGGAAATCTTCGACCTCATTGGCCGCTTTATCGAACTTTGCTGACATCACCGAAATATGACCTATCCTTCCTACTAACCGGATCTGCAACCGTGGAATAACACCTGAGGTTTTCTCTTTTCATTCATTTCTCTCAATACAATCTTTGTCAGATGACTTTATATATTCTACATCCTTTTTCACATTCACCCCTTGGAAAGAGCTACGCCACGGAATTGAAACACCTTCCTTCGAACATATCAGCTTTAGGGATCGCAAATCACCTGGCCTATTCGCCGACCGATCTCCCCCTAGTAGCCGGGCTGGCTTAATGCAGCGACATTGAACCCGCGGCTCAAACCGATATGAATAGACGCTTGCTGTGAGGGAGTCCAGAAAACCTGTGTTCTTGATTGGCGGTTGCATGCTCTCCAAGGCATGTAGATCGAACACCGGGCTTTGATATGATGCCCCGCCCCACGGATATAATTTGTGGAAAGAGCCGATCGGACTTTCGGCACAGGAGCGTATTCCATTTTAGAAAACTCAAATAAATGATCAGAATCATTTTGGTTCGTATTGGAAGTTCTGAATAATTTCTATTTTTAGAATGCTGATTTCTTTTGTGCTCAAATGACAAATTTTTTTGAGAAATTCTTCAGGATATGGGCTTTGATGAAATATCTATACGTGCTAATAACCCAAGATCATCCATGGAAAATTTCGGGGAATTTTGACTGAAAAGCAGAACCCTACTCCTTTTCCTAACTTTTCTGTCGGTATCCGGGTTTTGTCTGCACATGATTAGAAATGGACCTGTGATGATTAGATTTGCAAAACCCTGATGTTTGATCAAAAAAGCAGCCAACCCTAGGTTTTTGAACTTTCTTGAAAAAAGTTGCGATATGGGTTTTCTTCAGAAGACTGATTGGAAAGGACCCAGATGGTTGAAATTTGAATGCACTAAGGTTTTAACACATGCAAAATAAGCGTTCTATGTAATCCTGATGAAGTTTCGAAAAATTCTTCGGGAAGATTGAGCAAAAAGACCTCGCGATAGATCGAAAAATTTAAAAGCCTTTAACCTTCTCACATGAAAAAATTCTGATCTCTCGAACAGCAAGAATGAAAAGCAAGGTTGGCGCTTGTTGGTCTGAAAATTCATCGAAAACCAGCAACTTTATCTTTGAAAATCACAAAAATTTTCAAACTTGTTGTCTAACTTTCCTCCGATGCTTACCCTCGAAAAATAATAAAAACACATTGAAAAAGAAGTGTTAAATGTATTCTGTATTGATTTAGGGTTTTGTTTTCTTTTGCTATTTCTAAACCCTAAATCGTAAGCCCCTTGAACTTGATGCCATCCTTTCCCTCTGCCAATTTTGGAAATTAGTACTCAAAAATACCTGGCATGAACTTTGTATTTTCTCCAAGAGGGGCTTATTTCACCAAAGTGTTGTTAGTCAGTCGTACTTAACCTTTCAACTTCTTTCTCCATTTTGATAGAAGCAATTTCACCTCTGGATTTCTTGTTGATAGATTAACCCGACAGCTAGCCAGAGTGGTTTCATGGCGAGCCCACCAACCCAGAGATGGCCCGGAGGCACCTCATGCTAAAAACTTGATTTTGACCTTCGAATTCATGGGAGGCTTTTCCTTCTAGGGGCGCTCAACTTCTTCAGTGTTAGTCATTTTTCTGATTTCCAAGTTCTTCCTTCTCCCTTTGATTTTCTAATGAATCCTTGATTCCGGGAGCAACGCTGATCCGACCGACTGTCTGAATATTTCGTTGGATAGCCAGACTGATTTTGATGAGGCACTCTTTGGATGCTACTTCTGCAAATTCCATCATTTGAAGGCCTTAAAGTTTGGGCGCCCTTCTTCAACTGGGGCGCCCACTTCTACCAGACTTAGAAATTTTTTCAATTTATTCATGTCTTTCACTTCTATGGGCGATCTTGTTGAATTTTGGAGCTCAAGGCCCGGATTGATGGTAAAAAGTTTAAATCATTAAGTAAGCCGAGATGATTTTAGAGGGTCCTTCTTAGAAACACATTTGCCAAAAGTGCAGCTTTAGGCCTTCAAAGCATACCGCAAGTCAGTTTCAACTCACCTGTAGAAAGTTATTTATTTTTGCATTTTTCACCTTGTTTTCGATTTCTTCTTCTTTCAACTATCATCGCACTTCTCTATTCAGCCTCTTGAATTGAAGGACCGTGAGTCTGCTATCATGCTAGATAGTCGCACCGGAGTTCGTCAGCATTATGAAGACATCCGCTATAACCTTGACTCTAAAGTTCATCTCGTTTGAACTCTTTGAAAATTCTTTCTTCCTAGGGCGCCGGGCTTCTCCGTACTGAAAATTTCAATTTAATCTCTTCTTCGAAGTTTTAGATCTTCATTCTATACCTTCCAATTTTGACTCCAAATTTTTCAAGATCGATTGTCTGATGCTCCGGAAGTTCATCCATCAAGCCGACCGAATACTGAGCAACTTCCATTAGAGGTCCTAACCCTAATTCACTCATCTGATGCCCTAAAAAGGTGGGCGCCTTTCTTCACCAGGGTTGCCCAAACTCAGCAGTGTTAGAAAATTTTCATGACTTTTTCACTTTTCTTTCTCGTTCTTCGTGCATGTTCATCGTTTCACCTTCTGCTAGAATTTTAAGTGCTGAAACAGACGCCTGGCAGCCGAATGACCTCCATTGATGACCTCAGAGCCCCAGATACGCTTCTGAAAAGCGGAATAGACCCAGTAGGGCAAAACTGATTATTTTAAGATTTTGACTGCACCAGCCTGATATGGACGTATTTTGAGCCAATCAAAATCAGTTTGGACCCTGTCGGACCAACTTTCTATTTTTAGAAAATTTTGCCAGTATCCATTTCGAAAGAAACCCAGAAAAACCCAAAAAACGTTACTATTTCGAGAAAATTTCTAAAAATAGCAGTTTTCCTAAAATTTAGGGATGAAAAACTGAGATCTGGGTTTTGTGGATTAAGCTGCTTTGAGCAGACCAAGATCGTCAGAATTTGAAAATTTTGTGTTTTAACCTTTCATGCAAGACATGCACACCCAAATTTTGACCTTTTTGACTGATTTGACAAGACTTTTACTCATTTCTTCAAAATGTCTAAGTGTAACAAAAATTTTAATTTTGGGGTACAACAAGACTCAAATTGAAAAGTAGGAAGATGCAAATATGGAAGAACATATTGATGGATTAAAGAATGGAAAAAAAGAAAAGGGTTTAGATGCAAGTTTAAATGAGGATTTGCAGGATGAACATATAAAAGAACAAACAAAGCATTTTACTTCTACCTTGAGGAGGTTTGTCGGATAATGGAATTCAATTGACAATATAAACCACTAATTTTTTGTTGTGTATTTTATTTATTAAGTACTGACAATGAACCTAGATCTTTTAAGGAGGCTCTATTTTCAATAAATAGTGAGTCTTGGATGCAAACCTTGGAGGAGGAAATGATGGCCCTAGGTAGTTGTAATACTTGGGATCTTGTTAGTTTGCTTGAAGAAAGATAGCACATCGGTTTCAAGTGAGTGTATAAAAATAAAATGGTGTAGATTGATTATTGGAGAAGTACAAGGCCAAATTGGTGGCTAGATGTTGTTAGTGTTTGTAGCTTAGGGAGATATTTTCTCCTAAGTAAAAATTTAAATAATAAATAATTAATAAGGTAAGTCGGCCTTAATCACAAATTATATTATTTCTTAAAAGGAGGCCGACCTAAGTGAAGAGTCACCTTGTTTTGTATATATACAAGGTGGAGATCATTCAATCAAATCATCAAGTCATTCTCATATTCAATTGGCATTCTTTCAAGGAGGAGTTCAAACTTAGCAGTAGATTAGTTTCACTTGTATTTTTGCATCAAGGAGTGATGCTATTCTTCATTATATTCATTCAACCTTGTGTAAGGCTAGACTCTGTATGCAACATTCTACACTTCTATCTGATAAATATATGAGATATATTTTTTGTTGGGTTTTTCTCCCTCGAGTAGGAGGGTTTTCCCCGGGTAAACTATTGTGTTTATTGTTCATGTGTTGTGTATTTTTGCTTATGTCATTCTTGATCTAAACACTAACATGGTATCAGAGCCAGGTTATGAAATATCCCAATCAGATTTGACAAAGCAATTTTGGTTTTGTGAATACAATTCAATATTAAGTTCGAGAAGAGTCAAAGGCGTCAATTTAGATTGAGGAAAGATAATCGAATCAGGGAATTAGGGTGCAGAGTCAATGGATATAGCCTTGGGGCCGAAAGTTGCCTCTAGAGATAATAATATTGACAACAACAAATGATAGTCGAAACATAGAGTGTCGATTTTGGAGTAAACCATCCAATGAATAGTATCCCGCGACAATTGCAGAGTATACATTGAAGGCATTATATTGAAGACCAATGTGTCCTCTACGCTGGCGGAGGATTCTTATGTATGTCAGGTTTGCATATGTTTTACTGTTGGAACTCTCTGGCCTTGGTGGAGGAGAATATCATCGACATTCCATATTGCCTAGATGACATGAGAAATCAAGGCACTGTTTTGGGCCATCTTAGAGATATTGCCATCATGTGTGTAAATGAAACATATCGATTATAACTAGAATCTTAATCTTGGTCTATGCCACAAATTGAACTATATCGTCGCTCCATGTTGATTAAAGTCGAAATTCATCAATGCAGAGACAAATAACAAGTCGTGCGATAATCGGGGAAGAAAGCAAAGAACTTCGGAATCACAAATATTAGGAGATGCGAATACATGAACATAAATGGAGATAACGAAATCTTGCCATTCTTATTAATATTCTAGACTGTCGTATTTCTTTTCAAAGGAGTTGATATCGATAAAGGAAGTTGTGGTAGATGCAGACCCTTCAACTGGAAATAAATCATTGCCACTTGTCAAAGAATTATCGGGAGCCTCTAGTTTTGAAGATGTTTTTTTGTCATGGTAAAGAAATCAAAGCTTCAATGCTTCCATCGAATGCAGCTAGAAAATACTTAAAAGAGACAAACTGAAGACATCAAAGTCGACTAAAGGCATCAAGAGGATATTTGTGGAGCACAGGAAATATAAATTCGAAATTCAATTAAGCACTCAAATATTCACTATCTAATGGTGTCGGCTTCTATGAAGAGTTGTGTTGCAGAGCAGCCATATCTTAAAAGGTAAGTAGTTCAATGGGTAAACTCAAGAAAGCTCGGGAAAGAATGACATGGAGTTGGTAATACATTTTTTTAAAAATATTTAGAGCAATGCTTAATTTGCAATAATCGTAGTTTAGAGAAATTGTGGAAAATGTTTGTCATGGGAAGAAGAGATATACAAGTCGATATGAGGGAGGCCCAATAGAAGTAAACTCTCGGCGAAGTTTTTTTTTTTTAAGGAAGTGACGTGGCCAGTTCATGAAACGTGGAGATTCCTATCTATTGTCGTCCAATGATGCGATCAATATTTTGGAATTTGTGAACACTTGAAGTCGCAGTTGAGAGAGTTTGGGTGTTTCTGTTCAAGCGCCTAGCTAATAGGTTGACATGGGATCCAAAAAATAATATTGACAGGAACACAAATTGGATGTTGATAATTATGTGATGATTGGAGGTTGTGTTTGAAAGTCCATGATTTACAGGGACATCAACAAGAGTAAGTTTTGCTATTCCATCTAACTTACTCTTTAAAATTATACCTTAGTTGATCCAATCTGGAAAGGATGGAGCAAAAGGATGATGATAGAATGCATAAGGAATTCAAAGAAAGGAAGAGCTTGAGGAATCCTGTGAGGAAGTCATGAGAAATGAACAAACATGAAGTCATAGCTTGCAGCCATGGACTAAGCTGGTGGTGCATAACTCTCATGATTCTTCACTTGAGGGCACAAGGTTGGGTCAGCCTTGGATGGAGAATTTGCGACCAGTTTCTTCAAAGAGGAGGAAATAACATTTAGAGGGAGTCTGACAAACCAACAGAGGCAACCTTGGACGAGAAGGTCAGAAGGTCAATGTGGGTACTTGGAGTTCAAAAGGAGTCACATCATCATGAAGATTTATTGCACTGTATATTTCTCCGAGATGGAGAAATATGAGGTGAAAGCCCTTGTAGTGTATATTTCTCTGAGACGGAGAAATATGAGGTGAAATCCCTTGTAGTGTATATTTCTCTGAGATAGAGAAATATGAGGTGAAAGCCCCTTAGTGTATATTTCTCTGAGATGGAGAAATATGAGGTGCGAGCCCTTATTCATCTCTGAGACTAAGATGAGACGTCATGTTGAGAGACTCCATGACAACATCACATTGAGAGACTCTGTGATGAACCCTTTGTACTTGTGTTTTTCCACACAAGGGAGTAGCCATGGTGGACGTTATGTTGAGAGACTCCATGACGACATCACATTGAGAGACTCTGTGATGGACACTTGTACGTGTGTTTCCTTCCACACATGGGAGTAGCCATGGTGGATGTCATGTTGAGAGACTCCATGACGACATCACGTTGAGAGAATCCATGATGAACCTTTGTGTTTCTTTCCACACATGGGAGTAGCCATGGTGGATGTCATGTTGAGTGACTCCATGATGATATCACGTTGAGAGACTCTGTGATGAATTACTTTCCACAAATGGGTGTAGCCATTGTGGGCATCATGTTGAGAGACTCCATGACGAGGATAACTAGAAAATACCTCCCTAGCTAAGAGGGAGTGTTAGTGTTTGTAGCTTAAGGAGATATTTTCTCCTAAGTAAAAATTTAAATAATAAATAATTAATAAGGAAAGTCGGCCTTAATCACAAATTATATTATTTCTTAAAAGGAGGCCGACCTAAGTGAAGAGTCACCTTGTTTTGTATATATACAAGGTGGAGACCATTCAATCAAATCATCAAGTCATTCTCATATTCAATTGGCATTCTTTCAAGGAGGAGTTCGAACTTAGTAGCAAATCAATTTCACTTGTATTTTTGCATCAAGGAGTGATGCTATTATTCATTGTATTCATTCAGCCTTGTGTAAGGCCAGACTCTGTATGCAACATTTTGCACTTCTATTTGATAAATATATGAGATATTTTTTGTTGGGTTTTTCTCCCTCGAGTAGGAGGGTTTTCCTAGGGTAAACTGTTGTGTTTATTGGTCATGTGTTGTATATTTCTACTTGTCATTCCTGATCTAAACACTAACATATGCTACTCCTAAAGAAACAGAGTAGATTTCTACAAAATTTCATCCCCTATTACTAATTAACTTCTATTAGACTTTTATTATCTATATTATAGCTCGTGATTTTGAAATTGAGCAAATAGATTTGAAACCTGTTTTCTTATATAGGGATCTTGAGGAGGGGATTTATATGCAACAACTTGATTATTTTGTTGCAAAGGGGAATACACATTTGGTTTACAAATTGAACCAATCATTATATAATCTAAGAGTCACCCAAGATATGATATAAAAAGTTTGATTCTTTTGCATTGAGTTTAGGTTTTGTTAGCAGCGAAGATAATCATTGTATTTATGTTAAAATTATTAGTAAACAAATTTTAATCATTGTCTTATATGTGGATGGCATGTTTATTAGTAACAAGGTGATGATTATAAAGCTCAAAACTCATATTTCTTACACATGATATAACAAATTTGGGGGCTACAAAATATATTCTTGGCATGGAGATCAACAAAGATCAAATATAAAGAAAACATTGGTTAATCCAGACTAAATATATTCTTACCATTTTGCAGTGATTTAGCGTACATGATTGCAAACCTGTGAGTATTATGCTTCATGTTGTCACTAAGTTTTCTTTAGATGTGTCCCAAATCGGATGGTGCTTTTGAAGATCTATCCAACATAGATTATGCTAGTGTTGTCAATAATCTAATGTATGTGATAGTTTGCACAAGACCAAATATTGGCCAAGCAATGAAAATTTTAAGAATGTTTATGTCCAACCTTGGCAATAAGCATTAGATTTGCATTAAGAGCATTTATTGATATTTGTGAAAGGTTTCTAATTACTATTTGTGTTATCATAGTACTGATAATGAAGATAAATCGTTAAAACATGAGACTTTGTGAATGTAAATTGGGCAAGTGACAAATAGTCAAGGTCTACTAGTGGCTATGTGTTTTCTCTATTTAACAATGCAATGAATTGGATAAGAGACAACCCACATTTGCTTTGTCCACTATCAAATTAGAGTATATGATTGCTACATGTGCCTTCAAAAAGACAATTTGATTACAAAGCCTTTATACAAATATTGATTCTAATTGAAAGATAGTAAGAATTGGTTGTGATAATCAAAGTACTATTTGTTTGGCCAAGAATCTCATTTATCGTGCTTGTACTAAGCATGTTAATGTTCAATATCACTTTGTGTGAGATGATAAAATTGGTAAGATCCTATTATAGAACACTTACACTAAGAAAAATGGTATGAATTCCCTCGTGAAACTAGTAACCATAGATAAGTTATCTTGGTGTAGGAAGGTCATGGGCTTTAAATCTTGTACTTAATTCATTTTATGTTCCAAATGAGTGTATTTGCAATGTATAATATCGAATAAAAAAATATTAGGATTGAGGTGTTATTAACCTTAAAAATTCCATGCATATTTTATTTCCAACACTCTTTTGAGGTAGGGTGTAATTGAATAAATCATTTATAATTTAGATTCCCTTAAAATCTTGATATTGGTTGTCATATGCATTTATAGGGAGGCGGAGCACTACAATGGCAATTACTTTGACTTTGTACTCACTAAATGTTATTTCTCAATTCTAGGTGCTAGGATTGGGGAATGGAGAATCTTGTCATATCAAATGGGACCCACATAAGTTATCATCTCCAAAATGGTATAACATTTGAAGATGTGTTGTCAAGAAGTTACGAGCCAAAGATATTATTGTGGTTGTGTTTTCTATTTAGGGATTCATTGATTAAGCTCATGTGAAGTTGTTGCTCATGATTACTATTTTTGAAAAATGCTCTCCAAAATGTCAAGGGTTTTTTGCATTATACTTGAGTTTTGTTATCAATTGTTTTGGTCAAGCCATTTATGCTTTTGCCTCTACCTATATTGAAGGTATGAGATAGTAGATTGATATCATATTTCACATGTACACGAGTATTGCATCTTGTTAATTTGTGAATAGGACATAATTTCCCTCTTTCTTTGGTAGAAATTTTACCAAAAAGATTTCTCCATATAAATTTCATGTTATGTGTTGTAAAGACATGATTCATTAATTGTATTATTAATTTTATGTTTCCAAACATAATCTTTTCTAGTGATCCAATACCAAAAAATAAATTTCAATTTTACACACTTTAAGAAACAATTATTGTAATAATTCCATTTTATTTCTCAATAGTAATGACACCCTTGCCCACAACTATCATCCACATAATACATATTCACAATAGATCAAATTTACAAAGAATATTAACATCTTTCTATTATGCAACATCTTCTCATACAATCTCAAGCTTATGACCCTTAGTCACTAGCCCTCACAAGCTCTCTTATTGCAAGATCCATGTCCATCCTCTATTTATATTATATTTGTGTCAGAGTTGAGAAATGACCCTGCCACTATGATTGAAAATAAAAAATAGAGACAATAGGGGAGTTCAAATTATTAAAGGGGCCTAATCAATGAACTAGCCATATAAGATTGGCCACTTTTTAAGCATGTTAAACTTTATCCAAAAATGTATTAGACATTTACGATCATAATACTACCTGTGTTCTAGCTCATTATAAAGTGAAGGATGGACAAACTGTCCAAGTATCCGCATATCTAAGTCTTATGTAAATGTGGAATTTAACAATGAAAGATTACCGACCCAAGATACTCCGAATTAATAGTTAACCATTTGGTGAAAGGTTTATTTACTAGCCAAAGGCACAAATATTATCCATTGTACCTTGCGTGTAAGTCAAACACTTGCAATTTGATGTTTTGTGACCACTAATAATGTTATATAATACAATAGATTATACTTATCATCCAAGAAAAGCATTTCAAACCCACATTGGTTATAGAATTGATTATAAATACACATGGAATATTGCTGCATTTCAGTCTTACAACTGTTCCTTACGGATAATTGTAAGCCAACACCTAAATTTTAAAGCACGTTAAAGATAATCAAGAACAGCTAAAGATAACATGTTGAATTAGTTTATACTTCATTAAATAAAGAAAATAAGTTAGCGATGGTCGGCTATGATCTTAATTCACCTGTGGTGACTCAAGGAACAAGTACTGCAAAAAGCAATCACCATTAGTCATTATAGATTTCAACTTGTAGTCCAACGGAAATAATGGAGGACAAAATAGACCTGCATAATTAGCTAAGAGACGTGAATCTAACAATTTACCTCAAATGATCTGCCAGATTGCTCAAACTCGAGCATGCTGAGTGCCACTTCACAGCTTTGTGACACAATAGGCTCGGGATCTTTTTCATATTCTTTAAGTAACATAATGCTTTTGTTATCTGCATGTTAAGTACCAGAGATGCAAAGACTAGTAAGAATGAAATAATCTCACGAGAACACTTCTATTATCTGCATGTTGAGTATCAAAGATTCAGACTAGTACGATTGAATTTAACTTACAATGTAATTATCTTAATTAATGAAGAGAACGTTCTATATAATAATTGGAACTAGTATAGTTACACGAACGAAAAATGTCATGTCCCCCAAAATTGTGACACCCAAATACGAAATATTGAAATACTAATAAATAAATAAAATGAATATCTAAATGAATATCAAAAAATATATATATCAATATTAGCAATTTAATATACTATAAATAAAATATAAATATTAAACAATACAGACAATTGATATTATTAAACAGTAATTATCAACAAATTAATATTTATGTCTTAATATTAAATATCAAATATTAGAATGAAATAATAAATACCATATAATACATAAATATTAAATCATAAGTAACAAAGACAAACAAATAAAAAAATGAACTGAATACCCAATAAAACAAATATAAGATTAAGAATAAATAATAGAAAACATAAAATAACATAAATAAATATTACAAGAAACCACTCTTTGAATAGCCTCTTAATACAGCAGCAACTATTAAAAAGAGAGAAAATTCCAATAAGAAACGATTAGCATTAAGGAACTTTGAGCAGCGATTCATTATCTTCTAAAAAGGCAGCGATCAAGTTTATGGATGTTAAGAGGAGATCAAAGGTATTAAAGTAATAAGGATTAAATATTATGAAAGGGCAGAAGTCAAGAGTTGCATCTCACGTGAGAGGAGGTATTCTTTGTGAAGGGACATGTCCATTGTTTGGTTTGAGAAGATATAGAAAATGGAGGATATGTGGATTAAAAAGGGGAAGTAAGAAAGGAGTCTGCAGATTGCTGGCTGTAGAGAGGAGAGATGGCAGATCAGTGGTAAAATCTGAGTATTGGTATGTATTATTTATTATAGGCAAGGATAGTGAGGTATTAGTAATATTTCATATAAATAATATTTACAATGTGATTATAATATTTGATATATAATGCCAGTCATAATGTTATTTGATTATTTATGATTTTAGAATATACTAATATGTGATGTATAATACTATTTAAGATATTATCTTTAGAGTGTAAAGTTATGAAGTTATGTGATGAACAATATTATTCGTGATATTATCATTAGGATATAATAATACTTGGTGTCTAATATCATTTATAATATTGTCACACTAGGATTTGATACTATAAATAATTACAATTTATTATATAAATGATAATAAAGGAATGGACTAAGAATTTAGTAATGGTTGGAGTTGATATATATGTTTCATATATATATATATTTGATAAATATAAGTATATTAAATATAATATGTTTTCTGTAGATAATTCATATGTTGATAATTGTATTTTGGTTATTGATGACTATATATATGTGTGTGTGTGTGTGTGTGTATCTATATATATATATTGAGACCCATAAATACCTCATAGGTGGTGGACACATACTATATATATAAGATAATGCATATACATAATATTTTATTTGCGATTATCCAAAAATGATGCTTGTAGCAATTATTGAGCCTTATAAGTAATAATGACTCCATTCATTCATGATGATGTTAAATGGTATAATAGAATTCCATCTATGGGATCTTGAAAGACATTTGTACACATTAAGGAATCATTCATAGTGAATAATAGGAAGGAAACGAACAATCCTTTGGCAAGGAACAAATAATTAAATCATTTTTGATCTAATTAAACGTTATTACTGAAATTTATTAATCTCTAACGTCTCTAATGTCTCCTTGAGAACACTTTGAAAGCCAGATTCGGGTTTAAGTGTTTCCACTAGAAAGGGGTCATTACAAAAAGTAACATACATGCAGATAATAATTGATGAGCAAAATTAATGATAATAAAAGATAGTTTCTGCTACAAAATTGACCTAAGTTGGTCATGAGTGTGATTCAGGAAAGAGAATTGAATTTTCAATCCATCAATACACCTTTCAGCACACTAATTCTTTTCACAATATGACAGATAACTAAGCAAAACGATGGGGATTATATGTTCCCAAAAAAGTTGAAAATCAATGCAATGAACTTTTTGCACCATTCTGCAATAGTAGCACTACCATTAACAGAGATAAAGTACCACCAATCTAGAAATGTAATACATAGCAAACACTGGGATAGCAGAAACACTTCTATAGATTTTCTGCTTTGTCCCCCTTATGTCAGAAATCAAGCTGCTTTCAAACATAAATCAATTTTGTGAAAAGGCTACTGATAAATTATGAAGGCATATAAAGGAGCCAAGAAAATATTTAAAGTGCTTAAGAAGCCATCTAATAAGATATTTTTTTCCATTTAAAGAATGTATATGGATATAAGCATCTATGATATTTTCCCGAGACTTCAGAATTGGTCAGAAGACCTGTGGTAGTATATATGTAGAAGAAATCCATGCAAATGTTTGATGGTACAAGGAAGATAAGAATGACTTATGCTGGTCACAAATGCCCCTTTAGTGTGGAACCAACCAGGTTTGACACCTTACAACCTTATGTGGATATGTATTGTGATTCTGTTTTGATAAGGCGCGCCTTTTGATATCATATGTGTGTGTGTGCCTACCATTGTATATTTCCAATAGGCCTCACCAACATGCTCGTTTTCCTTTGAAAATTGACTGGGTTTTATTGTTATTATACAGTTAATAATGTTTTCAGTCATCTGATGAATACTTGGAAGAAAGCTTTTAGCATTCCAAGGTCATTAGGAAATGGGCAAAGGTTGGCAAATACAATTTAAGGATAAGACAAAAATCTAAAACCATTAGGTATTGAGATTTGGCTCTATCCTTAATTGAAGCAGTTCAATGCATAAAGTAAAATTGTTGCATGCCCTAGCGAAGAAGGTAGGCTTGTTGACGAATGAACTTATTCACTCCATTTCTCACTAACCAAGAATCTTAACGACATAAATTGTATGATGCAACATTGAATTTAATGAAATGCATTGAGAAGCCCACTAAATTTGCATGTAGCTCAACAGTAGACTCTAAGCTTTTCAGAAACAGAAAGATTTATGGGTTTCACAATAGCATCAAATAAAGGCTTGTACCATTGGAAAGTATTTTTCAAGAGCTTTTTGACAATATATCATATAGCATATTATAGTCTAACTGTGAGGAAATAATATAATTACAAAAGACCTCCAGCTCCTGAAAGGAGGCAATACTAATTACGGCAATTAGAGAGAAATAAATTTTCTCCAACAAATAAGGTAGATATTACCATCAATTGACAATAACCACCAAGCTCAACTGCTACCACCATAAATTCCAGTCAAATCCTTTGTTCGAGAGCTGTACCAGCTAAAGGACCAGATTCTGCTGAAACTATTAACTTATGGAGGATCGCATCAGCAAATTGTTATGAAGTATATAAAAGGTCTTCATGGTCCTCCTAAAGCTTGCACTTATCATCTAAAGCTTTAAAGACATCATCTTTTGTTAAAAGTTAAAACAGAAACCATTATTGAGATTTTTGCTAGCCTAGATGATCAAATCCTTATCAGAAGGATAAAGAAGTTCCTTAAAGTGGCCAAAAGACAACACCACAAGGCCCCTGAGAATAGTATTCAGCATTGGAAATTTATGATCTGAGCTTGCAATCAGATCTGCGTTACAATTCCTATCATATTGCAGCATCTACATATAAAAAAAAATTAGACATGACAGGCATACTCAACTAAGCTATTTCATTGAGTTCTATGTTTGTAAAATATGGCTAACTTTAACAATGAGAAACATGCATGCATGGGTGGCATTTAACCCCAAATTAAAATTTGCATTTACGACCAAAGTTGAAGGGACCAATATCTTCCTATTTCTCTTTTATTACCAACAATATTCCCCATAGAATGTGAGGATTGCATATGTAAATCCTAGCAAAGAGGACTTACATCTAGTAAGTTAAGTTTCAGTTGTTGGTCTCTGCCAGAGTGGATCATTATTATTAATATTTATGGCCAGTTAATTGCATTTATTATCAGATCAGGAAATATGTCTCCTAGAATGTATGAAGCTGGGGGTGGGACCTTGCCATGATGTAATATCAACACAGCAACAACCGATGTCTCCTTTCTCATGAATTTGCCTTAAGTTCTAAGTATTAAATCAAAGTCATAATGAGAGAATAATGAAAAACATCAAAAGAAACATATCTATGATAGGTTTATTAATGCCTGAAAGACATGCTCTGCAACAAATATTGCGCATTTACTAAAATTCCCATATGCAAGAAACTGGAGTACTAGATACAACTAGCTAGTGCTATGTTTATGTGCGTTAATATATGTTTATTTCCATATATGGCCATGCCTGTTGTCTCAGTCATGTGTTTATACTATATATAGGTACAGGGAAAGTGGTCAGTAAGACCTTGAAATATTATCCATCATCAAACATTTGAAATTTATGGTGGAACTTAAAAAGGGGAAAATGTGTTCCTTCTATCAAACCTACTATGCAAAGTTCAATGGACAACCTTCTTACCATCTTTGATAATGAACTTGGTGCCAACCACAAAGCAGATGGATCACACCCTTATAAGATGTTTGTAATGATATTAGGACACCAAGATAAAACATTTCTTTTTAGTTTTCATTATCTTGACTTGTCTCTTGCTGGTATAGATGGTGGAGCTGTAATATGTCTTATTGTATTGATATGAACATTCATGTTAAGATTATTATAATGCCAATACGTTATATGTGTGTGTTGCTCAATTGCCAAAACCTAGATTCTGGTAAATGTGTGTTGCCTTCGTCCAATGAATCCAGGGTAAAAAATGATAAGCCTTATCCTCACACCTGCTTGGCCAAAATAGTTCCTGTACAGCCATCTGGTACCTACTCTTGAACTTGTTTTACATTGCAGCTTTTTTTTTTTTCAAATGATGGAGAAATAAATGCTGCATACTCTAGTAGCAAAATTGTTCTCCGGAACAAATTGGCAAACCAAAAGATTAAGATGTTTTTCAAAAAGCCACAATTTAATCAGAAAAATTTTGGATTAGGTTTTGGATTTTTGAAAAAATGGAGAAAATATGGTTAGGGTTAAGGTTTTCAAGAAAAATAGAAAAAATCACCAGAAAGTCATATATAATAAAAAAACTGGTTGAAATTGCAAGTAAACCCTATGCCATGACTTTTTGGTGATTTAAATGTAAATCAATCACCAAACATTGCAATTTATTGCTGAAAAAACTGGCACCCGCAATTTATTCGAAAATTGCTATTAATCACTACAAAAAATCACCAAACTGGCTGATCAATGATTTATTGGCGATAAACACTTTTATACTGCAAACATAGACAGAGGTTTACAAATGAGACCTTTGCAGGCATCTATGGAGACTGGACTTGGGGAATCTAAACTGTGTTAGGATTGTGCCAAGGGAACTTTATATGGAACACACAGGTACCAAGATAGGTATTGATCCAAAATGGATCAGACATGTTAGTGAAGTTGGCTAATGCTGCCACTAAACATATTCTTGAAAACTTTTTCCGAGCACAAGGCATTCATAAGACACATTTCCCAAAGGCAAATATTAGAAACAGAGTTGCACAAAATTCAGGTGGTCAGAAAAGGTATAGAAAATCACCTGAGTGATCCAAACACTCAAGGGATTGCCAACATGACAGAAACAAGTATCGGTCATGCTTTTTACCCCAGCTAAAAACGTCATACAGTTCCAGTTGTGGCTGAATACATCATTGAACACTCTGCACATACAGGACTGTTTCATCCACAGCTGAAACCATCCCAAGTATGACAAAAACACAGCTTGTGGAGAAAAAGGAGCTAGAGCATTTGGTATTTCTATCTTTTGACATTCAAAAGACCTTTGGGGTTCCCTTTGAAGCTCTCTTGTAAGTTATGAGCTAGTTTACTCCCTTGAGAGACATTGTAAGGGCTTTCCTTTCAATTGTAACTGGCTGTACTGTACCTAGTTTCTTTAATCAGGTAGTCTTATGAAAGTTGAAGTGTAACTGGAAAGATCAGAGAGAAGTTGCAAAGTTGTAAAGGCGTTTGGTTACTCTTGAATGTGTAAGATCTCCATGATGACCTTGAGCAGGTAGCAAACCTTTATAAAACAAGGAAATAGCGGCAAGTGGAGGAGCCATCTTCTAAAATTCTCTCCCATTTTAGGCTTCTCTGGGTAAAAGGCCAGGGACACTCCATTCTTTCTCTCAATTTTGATGATATATTCTTCCTTTATGCATGTTTGCATCGAAAAACAACAAATTTTAGACATAAGGACTGTTTTCCTGCACTTTTGCATAAGGATCAACATCTTAATTGAAACACCATTAGAATAGATAAGATCCATGTTGGTGAGTAAAGTAAATGGAATATCCACACTAATTATGGGTCAGATTGATATCAGACATGGTTTTGTGTTCCCTTTGATATGGCTTTGTGTGGCATGTGTGTGTCATGACCCCGAAATTGTAACGCATTAAAATGTAATGAATGAATAAAATAAATAAATATTAAAAGTGTAAAAAGGAAATATTTGCAATTTAATATTAGTATAATTATAATTATCGTAAGATAATATTATAATTATAAATGTAAATATTGACAATACAAAATAAACATTGACAACTTTAAATATCATTATAATCACTATAATATATAAATGCTAAAAGATATATAAAAAACTAGTATAATAATAATAATAAATACATTATATATTTCAATAAGAAACAATTAATATAAAATATATCAGTGTAAATTATAAAGCAGCAACTATGTATTATAAAGGGATTAATATCCATAAAAGAAACCATCCAAGATAAAGAATACAAAATGCAGCGATTCAAACTAATAAAGTTTAAGACATCGATTTCATTTACCCAAGGGACAGCGATTAACTAAGTGACACGTCCCAGTCAAAAAGATTGTGTCCTTTCATCTGATCGGGGGATATAAAGGAAGGCTGGTTCCAAAACAGAAAGGCATCCAAGAATTTGGAAAATAACAAGAAGAGCATCGAAGGAAATAAGAAAGGGAATGTCATGTGAATAAAAGAAGATTCTGTGCAGACTTTGAACAGATTCTAGTTCAAAGGAGGGGAATGAATATTCTTCAGAATATAAGTATACAATCAGAACAGAGAACTATAATTCTGATTTATATTGAAGTAGCTAAATATACATAAAATCATACACACACACACACACACATATATATATATGTGCGTGTGTATATGTAGATGTGTGAAGTACATGTGAATATACAATAATGATGCTTGCAGCAATTATTAAGCTTTATAAGTAATTATGATATTTTAAATAAGTATGGATAAGAGATTCTTATCCGCTTGATCAACACTAATGATATCTTCTAAGTGTGAAGAACAGATCGATTGGGAATAAAGGCAAGAGATCTGCATAGCATTTCTACTACTAATATGCATTATTACTGTAGGCATGGATCTAGATGTTGTTCTTGAGAAGCCATAACATGTATTGCATATTATTGCCTAAAGATAAATCTGAATGTTTGAACCTGTTTGAAAACTTGCTTGGGGGGAAGGGCCTGAGACAGTGATGTGTGCCTAGAGGTCCCACTTAAGATCCGTCTAATGTCCCCTTTTTAGCATGGTCATGTTTGCCGATGGTTTAGCCTATCATTGACCCTCATAGGCTAATACAGATGATTTGAGGGTCTTTTGAGGCAGAGTCTTGGTTAGCTGAGGCTTGTATCTTCTCCGGAGTTCAGTGATTTTCAGTTCTGGCTTTCGTTTGGTGTTTCCAGGGGCCTATTTGCTATGCTTACTATTTATAGTAAGCCTCAGTGGTTGATAGAGAGGGACCCTTGCTATTTTTAGTAAGGCAGTTGGAGGTGCAATGGATGTAGTGGTTAACTCCTTGGTTCGGATGGCTCATAAAACAGACAATTATTCTAGGAGTTATTAATTTTTAAAGTGACTAAGGAATAATTAAAATATTTAAATATAAAGTCACTTTAATTTTATAAAGTGTTTTAAGTGAAAAATTAAAGTGGGAAATATATCTTTTATCCCACATTGGCAAGGAAAGGTTTGAGCTCTCATAAGAAAAGAATAAAAGAAACTTAAGAGCTCATTCTTTTGCATCTAGGAATTGTTATTTGCATTGAAGACTTTTGGTGGTGGAGAAGCCAGCTAGGGTTTCAACCATTGGAGGACATTTGGGGACGAAAACCCTCATTGGTTGAGCAATTTTGAGGCTGCAAGATACCAGCGGAATTATTGCTATAGGAGAGCTTCATCCAGAAGTTATAATTGTGCTCAAAAGAGAAAGAATTTCAACAAGGGTTTCGAAGGTTAATCATTGCAGATCTGAAGTGTTGATGTGCTGCTACAGTACCTGTGAACAGTAATCCGCTACAGTGATTGCTACAGTGCTGGGTTATTATTATTGGCTGAGTTTTGTATGAGTTTCCAAGGGGTTGGCATGAGGGTCTAGAAGTGTTGGGAAGCCATAGCTATTGGTCTTTTAATCTGCTGTGAGTTTCCTGAGGCGTGTGGAGGTATATATGCTTTTTTTTCCTGGGTGTTGTTGTGCATTAGCAGCTGCTGGGCGTAGGGGTTTCTGAGCATTCCTTTGGTGCTGGGCATTTATCCTTGCTGCTACAAGCATTAATCTGCTGCTGCAACGAATGTGGACCTCTGCTGTCAACTCATAATCATATTTGGAGACTATAACAAGTATTTCTAGTAATTCTATGTGCACATGTATCTCTGATGTAAACTCAGAGATTGTTGTCATATATTTCAGAATACTGTTTATGCGTAATCTGTTCATTGTATTGCTCAGAATTGAGTATTCTTGTTACTG
Source organism: Sequoia sempervirens (assembly GCA_007258455.2). NCBI lineage: Eukaryota > Viridiplantae > Streptophyta > Pinopsida > Cupressales > Cupressaceae > Sequoia > Sequoia sempervirens. The sequence goes on from VDFB02179234.1 coordinate 94,469,189, forward strand.
AAGTCTTTACTCAGCTATCAATGTTTGATCATCATCTTATGTCATGAAATCTATAGTTGCATATATATTCAGAATTACTGTATGCCAAGAGTCTTGGCTCTTCATTTCTATATCAGCATGGTAATGAGATAACTTTATTGTATTTGCACAAGAGAGATAATCAGATTTGAGTATATATATTGCATTGGCAAACTTGGTATAATCATATTGGAATTGTTGCTTCATTATAAAGCACTTCTATTCTTTGCAACTGGTATATGTTTATTGTCATTTGTTGCATTTCTTGGCACTATATTATTTCATTAAGACAAGACAAACAAAACTTGGAAGTGCAAACATATAACCCACAAGCAAAAAAATTGAGTTAGCAGTTGTCCATCTAAGGTGGTACACCACAATCCGCCCAAACCTAAGGAAAGGATGGGCCATGGATGAGTAGAAATCCCACTTAAGATCCGCCCAAGCCTAAGGAAAGGATGGGCCATGGATGAGTGGAAATCCCACTTAAGATCTGCCCAAACCTTAGGAAAGGATGGGCCATGGATGAGTGGAAGCAATTGGACCGCTTGTGAGCTTTGCCCGATTCCACCAAGTTGGCAAAAGTGTTTTCTGAGGTGGCAACATGGATGGGGAAAGCAGATGCAAGTCGCTAGCAAGGAGAGTTGTGGTATACAACCTCTTAGGCTTGGCAAATGGCTTTGGGCAGACCCACCCATGTTACTCCTCCTAGTTCACAATAGGTTGCATTGTTGATAATCTATAAATGTGTTGCCATAGATTAATGCTAACAATATATATAGATGCATGTGTGAATGTTGTCCATGGATTGAATGCAGGGTGCAAGGTTCGGATTACACCATCAAGGAGCTATTCATTTGATAAGGTGAAAACCCTAACCCTAGTTTGTGGAGATTGTGACCCATAGACAAATTCTAGGGCAAATTAGGACAAGGGACATTATAGTGTATAACTGGCTAATCTTACATTTTATGTCCCTCACTTAATCAGCTAGTGCTAGAAGAAAAACTATTTTGTTTCCTTTGCAGTATAGATATCCACAAGAAGATGGAATAGTCAAATCAGAAGCATGGCTCTTGAAAGAGGAGGAATGCCTCCTGATGGTGAACAGAGATTCGGCAAGCTCGGTGAGGATCTAGCCAACATTACTCACTTCATGAGAAAGACTAAAAAGGTGGAGAAGATCATGGAAGTTCTCACAGGCAAGCTAGGAGTCTCTATGGAGGTTCCAAAGACAAGTGAAGTCAAAAACATAAGAACCCAAGAAGGAGCAGCCTCATACCACCCAAGCTCCACCTTTGTTTAGAGTGGAGGCTAAGGAATCTTTGTATTGTTGACATCTTGATAGTGCTTCTTTTATATATGCATAAAATCATGTAACTTGTGTTTTACAATCTTTTTGATCTTATTCCTAAACTAAACTAGCCTAACTACTGTATGAAAGAAAATACAAAAGAAAGAGGAAGAAGAGAAAAGAGTTTGAAATTCTGGATGAAAAATGTTGTTTACCAAGCACCCTCATACAAAAATATGTAAATATCTTTGTAGCAACTAGACTTGACACAATTTAGAATACAAAAATATGTAAATATCTCTATAGCAACTAGACTTGACACAATTTAGAACAAAGATAGTACAAACATCAAAGGAACAAATGTAAACCACTTGGCTAAAGGAAACTCGTATAAGCTACAATGCCATTATCTTGATAATTATAATACTCAAACTGGAAACAAGAAAAAAAACAAAAAAGGAATAGAAAATGTACAGGTTTTGGGGACGAGGGGAGGGGGATGGTGGGGGGACGGCGGCGAGGGACAACGGGGGGACGGCGGCAAGATACATATAGGTACTTGAAAAAATAGTTATAAAAAGATGTATTAGAATTACAATGTTGAATTTACAAATGAAACTTTGGCAAATTGAAATTACTAATTAAAATTTAAAATACTTAAATACCTTAATACTATTAATACTACTTAACAATTAAGTTATTAACATTGAAGTTTGAACAACAAAAATGTCGAATTCGAATTTTATATTCAAGATTTCATAATAATGATTACAATGAGTACAATCATGTCAAAATAACAAAATGCAGTGAAGTGAGGCCTCTAATCATCCCCAAACTCATCACTAGAACTGATGGAAGTGGACACATGCTCAAGCTCCGCCAAACTAATATCAACCAGCCTTGCCTGTGTAACTATAGCATCCTCATCAATTTGTGCTAGCTCCTTTGGCTCTACATCCCACCGTGCCACTGGACTCTCTTTGTACACAAGTGCCTTGTGATCAATGAGACGCAAAGCACTATGTACAGCCACAAGCTTCTCTACTCTCTTAGAGATAAGTTTGTTCCTCTCAAGAGAGTGGATGAAGCTATAAGGAGACCAGTTCCTTCAATAGCTAAAGAACTAGAAACTTGAGATAGCAATTGAATGGTTAGAGTGGTAATCAAAGAAATTGATCCATGTCAATTCCACCACAAAATTGGGTCCTCTTGGTTGCATTTGAATAACCCTTAAGAGTGGCAAATTTTGTCCACTTAGTATGAATGATGTCAGCCTCTACAGGATCATACATCTTTTCAATGGCCCTAAAAAACCCTACCTTCACCTAAACATCATGTAAGGGTGTAACCCTACCAGGCCTTTGCATGTACCACTTGAGGTTCAATGTATAGGCAGCCATGTGCAAGGGAGTGTTGAGCTTCTCCCATCTCTTTTGAATGATTGGTTGAATGTGCTAATTGTAGAATGCTAATGTGGGGTCCTGTTGTGACATTTTCACACATCACCCCATTCAAGATGGGGACCCCCTAATTTTTTGCTCCGTTCCGGTCTTTTGGCTTGGGTTTTCCTCTCTCTCTCTCTCTGTCTCTTTTCTGGTGTCCGTCTTTCGGGGGGTTGTGTCCGTCATTGAGCTTAAACGCAAAATATTGGCCAAGTCTAAAATTAGGGTTTCATCGTTTCTGGCCAATCCAAGGTCAAGTAAAGTGAGAAAATTAAAATTTGAACTTAATCTGTTAATGTTGCACATCCAAAGGTGTTTTCAAATTAAGTCACCAAATCTCAAGGTACTTACTATTTTAGTAAGTCCGTAATTCGTGGCAATTGCCGCCTATTTTGAGATTCCGATCATCACAATCGCATTCAGAGCCGTGACGTTGCTCGTGATGCAAAATTTGAGCGAAATTGACAACTTAATATTTTAGCGCAACCGCTTCCGCACGAATTTCAGGGTCCAGATGCAAAGATTTTCTTTGCATGTCTGGATATTCCTTCCGGGTTTTTCGAGACCTTCGCGATGATATAACATGCAAGACGAGATGACTACTTTCAGGATTCAGCCTTCCGAGGCTATTTTTAGGGTTTGCATGTCGAGGTTTCTTTTGCATGTCAGGTGATTCCTGATGGGTTTTTCAAGAGCTTCACGATGGTGTGACATGCAAACGGAGATTCCCACTCAGTAAGGAAATTACGCTATTTTTAGCGTGTGTCCCTACACCGCCACCAAATAGCCTCGTCAGACTAATGAGCCGCGATGCAATGCAAATTAGGGTTTCCAAATTTCCGGAGCTTAAAAATAGGCATCAAAAGTCGTAAAATCTTCTTCAAAATCCGGGTGTAAACCATCAGCGATCAAATAGCCCTTCGTGCTATCTCGGCCGGTGAAATTTCGTGTCAAACGAGCACTTACTATCTATAGTGTCAAATTGGAAACATGCTAAAAAATAGTAAATCGGGGCTTGCATGTGTCGTAAGAAAGAATAACAGTCACGTGGGTGAGGAGCCGCCTCTTATTCACCCCCCAACTCGATCGGAGCTTGGGAGCTATCGTAAACAAGAGCTTACATTATTATAGTAAGCCACACCTTCTAAAACAAAGCTATAAATATGTGGCGACTAAAAGTGGCAAAGGCCAACAAAGTTGATAAAGTTAAGGGAGGATGCTATGGCTTAAAATTCTCAGCCATTTCGGAGCTCGTATCCAAATTCAGAGAACTTACTATAAATAGCAGGGCACGATGCTGGCAAGGATGATGAAAATTTGTCTAAGTCTGGAGTCTCGTCCAGCATGCATAGGGAAATGCGCCCATCCCAGCTAGAGGCGCGGAAAATTTTTGAAAACAAAGTTCATCCTCCACCATGGCTAAAATGCGCCCAAGGCAGGAAAGTCAAAGTTTTTTATCCTGCAGCAGGGGCAAAATGCGCCCAAGATGAAAGAAGGAAAAGTTGAAAAAGTTTCTAAGGCATGAAAAATCCGCCTCACCCCTCAAAATGCGCCCATCCTCCTCAGGGGATGAAATGCGCCCAGTTCACAAGGTGGTCAAAGCAAAGTCAAACGTGAAAATCCTCCTCATGCATCAAAATGCGCCCAAGATTGATGCTTATCCTTCACAGGGGGTGAAATGCGCCCAAGGTTGCAAGGAGTCAAACGGGGTCAAAGTTTCTTATCCTGCAGCAGGGGCAAAATGCGCCCAAATGCATCCATGTCAAGACAAAAATTGGAAGGTGAAGAGTCACCCAAGAACGTTGGAAGAAGAAAATCCTTCACACACATCAAAATGCGCTCAAGGGGAGAGAAAGTCAACAAGGTCAAAGAATCTCGTCCTCCTCCATAGGCAAAATGCGCCCAAACTTGTGCATGTGAAGACAAAAGCGTAGAAGTTGAAGGGTCACAAGGCGTGGTGGCAAGTTTGTCCTCCTCCTACAAGGAAATGCGCCCATGTTTGGATGTGAAAAGTAAATGCAAGTGGTAAATGGGATGAAAAATTTGCCAAAGCGTGGTGAAAAGTAGTAAAAGATAGGCGTTATCCTCCTCCACACTAAGAATGCGCCAAGGGTGGTGAAGGCAAGGTGGTAGGTTAGGCGCTCAAGGTGATCAAGGTATGTGGCGTTTTTTTTTAATTTTCCCCTCAAAGTGTGATATGCGCCTAAGGTTATAGGTGTTGGAGATTTTTTCCTAAGGCGTTGAGGGTGATGTGTGTGTTGAAAAATATTTGAAGGTGTTGAGAATAAAATGCTAAGTGAAGTGTACGCCTATGTTGAAGGGAGTTATAAGGTGTTAGAAATATTTTGAAGGCGTTGAAATGTTTGAAGGTGGTAAAAATAGGATGAAGTGTGCTAGGCGCCTCAGGAGGAAAATAAGATATTTCCTAAGTGTTAAAAATTTCTCTAAGGCGTTGGGTTTTTGAGTAAATATTTTCCTAAGTGTGAAGTGAAATACAAATGAAGTGAGGCGTGCCGGGAATGTAAAATTTCCAAATGAAGTTGATAAAAAAAATTCCTCTCCACTGGCAATCAAAATTTTTCTAAGGCAAGTGCAAGATGATTTTAAAGAAATATTTTCTAAGGCAAAATTATTTTCCTTGGAAAATATGCCTGGAACTCAGATGATAAAATTTTCCGGAGCACGAGCAATTTTTCTCAGCGAGGCCGGAAGATGGATAATATTGCAAGGTGATTCGAATTTTTCAAGAAGTCAGAGCAACACAGAGTGATCACAGGCGAAGAACAAATTTAAATAATGGAAATAATATTTTTCTAAGGTTCAAAATTCGAAAAATTAAACGAACCCGTTCGTTGGGTACCCATGGATCCGAGACATTCTGGAGAAAATTTGCTTCTGGGTACTGAACGTTTGCGATGATGAATGGATTTCCAAGTCTTTCAAGCTTCGCCGACACCTTTTCAGTGAGGAATTTAATCAAGGCTCAAATTGTGAATTTTCCTAAGGGAAAATTTTAAATTTTCTAAGGCAAACATGAATAAAATGAGTTTTCAAAGTGAATTTTCTTCGAACGATGAATCTGAAGGGAGTTGCCTAGATAAATTTGTTTAAACTCTTCGAGGATGAATTTTCCAGAGCAGATGATGAAGTTAAAAAAAATTCGAATTCAAGTGACAGAGCTCCGGCTGGTGAGTAAAAAATGATGAAATTAAATCAAATTTTCGAAAGCAAAATCCAAAACGCCAGTCAAAGTCAAGTTTCTAGAAGAATAATATTCCCGACGACTGGAGACAAGTGTTAGAAACACCAGAGAGGGAAAATTCGAATTCTTGAAGTGGAGTAGTGGAGTTTAATGGCACTGGCTAAAATTAACTTCTTCTAGAATTTGAGTTTTGGCTATAAAATGAAGATGTTTTTCACTTGTTTTCACAACTGGAGAAGTCGAACTTGCTCTGAGAGTGAAGTGTTGCAGTGAACTGTTGCTTGGAGAGTTTAAAATCTGAATGTTGAGAAGGCGCCTTGAGGTTGCTTGTGCTGAAAGTTGAAAGGGGACGCCTTAAGTTGCTGAGGTTTGAATTTTGCTGAGGAATTCGAGAGTTGCTGAAGTAGTCAAGGTACGCCATTGCTGAAGAAGAAGAGGTACAGCCTTTGCTAGTATTGAGGCTGAAGTCTGAAATTTGATTTGTTGAGCTTAGTTGAAGTTGCCTGTGGGGCGTCTTGAAGTCAAAAGTACGAACTTGTGAGATTGCTGATTGCTGGTTTGAAGTGCAAAGTTAAGAAGTTTAAATTGCTGATTGCTGATAGTGAAATAAAGTCATCAAGGTTCACTTAGAAATCTGTTCTAAGTGTTGGAATTCGAACTTATTCAAGAAAAGAAGCTGAGGTTTGCAAACAAGAAAGTTATTGCAGCTTCTAGAATTCGACTGCAGCCCCTATCATGCCTTATTTTATTAAATTTAATTGCTGATGAATGTTTGTTATGTTGCAGATGGCTGAAGCGAGGACAACCGGAAAGGACAATGGTGCCTCCAGACAGGCTATGATCAAGAAGCTCAGCAAAACGTTCATGCCAGAGTCGAGGTTCATTTCAAAGTTGGGCAAGTTGACAGACACTAACCTGGCTCGGTCAACCTGGACACCTTCAAGAACAGGCTGTTCGGAATTGGAAGTCATCGGGCTTCGGTCACTTCGCACAACATCGTCCGAAGTGGGCTATATGCAGCTGCTGGTTTTCCGCCAGCCATTCAGTGCTCAGAGCTTATAATGGAGTGCGCCAATTGCTACGAGAAAGAACACCGGTCGATCATGTCACCAGATGGCCAAGTGCTTGCCAATCTTACTACGGCAGCCATTGGTGAAGCTTTCGGGATCCCGGTACATAGGAACATGATTTACAAGTCCAGGGAGCGAGCGGAGCGGATGTATGCTTCTACTTTTGAACGGTGCATGGATACAATTAACACTCACTGGATGAGCACTCCAAAGCCATCTCGTGCGAAGTTGCCAAAGCAGATCATAGCGGAGGACCTGAAGCAGGAATATTGTGATCTTATCATGTTGTTGAGCAGGGTTGGTGGTTGCCCACAGTCCTACATTTTCGAGCCTTGGATGTTTTATTACATCAACCTGGTGCTAGAGGGCAAGGATTATGTCAATTGGGCTGAGATGATCAGCGATAATATACATGAGCAGCTCCTGAGCCTGCGGAGGACTAAAACGTTTTACATGAGCTCCTATCTTGTCTACATGTTGGCACGGATGACGAGGTACAGAGGGATTTCTTACAAGGAACCCGTCGGTTGTGGCTCTCATCAGCTCAAAATCCATGAGGCGTGTACACAGTTGCACCTTTCGAGTACAACCCACTACAAGCGTGTCAACGATTCATTCACCATGTACATCACGAGGCTGCTTCAGGAGCGGTTACACCACAGAATCTCTAGAGATGCCCAGGAGCTGATTGAGAGGTATGGGTGCTGGTTTATTCAGTTTCCGAGATTTTCATACATTAGGCTGCAAGGTTTTTCCTCATATCCATATAGGCTGCCTAAGTACTCGACAGATAGAATAATAATGCTAGAGATATCTAGATAGTTGCTAGCCTTTGACAAAATCCAAAAGAAGAAGAAGAAAGGAGGGATAGAGTTTCCAATTGTGATGGGCAACTCGGATGAGGTGTGTCCTTCGATACAGGCGGCTAGAGAAGCTGAGAATGAGCTTCAATTTTATCATTTCTCATATCATACAAGTCGACAGCATTATGACCCGCACTATTATAACATCAATTGCTCGTCAAGAATCTCAAACATAAGGCCATAGAAGACATTATTGATGCGCTTGATGAGATTGAAGCGAGGAAGAGAATGTCCCTAGGTTGCCGCATTACTCCATCAGGGAGTGTGAGGTAGTTCCGCCCACTGTGTTAATGAGGATATGGATGCAGTTCATCCACTATGCAAGAACCGATACTCCATCACTGCGGGATTGGTCGTGGAGTTCGAGGTAGCTGATTTGGATACTCTCTCTATCCCGGTTATGACATTCACCAGGGCATGGGTTGACAGGAGAGTGAACAAATTGAAGAGTAGGTCAATTGCCTTGACTTACAACATGATGGGAGATCACAGGACGCCCACCACAGGAAGGAAGAAACAGATTACACTGTATCTAGAGTCCAAAGAAAGAAGACATTTCAGCCGAGCCTCCACGAAGCAGCATCTTTGGAGACACGCTCTCCAAGTATACAGAGGTGTCCTTTGTTTCGTTGACGAGGATTACAAGTGGATCGCACCGGGTGATGATGATATCCAGCCTCCAACAGGGAGTCAATTGGCCAGAGTGCCAATGTACCTGTCAGGATTGATCAGCATGATGATTTACTGACCCTCAGTTTCAGCAGGAGTTAGAGGCGGCCATGAACGATGGCGAAGATGATGATATAGTGTCAGGTGATACTCAGCCACTTGAGGACAATGAGCCTCGCCAGAATGAGGAAGAAGTTGAACAGGTTAGAGAAGTCGAGGCACAGGAGCAGCAGCCCTTCGATATACTATATGAGGTGCCCGATTGGCTTAAAGATAGAATGCGAAGAAGCCCGAGTGAGGAGATTGATCCAGCAGTTGAGATGGAAGAATTTTTGAACCGGATCAGTGCTCCTCCACCGAAGAAGAAGGCAAGAAAGTTTTCGAAGATCTCCACTGATGAGGATGGCTCTCGTACTCTTCACGTTGCTGTCCCACGAGTTGAGTGTGACCGGAATGAAGCAGTTCCTGAAAATTATGTGGTCACCACTTTGGATTTGGGACGCCCTACTGGTGCTCAGATTGTTGAGGAGTGTGATAACTCCTTCCTCGCCCTCAAGGATAGGTTGTTCAAGAAAGAAGGAAAATATAAGAAGTTGAAACGAGAACACAAGGCATTAATTGGATATGTTCAGCAGTTGTCTCGTTCCCGAGGGCAGGATGTACCAGTGATAGAGCCTCCGGCAGATATTCCTAGAGGGTCGATCAGCGGCTTAGTAGAGTTGGGGAGAATGGCACAGGAGGCAGACAAATGGGTCACAGGAGTTCGACGGACAGAGAAGTTTATGGAGGACCTTGCTCTCGCCAGCCAGCCTCTACTATTTTGACACGATGGATGCGGTGGATCGTGCTTGGCGAGCTCTATCTATCGTGAGTAAGGTGATCCAAATGGCCTTGAGGTATTGGAGGCATGTGCCATTGCAGTTGCCGATTGATGGAGGTGTCATTCAGCGAATGACCGATATGATTTCTCTCGGGTATTCTTCGGCTATCACAGGGCGTGGCTTCTTCGATGCGGCACAGGCGGATTCAGCCAGGATACATAAGGCTATGGCCAACATCATAGATGGAGTTCAGAACACCTTCGAGGCCATATTTGCTAGGCGGCTGAGTCCAGATGAGATAATTTTTGATAATTTGAGGGGTTTGCTGGTTCCCTTCTTCGCAGATGTTAAGACCTTTGTACAGGATGACTTTGAGAATACTGCTACATTCTCCACTTTGATCCAGAACACGCAGGACTCATTAGCTGCTTGGAGAAAATCCTTGCACGAGGCACGAGCATTCAAACGATTAGAGTTTCAGTTGGATTGTGTTCCACTATTTCAGCCATGAGGTTGAGGCCGTACTTAGCAGATTTGTTGAGTTGGCAGTCAGAGAGAAGGCCAATGGGAACACACTACTGGACGAAGATCTTCTAGAAGACTGAATATGGAGCATTTATTGCATTTGCTATTTTTGGGAGTGAGTGGGAATCTTTGATTCATTTAATGTACCACTCCCTATTCTGGCAGTTTTTAGGGTTAGGGCTGAGGTGGCACGATTCTGGCCACTCTATTGATTGTAACCCTAGCCGTCCTTTGGGACTTGGGCTAGCTATAAAAGGGGGAGTCCCCCTCATTTGTAAGGCATTAGATTAGAATCAGATTAGAAAGTTAGAATCAGAGTAGACATTGAGAGAACATTAGAGCTAGATAGTGTAGCTTTGTAGAGCATTTTGCATCATTTGGAGAAGAAAGAAAGTTTTCCCTTTGAAAACTTTTGAAGAGATTGTTGTGTAACACATTTTATGATAATAGATCTTTTCATTGATGATGGAATTCGTCTTGTCATGAAATGCTAGCAAGGTTTCTTCTTCCTTTCGTATCCAAGTAGATTAAATTCATGCAAGTAGCTTACTTCGGTGTGTGGTGTTTTATTGAGATAGCTTCGCTTTATTCCATACCACTAGCGGCTTGTTGATGATAAGTCTGCCTTGCGTGGTCAACTGGACATTACATTGAGTTTAACTTCGGTTATGGTTTATATGCTTATATGCGTCGTTGTGATGGTGTATGCATGTTAAACTATAACTTGAATACCTTTTGCTATCCCCTTTGAAGATTGCACCGATTTTACTGAGGCTGTCCGACGGAGGCTAGGTGAAATCCGGTTGAAGTCTATTGAAACGAAGCCCCACACATCTTGCATTTAGAATAGAATATAAATTTCTTAGGCCCTTTCCCCTTTTACTTTCCGCATATTTCTTATTAGTTTTAGGAAAGGAACCACATTGTCAAATCATACACGTGAGAATTCCCCTTCAAAATCCTACATTAGCTGCGAACTGTGAAAATCTGAACAATTGTGTAAGTCCCCTCGTACGAACACAGCAATACACATCAACCAAACTGGGTCTATTCGCACTTAAGGAACCTTGGAGTTGAACATGCGAACTTTCTCGCAATCTTAGCGCATGGAATACTTTGATCAAGAGAGAACGGAGTAGCCCCAAACTATTTTGTTCTTCGGCTGTTTGGTATGGTCACAAAAACCGCATCAACAGGTCCTCTCCCACAACAGCCTTCATTTGGCCTAGCATAGAATCAATGCACTCATACGGCTCTCCAAAGCTAGGTGCATTGGCATCCCCATATTTAATGACTTGGAAAATTGGAGTAATGATAGAGACTATGTATCTTGCATCACCCCAAAAAACATCACTCTTCACTACATCCTTCACCCTCTTCCCCTGCTTTGTCTTGGACTCGGGCCACCGATTCCATTCTGTTGTCATAACCATTAGTTGCAATGCCTCTTGCAACTGAAGCATTTTCTCCAAGAGAATGAAATAGGATGCATATCTAGTCTTGACAAGTTTCAAGAATTCCTTCTTAGAGGTCTTGAAGAGCGCATGTGAAGTGTGGTGGTTGCAAATAAATATCTGCACATCTCTAGCATCATTGACCACTACTTTGATCCAATCAATCTTTCCCATGTCCTTGAGTTCATTATTGATGGCATGCACACAAGGAGTCCACCAAATGTGTCTATAAGTTGTCTCAATCAATTTCCCTACAACTTGGGACACATGGGTTGCATTTGTCGCTACTTGGACCACATTTTGTGGCCCAACCTCCTCAACAGCATCCTTGAGGATCTGAAACTAAAAATCGACATCCTTGTGATGCCCTGAACAATCAACTGCCTTAAGAAAATATGGGCCCTTTGAACATGTAACCATTATATTGATGAGTGGATGATGCTTAATGTTCGTCCACCCATCCATGACAATACTGCATCCATTTTCCACCCAATATTCCTTCATTTTCTCCATTAACACTTTTATCTTGGAATAGTTCTTATCCAAGATCGTGGTCCTCAATTTTGTCTTCCTTGGTGGCACAAATGATGGTCCTGTTCTTCCTACCATCTCCATCACCTCCTTATAATAAGGAGATCAAGCCACATGGAATGGAATGCCATTGGCAAAGAAGAATTTGCCAATGGCATCATTTGCATCATCCTTCATCTGCACATTGAATAATTCAACTATTGGGTTAGGAACATCAATTGTCGACTTGTGTTTCCCCCTAGCCTCTGTTGCATGGGCACCTGAAGTAGAAGATGGAATATGTGTAAATTGCCTCTGCAAAGTAGAAGTAGAACCGTGTGGTTGGCCCTAATTACCCCTTGGCCTATGAGACAAAGAAACAGATATAGGTGCAACTGCAAGTGCATTGTCTTCACCACCAACACCCCATAGCCTACATATCTCAACCCTGAATTTCAGGTTAGTTGATGACACCAAAAAATCACATATTTCCACACCTTTTCCTTGGATATGAAGGAGGTGGGCATTAACTCTAGTAATGTTGCCTAGAAATTCAAGGTCACGAAAGTGGCACTTCCACAACCTTGTGCCCCCAAATGTCCCAAGTTTGCTCTGTAATTTTGTTGCAAATTGTTTCAAGAGACTTAGGATCAAAGGGACCCTTAGCATAATCTGCCAATATTGTGGAGGAGCAATTCATATTTGCAGTTGCACTGGCCATAGGACTTGAGGTTTGGGTCACACGGTCACCCTTCTCTACTTCTACATTTTCATCAGCCTCAGGTGCATAACCAGATTTAATTTCATAGTGAGAGTGAACCTCAACCTCATCCTCACTCATGCCATGAGAACTCATTGTGACACTACAATAAACAATATAAAATTCTAAAATTTAAATTTAAAATTCAAACTATGCATGCAGCTGTGTAGCATAACGCAAAGGATTAAAACACAAAGATTTTGTTTTTGTTTTTCTTACTCCAAATCACAAAAATCGTAGAAGCAAAGGATACACAAATAAAAAAAATTGTTCTTATCTTTGTCAACCAAGGATTTCACTTTTGTTTTTCCTACTTCAGGTCGCACGATACGCAAAAGTAGAGGATATACAAAAGTTTCATCCTGGTTTGACAAAAGTTTAAATCTTGACAACAATATGAACAATGAACATTGAACAATTAAAATTTAATATGCTATTTTCTAATGCACTTGCAGCCATATCTATGAAGTTATGAACAAAATTAAAATATGAATTAGAATATAAAACTATTTGGCAAAAATTTAGAAAAATAAAAAAAACCAATCATGAAATCCTACCTTGTGCTTGAAAAATCCTCCCAACTTGGTGTAGAATCCCTCTTCTAAGCTTCTACCTCTTCTTCTTGCTCCTCAACTTTCTTGCACTTGCAACACTTCACTCTCACTCTTTTGCTCCTCTTCATCCAGATCCTAGTACAGTTATTTCAGGGGTTAGCCTATCATCAAGATCCTTGTAGGTTGGCAGATGTGTTTAGAGGATCACTTGAGGCAGTTATCCAGCATTTGGGAACATTACTCCAACAGTTGACTTAGGTTTTGGCCCTGGCAGACTCTTTCAGAGTGGTTTTTGGGTACTTACTATTTATAGTAAGTCAGGCAGGCAGGAGTTTCTATTTTTGGCAGGGCACCTGGTTTAGTTGGTCAGTTCAGTGTCGATCCAGTTTGACAGTCTGGTGAGCGGATAGTGAATATCAGAGCATTTGATGATATGGGGAAAATATTTAAGTTGTGACTTTATAATATAAAGTCAATTAATTAAATATTAAAATATCAATGGAATAATATAAAGTATTTTATACTTTATATTAAAGGGGTCGATTATTAATGACTTAAATACTCAATAGTCATTTATTAAAATGGGACGCCATATTTAATTATTTTCCCTAAGTTTGAAGAGGCGAATTTTATAATATTTAAAATGCTCATTCACTTGCTTTTTTGGGTCGGCTTAGTGAGAGAAGGCTTATATTTCATCTCAAGGCAAATCGAACTTCATTGTGAATTATTCTAATTTGTCTATTTTTCTCCCTGAGAACATTGGGGTTTGAGAAACAAGGGTTTTTGTAGATCATTGGATTTTGAGGAACGTTCCCTCCTCAGAGTCAGACATACTGAGACTGTGAGATACCAGTTGAAGGTTGTCAGTGGGTGACTTCATTCAGAAGTCATATTTGTGATTACAAAGGAAAGAAATAATTAAGGGTTTGAAGAATAATACTGAACCAACAGGGAGGTCGACTTTCAGCTTCATCCATCACATCACAGACCATTTCATCTTCAGCCGTACCATCATCATTATTTGTTGTCAGGCCGTACTGTACTAGCAATATGGCGTGTGGATTTGTGCAAGAAAACGCCTTGCTTTTCTAGGCAACTCAGCTTCCACCTTGGACGCATATTTATTGAGGGCCATTGGGTGCTATCTGGCGTTGGAGATTCTTGTCTATTTCAGCCGTTCATTTCCAGCTTGTATTTCATTGCTGTGCATAAATGCAATCAGGTTCATCAATTCGTTTATAGCTGGTTTTTCATGTGCATGCCTGCCTTACTATATTGTGATTTATTATTTGAAGAAATAAAGGCGTTTGCAACTGAGATCTATATTCATTGTTATTTAGATTCAATTCTTGCAATTTTATTAATTTCTAGTATCATTTCTTCCAAAATCGCATTCTTTCAATATATTGCAAAAACCCTCAAAAAATCAAAAACAAACAAAACTTTGCATTCACAATCAGTAGACGGGGTTGAGAGACACCAGGTCTCTTACAGTGGTATCAGAGCACAGTTTTTCTGCCATCCTGTGCTTTTTTAGTCAGATGTGTGCTTTTTCAATGCTTTTTCATGAGTAGAGATATTATTTTCTACAGTAAGGGTAGAGGAACAGGCAAAATCGAGGATTGGATAGGTCCACCTATTCCTGAAGGTGAGACAGCATCAAGGGTTCTGGGTATTCACAAATCCAATTCCAATAGCAGTGAGAACAGTGTCATTACACTGATGGCAGAACGTGAGATTCCTACAGAGACACATAGGGATCCAGGGAAAGAGCATGCCGGAGGTGATATTACTGATGAGGAGTTCAGATGCAGGCATGACAATATGATGGACATGATGTCTCAGTTGATGGGCATGATGAGGCAGTACACTCAGCCTCAGCAGCACTATGTTCAGGTAGGACAGACGAGCAGGACTGCAGGCATAGACCAGCCATTGGTGTCAGTACAACGGCAGTCGTCACCTATCTTGCACGAGCGTAGGCCGGGACAACCTACATTTATATCTAGAGAGGCACCTTCGACTCCGGAGGCAGAGCAGCAGGGTCATCATCATGAGTTTCAGCCACACCATGGCATGTCAGTGGCAAACGTGACTAGATTTTATGGAGAGTATTCGACATTGGCACCTGAGATCAGGTAGTCTTTGTCTTTTCATGAGTTTATGGATGTGCATAAACCCAGAGGGGGAGGTAGATTTGACCGCAGAGCTCCTCAACACCAGCAGCCATAGCCACAAGTGAACAGGGATCTTCAGTATGCAGTCAGCAAGATTATCTTGCCTTACTTTGATGGTTTTGATAAGAGTTCAGCGAGGTCTTGGGTACAGAAGTTAGACAATTACCTATTATTAAGACCTATGCAGGAGGACGAGGCAATTAAGTTTGCTACACTGCATCTTGATGGGTTGGCGCATGACTGGTGGCATCACGACATGTACACACTGGGTCATCACGCAGTTACAACTTACCAGGAGTTCACCAGCAGGCTCATAGAGCGTTTTGACAAAAAGGATCCAGAACTTTATTTTAGAGAGCTAGCTCAGCTGTAATGTCCCCTTCTCGAACCTGATCTTTCCAGTGACCGTTGGCCTTTTTCTGGAAACCCGAAGGCTAGTCGGAAGGTAAAATTAGGGTTTCCTATTTTTAAGGATGTCTTTGCTCGGAGCTGGTGGATTCAATGGCGGATTCTTTCTGGGTTTTCAGAGAGCTTCGCAGTGGTATGTTCGTCTCGGCATTCTGAGCATCTTCAGGAATTTACTATTTTTAGTAAATTCTATTTCTGGCAGTTTTTCAGTTGGGTTCAGCATGGTTGACTTCCTACTTCAGTTTGGTCAGTTGACTTGGTCATTATTGGCTTCAGGGCACAATTGGAGAGATAAGTTGATATATTTAATTAAAAGTCACGTTTTAATATTATATTCGAACGTTGACCCCTTGGCCTAGTCTATTGACTTTATGTTGTTTTGAAAAGTGGTCTTTTTGAGGGTGGCGCCTCATTAAGGATTATTTTATATTTTATCCAAAGTCAAAATCAAGATATAAGGTGGGTGCATTTATTAAAGTATTGAATTTATTTTAAAAGTGAATATTGAACTTGAAGGAAAAGGACGCCATTTTTGAGGAAATTAGGGTTTTTGACTTTGAGAGGAGTTTAGGGTTTCGAGAAGTCAACCAGAAATTATAAAAGGAAGACTTGGATCATCATTTGGGATCTTTTATCTACAGGAATGTTATGCTGCCGGATTGGCTTTGGGATTGCTTCGAGGAATGAAGGCCTCCTAGCTCGGGCATCGCTTCTTGCTTGCAATACAGCGACTAGTGGTGATTTAGTCTAGTTGGTGAGTTGCATTTAGTTTGTGCATTGTAATCAGCTTATTGCATGGTTAGATCTGATTTGCATATTAGTGGTTTTCAGCATATTGCATTATTTGATATAGCAGATTGTGTTTTTGTTCGTTATTCAAAAAATACAAAAATATAGCTTCTGGGTATTGTCTCAATCCATTTGTTTGTAAAGGGCGAACTTATTCTCCAAGTTATAGAATTTTTGGTTAAGGCTGTGATTTTTAAAAGAGAATCGCCCCTCTTGCTGGGCCGTACAAGTCTGCATCACATTGGAATTCCATAATTAAATTAAGGCATCTTAAGTTAGTTTCTTGCATCCATCCTAGGCGCCATCATATTAATTGAGTTTTGCATCCAGTTGAGGTCATTTGGGTAAGAGAGGAGTGAGTTATGAGTCATTTGCCCATGTTGCTGGGCATCTAAACATTGATGTGCAGAGTCTGTCATAATCAGTCATCAGATCTGTCATATCAGTCATCAGAAAATCTGCATCCTCTTTATTGATTTGGTGTTGAGGTTTTCTCACGGGCTTTGCAGAAGATCAATTGTTGAGTGTAATATTTGAAGAACATCTAATATCTTGATATTGCAGGCAATAATACCTATTGTAAGCTGGCAGTAGTACTGGCCAGTTATTCTCTAATATTGCTTTATCATGATCTGTAATACTCATTCTTACTTTCAGTAATTGTTTGTAATATTTACATCTCCGCCCTATGGTAGCTACTTCTCGCTTTGGGTTAGAAAGCACATTCTGGCTGTTGAGTCCTTTTCAACAAGTCTGTTATTTCATTCAAGCATTGTTATTTGTAATCACTCCGCCATATGGTCGCCCCTCACTCCATTTTGGATTGGGTAGCACATACTTGGTGTCGAGTTCCCTTTCAGCAATTAGAGTAGAAGATCCTCTGACCATATGCTCGCCATCATCGGCGCCATTCTTGGTTAGAGTTCCTGCATAAGCAATTTGTTTTAGATCCTCTGACCAATGCTCACACCTTGCCCACATCGGGATCCTGGTGTACATTCTAGTTAGAGTTGCTTTTGCACGTTTTGGTTTATCTTCTAACCTTAACGGGTGCATTGATTGTAATTTGTAATTTGATAAAATCGAAAAAAATTGGCTCAGAATATTTCATCAGCTCAGACAGACAGGTAGTTTGGATTCCTACATCGGTGAATTTCAAAGGGTTGCAGTCATGGCGACAAGCATTTCAGAGAGGAGACTTGTTATTCTCTTCGTCGAGGGATTGTTGGAGCCGATGAGAGGTTGGGTCAAGGCATTTGATCCTCCTACTCTTCAAGAGGCCATGAGGAAGGCACGCAATATGGAGCTTGCAGCACCTCGCAGCAAGTTCTCTTCAAGCTCAACACCTTATACAAGGCCTAATAGATCATTTGATAGGAATAGGCCATTTGACAGGAAGAGGGATCCACCTGATCCTAAGAAACGAAATGCACCACCATTTGATAGGGAAACATTAAATGATTTACGCAAGAAAAAGTTGTGTTTTTGGTGCAAGGCACCTTATGATGAGAAGCATGTATGCCCTCTTCGTCCCAAAGTGAAAAATACCCAGATGGAGTGGTTTTATGAGGGTGAAGAGCAATCTAATCTGTCAGACAAGCAAGCTGATTCAGAGCATTCAGATGATGAAAGGTCTGAAAATGATGGTGAAAATGAAGGAGGAAGAAAGTTACAGTAGGTACATTTGACTAGTCTTCAGAGAGATGGATCTTTTAGACTACGTGGGCTCCTAGCAGGTCAAAAAGTGATCACTCTACTTGACACTGGTGCTACTCATAACTTTATTGATGCACGGTTGGTAGAGAGACGAGGCATATAGATAGAGGAGTTTGAGGGTATCTGAGTTAAGGTGGTTGATGGGTACACCCTCAAATGTGATAGAAAGATAACAGATTTTTCGATGCGGCTAAACAACTATGAGTTCAAGGCTGAATTCTACGTTGTTAATATGGGAGATACTGATGTGGTACTTGGGATGGCATGGCTTCACGATTTGGGTGAGTTCACACTCAATCTTTGAGACATGGAGATGAAGTTCAAGGTTAACGGGAAACCACATGTCATTAAAGCCATCAGAGAGAGTAATCTGAGGATGGTGTCTTTCAGACGGATGGAGAGACTCATTCAACATGACATGGTATATTGGGTTGCAGAGTGTATGTTATTACCAGCACAACAGGAGCAGCAGAAGGTTGAGTACCATCCTGACATTTAGATACTGAGGACTAAACACTCTAAAGTGTTTAGTGACATTCCACCTGGCAGACCTCCAAACAGAGGCACCGAGGGTGCTATCATAATAGTGGTTTACAATTCCTGAGAGGAACGAATTTTAGCTGAAATCACATATTTTTAGAAAATATAATGATTTAAGCCTTAAAAAGTTCCATTTTAAGGATTCCAATTGAAGAGGGTTTGATTCACCTTAGATCGTGTCTCCTTTAAGGATCATGAATCATTAAGTGAGTTGTTGGATCTATGGGAGCAATCATTCATCAAACCATGGTATACGAAACCATCAGACACTTCGAGTTCTTCCTTTCGATGCACTATGAGTTCTTAGAGATTTACAGTAAACATCGGAGGAAGCCATGTAAGCGAGAGAGATTTAGCAAAGCCCATCCACCCCCTATTCAGAGTTGAAGGATATAGTTCTGAGAGCCTTTCATGATCTTCCTATGGCGGGCCATCTCGGTTATTTCAAAACATATAAGCCGGTTTACTTGGAAAGGGCTAAAGACTGATGTTCTTTAGTATGTACGAAAGCATAACAATATGCATTGCTTCAGCCACTTCCGATACCTGACAGGAAGTGGGAATGCTTATGAATGGACTTTATCACGGGTTTGTCGATAAAGATTGTATTTACGTAGTTGTTGATCGGCTGACAAAATATGCACAGCATCGCAGACTGCAAAACTAAAGAGGTATTCAGGTTACATGGAATCAGCGATAGAGACAGTACGAGCAACTTTTGGCAGGAGTTGTTTAGATACCGAACTGACAGGACAGATGGGCATTGTCACTTTATATAGCTGGATTGGGTGAGGTGGATATACCTCTGTGACTCTACTCACCACATGACCATACACCCTTCATGGCATTGTACGGGTAGAGGCACCCAACCTTCAAAGTGCCTAGCGCAGGTGATATGATGTAGCAGGACATCAGATATCCAGCGGGCACAGAATCAGCATAAGCGCTAATTAGAGGGTTGAGCATGACCTCATGTTACAGTGGTGCTTGATCGTTACTATCCATTTCGAGTCAGATTTGCACTAGCAGAGTGACGTTTCATCGTTGGGTACGAAGATTGACTTGAGATCTGGGTACCATCAGATTTGGATGAGGGAGCAGGACATAGAGAAAACCGCTTTTAGATGCCATTGTGGTCACTTCGAGTTCTTGGTTATGCCTTTCGATCTAACCAATGCACCTGCTACCTTTCAGGCTACTATGAGCAGGGTCTTCAGTTCTTAGCTGCGGAGATTTGTGTTAGTCTTCTTCGATGACAACCTGGTGTACAGTAGGTCATGGAAGGAGCATTTAGCTCACTTGGATACAGTTCTGGGTATCTTGGCTGAGGAGTCATTTTATGCCAAGGAGTCCAAGTGTGAGCTAGACATGGCTGATTTGTTGTATCTTGGGCGCATCATCAGTGCCAAGGGAGTCAGTATGGACCCTGAGAAGGTCCGAGCTATAGTTGAGTGGCCAGTACCAGAGAACCTTACACAGCTCAGAGGATTCAATGGGTTGTGTGCTTTTTACAGGAGATTTGTTAGCGGGTTCTCATGTCATGCCGCACCCCTTACTGATTTGACAAAGAAAGGGGCATTTGCTTGGTCACCACAGGCTCAGGAGTGCTTTGACAGGTTTAAGGTGATTATGACTTCATGTCCAGTGTTAGCATTACCAGACTTTACGAAGTCATTTGATTTGTATTGTGATGCCTCAGGAGAGGGCATTGGTGCCGTTTTGATGCGGGAGAGACATCCTATTGCTTTTGAGAGTAGGAAGCTTAGGGGTCCCGAGAGATTTTATAGTATCTATGACAAGGAAATGTTAGCCATTATGCATGCTTTGGCTAAGTTCAGGCAATACTTGGTGGGCAGCAAATTCAGTGTGCGTATAGACCATAACACCCTGAAACACTTCCTTAGACAGCGAGACCTGAATGAAAGACAGCAAAAATGGGTCAGCAAATTGTAATCGTATGATTTTGACATCACCTTCATTAAGGGGAAGCAAAATGTTGTAGCTGACGCCTTGTCTCGTAGACCTCAATTGAATGCTATGGCGCAGATCTCCAAGGATTGGAGGCATCGGATCATTACAGAGTATGCTAAGAATCCATGGGCTTCTAGCATTGTTGATGGGACAGAGTAGGATAGTAGGTATACTGTTGTGAATGACTTGAGCATTTACAAGGGGCAGATTTTTCTGGTCCCTGATTCAGAGTTGAAGGATATAGTTCTGAGAGCCTTTCATGATCTTCCTATGGCGGGCCATCTCGGTTATTTCAAAACATATAAGCTGGTATGGGAACGGTTTACTTGGAAAGGGCTAAAGACTGATGTTCTTTAGTATGTACGAACGTGTTCTGTTTGTTAGCATAACAAACAGGAACACACATATGCTGTTGGATTGCTTCAGCCACTTCCGATACCTGACAGGAAGTGGGAATGCTTATGAATGGACTTTATCACGGGTTTGTCGAAAGCCCAAGGTAAAGATTGTATTTACGTAGTTGTTGATCGGCTGACAAAATATGCACACTTCTTTCCAATCACCACTACATTCACAGCATCGCAGACTGCAAAACTTTTCTTCAAAGAGGTATTCAGGTTACATGGATTGCCTCGGCCTATAGTCAGCGATAGAGACAGTCGGTTCACGAGCAACTTTTGGCAGGAGTTGTTTAGATTTTGTGGGACCGAACTGACACCTAATACCAGCTACTATCCACAGACAGATGGGCAGACGAAAATTGTCAATAAGTGGGTGGAAGGATATCTGCGCAATTATATAGCTGGACAGCAGAGAGCTTGGGTGAGGTGGATATACCTCTGTGAGTATTGTTATAACTCTACTCACCACATGACCATATAGATGACACCCTTCATGGCATTGTACGGGTATGAGGCACCCAACCTTTTGGATTTGGTGTTGAGTGATAGCAAAGTGCTAGCGCAGACTGATATCAGCAGGACATTTTGAGGTCATGGTGGGATCAATATCCAGCGGGCACAGAATCATGCACTTAAGCAACTATGCATAATAAATAGAAAAGGGAGATTGAGCGTTCCTCACCATTTGTAGATTTGGGGAGAATGCTCATCATGGTGTAAGGCCATACAATGCCTTCTTCAATCTGCATTGACCTTTCCATGAATCACAAACCCATCTGGTAATGTACACTTCCTCTTCAATCACACCATTAAGTGTTGTCAATCCATTTGGTGTAGCTTCCATCCCTTAGCTGATGCAATAGCAATAATAGTCCCATGGATGTATAATGAGCAACAGGAGCAAATGTCTCCTCATAATCTATTCCCTCTTTTAGCAGAGAATCCTCTAGCCACAAATCTTGCTTTGTACTTCTCAATGCTCCCATCAGCATGCTTGATCTTGAAAAGCCACTTAGAAGATACAACTGATTTTCCTTCAGGCCTTGGTACAACATCCCAAACATCATTCTTGATAATAGACTGATACTCTTTGTCATAGCATCTCTCCATACTTGCTGATTTGATGCTTCCTCAACAATGGAAGGGTTCAGACTCAATTATGTGACTCATCAATGCTACATAGCCTGGAAACTTTTGTGGTCTTTTGCTTTCTCTGAAGGTTCGGACTCAATTATGTGACCAATGCTACATAGCCTGGAAACTTTTGTGGTCTTTTGCTTTCTGGAGATGCATACTTCGCACTCTTGCATAGTTTCCTAGCCCATAGAGGTCTCTTTCGACCTATACAATATCTCTCGGACCATCAGGGTTCTATGGGATCAACTGGATCACTAGCCTCTTCTAGTTCAGTAGACTCCCTCTGAATCTCAGGAGTATGATCAGGAGAAATGTCCATATCCTGAGGTGTCTCCTGTTCTTCATTATCTATCTCCATGTAGGACCCTTTAGATCTTTTGAATGCAACATCTTCTTCTGCTGATCTCAATTTGTTTCTATCCTGGAATGTAATCCTGTAGGCCTTTGAAGATTCACTATAACCCACAAATATTCCTTTCTTTATAGATGGTTCTAACTTAGATCTCTTATCTTTAGGCACATGAATATAAACAGGACAACCAAAGATTCTTAAGTGACTAACCTCAGGTTTCACACCTGTGAAGGCTTCTTCAGGAGTCATATTTTCCAATATTCAATGAGGGCTCCGATTCTAAACATACACTGCAGTTTTGGATGCTTCTACCCAAAGGAAGGTTTTAAGTCTTGATCTTGAATCATAGCTTTGGCTGCCTCAACTATGGATCTATTCTTCCTTTTTGAACTCAAGATTGTAAGGAACACAAAACTCCTCAGAGCCTCAATGTAGAAATTTTGGAAACCTCTAGAAGTGTATTCTCCTCCATTATCAGATCTTAGAACCTTGATCCTTTTTCCGACAAATTTTCAACTTGAGCCTTAAATCTTTGAATCTATCAAGCACTTCTTTCACTTTTAGACTTCAAACAAATCAAGTCTTTCTAGAGTAGTCATCAATGAAAATTACATAATACCGAAAACCACTCAAGGATGCCACAGACATTGGACCACACAAATCAGAATGAACAAGATCTAGAAATACCTTTAGATCTACTTTCACTACTATGAAAAGGACCCTTAGAATTCTTATCCATTGCACAACCTCTGCAAACGCCATCATGCTCCTGACTAAGCTTCGGTAATCCTATAACCATCTTCTCCACGGATGGAAGGGCTCTAAAATGAAGCTGAGCAAGTCTTCTATGCCATAGCTCACATGAACTAGAAGAATCATGCAACAGTGTTTGAACTGGGCGAATAGAAAGTCTATATAGACTCTCTTGACGAACACCAATCACACAAGTTGTTTTGATGCTAGAGTTCTTCAGCCAAGAAAGAACTTTTCCTTCAGAAAATGCAACTTGATATCCTTTATCCTCCAAAGTTGAAATTGATACAAGATTCCTCTTGATTCTTGGAATGAACAAGACATCATTCAAATGAAGAGGGATGCCAGAATCTAGGTGAAGAGAGGTGGCTCCAGCACTTTTCACCGAATAGCAAGCATCATCTCCGATTATCACTCGTAGGTTGGTTTCTCTTTCTACCAAATCTGAAAGATGCTCTTTATATGCTGTAATGTGTCGAGAAGCGCCACTATCAATCAACCAAGTGCTACTGTCGGTTGGAACATTGCTTGATAGGGAAGATATGAATAGAAATCCTCCTGAGTTCTCTTGATTCCTTTTGAGGTGAGACATCATCAACATCCGCAGTAGAAGCATGTCACTTTGGTCTTGTTGCACAATCTCTAGCATAGTGACCATACTTGTCACATCTAAAGCACTGAATATGGGAGAGATCCTTCTTCTTCTTTGATTTAGGAGCAAAATCCGATTTCCTGTCTCTATTTCTCTTGAAATTTCCTTTTCTCCCTTCTCTTCATTTCCTTTTTGAAGTTTGAGCAGCAAGAACATGATTGTCTTCATTGTGAGAGCTTCGTCCATTACCTCTTGCTGCCAACCTAGATTCCTCTTGAATGCAATCAGCTCTAAGATGATCAAACTTTGGTAATTTAGATCTTCCATTGATATGTTGGATAAAGGGCTCCCAAGATTGAGGAAGACCATTCGGAGCCAACACGACTAAATCTCTATCTTCAACTATATCTCCAATGGCATATAGTTGATCTTTCAACTTAGTGATCTTCATGAAGGAGATGACTGAATCTCCTTTAGCCATCTTGATGTGATGTAGTTGTTGCCTCAAGGCAAGAGCTCTGCTAGTGTTATTGATCTCATACAATCCTTCCAAAGTCTTGAACATATCTCTGGCCGTCTTCAACTTGGAGATAATTGGCACAAGGTGATCCTTCATAGAATCAATCAAGATCTTCTTAGCTTTCGTGCCATTCTTCCTCCATTGTGTTTTCTCAGTCTCATCGGAAGGCTTGGGCACCTCACTCTCCACGAACTCGAGAATATCATTTTCTTCCAATGCAATAAGAACTTTGAACTTCCAAGAGGTGAAGTTAGATGCACCATCAAGTCTATCTTCAACCTTGAGTCTGTTCACCATTTTTGAAGCTAAGATAGATTCCTTTAGATGAGAAGAAGAGAAGAAGATTTCGCTGCTTAAACAATCTGATCACGATCTTGCTTAAACCCGCTTTGATACCAGGTAAAATTTATGACCAGAATTTAATTAAGCAGAAATAACACAAATTCAAACAATAGAACACAGCATATACCCTGGGAAAACCCTCCTTCTTAAGGGAGAAAAACCCAGCAACAATATATCACCTATATATTGAATAAAATAGCAGCAATATGCTTTACAATGAGGCCAATCACAAGGCCGATCTAATGCAATGATAATGAAACCACAATTGATGCAAACATACAATCAAAGAAGATTATCGAACTCCTTGAGATCAATATTGAACTGCTGTATGAATCGAACTCCTGCTGGTATGCAAACTTTCTTGGTAATAATAATGAAGATAATGAGAGAGAGCAGCGCCTTCTATATATAGAAGTTGATGAAGCTTCTCCCAAACAAGACGTCCTTTCACAAGAAGTCGGCCTCTTACAAAGTGATACGTCTTTTACAAAAGGTGGCGATCATTTAATTTAAGTCGGCTACTATAAATAAAATATAAATTGTTATTTGAATAGAAGCACCCCTTCATCAATGTTGGCTTCAAATAAATAAATAGCCAGGGCTTTATTTATTTGCTTATTATTTAAATCGGGTGAAGGATGACACCCGTAGCTATAACATCAACATAATACACAAGTGAATTCTAGCGATGACTCTTGGCGATATCTTGTTAACTCCAAAAAATACTGATGTGACAAGTTTTTGTATTTCACAGTCCTAGGGTTTTTGTCCTCAAAATATTCTTTGGAGGGCTATTTGGGGTGTGAGGCTGAAAAGAATGGGAAACTATAAGTTAATCACAATGTACTGAATTTCAATTTCAAAGCCTAAGGTTCAGAGTTGACGTGTGGAAGGATCTCACCTTCTTTGGTAAAATAGGGGGCTATGTATGAAAGGAGCCAAGGTAATAATTACGTCAAAAATCCAAGTCGAAAACATTTAATACAATCTAGTTCAGTTTCTCCTCAAATGAGAGGACACTTTAGAGGACAAAATGCTAAGACTATGTTAAAGTTGCTTGAGAGAGGATCAATCTAGGTTTACTTTAGGATCAACTAGGGTAAACCATCATTAAAGCACTCAAGGTTAGAACATGGACCCAAAATATGCTATGATATTTCTTGGAAATAAATGCAAAAATAATAAAATAGCTAACCACTTCAAGGGGGTCACCTCCAATAATCATAAAATAATAATATGGTTTCAATATTCCAATTTATGATGGTTTGGAAGGGTCTTTCTCTTATTTATCTATATGCATAACTATGTAGAGATATGCCCCTTCATCCTAATTAATTCATCTTAAAGAATAAATAAATTGTTTAGTTCCTAGTGTCATGGTTGTTTATAATGTCACTTTGGACTCCTAGCTTGTAGCCTTGTTTTAATAACCTGTTACATGCATGTCAGTTTCAATTACACTTTGTATTGCTTGTTTCTCTTTCTGGGGTGAGGAGCCTTATAGAACCCTCACTTATGTATTAGAAAAAAACATTGTGGGCACAGTGATGTGGATGGCTATATAGATGAAGTTTGTTGGAAATTGCGTCCTTGAAAAGCAATAAAAGGAGAACTAAGGCTATGACTTCATCCAAGGTTAAGGAGATAAGTACACTCTTCCATGGGTTGAAAACTTTTTGGATTAGCTACAAAATGCTAAGTACTTCACCAAGCTTGGGTTGAAATCAAGTAAGAATAAAAAGGGACATACAGAAAACAGCATTGAAAACAACATAAGGCTTGTATGAGTGGCTTGTACTTCCTTCTGGGTTGTGATATGCTACCACTACTTTCAGGAAATTAATAAATGGGGTATTAAGGCCACTTATATACTCTTTAGTCATTGTTTACCTTCTGATTTTCAGCAAGAATTTTGATAAACATCTAACACATGTGAAGCAAATTTTGCATGTTTAAAAGGAGACCAAGTTGCAATTAAATGGAAAAAAATGTGAATATGCTCAACAAGCATTTGTCCACTTAGGTAATATGGTTGGAGATGGAGAGCTAAGAATAGATCCGGCACAAGTTGAGTCTTGAAATGACCCAAACATTCTAATGTGACCGAAACAAGGAACTTTGTGGATCCATTCAAACAATTGAGGAGGATTATCTAGTCTCTCTTCTATAGCTGCATCTTTATATGTTGTAATAGCACAAAAATAAGCCACATACTTGAAGTAAGAAATAACTAAAAGAATTTAATGAGTTTGAACAGATTAGCAAGGCACCGGCATTGAGTTTAACTCATTTGCAGTAACCTTTTGAGGTGGAAAAAAACACAAGTATGCCATGGAGGCTGTCCTGTTATAAGGAGGTAAGCCCATTTATTATCATTTGAAATTATTTTGCAACTCAATTTTGGGTTACTGAACCTATGATAAAGAATTGTGTGCTCTAGTTCAAACAGTCAAGAAATGGAAATGTTATCTTGTGGATAAGGAAAGAATTGTCATACTGATCATCAAACTCTTCAATAGTTTCAGGATCAATTTAAATTGCAACAGGTGCAACATTACAAATGGATGGGTTTCTTGTAATCTTTTCATTTGGTCATTAAGTATACACATAAGTGTTGTTGATTTAAGATAGCATCGGTCAGATATAATTTATAAATGATGATAGCATTTATGCATCATCATCTTTTATATTTAATCGAACTACTCTTAAATATAAACGTATTCAAGGATAATTCGAATCTTTGTTTGCTGATTGGGAAAAGCATGATATTGGTAACTACCGAATTTAACAAGGGTACCCGCGCGCTCAAGGAACACGTCCCATGAGCGGACGTGTCTCCACCTTGTGGAGACACGTCCTCTCATGAGACGCGTCTCCTTTGAACGTGTCTTCTCCCATGATATAAATGGGAAGTCTTTTCTATCTTGCAAACATCGAAATTAATTAATGTTCTGCAATCAGCACATTCAAAATACAGAAGTATAAAATCTGACTCAGAATTCTTATACAGAATTTCAGACTTAGAATTTCCATAGGTCTTTTAGGATCCAGCTCTGATAAGATTTGATAACATTTACAAGTGTGACTGATAAGTTGGCTGATATGTTATCTACATATTGTTTGATTTCAACATTAGGTACCAACACAACTTGATCTTTTTTATGCAAGAGACATACAATTTTTTTGGGTATGCTGTTCAGCATGCTATGAAGCTAAATATTACAAGTCTTGATACAAAAACAAATTACTAAGTTCTGAAAAAAAAGGCAATTACTATCTCCAAGATGAGATGTCATGCTCAATGATCCATCAAAGAGGACATGTACTGTCAATACATCTAGGTTACTTGGACCTAGCAGCTGAATTCTTTCAACCCCAAAATAGCTTTCTATGCTAAGCACTTTTTACAAGTTGCTAATGGGACCATTATTCATCCCGCCAATCTTCAACATCATTGGTCTCATCATCATGCTTTCAAGATTCCCCTTGGTCAATTGCAGGTGTGCTCCCATCAATTTGTGTTGTGACGAACCACAATATTCTACAAAATGAAAGATTTTGTCGCCTTTGTTCTCTTCAGGAGTTGGAGTCTAATAGAATTTTATTTTCTAGGGTCTGATCTACTATCATATTTGTGGGAGTTACTATTGTTTATAAAGAGATTTTGGTGGTTCTCCATCCACGTTATTCTACTACCCTAATCACGTGTGTGGCCCTCTTCCTTTGTGCGGTCAATAGGTTCAAGCATGGATCTCTCTATGGTGATCCCAAATCTACCAAATTGATTAGTAATTTCAACCCATCATAAATGTTGAAGGCATGAAGCATCTTTTGGATACTATTGATTTGTGTGTGTATGGAGACAACTTGATGAAGCATTGTTCATCCTTGCTATCTGCCATGGCTAAGGCTCCTTAGCACCCTAACACTTACTTTAATGGTTGTGGCTCTATCTTTTATCAACATTAACAAGCCACTCATACCTCTATTCCATTGTACAGATCCCAAAGTACAGCTCACATTACCATCTTTTTTCCTACTACCAACAATTCTTCAACTTTAAATGTTAGGAGAGGTCCTATGCTGACTTGACCACCCTCCCAAGATCGTCCAACTTGACCCCCCTTAGCCAATACTTTCTTGGATGAGCATTCTCAAACTCTATATTGGCACTCCTACAACAATCAAAGATAATATTGTTGACTCCTCCAATGCATCCTTGAACAATGACACTTGATGATCTTGGTTCCCCACTTGGGTTGTTGATTTGTTAGGATCTATGACCGTTGCTTAGTGAATGTTAATTTATGTAAACGAAATTTAATGTCTTAAGCTTAATTTTAAATGCTTTTAAAAAAACAATAACAATGATTAAAACAATAGGAATATGAAAACATAAGAGAAGACAAAAAGATGACAAATTGTTAACGGAGTTCACCAAAATTGGCTACGTCTTCGGGTCCCTCTCCAAAGAGTGACCGATCCTTGATAATGCTCCAAAATGCTCGATAACATCACAAGGCACCTTCTATTTGCCATGAAGCCTTTACAAAGTCTTCTTGGTCGCTATTGAAGTTTTAAAAATCCTCTCTCCTAAAAGTACAAACAATTTGGCTATAAGCCTCTTAAAAACTATTTGTACAGAGTTGGATTACTTCATACGAAATTTTACATAACTTCCCATATCCTCACAAGCCAAACCCCCCCCTTTAAATACAATTTAATATTCTATACGGGGGTTGACAAACATATTTTCCCCATATATTCCCTTATCTCCTAATTTGAAATTAAAATCTTTAATATGGGGTTTATATTCACCGGGACCCCTTCATTATTCTTTATTAAGCCTTCAAAATCCTTTTAAATCTTTGAAACCCTTTTAAAAACCTTACAAATTCAGGCTTCTTCACTAATTTGAATAGGCCGTTGTCCGATCCATTCCCGCTAGCTACGCATAGCCCAATGATGATTTGGGCGGGTTTATAGGAGGGGGTCAGCGGTTCAAATCCGTCCAACCCCAAAATGGCTTTAATGAAGTTAATAAATAAAACTGACGCCGCTATACATTCTGAAAATAATGCATGTAGTGGTGGTGTGTGAATTTAGTGAGGGGGAGGTCACTAGTTCGACCCCCTCCAACAACATTTTGACAAACTAAACTTCCGGTCGGAGCCAACACAGGGGTGCCATTTGGCGCCCAACCATTGGGCCACTTGGCACCATTTAAATCGCTACCTCCTTGACACGTGTCATTATACAGTTGGTCCACGTCAAATTCTGTGTTGTCAACCGCCACATCATCTGGTCCTGCCACGTCACCTACCACATGTCATGCCATGTCATCAACTACCACATCAACATGCTGACATCAGTATCCGTACTATCCTGGTCAACCTTTTTTTCCTGCAAACTTTGACCGGCCATAACTTTTGCATACGGACTTTGTTTGATGCAATTCAAGCAACGTTGGAATTGTCTCAATGACCACTTCAACATGGCATAGTTTTCTCGAGCATTTGGAACAATCAATTTTTTTGGTGAACAACATATCCACCTGGATCAATCCTCCCTATTGGAGAGCTTTTGGACCTTCATAAGCCTGATTACACAAAAAGTGAGGGTACAGCTCCCTCATTTTCCAACCTCCATCCATTTTGCTTTGCTTGGATTCATCCCCTTCAGTCCCACTCTAAGGTACTCAACAACACCCCTTCATGAAGTTCTGACATTTCTATCCAAGATGACATCTTCCTGCAACTCGTTCATATACTCAGGTGATAGATAGTCAACAGAAGAAACTTGAACATTAGCCTCCTCATCCAGTATCATAGGAGATTCATACAACTTGAAATTATTGACATTAACCACTGAGTAGATATGCATATAAGGAAGTAGATTTAGGCAAAAAGCATTGGTTCCGATCTTTTCTAAGATCTCAAAGGGACCATACCTGATCGGCTTGAGCTTCTTACCTTCGCCTTGCATTCTTTCTTTATTGATGTGTAACCAAACTTTGTCACCAACCTGAAATTGATGATCAACACGATGCTTATCGTGTCGGGCTTTGTACTTTGCCCGGCTCTTCTCCAGCTGTGCTTCAACTGCCTGATGGACTGCTTGGATCTTCTGGATGAACTTCAAGGTCTTGTCTGCATCATGATGTCCATCTTTAACATCTTCCTTCCCAAAAGAAAAATCCATAGGTGTCCTTGGTAGATAACCAAAACAAGTCTCAAAAGGAGATCTTCAAGTAGAAGAGTGTGTTGCATGGTTGTAAGCATGCTACACATAATGTAGACTCTCATCCCACAACTTAGGATGCTTACTGCAATATAATGTCCCCTTCTTAGCCAGTTCCAATTGCAGAGAGATTAGCCTATCATTTTGACCCTCGTAGGCTAATATATTTGGATAGAGGGTCTTTTGAGGTAGTTACTTGGTCAATGGCGACATTACTTCTCTCCAGGACTTTGCTTGGTTCAAGATTACGCCTTTCCAAGGGTTTCTGAGCTCAGTTTGGCATACTTACTATTTATAGTAAGTCATCTTGGCAATGGAGTTTAGTGTTACTATATATAGCAGGGCACCTGGACATAAGGAGATTTCAGTATCGATCCCAATTCTCAATTGACTTGGAGGAATAAGGTTTATTGTGCAAGTTATATTATTTAATTCTTAATAAAATAAAGGTGACTTTATTAATAATTAATCATAAAAAGCATAATATAAGTTATATTTGCTCTATGTTGAAGGGTCCATGAGTCATTAAAAAGGGGGCCACTTTTATTTAATTACTTGGACGCCAACTCCAAGGTATTATTTTATTTGGCTAAAGTACAACTTTGAATCATTTAAATGATTAAAAAAGCTCTTCTTGGGATCGACCTGATTGAGAGAAGTATAAAAGGGCTCATGAGCAAATCGACCTCATCCATTATGAGCATTCAAATTTGTCTTTTATGAGTTCTTGAAGGAGACCAAGGGTTTCTGCTGTGTAGCACCATTTTCAGCATTGGAGAATGATACTTCTTCAGTGTTTCAGCAATCTGAGGTGGTGAAAGACCCATTGAAGGTTTGCAAATTGATTTGTCTTCACTCAGGAGGCAAAACAGAGCATATTAGTGAAAGAACTGCAAGGGTTTGAGATTGGATTTCTCGTGGAGGGAAGAATTCTTTGTAGCTGCATTTGGTATCTTTGTTGGCACTCTTACCCAGGCCATACAGCATCCTCTATAACTGCTGTGCTCTTCCTTTATGGCTGGCATGTGGCTCCTTGACCAAAGCGCCTAGGGTTTGGTGTTCTTGTCTTCACCATTTTGGACGCCTTCTTCAGCAAAGGCATTTTTGCATAGTACGAGGTGGGGAAACTATTTCTTGGAGGCAGATTGAACTTTATTAAGACTTGCAGCTGGCTGTCATAAATTCCAGATTTTTTAAATAAATCAATCTTCTTGGTTTTCGGGTATGGATTTCTATGTAATAGAATCTATTGAGATAGTTTAAATAAGAGATATCTTCTTTACAGTGTTAGCTTCCTTGTTGCTTAGCATTTTGTACATTTCTAGCATTTATTCTTGCCTGGCATTATTTTATAAAAAAATACAAAATATCATATATTGCTCAAAAAACCAAAAAAATTACAAATCATCAAAACACAAACAAACCTTCATCAATTCAGCATTAGTTTTTAGAGGTTAGAACAAGCAGGGTTCCTACATGCAATAACCTCTGAGAAAATGCACAACTGTCTTGTTTACTACCTCTGTCTGTCCATCAATCTACGGATGGAAAGTTGTACTCTTCTTTAGTCTAGAGTCCATGAGTTCCCACAATGCTGACAAAAATTCCCCCAAGAATTGAGAATCTCGATTCGATACAATAGAAGTAGGAAGCCCAAAATGAACCCATACAAACTGGAAGTACATGTGTGTTGTTAGTTCAGCTATGACCTGTTTTTTACAAGGCATCAAAATGCACATTTTGCTGAACCTATCCACTACCACAAATAGATAATCATGCCCTTTTCTAGACATTGGTGGCCCCCCGACAAAATCCATTAAGACACTCTCCCATAGACAGGATGGTACAGGTAGAGGTGTATACAATCCCAACTTCCTATTGCTAGGCTTGCTTGTTGCACACATTAAACATCCTCTAATGTATTTAGACATAGTTTCTTGCATATGAGGCCAATAACAATATTTTTGTAGTTGTGACATTGTTTTGCTTACCTCAAAGTGTCCAGCAATCAATGATGTATGTGCTTCTCTAATTACCTGTGCTTGTTCATCTTGTGGAATACATAATTTCCCTAAATGATACAATAATTTGTCTTGCACATAGTAGTCTTTCTCTTCTACATGTTTGCCTTGAATTAATGTTGCATATATATCCTTAAAGTCTTTGTCCTTAGCAAATTGTTCTTGATAACTTTCATGTGCCATTGAACTACTTTGAAGAATAATTGTAGCATTTGTAGGAGGCTTAGATAACATATCTACTACTTTGTTTTGAACCCCTTTCTTATATTTTATAACCAAATGAAACTGCTGTAGAAAACCCATCCACCTAAAGTGCCTGCTTTGTTGCAATTTAGATTGTGAGTGCAAATATTGAAGTGGTTGATGATTTGTGTATAATCGTTTCCTTACCCATTAGGTAATGTTTCCACTTCTTTACACTTTGAACTAACGCATACAATTCTTTATCATATGTGGGATAGTTACTTACTGCAATTGTGAAAGTTTCAGAATGAAAGCAGATAGGTTTACCTCCTTGCATGAGTACTGCTCCCATGGAAAATCCACTAGCATTGTTTCAAATTCGAATGGTTGTTGTAGATCCGGTAGAGCCAAAACTGGTGCAATGCTTAGCTTTTCCTTTAAAGTATTGAAGGTCTTTTGTTGCGGACCTCCCCACTGGAAATATTTCTTTACACTTGTTAGTGCGTACAATGGAGATGCTATGTAGGAGAAGTTAGCTATGGACTTTCTCCAATACTATATTGCATATAGAAAACTTCTAACTTCTATAACTGTACTTGGCTTTGGCCAATTTACAATGACTGCGGCCTTTGCAGGATCCACTTTCAAGTGACCTCCAACAATATAGCCTAAGTACACTAGTGATGTCTTAGCAAATTCACATTTTGACATCTTTACATACAATTTTTCTTTTCTCAATACATCCAGTACTTTTCTCACATGCTCTACATGCTCTTCCCAAGTTTGACTAAATACAAGTATATCTTCCAAATAAATTATGACAAAATCATCTATGAATGGACAAAAGACATCATTCATGACTCTTATAAAGGTAGCCGGTGCATTACAAAGCCCAAAGGGCATGACTAACCACTCATACAGTCCATGTTTTGTCTTAAACGCAGTTTTCCATATATCATTATCTGCAATTCTTATTTGATGATATCCACTACGCAAGTCCAACTTGGTAAAATAAACTGTATGTTTCAACTGATCAAGTAAATCATCTATTCGGTGAAGAGGATACCTATTCTTTATTGTTATATTGTTCAAGGCTCTGTAGTCGATGCACATTCTCCATGACCCGTCCTTTGGTACCAACACAATTGAAGAACCACAAGGAGAGGTACTTGGACAAATAACTCCTTTCTCAACCAACTCCTAAACCTACTTCTTGATTTCCTCATTTTGCATAACTGATAAACGGTACATGTCGATGTTTGGAAGAGGCACATCCTGTTCTAACTGGATTTCATGTTGTATCTCTCTCTTTGGTGGCAATCCACTAGGTTCCTGAAATAAATCATCATAGGCGGAAACTACTTTGACCAATTCAGCTTTGTGCTTTGGATCACACCCTTTGAATGCCTCGGATTTATCATCCTCTTGGCTTTTACAATCATCAATACAAAGTTCTTACTAGCATGGACTAACCTCTTCATTTGACTAGTATTCACCAATGTTAGATTAGTCTTAATCTTATGTGCGCGTACAATGAATTATTTACCATCCTTAAAAAGGTGATGTTTGTTTTTCTCCCCTATAAAAGATTGCTTTCCAGTCATAAAGATAAGGACTCCCTAGTACAAGCCAGCAAATAACTAAAGGAACCACATCAACTTCTAGCTCATCTATGAGGTTTGCAGTGATGGCAAATCTTAACTTACATTGCTTTGTTACTTGTAATTGTGCATCATTGCAAACCCATCCAAGTGGATATGGCTTCAGATGAGGTGTTGTAGCCAAGTTAAGTTTCTTTACAACTTCTTCAGATATTAAATGTACTTGAGATCCTGTATCAAACTTAGTATGCTTTGTTACAACCCGAATATGAAATAACTCATTTTTGTGCCTATCAACCTTAGGTGGAGAAGATTCTTTACTTGCACTTGCACTTGCATTTGAAAAACATGTATTAGTAGAAAGAGATATACCTTTTCCTTTACCTTGGATCCTGACAGCAACAATCTTTGTCTCGTCCCCGAAGTCAGATCCAAGATCCTATTGTACTACAGCAATAGTCTTTTGTTTGCCTTTGTTTCCTCAATACTTCTTTGGCCTTAGTTCCTGATGCAGATTCCAACACTTTGAATCATCATGCCCCTCCTTGCAATGGGAGCATGTGGGCTTATCACCCTCCTTGATTGTAGCTATCTTTTTCCCCTTTCCTTTGGGTTTACCTTCAAGCTTAGATGGCTTCTTGACAAAATTGTCATTGAAACCACTCTTACTTATTGACTCCAAATGTGTGGCTTGTACACATACTTCATACAAATTATTAGGATTCAAAACCAAAATGGTATGTCTTAAGTAAGAGTGAAGACCACCTATATACTTGAGCAATGTGTCCTGGGTGTATAATGGGAAATTAAGTGCAATAGCCCGCTTCCTAAATTCATGAGTATAGTCTTGGAGAGATTGACCTTTACCTTGCCTAAAAGTTTGTCAGTTCATAGTTAACTATTGCATATGGCCTAAGGGATAAAACTGCTTTTTAAGGGCAACATTAAACTCCATCCAAGTTAAATTGACACTACCATGTCGAGCAATTTCTGCTTGAGTTTTACTCTCCCACCAGGTGAGAGCGGCTCCTCCCAACCGAAGAGTAGCTAATTGGATTTTGGAAGCATCATTTAAGAGACCTTGAATCCTACAGTATACTTCTACTTGTTGAACACAATCATCTAATTTCTCAGCATTTAACTCTCCACAATATTTTGGTAATTCAAACTTTACATCCAATTTGATTACAGGCTTATGTGCACTTTTGAAAGGATTAGCAAAAGAAGTAGAATTAGAAGAAGAAGATGGAGATGGAGGAGTTTTTGGAGGCTCATCATCACCTTCTTCTCTTTTCCCTATGTCCTTCCGATCTTCATCATCCTTACGCTTTTCTCGCTTCAACGATCCTTCTTTTTTGCACTTCTTCCGTTCTTGCTTTTCTTGATAGAGCACTTCCACCATAGCCTTCATGTCAAGAAAGGCTCATTGAAAACTTTTCTCATCGAGCTCAAAACTTTTTCCAACTTTTGTCTCTTCCATCTTTGGTGGTGGAACAGTTCTTCGTTTACCAATCTTAGGATTAATCTCTGCAAGCGTGCATTCACCTCGCCAGCTCTTGGATCGGGTTAACATCCACTTCTGTAATCACTAGTCAAACAAAGCTCTGATACCAACTTGATTTGATAGGATCTATGACCGTTGCTTAGTGAATGTTAATTTATGTAAATGGAATTTAATGTCTTAAGCTTAATTTTAAATGCTTTAAAAAAAAAACATTAACAATGATTAAAACAATAGGAATATGAAAACATAAGAGAAAACAAAAAGACGACAAATTGATAACGGAGTTCACCAAAATTGGCTACATCTCAGGGTCCCTCTCCAAAGAGTGACCAATCCTTGATAATGCTCCAAATGCTCGATTACATCACGAGGCACCTTCTATCTACCATGAAGCCTTTACATAGTCTTCTTGGTTGCTATTGAAGTTCTAAAAATCCTCTCTCCTGAAAGTAAAAACAATTTGGCTATAAGCCTCCTAAAAACTATTTGTACAGAGTTGGATTACTTCATAGGAAATTTTACATAACTTCCCATATCCTCACAAGCCAAACCCACCCGCCCGTCCCCTTAAATACAATTTAATATTCTATATGGGAGTTAACAAACATATTTTCCCCATATATTCCCTTATCTCCTAATTTCAAATTAGAATCTTTAATATGGGGTTTATATTCACCCGGACCCCTTCATTATTCTTTATTAAGCATTCAAAATCCTTTTAAATCTTTGAAACCCTTTTAAAAACCTTACAAATTTGGGCTTCTTCACTAATTTAAATAGGTTATTGTCCGATTCTATGCTATCAACCACCACATCATTTTGTCCTATCACATCACCTACCACATGTCATGCCACATCAACATGCTGACGTTAGCATCCGTACTATCCTGGTCAACCTTTTTTTCCTACAAACTTTGATCGGCCATAACTTTTGCGTATGGACTCCATTTGACGCAATTCGAGTGGTGTTGGAATCATCTCAACAAGCACTTCAACATAGCGCAGTTCTCTCGAGCATTTGGAACAATCAATTTTTTTGGTGAACAACATATCCACCTAGATCAATTGTCTTCATCTATTTCCACTATTTCAAGGGGTCCTCCCTTCACTTATCTTTTTATAATTGTACTAGTTTGGGGGTTAATCTCTTTCGGTTAACCCCCATGTGTGTATTTTATTTTCAATCTTAAATTTTTCAATTTTGCTTCATGTCTCAAGCCTCTTTTGCCCTAGTCCTTTGCAATGGGACCAATTGTATGTTCTAGTCCCTTCAAACTATTTTTTGGTTATTTATGAACAATAATATAATTTTAATTTACTTCTTTCTTTCTTTCTACAAACTAGGCACATGTTCCTAAATAGGAGAGGATTCAAGTGTTGAGAAGGGCTTATACTTCAAAGATTGCAAGTTACTCTATGATTACAACAATGGTTGTAAATCTACAAAGATACGATCATTAGCTAGATATGCAAAATGATGTTTCAAAGTTCATTAGGGTGTGTGTGTTGTGTAGCACAAGCAAGCCAAATAATAGGAAGTTGGATGTACGTATATGCCACTATTAGTTCATTCTAGTTCATGGGAAAATATATATATGAACTTTGTAGGAAGGTTGCACATGCCAAAGAAGAGGAATGGCTATTTGTTTGCGGTTATAGACCACTTTAGAAAAATATGCAATTTTATTCCATGCAAAAAGACCCTTGAGACACATAGGCGTTAGAAGCATGATGTCGTCTCTGCCTTCAGCCCTGATCGTCGTAGCTAGGGTTTCATGTAGCTGGAAGGGGCAGAAGTTTCTTGGCTCTGTTAGTGTTGTTGATACTTGGCGTCACCCATTCAAAGAGGTGGTGAAATCTAGGCAACGTTTCTCACAAACGGGCGGGGATCATTCTGTGGTGGTGCCGAAGTGAACACATGTCGACATCAGAAATCAGCGAAGGAGGTTTTGTGGCCGAATTTTTGTGCAAAAGGGGTCTCAGGAGGAGCAAGGGGTGGTTTCAGAAAGCTGGAGGATGGATGCAAAGGCCGCAGGAGTGGTGAGGGAGATAAAACCTATGAGATGTGTTGGAGCTAAGCCCACTATTTCCCTGGACGATGACATTGCAAACGAAGTGGTTGAGAATGCAAAATATTTTGCAGAACTGGGGTTAATAGGCAGACTTCAAGGTTTTTGGCCATGCCTTGCAGATCTGCACCGTTGGATCACTGATACATGGAGTCCAGTATTGGAAGGAGATGTTCAAATTTACCCTAATGCCAAAGGGTTTTTTGTGGTAGTGTTTGACAATGTGAATGACAGGAACACTGTTCCGTGTGATTATCAATGGGGCTGGGAGGACAAACATTTGCTTATGTTGAAACCATGGCACCTAGCTTTCAATCCAAATACCGAATCCTTTGGGATGGCTCCAATCTGGCTAAGGCTGCCAAATTTTCCTCTACACTTTTGGTTTGAATCGTGCTTTGAAGTCATTAGGAACACTTTGGGAAAATTTCTAGGTGTTGATGAGGGCTCTATAATTTTTCTACACACTACTTATGCACGTATACTGGTGGAAATGGATATTAGAAAAGATCTCCCAGCGGTTGTATCCATGAAGTATTTTGGTGGGGAATGGGAACAGTTGTTGGATTATGAAGGTTTACCATTCCGATGTAGCAGTTGCTTTAACATTGGTCATATGGTTGAGAAGTGTCCCAAACACAAGAATGTTACTCAAGCACCTTGGTGGAAAGAGGTTTCCCCGCATCACTACTCGGTGGAAAAAGAAGGATTAGATGACAAGGCCTTGGATAAGGAGCCTATTATTTCAGCCATTGTCATAACCCTCTTCTCTCCATTGTACAATCACACTTGCAAAATAAAATATATATATATATAATACTTATATCCATCTTGGTGTTTCCTAAATCAGATATATATATATATCTCCAAATAAGTTATTTATTATTTCAAAGTTTATAATGTATTTATAATGAATTGTTTATTTAAATATTCTTTATAATAATAATATTAATTGAACTTAATATTCTTTATAAATATTCTTTATTTAAATGTATTTATAAATAAACTAATTCATGAAACTTTGTATATATTAGAACTAAATTAAAAGAAAAGTATTGCAACGCGATTTATATTAAAATAGCTTTGTTTATTTTATGGATGGCATTTTCATGAGACGCTACCCTAAGAATGGCCTCCAGATCGCACCTCTGAGAAATAATGGCGGATCTCCAAATAGCCACGCCTCTTCAGACAAGAAAGACGCACTACTTGGTGTTATTCCTCACTCACTATTTAATGCGTGATTGTTACAGATTGCAGGGGCGTGGAGTGGAGAGCGAGCTTGCACACGTTTGCTCTGTGGACGTCATACCTATTGCAAAAAGCAGCGAATCACAAGTCTGTGAGAACAATATTGTGTTGAGCAGCCCATCGGGTATGTACAGGTCATCTATATGTCAATTACTTGCATAAAATAATGTTAGAAGCATGTCATTAGCAGAGCATAGCAATATACATTGATTATTTATACAAAATAATAATTTGAGGAATAGCGTAGCAATGTATATCAAACCTTTAATATTGGGAATAGACATTAAACATAGCACTGTAATGATACATTACCAAAATATGAACTTTCTCTGTCAAATCATAAGGGAGGGGGATTAGACACACACGGAGGAGAGCAGAGACTAGGATCCCTTCGAGGTAGGCCACCCTCCTTGGGTGACTGCGGTTTGCCATTGGGGGCCGAGGGGGTCATTACAACGGGTGTTTTTTGGCCGCTCTGAGAAGGGAGGCACTAAGGGCATCCTTGTGTGTGTTCCATTTCCACTTTATTTATGAATTTGGGAGCAAAGAAGTAATAATTTCGGGGTGTACTACATTCATTTAATTTTATCAAACAAACTACAAATTTCATAATGGCAATAGCTAAAAGAAATATCTTAATGTTGCTTCATTATATTAAATTAATGTTTAAAATTATTGGTATTTTTAGGTTATTTCTTAAGCCTCATAAAAGGGGAACAGTACAATTGGTATCAAGGCATCCTTCTTGCCACCTTGTGGGGATTAGTACATGCAAGTCTACCACAGAAGAAACCCTAAGACTGCTGACATTACGGGTGAACAATTAGGGAATGAGCTTAGAACATTCATGGAAAACAATGAATGAAAAATGTAGGAGTTTAGGTGAACTCCTCAAACACCCCAGAATCACCTGCAAGACAAAATAACTTCCACAAGAGAGAAATGGCAGAAATATCATGCTATCATTAAGATGCAAGGATGCCAAATTGAATATGACATGATTACAAATTTACAAAATGCCTTCAATATATAGGCATGAGTAAAAACCTAAAATGCGTAAGATGTTGCCAAGTGTTAAAATCACACTACATGTGACAACATGTGAACCTTATCTAGGAAATGATAAAAGGATAGAGATAAGTTCTAGAAGGACAACTCATCTTCTAGAAGGAATCTTATCTTCTACAAACAAGGGGGAATTAACTCATTATTAAATGATTTATCTAATTATGCAACCTAGGACTTAATTAATTAAAGACCTAAGTAAACTTATGCAAAGTGTAATTAAATAATTAATTACACTAACACCCTCCCATAAGTGCAACTTAGGGAGAAGAAGATTATTATGCAAATGATGCGAAAATGCAAGAGATGGGTCCCAACAACAAAGGCCTGATCAGGTACCCATTTACAAATGCAATGAAAAAGAAAGAGGAGAAAACCCAGTGGGAAAAAACCCCTCAATGAGATGACCTACTGCAAAGAAGCATTGGAAGGGCTCTGATGGAGTAACACTGGAATCCTTAATCCGGCAAGCAAGGAAAGATACCTCTGTTTACAAGAAACCATAGCGGAATCATAATAATGCAACAGCAAACTCGATGCCAAAGAACTCTGGAAAACTCACAACATACTGGATCAACCTTAGAATCTATAAAGCAACAGTAGATGAAAAAGATGCCCCCCATAAGAGGGAATAAAATGATGATAGAATCTGGAAGCAATGTGTCTCTCGATGCCGATGCCAAACTGTGACTAAAACTGTTCCATGGGAACAAGTACCATAAAGATTCTGGAACATTAACCATAAAAACATGGCCTTCAAACTGAGATGGATTTGAACCAATGCGGATCAATAACCATAGACTCTCAATCTGAAGTGTGAACCAATATGAACCAAAAATGTGTCCAGCTAAGCAAGATGAGGCCAAAAGAAACAACAAAATCCAGATACAACTCATGCAAGTTGTCACCAATATGAAGATGTGATGCAAGAAACCCCCCTTGATGGAACTTTATATCAGTTCATTTATTACAATATCCAATGATTGCAAAAGGAGAGAATGCAAAACATGCATGAACTACAAGAAAATGTAAACCTAGTGCATGAAAACAAAAACGAGTGCATGCACAAACCAAGGTACACATCTGCCTCCATGATGAAAAATGACCTCAAATCTATGTAGATGACGAAACCAGCTTTCCGATGATATCTCGTTTGTGAAAATCCGACACCATGGCCAAAAGTTATAAATTTTTCAAAAAAACTGAATTTAGCCTGCAGCAAACAAGTTTTCTAACAAAAAAAAGTTTACTTCTGATTTGA
Organism: Sequoia sempervirens; assembly: GCA_007258455.2. Lineage (NCBI taxonomy): Eukaryota > Viridiplantae > Streptophyta > Pinopsida > Cupressales > Cupressaceae > Sequoia > Sequoia sempervirens. The sequence continues at coordinate 94,511,267 of VDFB02179234.1, forward strand.
TTTCTGAAAAATCTATTCGCAACGAGTAGACAAAAATAGAAACCTAGAAATATTTTGATGCTAGAAACAAAACCCATAAAGCGTTTTTTGATTCAGCAAGCAGAAGATGAAAAAATAAATTTTTTAAACCTTCAGTCAGGAGAAAAATGACGCGCGCCGGTTTTTGTATAGCAGTTTTCTCCAAATCCGTACAAGATATCAAAAATCTAAAAGATACCCAGATCGGATTTCAACCTTAGCTACAAAACCCAAAAATCGTTTTTCCTACAACTGAGTGAAAGATGGATTTTTGAAGCAAAAAATGAAAAACGGATTTAATAAAAAAGTTGCTTGCATCCAGCAAGACTTTCATACCAAAATTGATCCCTCATATCTGGTAACAAGTCTGCAGCACTGAAGCTTTGATACCATGTAGGAGTTTAGGTGAACTCCTCAAACACCCTAGAATCACCTGCAAGACAAAATAACTTCCACAAGAGAGAAATGGCAAAAATATCATGCTATCATTAAGATGCAAGGATGCCAAATTGAATATGGCATGATTACAAATTTACAAAATGCCTTGAATATATAGGCATGAGTAAAAACCTAAAATGCGTAAGATGTTGCCAAGTGTTAAAATCACACTACATGTGACAACATGTGAACCTTATCTAGGAAATGATAAAAAGATAGAGATAAGTTCTAGTAGGACAACTCATCTTCTAGAAGGAATCTTCTCTCCTACAAACAAGGGGGAATTACCCCATTATTAAATGATTTATCTAATTATGCAACCTAGGCCTTAATTAATTAAAGACCTAAGTAAACTTATGCAAAGTGTAATTAAATAATTAATTACACTAACAAAAAACACAAGCACTAATAGAGCAAAACGGAAAAACAAGCCAAGCCTTACTTCAAGCCTTGCAAGATATGAATGTCACCATGAATAACCTCAAGAAGAACGGTTCAAATGGTAGGGATACAAACTCAAACCATTCTAAAAGTAATAATAATAACAATGCTTCCTCAAACCCAAGGATTCAAAGACCAAATTTCCTACCCGGAAAAGAGACCTTAATGGAAGGAGAAAACAATCCCCCCTTACAAAATGCGGAGGATACAGTTGCAGCTTATGCAAGATTAGATCCAGACATAAGAGAAATCATATCTTTTACAAATTTCTTAGAGGCCAAGAAGCTAGAAACCCCCTAAAGGGAGGGTAGATCATCAAGTAAGGACTTTAAACAAAAGGTTAATAAATTAAATCTACTAAACTTTGATGGGTCAAACAAGATCTCAGCCTACTCTTGGATACAAAAGCTAAATACCTATCTAAATCTAAGTCCCATGACCGAAGAAGATGCGGTGCAATTTGCTATATTACATCTTGAAGGGTTGGCCCACGAATGGTGGCTCCATGGCACCCTCACACAAGGTCATGACAATAAAATTTCATATGAGGAGTTCACTCAAAAACTTATTAAAAGATTCGATAGGAAGCACCCTCAAAAGGACTTCAAAGAATTGACCCTCCTAAGGCAGCGAAGATTTGTTGAAGATTACATTTCTGAGTTCCAACAAATTTCCGTAAGGGTAAAGGGGCTTGATGAAGACCTCCTTACCTACCTTTTTGTCGAAGGGTTAAAAGACTCCATTAGAAGATTAGTGAGTGCCTTAAAACCCAGCTCTCTTGATGATGCCATTGATAAAGCACTCACATTAGAAGATACACCCATCCATGAAAAGTCATCAAAGCCTTTCTCTTACAAGAAAGATAAGCATAAGAGGAACCTCTCAAATGACAAGAAAGAAGAACTACGTAGAAAGAACCTATGCTATACTTGCAATCAGAAATGGGAACAAGGACATGCGTGCAGAAGGGAGAAACTTGAGGAAGAAAGAGAGAGACTCATAAAAGAAGGTATGTGCTTTAAATGCAAAGAAAAATGGTATAGAGGGCATAAGTGTGGGAAAAGAAGTCAAGCCCACAACATGAGAGCCCTATCCGATGATGAAGATTGGGAAAACCAAACAAGATCAAGGGAAGGAGAACAAGAAAGACCTAACAAAAAGATTGGGTACAATGACGAAGAAAAGGGAACTTCGGCAACTATTTCAAGAGCCTCAAAGCATCACCCTTTTCGAATTAAGAGTGTAATCCAAGGAAAAAGGGTAGTTGCTCTTATGGATAGTGGGGCAACCCATAATTTCATTGACCAAAGCCTAGCATCCAAGCTGAAACTTGGAACTCAAGAATTTAAAGGTTTTCAAGTTGCCCTAGCTGATGGTTCCACCACTTCCTGCAACCAAAAGATCCCCCAGCTGGACATAATCTTGGGGAAACAACCCACTAAAGAAGACTTCTATGTGGTCAACCTGGGAGATACAAACATGATACTTGGCACCCCTTGGATACACTCCTTGGGGCGGTTCTCTTTGGACCTCCCAAAGTTGGAACTATGCTTTACACGCAATGGGGAAGAGGTCCTCCTCAAAGGATTAGCTGATGGATCACCAAGGATGGTTTCATCCAAGAAAATGGAGAAAATTGTAAGGTAAGATTGATATCAATTATGATAAGAAATGATTGTTGACAATAACTTTACCATTATCCTAAATTTTTTTAGTTTGCATTATGTCTAGAAAAGGGCAAGGTGAATGGGCGGCACAATGTATGATACTTGATAAGTCTACCTCTCAAGGAAAGACCATTCACATTGATATCAGGCCTATCCTTACAAGTCACAAGAGGGTGTTCGAAGATATTCCTCTTGGGTTATCTCCAAAGAGAGGATTTGAGCATACTATAGAACTCGAGGAAGGAGCGAGACCCGTTATTACCACACCTTATCGTCACCCCAAAGGGTATAAGGAGGAAATCGAAAAGGCCATAAAAGAATTATTGGAAATGGGGCACATCCAGCCTAGCTCCAGCCCCTTTGCTTCATCAGTCGTGCTAGTGAAGAAAAAAGATGGCACAATGAGAATGTACATAGATTATCAGGCACTTAATAAGAAAACCATCAAGAATTGGTATCCTATCCTGAGGGTTGATGAATTGATAGATGAACTTCATGGTGTAGTATATTTTTCAAAAATAGATCTTCGTTCAGGATACCATCAAATAAGGGTAAAAGCAGAAGATGTTCACAAAACAATTTTTAGATGTCATTTTGGGCATTTGAGTTTTTAGTCCTTCCTTTTGGCCTCACTAATGCCCCAACTACTTTCTAGTCGTATATGAATCATATTTTTAGGGGACATGATGAAATTCCTACTTGTATTTTTTGATGAGATCTTGATCTACAGCAAATCATGGGAGGAACATTCAAGACACATAGATGAAGTATTGGGAATACTTGAACAAAACTCCTTGTTTGCTAAAATGTCCAAATGCGAATTTGGGATGAAAGAAATTTTGTTATCTTGGCCATAAGATTAGTGCGGAAGGAGTAAGACTTGATGAAGAAAAAATAGAAGCCATTAAGAGTTGGCCCAAACCTAGAACCCTTACACACCTTAGGGGTTTCCTAGGTCTTTGTAGCTACTATCGAAGATTTGTGAAGGATTTTTCAAAGTTAACTTCCCCTCTAATGGACTTAACCAAGAAAGGAGCTTTTTCATAGACAAAAGAAGCTCAATTAGCTTTTGAGAAGCTTAAAGAAGTCATGAGTTCATGCCCGGTTTTAGCAATACCAGATTTTTCTTCACCCTTTGAGCTATGTTGTGATGCCTCAGGAGAAGGCATCGGTGCAGTACTTATGCAAAATAGGCATCCAATAGCCTTCGAAAGTAGGAAACTTAAGGAGTCTAAAAGAACCTATCCCGTTTATGATAAAGAAATGTTAGCAATCATGCATGCTTTAGACAAATTCAGGCAATACCTTATTTATGGAAGATTTACCGTAAAAATTGATCACAATAGCTTGAGATTCTTCCTAAATCAAAGAGATCTGAATAATAGACAACAAAAGTGGGTAAGCAAGCTACAAGCATATAATTTTGATCTTGAATACGTAAAAGGGAAGAACAATGTTGTAGCGGACGCTCTCTCCAGAAGACCCCAATTGGGAACATTGACTGTGATATCTCTAGAATGGAAGGCATCTGTAATTGTTGAATATGCCAAGGATAATTTCTCGCGCAATATTTTGGAAGGAAGGGTGCAAGATGAGAATTATAGGGTCATAGATGAACTTGTCCTTTATAAAAACAGGGTATATCTTGTTCCCGAATCGAAGGTTAAGGCTGCAATTTTGAAAGACTACCAGGACAATCCTTTGGCAGGGCATCAAGGGTTCTACAAAACTTACAAGAAGATTAGAGAAAGATTTTCATGGAAAGGATTAAAAAAGGATATACTAAGATATACAAGAGAATGCATGGCGTGCCAAAGGAATAAAGGAGAACATGTTTTTCCAGCAGGTTTGCTTCAACCCTTACCCATACCCAACCAAAAGTGGGAAAGTATTTCCATGGACTTTATCACCGGTCTACCCAAGGTCCAAAACAAAGACTGCATTTTCATAGTAGTGGATCGATTAACCAAGTACGCTCATTTTATGGCTATATCATCAGATTTCAAAGCTCCTCAAGTGGCTCACATATGCTTCAAAGAAATTTTTAGATTGCATGGTCTACCAAAGAACATTGTAAGTGACAGAGATGGCCGTTTTCTCAGCCTATTTTGGCAAGAGTTATTCAAATTGGCAAGAACAACATTGACACTCAGCACCAGTTATCACCCGCAAACGGACAAGCAAACGGAAATCGTCAACAAATGGTTGGAGGGTTATTTAAGAAATTATGTAACAAGACAACAAAAGGGATGGAACAGATGGTTGCACTAAGGAGAGTATCACTACAACACTACTCATCATATGTCCATCGGCATGAGTCCTTTCCGAGCCTTGTATGGATATGAGGCCACTTCCTTTGGAGATTTGATTCGTGCAAAAAGTCATGTACCAGGGGCTAAAGATTTTGCACAGCAGAACATAGACATAATGAATGAACTCAAGGACAATCTGCATCAAGCCCAGAATCAGCAGAAAATGTATGCTGATAAGAAAAGAATGGAACGAACCTTTGAAGTGGGAGACTTGGTCTTCTTGAGACTACAACCATACAAACAGTCTTCCATCAAAATCAGTGGGAAAGAAAAGCTTAAGCCCCAATTTTTTAGACCTTACAGGATTTTGAGAAGGATAGGGGAGGTAGCTTACGAATTGGACCTGCCTTCGCAAAGTAAAATCCATAATGTGTTCCACGTATCTCGACTCAAGAAAGTGTTGGGGCAGCACGTTGTTCCAAGTATAGAGTTACCCCCGCTTGATAATGAAGGGAAGCTAATCCTAGAACTGGAACTCGTCCTGGATATGCGCGAAAGAAGGTTAAGAAACAAGATTATTCAAGAATACTTGGTTAAGTGGAAGGGACTACCCACCAAAGATGCTACGTGGGAAGGAGTGGAGATCAGGGATCATCCAAATCTAAACTTGCTTGAGGACAAGCAAACTTAGGGAGGGAGGACTGTCATAACCCTTTTCTCTCCATTGTACAATCACACTTGCAAAATAAAATATGTATATATATAATACTTATATCCATCTTGGTGTTTCCTGAATCAGATATATATATATATATATATATATCTCCAAATAAGTTATTTATTATTTCAAAGTTTATAATGTATTTATAACGAATTGTTTATTTAAATATTCTTTATAATAATAATAATAATTGAACTTAATATTCTTTATAAATATTCTTTATTTAAATGTATTTATAAATAAACGAATTAATGAAACTTTGTATATATTAGAACTAAATTAAAAGAAAAGTATTACAACGCGATTTATATTAAAATAGCTTTGTTTATTTTATGGACGGCATTTTCATGAGACGCAACCCTAAGAACGGCCTCCAGATCGCACCTCTAAGAAACAATGGCGGATCTCCAAATAGCTGCGCCTCTTCAGACGGGAAAGACGCATTGCTTGGTGTTATTCCTCACTCACTATTTAATGCGTGATTGTTACAGATTGCAGGGGCGTGGAGTGGAGAGCGAGCTTGCACATGTTTGCTCTATGGACCTCATATCTATTGCAAAAAGCAGCGAATCACAAGTCTGTGAGAACAGTATTGTGTTGAGCAGCCCATCGGGTATGTACAGGGCATCTATATGTCAATTACTTGCATAAAATGATGTTAGAAACATGTCATTAGCAAAGCATAGCAATATACATCGATTCTTTATACAAAATAATAATCTTAGGAATAGCTTAGCAATGTATATCAAACCTTTAATATTGGGAATAGACATTAAACATAGCACTGTAATGATACATTACCAAATTATGAACTTTCTCTATCAAATCATAAGGGGGGGGATTGGACACACATGGAGGAGAGCAGAGACTAGGATCCCTTCGAGGTAGGCCACCCTCCTTGGATGACTGCGGTCTGCCATTAGGGGCCGAGGGGGTTCATACAACGGGTGTTTGTTGGCCGCTCTCAGGCTGAGAAGGGAGGCACTAAGGGCATCCTTGTGTGTGTTCTATTTCCGCTTTGTTTATGAATTTGGGAGGAAATATGTAATAATTTTGGGGTGTACTACATTCATTTAATTTTATCAAGCAAACTACAAATTGTGTGTGTAAATTGCATATATTTCATAATGGCAATAGCTAAAAGAAATATCTTAATGTTGCTTCATTATATTAAATTAATGTTTAAAATTATTGGTATTCTCATTTCATGAAACATATTGGTATTTTTAGGTTATTTCTTAAGCCTCATAAAAGGGGAACATTACAGCCATAGGGAAATCCCCAAGGAAGGATCAACTGATAACGGCGGGTGTTTCGATTGGGGTGTTGTAGGGTAGCGTTCCAAAGCATGAGTTGGGTGAAAAATTGGAAAGCTCGAGTCTAGATTTCGCAGAAGGAAAGGGCATCCCAAATGAGGATATGGGAGAGCAGGTTTGGTCAGATGATCAAGAGGGGATTTGGCATAAGGTTCAAGGGAAAAAAAAGAAGAGAAGGGAACTCGCTTTCAATATGATTCTTCCCTCCCATGACAAAAGGAGGAAGTAGTAAAGGTCAGCAATAGGAGCCATGTTGCAGCTGTGTTTGTAATTCTGAGCTGGTTTTAGCTTTTAGAGCAAGCGGGGTTGGGGATATAAGTCGGATAGTAGGGTGTCCAAGGGTGGGGTTTGTTGGATGTATGGGGTTAATGTTACCTAGGTTGGCTGACGCGTCTCTTGGTTGAATTTGCTGGTTGTAATGTTTTTCAGATTTTAAATAAAATATGCAGGATAACCCTGCCTTTACCGATTAAAAAAAAAAAAGACCCTTGAGACACATTATGCAGCTGAGTTGTTTTTTCTAATGTGTGGATTCACTTTGGTTTGCCAAGTTCTATTGTTTCAGATAGAGATACTCTCTTTGTGTAAAGTTATTAGATGGCAAGGGGAAAAAAATGGACACTACATTGAAAAGGTCAACAGTTTTCCGTCTCTAAGTGGATGGATAAACCAAGGTGGTCAACCGAACATTGGTTCAGCTCTCAAGAGGGGTACAACAAGAAACATTTTAAGACTTGGGATAAGAATATGGCTTATATTCAACATTCCTACAACATAGTTATACAAAAGAAGAAAAGGTGAACTTGCAACTCACAAGGCCATAATGTTCATTGAAAAATTTGGTAACTACACATCCAAATGCAAGGCTAAAGTGGTCACGAGCAAAGTACAAAGCTAAACATGACTAGTATTATGTTGAGAACAATTTGATTGTACTTAAGCAAACAAAAATCCCAAGGGAAAGCCAAGAAGCCTAAGCCATTACGTTATAGCCCATTTGAAATTATTGGACACGTGGATAAAAATGTTTTCAAAGCAAGTTTGCCACCTAATATGAAAAATATTCTGCTATAAGTGTTGAAAACTTGTTTCTTGCAGCCTTCGATGCTAAATGAAAAATAACCTTTCTTGCCTTCAAATGAAGACCATGTATTAGATTCTCAAGAAGAATTGGGCAAGGATGTTGCTATGGAAGTGAAAGAGAGAGTGACAACAAAGGAGGCACAAGAAACATTGCAGTCTGGTCTAAGAGGACAAAAGTTGACCAAAGAAAAATGCAAAGACAAGGTGAGAGAATTATTTCATCTATTGACTTACTAAATTCTTGGGGACCAAAAGATATTGTTGGGAAGGTGTGATCCAAAATGGATTGATCATGTGAGTGAAGATGGCTACAATCACCACTAACATATTTTTTGATTGATCATGTGAGTGAAGATGGCTACAATTACCACTAAACATATTTTTTAAGACTTTTCCAATCACACAATATTAATGAGTGTTATGTGACTTTTTCCCCAAAGAGAAAGTTATGAAATAACACTTTAGAATTAAAAGGGAGATAGAAAAATAAAGGATAATATATGTTGATGTTTTGCAGCCACGGGACTCATACTTCCAGGTGTAAATTATTATGAAGGAATAAATTAAATATAGCCAATGGCTATTTAATTTATTCAAGTTCGATCTGAGATAATGAGGAGGCGCCTCATTCATGTTTTATATATTTAATTATGAAAAGGCCGACTTATGTGAGGCGCGATTTTTAAGACGTCTTTTGTTTGTATGAGGCCGACTTCATACATATTATATTTGATCTTATCTCCTTGGGCAATCTCGAATATTATTCTTGTTGGCTGACTTCATTCTAGCCGACTTATAGTTAATATACTCGCACCTCTTGAGATTGTATATATAGAGGTTCACCTTATTATTTGTGATCACCCAGATCAGTTCGATTATCTCAATTCAGTTCGGTCATTCACATAAGTGCGAATATATTTGAGTTCAGTTATTTGTTATGCAGTGCGAAGATCATCTTGTGAGCAGAAAAAGAAAGTGCGAATTACCTTCATCTCCTAGTGCGAATTCTTGCTAGCAGATTGTGAACTTTGCAAGTGCGGATATTATACAAGTGCGAACTTCATACTGTGCAGATATCATACAAGTGCGAACTTCCTACAGTGCATAGTATTTTCCAGGTACGAATTCTGTAGGTGCTCATTTCAGTCAATTCAAATATTGCCAGGTGCGAATTTCTGTTCTCTGTCAAAGTGTGAAGTTCTTCCAGTCCTACAAGATCAGACTGTGAATTGATCTCAGGGCAAGTTGTGAAATATCCTAGAACAGAATTTGAAGAGCCAGCTTGTTATCTACCTGGTACTGAATATTGGTCTTATGTTAGACCTAATTGTAAAGAGAATTGTTGCCATTATTTATATATAAAAGAGAGATCTTTGTTGCTGGGTTTTTCTCCCTCAAGAGGAGGGTTTTCACAGGGTATATGCTGTGTTGTTTTGTCTGATTTCGAATTATTTTCTGTGCATTTAATCTGTTCACATAAATTTAACAATATAATCCTTTGGTTAAAAGAGATATTAATAAAGAATATGTATAAGAACTCTCTTAAAAAGGTGAAAAAATAATTAGTTATTTAAATAATTATTAAATGCAACCTTTGTGAAAGGGTGTGATGGTTTGGAAATCACCCCTTTAATAGATATATAAATCATTCATGTGAGACTTGGGAAAGACATGGATGGAGAAAACTCAAGGGAGAACATTCAAGAAGAAAAGAGAAAAGCGAAGGAAAAAGCAATACAGAAATTTAGTGGGCACACAAGAGTGAAGGTTTCGGTCCTGGCTGGCATTTAAACATTTGGAGAAGGGGCACACAGTGTGTCCAACTCGAGGTACAGTGCACACCCGAGAGTGTCTTGGCCAGGGTTGTGTTTATGCCGTGAAGGCAGGTTTGGTTTTTTGCAAGAACCGGTTCCTTCGAGGGTGTTTGTGTCAGGAAAAATCAGGACCTGTAACCCCATCTCTATGTGTGAGATAGCAGCTTTCCAAAAACTCTTAAAGATATGTATTATTCCATTGCACTATAATTCAAATGTTCTCTGTGTTAATTTTTATCATCTCTTGTCAATGTTATAAATTTCATTATTTTGATATTCATATTACTCAAGCAATAATTATTGCTGCTCCTTATATTTATTAATGCTCTAATTAATATGTATGCCTTTACTCATTAAATAACTTGAAACATATTTTCATTTTTCTATTGTTGGAGAATAGTTAGGTTACAATAAGACTCCCTTTTTAAGGCAAATATCAGACTGTTGCACACAATTCAATAGATCAAAATGAGTACTAAAGGTCACCTAGTGATTTGGACACTTGGGACCATCAACGTGATGAAAACAAGCAGCAATGATGTTTTCTTCCCTAGCTGAAAATGTCACAGTTTTGGCTACAGCCAAAGTCATCATCGAACTATCTCCACATTCGCAAACTCGAACTCGAAGAGTACTCGGCAAGCCAAAAAAAATTGACTCGGAGAGTACTTGGAAAAACTTAGCCAAAAACTCAACAATTTAAAAAACACTTAAATGTTTGAAAAAAACATAATTTTTTGAAAAAATATGAACTTTATGCAAAGTATAGCTACAAAATGAATCAAATGAGTTTGGTGGGGGTTTGGGGGAATGTGAAGAACCCTGTTGGTTCTAACTCTGCCTCTGATGCTAAAATGGTGTTGTTTTTGCATTTTCGCTTGTTTTGATGGATTTTTGACAAATAATAAAGAAGTTGCTAGGCAAGAAATAATACAAAAATGAATAAACAAGTAACTATGGAGTAATTGCAATTTTATTACGTAACTGGCAATTGCTACAGGTAAATCTTATTCAACAAACATACCCGGAGATCCTCAGCTTAATTAAATAAATAAACTTTTGGAATAAGCTAGGCAATACAGAAAACTGCCAAATCAAATCGCCCAACTCCAAATATTGATTTCTCCACACTGGAAACTAGATCAAATGCCCTGATAGTGCTAGGGGTCCATGATGAAGCAACCAGACGCTAGGAAAGGGAGGCATTTCAACCTCCAGCTCACACGCCTCAGCCAGAAGATGCCTGTAGCCCTATGAAAGTATGGCCAGCAATAAATAGTGTACGACCAGCTTATTTGGTGTTAACAACTGCTAAATGAAGGCGCCTCAAACCAGTATGCCCCTTTCTTATTGAAAACTACTAAATAACTTAATAGTAAATCTATTGCAAGCACAAATGGACTCCAAAATGAAGCCCTCACTGTAGCAATGATTCAGCTGGTCTTTCACAAATTCAAGATTGCAGAACACTGAAGAATTGTCGTTCTCCAATGGTGGAAAAATGCTGAAATCCTTGTCTCAGGCATAAACATCGGAGAGTCCAAAAGAAACAATGTCAAATACTCAAAAGATGAAAGAGGTCGACTTGCTCTTTGCTTCTTATAATCTCTCCAAGAGGTACAATTTCCAATGAGATCATTTAAATACATTTAAAAATGTATTTTAATGTTTGATACCCCTTTTAATCAATTACTCTGTAAATGGTTTAAAAGTCTTAACATTAACATTAAAAAGATTACATTATATACAGCTTACAAGAAGTTGTAGATATTAAATGTATCTACCTAACTACTGTTACTGTAGCAACAGTAACGAACTAAGCAAAATAAAACATTGACCATTAAATAATATGGGAATAATATATTATTCTAACACCCTCCCTTAATGGTCAATCCATCAACAACACCAAGTTGCCCCCTAAATTTTACAAACTTGTCCGGGTTCAGAGACTTGGTGAGAATATCTGCAGTCTGATCCGCTGTTGGAACATACTGCAGCTGAACTGATCCATCCTCTACCAACTTGCGGATGTAGTGACAATGAAGCTCGACATACTCAGTACGTTCATGGAAGACTGGATTTTTGGCCAGTTTGAGCACCCCTTGGTTATCAGTGTACAAGGGAGAAGGACCTGCTTGTGACATGTGCATGTCAGAAAGCATCCTACGAAGCCAAACTGCCTCACATGCTGCTTTAACAATTCCTCGATATTCAGCTTCTATCGAGGATAGAGCCACTGCCTGTTGCTTCTTGCTGGTCCATGTTACAGCACCTGTACCCAAACTGAATACATACCCAGAAGTAGATTTTCTGTCATCCACTGAACCTGCCCAATCTGAGTCTGTGTAACCAATCAGCTTTGGATCCTTGCATCTGCCATACAGAATGCCATAGTCTGAAGTGCCCTTAACATATCTCAACACCCGCTTCGCTGCAATCCAATGATCAGCTTTAGGAGCTGTCATGAAGCAAGAGATGTAGCTCACTGCAAAACTAATGTCTGGTCTAGTGGCAGCGAGGTAGATGAGATTGCCCACTAGTTGTCTGAATGTCGTTTCATCGACCGGAGGTGAATCAGAGTTGGCTGACAACTACAGCCCCTTCGCCATGGGTGTGGAGGCAGGTTTGCAATCCTGCATTCGGAATTTTTCAAGCAAACTTCTAGCATATTTTGACTGAGAGATAAAGATGCTACCATCGGTTTGCCAAACTTCAATACCCAAACAATAATGGAGAAGCCCCAAATCTGTCATGTCAAAAGTCTGACACAAATCGTGTTTGATTGTTGCAATCAAATGTGTTGAACTGCCAGTAATGATCAAATCGTCAACATAGACAACAAGAAAGAGAATATCATCACCAGAGTGTTTGACATACAGATTACTATCAGAAGGGCTGCGCTGAAAACCATGATCAACCAAGTACTGATCAATCTTGAAATACCATGCACGGGGAGCCTGTTTCAGTCCATAGAGCGCTTTCACGAGCCTACACACTTGATGTTCTTTGCCGGCAACCTTGAAACCAGGAGGCTGCGTCATGTAGACTTCTTCTGCAAATCACCGTTGAGGAAGGCACTCTTGACGTCCATTTGATGAACTGTCCATCCAAATTGGGCTGCAATAGCGAGAAGAAGACGAATTGTGCTCATCTTGAGGGAGAAGTCTCCTCGTAATCAATGCCCCCCGTGTGAATCAGCAACAACTGCTTTGTATTATCCAAAAGTACCATCTGCATGATGACCTTGTAAACCCATTTGCGATAGGTTTCTTCCCAGGAGGAAGATCAGAAAGAACCCAAGTGTGATTCTTCAGAAGACTATGATATTCTGTTTGCATAGCCTGTTCCCACTCTGGAATTCCTTTAGCCTCGAATATGTATGAGGCTCGTAGATGCTGTGGATGTTGGCCATAAGAGCGAAGTTGACTGTGGACTGCTGCTTGCTCTTGCTACGAGTTGATCGGCCCTCAATGAGTTCATCATCATGAAGATCGCCAATTGTCTTGGCCCACCACTTAGGCCGACGAGTAGAAGTACCAACATCTGGAATAGGAGTAACAGCATCGCCTGGGATGTCTGGAACAAAGTCATCTGGATATGAGTCCTGAGGAAAATCAGGTGGTGCGAGATCATGATCAACAAACTCCTCATCTTCAGAGTCAGAATGCTCTGAAGCCCTCCCATCATGGGAACCAAGAGGAAGACGAACACCCTCATCAGGAACCTTCATTGGTTGATCCGCAGGACTTGTTGTAGGAACAAAGGGACCAGTAGTCTCATCAATCACAACATCACGGCTGAATATGAGACGATCTGTCTCCACATCAACCAACCTGTAAGCTTTGTGATTGTCGTTGTAGCCAGTAAACATAAGTGTTTGGCTCTTGGAGTCCAACTTGGCACGTTTGGCGTCTGGAATCCATACATGAGCGGTAGAACTAAAGACTTTCAAATGGCCCACCTTAGGCTTGCGTCCTGACCAGGCTTCTTCAAGAGTCATCTTCTTAACGTCCTGTGTAGGTGACCGATTCAGGAGGTAGACTGCAGTGTAGACTGCTTCAACCCAGTATTTCTTAGGTACATGTCTGTACTCGAGCATAGAACGAGCCATTTCAGTAATGGTGCGATTCCTACATTCAACGACACCATTCTGCTGAGGGGTGTAGGGTGTAGTAAGTTGACACTTAATGCCGTGTGCAGCACAAAAAGTAGAGAAGTTAGTTGAACAAAACTCCCCCCCATTATCTGACCTTAGAGTAACAATCTGAGAACTCGATTCTTTCTCAACTAAGGCTTTAAACTGCTGAAATGTGCTAAACACATCTGACTTTTGTTTCAGAAAATACACCCACATTTTGCGACTGAAATCATCAACAAACAATAAAAAGTACCTGGACCCAGTAACAGAAGGAGTGTTCATCGGTCCACATACATCAGCATGAACTAGTTGAAGTACCTTGGAGGCTCGCCAAGAATCACCATCCGAGAACGGTGTCCGATGCTACTTGCCAGCTTGACAAGCTCCACAAACTCCATGATTTTGAGTTTGAATCTCAGGTAGACCAGCAGCAAGACCCTCCCGAGATAACTGAGAGAGGTAGTGCACATTCAAGTGCCCATAACACTGATGCCAAAGTTTGCTGATGGTTGTACTGCGGGCTGCTAGAGTGTGCTCCTGAGAATCACCGGAATCAGCAAGTCGATACAGACCATGATCCTCAAGTCCCATAGCAATTGTTGTACGAGTCTCCCGATCAACAATGCTGCAAGTGGACGAGCTGAAAACAACATCCAACTGGGGAGAATGTCGCATGATCTGACTGACAGAGAGGAGATTATGTTCCATTCCGGGAACATAGTAAACATCGAGAAAGAGTAAATGTCTTCCTCCTAAGTGAATCTGGACAATGCCTTTACCAGCAACTGTGTACTCTTCGCCTCCTCCGAAAATGACAGAATCTGAGAAGGGTTCGAATTTGGTGAACCAATCCCGATGATGAGTAAAATGCCGCGAAGCCCCGGAATCGATATACCAGGCAGAAGAATGTACCGAATCTGCAGTTCTCTTGGCCATAAACGCATAGAATGCAGACTCTTTCTGCTCAGTGTGCTTAGCGACATGTGCCTTTTGTTGAGATCCTCCTTGCTTCTTTTGTTCAGAAGCCATCTGAGTGCGACACTCAGCCCTAATGTGACCGTATTTGTGGCAATAATTGCATTGAACGTTCTTCTTCTTCTTGCTGTCCTGAGAAGAACCAGAGCCTTTCGACTGAGAAGATTGAGTCTTCCCTTTGTTCTTAGTAGAAGATTTGGCAGAGAATGCTTGTTCTGTGGAGGATGAACTGGTGCTGCTTCCAAATTGTTGTCGCCATCGATCCTGCTGCAAGAGCTTGTTGCAAAGATCTTCAAATTTGAGATCAACATTGGTGGAGGTGATATTCAGCGTCTCAATGAAATGTTCATACGAACGTGGGAGACTCTTCAGAGTAATGACCACCATATCTTCTTCTTCCATTTTTCGACCAATGGCTTCCAACTGGTCCCGAATCTCCTTGATCTTTGTCAGATGCTCTTGAAGAGTGGTGTGCTTCTCGTCCATCATTATTGAAAAAAGCATCTTCTTAAGAAAAAACGCACGACTCTTATCTGACGTTTCATGGAGATCCTTCAGGTTTGTCCATACCTCAGCAGCTACTTTTCCTGACGGCACTTGCGGCAGCTGATCGTCAGTGACGGAAAGCTTAATGAGCATGATCGCTTCTCGGTTGCGTTCATCCCATTTGTCCTGATCCTTTCCGGCTACAGTGGGTCGAGTTGAGTGCCCCAAGACGACTTGATCGAGACAACGATATTCAAAGATCGTCAACATGCGCTGCTTCTAGGTGTTGTAATTCTTCCCGTTGAACTTCTGGCTGCTTTCGAGCATTATGTTTGTCAGAGATGCCATCACGTACCTCGCGGTCAAACTGGTGAAGGCAAGATAATGCAAAGAAAACAGAAATACAGAAACTCGAAGACGGATTTTGAGGTTTTACTAAAAACCCAGAAAAGATAAATAAAAACTCAGAAAGATGGAAGAATACCCAGAAATTTTGACAACACAAATTTCGAGGCATGGAAAACGAGGTACCCAGAAAAATCTAGTGACAACCCAATTGAGATCTCGCAAAACCCAGAAGGAATCTGCGATCAGAAAAAATTTCGACTTCAAACTGAGGCACAAATTTTGAGGCACAGAAAACGAGGTACCCAAAAAAAATGGACGACGACCCAGTTGAGATCTCGGAAAACCCAGAAGGAATCTGCAAACGAAAAAATTTTCCGCCTTCAAACAGAGGGTCAAAACCCTAGACGAACTTGCAGAAACCCTAGGCCGCCATTGAAGACCAGAAAAATTGTAGAAAACAGCTCAAATCTGCACGAAAATTTGGCAAAAGAGATGCCAAACCCTAGGCAACTAAGTTGCAGGAAGGGGCGACCACGATTTTGCTAAAAAACCACCCAAAATTAGGCAAAAACGCGAAAAAACGTGATTTCACAGAAAAACGCGATTTTCAGATCTGAAATCCCATAAAAATGCAGATTTTTTTGGCCCAAAAACGCGTTTTTAGCACGCAGGAGAAATACCACGACTTGCAACAAGAGGGTCGAATTTTCTGTGAGAAAATACTGACGGAAATTGCAGATCAAAGCCCTTGAAATTTCTGGTAAAAAAAAACGCGATTTGAAGCTCAAAAACCCTAGCACAGAAAAAATTCGAATTATGGCTACAAATAGGCCCACGAATTTATAGGGTTCTTTTTTTCTGCTCTGATACCATGTAAATGGTTTAAAAGTCTTAACATTAACATTAAAAAGATTACATTATATAGAGCTTACAAGAAGCTGTAGATATTAAATGTATCTACCTAACTACTGTTATTGTAGCAACAGTAACGAACTAAGCAAAATAAAACATTGACCATTAAATAATATGGGAATAATATATTATTCTAACATACTCAACTTGGGTGTACCATTTTGAATAGCATTTAATCTCACTTTATTAAAATTTAAGTGGCTCACTTTATAAAGTTAAAATTTAACTTTATAATATCCCTTTAATTAATTAAATATAACTTAACCACTTAAATATTAATATCTCCCTCAATATTTAGTATTTTGACGTGCTGTCAAAAGTTGGGGTGTAATATAAGACCCCCAATTTTTTTTTAAAGTTCACTGTATGCTGTTTGTATGTTTGCTGATATGTTTGTGCTTGTTTTTCAATGCATTTCAAATGTATGCAACATAAAGGATTGATTTGCAATTGACAAGTAAACACTAGATAATAATTCCTTTCAATAGAAATTGCAATAAACATCAAGAGCATACATTTTCAGTCTAAAATCAGAATATTACAATGAGTTATCAGACCTGATATATGAAGTTTCAGACCTGATAATGACTTGGTAACAGCAGCAATATGATTCCAAACACCTCCAACTCCCAGGGCAATCAAGCAATGTTTGTCTCTGAGTTTCCAGCACCTCAAAAACCACTAACCAGCATTGAATATTGAACTAAAACAAAGGTTATACAACAGCAACCCCTGCTCAATAATGCACAAGAAAGTGCGCCGCCTAGAGAAGCTCAAACTACTTTAGAAAATGCAAATCTTTGCCAAACACTGCAAGTGAATATTCAAAATGGGGCACCTTGAGCTAAGGATTCCAATGATGCAATACCCAGAATGAAATCTCGAGCCAATGAGGAAATATGAGCAAATTATCAATTTCAGCCCTGCGTTGTCTGGAGAAGCTCGATCTGCTTTAGAAAATTCAAATCTTCACCCAAAAATTACAATCTAGTACTCAAAACGATCGGCAAGAGAAGGACCTTCCAATGGATCAATACCCAAAATAATATCTTCAACCGATAATGAGCAATGAGCAAATAACTAGATTCAGGTCCAAAGTAAAGTCTCTTGTAAAATGATTAAAACACACCAAAATCAAGTTTAATCTTCACCAAATCGCAACAATATGATCACCAACCAAAATCTCACAAACCAACTTCAAAATATGATCGAAATCTTCTTTCCAGAACTCTGTAACTTGCAATCTTGTAAGCTCAGATGAAGCTCCTGTATGAAGCCTCCAAATTCCTCTCTTGATGTGGTCTTTTACACACGAAGAAAGGTGATCTTGCAGAGGTTTTCGTCTCAACAAGTTCATATCAAACCCCAAAGCCAAGCTCCAAAGCCAAGCACAACAATATCCTAAACATCCATAAGCTGAAAATGACTTCAAAAGAAGTTTTTATAATTTCTCCAGCAATCCTAAAAAGCACCCATTTCCAAAAGCCTTTTTATTTGATTTAATTTTAAATCCTTCTTCAACTTGGGCACCCAAAGAGGAGGCATTAAAATAAATCTTTTAATATTAACTTTAACTTTAGCCTTTTTAAATAAAATTAACTTCTTTTATTACTTAGACATCCCTCCCCTTTTTTGCAATATTAAATATTTTAAAAGCACTTTAAAATGACTTTAAGTCATTAAACTAGGCACCATGGTACTTTTTATGTCCCCTTAGGACCCTCAATAATAAAATATAAAGTTACCTTATAATAGACCTTTTTTTGAACCATAAATCAAATATTAAATTGATTGAGCCTTAGTAACTTTATATCAACTGAATTTTGTGCTGATTGACCCGCTTGACTGGGAACCGTTGACCCAAGTTGACTTACTATTTTTAGAAAGTACTAAAAATAGTAAATTGTGCCCTAAAGCTTGAACCAAAGAAAATCTGAAATGCTCGAAAGGGCTCTCCAAAGACCGAAACACCGCACCAAACCCCCTGCCAAAAATAGCACTTACTAAAAATAGTAAGTGTGCCTGAATCATCCCAATTGAAAGAGGAATCATCCCAACTGAAAGAGGACGTTGTAAAAATGGGGACATTACATGAGGTCAACACTATAAAAACCCCATGTGTCCAGGTGCCCTGACTAAAAATAGCATCACTGCCAGATTGACTTACTATAAATAGCAAGTCCCTCAAACTAAGCCAAACACTGATCTACAAAGGCCTGGAACTAAACACAATACTGAACTGAAGAAATGGAAATGACAACAACCTCCATTAACTGCACTGAGACCCTCTATCCAAACATATTAGCCTACAAGGGTCCAAGTAATAGGCTAACCCATCAACAACTGGAACTAACTAGAGTGGGGACATTACAAAGAAACACCCCCAACTGCGTGCAAGGGATTGGGGGTTGTGGGGATTTGGGGGCAACGCCCCCAACGAGGTCGAGGGGCAATGCCCTTCATGGGGTCCCTAGGAAGCGACCTCGACGCATCGTGATACAAGGTGGGATCGAGGAGCAGCACTCCCACCACCAAGCCCAAATTAAGGCCTTTGAAACCACACAAAACTTCATTCTGCACACCATTTTCGTCCTCCCAAATGGTGTTTTATAAGGCACGAAATTACATCTCAAATGAGTCCAAATCGTGCCAAAATGCATCAAAATCACGCAAAAAAAGTGTGGTAGGTTTTTGCAGGGTTTTTGGCGAGTTGTTGTAGGGTACTCGACGAGTTTTATAAAAAAAAACAGCAAGTTTTTTTACAAGCCGAGTCGCGAGTTAAAGTGTGAGTTGCTCACCTAGGCCAGAAACCCACGAGTACTCGGCGACCCGACAAGTACTCGTCAGGTTTGTAATCTATGGTTTAAACTATACCCTAAATCACCATAGATAAGATAAAAAGAAGGATCTTGTGGAGATAAAGGAAGATGGATGTAATGTCCCTTATTAGGATATTCTTCATTTTTGCCTTAAAACAATAATCCTACTAAAAATGATAATGGCTTTGTCAAAAATTATGGATTTATTATTATATTCAGATCAATAAGTCAGCATAATTTTGAAACTCAATCATATCTTGAATTCGTTGGAAATGCTTTCAAATCTACTAAATTAGAGGTTTTCATCCCTAACTCAGCAATGGCAATATCAAGGGTTTTCATCCATAACTTCCCAAGAGTATTCAAGGGTTTTCGTCCTTAAAACTCTTAGCCCAACTTGAAGGGTTTTCGTCCTCCTTGATCAAGATTTGGGTTTTCGTCCAAACTTGATAAGAGAAATAAGGGTTTTCATCCACACGCTCTCGTTGTCACATCTCGTTTTCTTGCATAATCTTAATTGTTAGATAAATTGAACTGGTTGTGAATCTTAAATGAGATGTTATTTTTAAAATGCTTGTAATTGAAATTGAAATTTAATATGGATGCGTAGAAATGAAATTGGAATAATTAGCATGTTGTGATTATGAATTTAATTCTAGTATACGCTTCGAATTTGGTTTTTAAGGGCTAACATACTAAAGTGTGATTAAGTGCGACTGAGTACAAGAATATGAGCAAGTAATTGTCGAAGGTGAGAACATGGTTGAGGTAGGAGTATCCTAGCCACCTAGCAATGAATAGTATGATGGAATCTCGATGCTCGCACACTCACGTAGTTGCATTCTTCTTGCATTGTGTGATATGATTGCACTATATCATTTCAGCTTCATCATTTCATTATGTGTTATGCTTAAATTAATATTTATGTATTATGGTTAGAGGAAATATTTATTTTTATTAACATTATGCATGTTATTGTTTTCTATTGTGTGTTGGGTTTACATTCCGGGATAGGGTGTCGAATATGGGTTAACAAAGAAGGTTGATCCTCTTTTCAGGATCTACTTGATACTTTTAGTGCTTTGGCTAAAGCCATGTGTTTATTGAAATAGATGAAATTTACCTAGCAAAATTATTATATTTATCTAAGTAAGAACGAATGTGTGGATAATTGTGTTTTCATCGTACCTGAATATATTTTCTAGTAGATGGTTAAGTTCGTTTTAGCCCATCGATTGTGTGTGCTCTTGCTTATCTTGGTTTTGTTTTTGTGGTCTTGAGACCCTATTCCGAGTGCTATATTTTTTTTAGTTAAGTGTTTGTCAAGGTGTCTTGGGCAATGAAATTCATCTTATTAGATAGCATGAAGATGCACATTGAGTCATTAGGTTTGAAGGTGTGTTATTAAGTGTTCAACTCACATTATTATGTTTAATACATTATATTTTTTATGTCTACCTTGTTAAGTTACCAGTTGAGATTAACCTAGCAGGTTTTGGGAGTTTCTCCATGGTTGTTTAGTGGTGTTCCTAGCTTAAGGTTAGAAGGAGATGTTCTAGTTTGAGAAATTTATTATCTTGAGAATACTTAATGGTTGTACCCTTTAGTGGTTATTTCTTTCTTTTCTAAACATGACTTCATAATCTTGTTGGGTTGTTTAACCCATAGGTCAGTCATAGTGAGCGTCACGATAGTGAAGATTTGAATTTTGCTCCAATATATTCAATTACTTTAATTGCAAAGCCTCATTGTTGGAGGGCTTATATTTTTCAAAGGTGGTATCATAGATTCTTGCCACTATGAAACCTTGTGATATTCCTAGTTTCGCCTTGAGGAGCTAGTGTGGGTAGGAAATCCTTGCTTTTTCCAAATGGTACCAAAGAATAACCTGGTGAGTGTGCCATGGTTGGAAGATAAATGCTTTGTTGCGCATGGAGGAGAGATAGTGTTGCCTCTTGTCACGTCTCGAACTCTGATGCTCCTTGTTTTTTGGCTTTGTGTGGATTTGATATATGATTGAATGTGTGTGGTAGAATACATAATGAATACTATGGTATTTTGGTGTGATGAAATATGATATGTTGCTTTAATTTAAGAAAAGTTGAATGCTTAGAAATGCAATTTATTTTGAATATGATGAAAAATGGAAAATGTTATTTGAATTCATGAGTTTTAATGTTTTGATTTATATCTTTATGTGAATACTAATCTATTGATGTGTGCCTGAGGGTATTGAGATGCAGGTCGTCGAAGACCAAGCGTGTGGCCAAGGAGAGAAGGTTAGCTCCTTGGAAGGGTACAGTAGGAATGGAACTCTCGCATACACACACGTGCACGTAGTGTCAATTACATGCATGTAGCTTTTTAATTTAATTGGATGCATGATTGTATGTTTTTCTAAGTGTTTATTTAATTTTTTGAAGTGAAAATATAAAAAGCATAGTTAAATAGAAGAATTAATTTTAATCATAATTTAATTATATTTCTCTGTTTTATAGTAAAAGATTATGTGGGATAATTAAATAATTATTTTATCAAATGTTATTACCTTGGGTTAAAACTTTATCTTATATTTAAATACTTATTTACTTCTTGTTAAGAGTAAACATTTACTTTTATTTTATAAATTTGAAATTACTTTGCCTAACTCTTTCGGGATGGCAAATACATAGATTGAAATGGAATTGTTTTACTTTTCAATTAACAAGAAAATAGTGTCCAAGAAATAAATTTAATTTTATTTATTAATTCAAGATTAGGTTTTGGGAAAAAAAAAAGGAACTTTAAAAAAAGGAAAATGGGATAACGGAAGGAGGACATACTTTCTAGATCTTTTCTTTTCTGGAAATAAGGGAACTTGCACAGTAGAATAGATTCAGTCTGTAATTTCTTGGAAGCTGAAAGGATTAAAAGAAGCCAAAAAAAACAAGAAGATGATTGCACTGGAGAAATCAATTCTAAAATAGAGGAAAGCACAAAGTGAAGGAAAGCTTCAGAAGATAGGGCGAGGGTACAAGAAGAGGAAGTTCTTTTTGGGAAAGCGAATACCAGGTTCCTTTATTGCCCCCATTGTTTTCTTTTGCAAGAAAATAAAAATGTCTGTCTGTGAATAATCTTTTTATGTTTTCAATAATGACTGTATCTCTAAAAGTTTAATGAGTTACCTCACTTTTATTTAAGTAAATTCTTTTACACTTTCTATTCTTTGTGTAGAACCTTATACAAGAATAGTTAAAATTTACTTTATACGTTACCTAAACCTATGAATCTAAACCTAGATTATTGTAAAATCTCTTTCTCAACCGAAAGATAATTTTTTGCAACCGTCAAAAGAAATATATATATATGTAAATAAATTTTGTATATATTACTTTACTCTAAAAGAATAAATAAAAAAGCAAATAAAATATTTTAAAATAAAAAAATTCATTATTATTAAAAGAATTGTGGTAATGCCTAATCTTTATTTTTTAAAATTTTTATGTAACTAAAATTAACTCATATTACTATTTAAAGAATTACTATCTTTTAATGTAAAAGCATATTTATCCGCTTGATTCTTTTTTTTACCCAAAATTTTAAATCTCTTTTAACTTTTTCCCACTTAGTTCTCTTTATGACTTTATAATTTCTTCATTCATAAAGTTACTTAGAAAATGCTCCTCCTAAATTTTTTCCTAAAAAAAAGTGGGGGATTTTAGTTTATATTAAAATCTATCATACTACCTTATTAGAAAATTTGCTGTTTTTTTTAAAACATTTAAACTTTCTTTATTCATTGAGAGAAGAAATATGGTTTGTATATTGTTTTATTTCTTTTTTTTGGGAAAACTATTTTCCTGCACTGAGAAGTTTAATAAGCTAGAGAATCAAGTAGATATATACATAAATTTGAATATTTTATTTTATTCATACTATATAATTTTAGTGTATCTCCAATACGTTTTTCTTTTGTTTATTAATATTACCTTTGGATTTTATTTTAACTGGAGAAAAACTCAAATCCTACTGTACTTACCACCTTTTAGTATAACCGCACACATAAATATATATAACAATAAATATTTACCTTTACTCTATGTGATTTTAGCTATACATATATATTTTGTTTATCAATAAAAACTATTCACCTGTATGGTAACAATATATACCCCTGATTGTATAATTTGAATTTATAAAAGCAAATTATATAGATAAACATATATAAACATATATAGGCAAATCTAAACTTATGAATATATTTATATATATTGGAGCATGTGAATGAGTTGGTTTTTATTTCCAAACGGGAAAAAGATAAATTATCATTATTTATTTTTACTATCAGTGAACTCAATACTACATTAGATTGTTAATTCGGTAGTATAAAAGGGCACTAGAAATAGAGTTTTGATTTTATTTTTATCAGTAAATATCTGATCGTTAAATTTTGTGATTGGAGTGACACAACATTTCTAGTTAATAAAAAAATTCCAGATTTACTTCAATAGTTATTGAAAATCTTTTGCTGCAAAAACAAATAATCTTTTACTAAATGTGAAAAGTTTTTATCTGAAAGTGTTTGCTTTCAAAACCCTTGCAAGTTTATTATTTATTGGATTATTCAAACTTATTTTGCAAAAACCAGTTTATGGTAAAATAGAAAACACATGTGATGTATTTATTTGTAAATAATTCCCTATGCAAGGAAATAGTGAACTATGGAACATTATATGTTTGCCTTGAATATGCTAAATTCATGTGCATTTTATGGGAATTATGTGAAACTTATGCATTTATGAGTAGACTTTTGGGATAGGATGCCAAAGGTGGACCCACAGAGACGATAGTTTTACCCATAGTTGGCATACTCGCAGAGAACTCGCCGAGTCTTAAAAAACTCACGAGTTTTTTCGAAGTTAACTCGCCAAACAGGGAAAAACGAGTTTTTTCGAGTTTTTGAAAAAACTCGCGAGTTTTTGAAAAAACTCGCGAGTTTTTAGTGGCGAGTACTCGCCAAAAACTCACCTGCGCAGTGTTAAAGGCTGAAGACGTCTTTTATGTTGTTCATTTCATTTCAAAATCACTTGATACTTTGTGTGAGGAGCTAAACCCCCCCCCCCCAAGCAAGGAGATATCATTTCCAACGATTTGCCATCGAGGAGAGCGGATTCAAACACCATTTTGTGTGGATTTTGAAGGGAAATTCGATTCACAGGTAGGGTTTTTGTTTTTGTTTTTTGTTTTTGATTAATTATTTTCTTTCATTCTTCTTGCAAAATACTCATTCCAAATTGAAAAAAAGACATGATAGAGCACAAAGAAACAATTTTTTTGCATTTAGAATCCAAAAAACAAGATTCATCACAATCTTTTGTTGATTTTTGCTGATTTTTTTCATTTTTTTCACTGTTTTTTGAAATTTTCAGACCTAGGTTCATTTTTTGTGTAGAATGATAAGATTAGTTAATAATGTTAATTGATAATTCATTTAAACACATTTGTATCAATTTAAATCAAATTTAGCTCTAGATTTTTGAAGTTTTAATGATTTTAGGTTGTTTTTTAAATTTTTTTGTATTAAAAAACTAATATGTTGTACATATTTTTGAATGTGTAGATTGATCATTGATCAGTGAATACGCATTACACACTATAATGGCTTTTGGCTCTGGTTCAGGCTCGGCATCAGGTTCCGCCCCCGCCCCATCAAGTTCCACCCCTCGCACACCATCATCATGGGTTCCAGGCACTCATCCTGTAGGGGCTAGAGACCCTACATGGAAATATGGTGTCAGAGGGCCAGTGCCTAGAACAGTTGTTTGTGGTGAATGCAAAAATACATATCATGGAGGCATAAATCGCCTCAAATACCATCTAGCAGGCATTCCTCAGCGTGATTCCAAGGTTTGTAGGCAGCCCAAAGAAGAGATTAGAAGAGAGATGCTTGCCCTACTTTCACTTGTCGAGAAAAAAAAAATGCAAAGGGAGAGGGCTAAAAAAGCCATAGCAGCATCCATAGCCAATGGACATGCGCATGCCCATGGGACTCAGGAGCACGGGGTCGAGCACATGGAGATAGATTAAAGATATCAAGTTTCCACAATCCATCAAGTGGTGCAATAAGATTTCTGGATTTGATTGTGTTTTGGTTTTTGGTTTTGATTGATAGCATAACTAAGGTGGTGAAATATCCTCCAAAGGGTTGCAAGTTTGGAGAGGATAAATCAGTCCTTTCATTTGTGCTAAAATTGTGGCCAAAGGCCAATTTTGTGATTAGGGCTTTGGAGATAGCTTGCATTTTAGTTATAGAGTTCATAGGAGATTTGCATCTGCAGATCACAGTCATATCATGGTGCCAATGAAGACCACGATTTAGCTTATAGCTTGCACATTTGGCATGAATTCAACAAGGTACTTGCAGCGCACCATTCCAAGAGGTCCAGCAATGATTTCTAAAGCAAATTGAAGAAGGTTACAAGCTGCCATTATTTATATTCAGAAGTCTATATCAGACAGGGGCGATTAATCTAGGAAGGGCAAATTAATTCATAGAGGGCTTGTTATGCATTGATTTCACTTGGGCTTTTTGGCGCATCAGTCCTTGATGATTGTGGAAGATATTTGGAGTGCGAAATTGGAGTTTGCAGCCATCTACAATTTATTTCAGAGGTCTGATATAAAAACAGGGGCGGCTCATGCTAGGATCTGATTTGGTTGGAAGAAAGCTCTCTTTCAGTGCATTCAAGGGACCACGTCTTCCTACAGCATAGGCGATCTTTGTACCAGGTTCTTGCATATTCATTTGGCTCATTTTGCTTGATCATATTAGGAGTTGCTGTAGATGTATATAGACATTTATATCAGACATTGATGTTGTATTGGATGTGAATGTAAAGCCAAGAGTCTTGCCTAAATCTATGTCAGCATTGTACTCCAGTTTGTCATTCAATAAAGGAGAGTTAAGCTGCTTGTCAATTGCTTGATAAAATGTTCATGTTGATTAGAGTTATAGTTGCATGCCAATTGTATGACAAAATGTCCATTGGCTGTAGGTGCACATTTTGCTAGTAGAAATCATATGTGTGCATTGGTAAAGGCAAAAAGAAGTCATATATGCATTTAGATTATTATTTAGACATTGTAGTATTGATTTTCAAGCATTTAGAGTACTTTGATATCATCTTCAAGCAAAAACGTCAGACTGAAACCACAGACCAGCAAGCGTTCAGTTTGCATCAGAAGTGTGACAATATTCTTTGAGTGCAAAACCACATCAGCTTGTCAAGGGATATTACATTCATCATTTAATTATGTGTTATGGCTTAAATTAATACTTGTGTATTATGGTTAGAGGAAATATTTATTTTTATGAACATTATGCATGTTACTGTTTTCTATTGTGTGTTGGGTTTACCTTTCGGGATAGGGTGCCGAATATGGGTTAACAGAGAAGGTCGATCCTCTTTTCAGGATCCACTTTATACTTTTAGTGCTTTGGCTAAAGCCATGTGTTCATTGAAGTAGATGAAATTTACCCAGCAAAATTATTATATTTCTCTGCCATATCCTGTTTGTGGGACATTGCATGTTCATGTTAGAAATGCATGCATATACATCAAGCTTGCACCGGGATTCCCTCCTGCTTTTTATTTCCAAGTTGCTAGGTACTTCATGCAGGGTTGGGTATTCTTCGTGTTAGGAAGAATTCCGGGGAAGCGTAAACTTCGTGGTTGGGCGAAAAAGCACCTGAACCATGTTCTCATCTCTTGACTTGCGGATGACTGTGAGGGTCGGTGGCGATCAGAGACTATATTGTATATTCCTCACATTATTCTTATATGATTGATTGTATTTGTGTTTCCAGATTGTATATTTATTTGACTTCATGACATGAGAGCCAAAGTTGTATTTTTGTATATCAGTTATTATGTGCATTTGCCTGGATTATGCACTACATACATGAGGTTGTGTTATGTAATTTATTTACTTAATGATGTTGTATCATTTTTATTCCTTATGAGATATTGAGTTGTTGATCATTTTTGTGAGATTAATTGGGTCACAATCCTTACACTCGTGAACTTGGAAGGGTTTTTGCCCTCCCTATTTGCAAGACACTTCCTCAAATTCAAGACTGATTGCTTGATGAATTGATAGATTTATTGCTGTTTGCTTGATTGATCTTTGCTGATTGAAATTTCTTGATGGATTGATGAATAAATGCTTGGATGATACTTCATTACTCCCCTCTTCCCAAGAAATGATCTCCCCTTTATATCTTATTATTGAGGGAGTCACAACTCTTCACAACTATGGCCTTCGCAAAAGTTACAACCTTTCATAGTTAATCACTGCCTTCAAACTCTTGATTTAATTTTAACTGTATGCTTTTACGAATCACTGGCCATGATATTCTTTAGTTTAATCTTAATCGACTCCTTTTATAGAATCGCTGCCATCTTTATTTTGACCGCCTAGGTTATAAGTTTACAGTCTGTGATCTTGATGTTTTATCAAAGCTGCAATCTCCTTCATTCGGTGAGGGCATGATAATGGATAAGATGAAAAAAAAAGACCTTTGGGCTCTCTTGTAACTCATGAGCTATTTAATCCCTTGAAGTACATTGTAGGGCAGTTCATTTCAGTTGTAATTGGCTGTATTGTACTTAGTTACTTGAGTCAAGTAGTCTTATGGAAGTGGAAGTATAATTGGAAAGGGTAGAGAGAAGTAGAAAAGCTGGATAGGTGTTTAGGAATAACCTTAAATATGTAAGATGTCCATGAAGGCATCAAGAAGGCAGCAAACCTTTATCAAACAGCAAGGAGATAGTGGCTAAAGGAGATCCTTTGTTATTCTAAAGTTTCTCCCATTTTGAGCTTCTTCGAGTCAAAGGCTATGTATGCTCCATTTTATGTTTTCTCTCTCTCAATTATTCTGATATGTTCTCCCTATATGTATATTTGCACTTAACAATGACAAATTTAAGACACAAGAACTGTTCATCTATAATGAATAAGTTCTAGATTCTTGTCTATGATTTGTTGCTAAAACCTTAAGATGTGCCCTCAGATTCTCGTTTATGATTTGTTGCTAAAACCTTAAGATGTGCCCTCAAGGTATGCAAGATACTTCAAATTGAAGCTAAGAGGTGTTTGTTACATAGGTATTAAAACGCAGTCTTGATGTGTAAGTACGAAGTTATTGTTATTACAACAATGTTAAACTGTGTCCATGAAAATATTGGCCACTTTCCCAAGAAAGCTATATGAGGCAACATTACCTTATAAAACAAAGCATACATATATTATATAATACTTTTGTTGGCAAGGAAGATTCTTATCTTGTTTATTCCAAAATGGGACACTGTTCACTTGAATGGGATTAAAAATACAACTATTCCCTTGCTTCAATGCATTCAAATACCATATGCTATATTTTAGAAACTATGGATCCATGCAGGGGCATTTAATCATATGTTTGAACCAGAGAACACATAAACGCAATCAGAGCCAGTGGATGGATATGAAAGAACAAACCAGCTATGGAACCAAGTGCTTCAGCAGCTTCATGCCTAACCATGGGATGCTCACTAAGATCTTTCAAGATTTCTGTGAGTGCAATAGAAGCAACTTTATCTTGTAATTGTCCTAATACATAGGCTACCTGGAAAATGAATATCACACAGCTAGAGTCAGAGAAAGCTCTTTCTTGTCCCATTGTTTGCACATAATACCAAGTACATACTACATTCTGTAAGCATAAAAAGAGAAACCCTTTCTACCAATACTGAACTACTGCTATATTGGAAAGATATACCCAAGAAAAAATTAAAAGGATTCCAGTTCTTCAATAATGCCATCTAACTTTTATACCATACAATATGAAATATTAAAATTTCAACAATGAAATGGTAAATGTAAGTTCATCATTTATTTATATAGAACAGACAAAATATCTAACAAGTTAACAACCATTTAAGAAAAGGTTGAAATTGCACAAATTTGAGAAAGAAACAAACACATACATGATGAGATTATGTTGATGTCCATAAATAACCAAAGTAGGTCAGTGCGAGTCAAACACATATTCAGTTGCATTGGAAAAGAGTAAATTAAAAAAGAAATAGATTTTTATAAGTATAGCCCCTCTACTTGCCTTATTCCTTTCCTTTCCTCTTGTCTTTTTCTTCTTCCTAGTTGCATTGGAAAAGAATAAATAAAAAGGAAATAGGTTTTAGATATAGCCCCTCTACTTGCCTTATTCCTAGTTCTAATTATGCGTTCTTCCATCTCTTCCTCTTATCTTGTTCCTCTCTATGAAGCTAGTAATGGGAAAATACAAAAAAGAAGTGAAAATGGATAAATAATTTAAAATAAATAAATAAACAAGAAAATAGACGAAAACAACTAAGAAAACCTCTTAATTTTGCCATTTTATGCATTTATGATCACATTTTGCCACATACTGGAAGGATATTGATAAAGGCTATTGAGTTTGGCTTTGCTCCTTACAAAGTGTTTGCTTAAATCCTCAAGGATTGTAGAGCACTCCCTATGATTGCAATCAATGAGATCATAATTTAAATTTATCTAAGTTGCTAGTCCTAGTGCGGGGTATATATATATATATATATATATATATATATATATATATATATATTGAAATGGTGAGGAAAGAATTCCCTAAATAGGACTTTAAAGGTCCAAAATAGGTGTCTTTCCCTAGGGGCATTTCATTAGGAAAGAGATCACAAAGTGTAATGATTGACTTTCAACCTCAATGGTGACTCAATCAGACCTGGATCTCAGTCCTTTAAGACAATAGGGCAGATTTGAAAACTAATTAAATGATTTGCAATGTTCAAACCAAAGGCACAATAAGACCTAGAACATAAAATGCAAATTCTCAAAAGTACAGAGACAAAAACCGCAGTATGCAGACAGATCTGAGAAGGTTGTAGACACATGTACCAGGCATAAAAAGTTGGTTCTAAGCATTGTTGGAGGAGAGGTTCACACAGGGGCGAATGGGTCCTGGTTAGGGCTTTCAAAAATACTTTTTGTAGTACTTTGAAGTAAGATCTGAGATGTTGTTTTGTACAAGTTTCACTGTCGGAAAGCCAAGAATAAATTTTGAATCTGAGTTTCCGTGATTTGACAACAATGAATGCAACAAATACAACAACGTAAAATTGCTCTTCAAGATCTTCAATCCTTCTTCAACCTGTAATCAGCACACACACAAAGAGGAAGAATTTGTTTTGTTTGTTTGGGGGTTCACCTTGGTCAAACCCCAACATTGGTAATTAAACCTTGATAGAAAGATAATGAGAACTGACAAATGGAAGGAATGATGAATGAAACAATACTTGTTTACAACTCACCAAACATTTAATGGCTGTCCTTAGAGGATTGAAGTCACAGGCATCACTCCAAGTATTGATCTTGCTTTTGCTTGATTGATTGGAGACTTGAAAATGCTTGGATGCTTTAGGATCAACAATGCATAGTAGCATTCACAAGATTACATGAATGCACATGAACTTTGACATGATGATTAAGATCTTGATTTGCTGCAAAAAATGACCAAAAAACCTGCTTTCGAATGCTCTTGACACTAATATTTGCTCATAAATTTGATCTCTTGATGTCACTTCTTGCTAGTTGATTAAGTGCTAGGTTTGAATTGATAAAATAACTATGTATTTATAGGTGTTTATCTAATTTCCCGAAAATTAGATTCCAAAAGCAAACAATTGCATATGAATTTTGAATCATTAAAACACCGCCAAAAACATATTAAAAAATGGGTCATGGCACTTAAGGAGTACCCATTTGCGGCGAATGGGTCTTGGCCCATAAGTCCAAGACACACATTGTCCAATGTGATTTAGTTATTAATTGCATTAATTAAATGT
Source organism: Sequoia sempervirens (assembly GCA_007258455.2). Classification (NCBI taxonomy): domain Eukaryota; kingdom Viridiplantae; phylum Streptophyta; class Pinopsida; order Cupressales; family Cupressaceae; genus Sequoia; species Sequoia sempervirens. Next base: position 94,542,595 of record VDFB02179234.1, read on the forward strand.
AGGTTCCCCTTTCAGAAAATGGGCAAAATAAGGCTTTGGAATGCATAATTTAGGTAATTAGAAGCTTAATTAAGTCCAATTAATTAAGGGACCCAGACAAAGTGTGAAATTGTAAAGGGTATACAATTTCCTACACTACATTTAGCCCACACTTCAGTGAGAGTATGAACTTACGCTCAAACTCACACTAAAGTAGACAAATATGCGTCAAGAGAGGTCCTAGTGTACAAATGTTCATGGGATAGGATGACAAAGATCAAGGAAGTGGACAAGCCCCCAGGATCTAAGATCCCATAGCAAATCAACATAAGGACAAAGGGACACACAAGATGTGTAAGATACGAGCAGCACAACAAGATGTTGTACCCAAAATAAATTTTTTGCTTCAGTAAGGCATTTTGGTAAAAATGGTCTAAATCTTGTAAAATTGTCATCAAAAGTCAATTTTAGGTCAAAAGAAACATGGGCTTTTTGTGGGTTTATCTCAAGGAGGATACTTGCAAATTTTGAAAATTTTGAAAATTAGGGTTTCAAGCCCTGTTTTTAGGAAAACCCTAAAAAATAGGACCTTTCCAAAAATGACTCTGATTGTGATAGGTTAATTTCACTTCATGATCACACTGGTCAAGTCGGAATCATCAAAAAGTCAATTTTGCTCTGGTGGGTCTACTTCACTTTTTCAAGAGAAAAGATAGGACCTCTGAGGTCATCAGTGGCAGATGGCCAGTACCAGGTATCAAGATCTAAGCTTTAAACACTGCACAAAAGAATCTATGGAGAAAGATGCTAGAAAGATGCTCAACGACGGAGAGGAATTTCAAAAAGTTGAAAAATGCAAAAAATAAACTAAGTCTGGAAGATGCACGGCTTGTCACAAGGGAGATGCCTTTGCAGTCAATGCCTTGGTCAACATTTCAAATGCTTGTGCATGTGAAGTGAGCTCCAACAATCACAACAGTGAACACAGTCGCATCATCAACTGCATGGTTAACCTAGTCAAGCAACACGGTGAATGCAAAGCGCGAAGAGGTGAAAATCCTCATAAAATTGATAACATTAAAGCCAAAAGTGCCCCTGCAAACCAGGGGCGCCCATGAATTCAAGAGGCCAACTACAGTTGTTAAGAATTGCAAATCTAGTCGTCTTCTTCAAAATTTGGCTAGCTTTCCAATGTTTCGTCAAGCAAGTTCACCAGATTCGTCAATCACCGACAACTGCAAATTGAAGCACAGGAGGTCGAAATTCAAAATCATCTGGAAAATGGCTAACATTGGCAAACAAAAGCACCTTATCTCAAGAAGGTGCCTAGAAATTTGAGCCATCAGAACCAATTTTCAAGGTTTTCAGCTCCCAAAAACATCTCCTCATATTTGATCATACTCTGCAGAGAATCAATTAGCCAAGCCTCAGGATCAATCAAGCATCCAGAATTCTTGGTCAAACAGAGGCAATTCATCACAGGAAAAGACGAAATTCTTCAAAAATATTCTAACACTGGTGAAACTTGGATGCCTAAAGTCAATGTGGGCCCAGTTTGACTTGAGTTACGATTTTTTGAAGGCTTCTTCATGCCTAGGAGTCCCAAAATTTGGGGAAAACTCCAAGTTAACAGTCAATCACACAAGTTGACTACTCAATCAAGGTTTTGAGCGCCCTAACTAATGCTTTGACCTCCAAATTGATATTTATCAAGCATCTAGGCATCTTTTCTTCATTATTCTTTGCAGGTCGACTTCAAGAGCAAAAACACATTTTTCTCTTCAACAACGTTGGAAAGATCAAACAGAGGCCATTTCTAGATTTCTTCATACCTTCAAGATCAAGTTGCACAGAGGAACAATTTTCAAGACTCCATTTTTCTAGGGCGTCCTTTTCAGAGACAAAAGATCTTTTGAGAATTTCATCAAATTGGGTCTTTGCATTTAGCGTTGTTCTTGAAGATTGGCATTTTTCTGTGAAAGCTTCTTCTACTTCTTGTCTTAGGTTTTCTTGCATGTCCAAGCAAACTCCATTTTCTCATAGATCTGACCTTTTGGGTTCTTTCAGCATAGCATTCGCCACAAAACCCACGTGCTAGAATTTTCCAGAAAAGTTGTCCCACTGCCCCCTTTTTTAGGGTTTTCGCAAAAAGTCATCTTTTCGAAAAACAGACAAACTAGGTTTGATCAGCTCACAAGCACCTACAAAACCCATGTGCTAGAATTTTTTGGGAAAAATAGCTTCTGCCTCTGAGGGGTTGTTGCATGTCCAAGAAGAAGTCACTTTTTCGAAAAATGGATGACTTGGGTTTGCTAAGAAAAACATTCTCAACAAAACCCACGTCTCAAAATTTTTTGTAAAAATTGCCTCTCGGGGAAGCTTTTTTTAGCCTTCGCAAAAAAATTGTTCAAGTATAGGCATGTGCACAATCATTCTTCCAGATTTTCAATAAGCAATTCTCTCAAGTTGAATTCAAGACCAGATCTGTCTTGCTTCATGATTTCCTGAAGACAGCTGACACCGACTTACATCAAGTGAATCCGGTGGTTGATTTGGACAATTTGACAAGTGTAGACACTCAAAGTCTATGAATTCCATATGGTTTCATACCTTGTATATCTGATAGCCTTTCAAGGCCAGTTTAGAGGGTTGAATACCGTTGGAACTCTAGGTATGCAGCGAGTTCATGAACATTTCTCACAGCTAGAGTGTTCACAATCAAATTTTGCGGTTTCATCATACAACACTCTTCCATTGAGAAAAAAATCAAGAAAAGCGTCATAAGCATAAAGTTGCGGAAGAAACAACAATCATCACTCCACTTACAAAGCCACGCCAAAGTTCCAATCAGTAAAATGACAGTTGAGGCATGTGACGATCTCTGGATGATGAGGCAGTTAACAACTGGTTGGAGGAGATGATTACTCAAATTGTTGACGTGTGAACTACTAGTTAGGATGTCCCACCTTTTCCAAAGATAGCATTTAACAAAGCAATTAAACTTGACGCCTTTTCCAATTTAACTCGCTGTCCCACCTTTCATGCATGTCTATTTTTGGAGACACAGTTGTACAGTGGAATTCTATTTAGTTTTAGAATCAGTTAACTGAAGTAGTCTTTCTAGTTGACTGTTGAGTTACCTTTGTTTAGACATAGAAATAAATCTTGTAGATTGGCAGGAACTATTTGTTAACTCAAAGATTTTAGGGTTTCCCTACTTCTTTGAGTGTCTATAAATAACAGCAACCTTGCTCATTGTAATTTAACCATACTTGTGATCATAGTTTGCAGATTCGGCTGAACTTGGCGGACTCGCCGCGAACTTGGGAGTCCATTGGCCAGCCGAGTCGACTCGCCACGGACTCGGGAGTCGAGTCCAGGAGAGTCCTGGGTCGGGACTCGGGAGTCCAACCTCAAGAATTAGAGAGTCCTGAGGTCAAACTCCGAAGTCCCAACCCAGAACTCTCCTGTGTGGCTGGGAGTCAAAAGGGGTTAAAAAGAGTCCTGAGGTTGGACTCGGGAGTCCCAACCCAAGACTCTCCTGTGTGGCTAGGAGTCAAAAGGGGTTAAAAACCCATGTTGTTTTTAACTTTTTCATTCATTTTAACACTCAAGTTTGTGAAATACAGGTCTGCAAATTGAATTGGGGTTGAAAGAAGCCAGGATTATATGTAAACATTTATAATCTTATGACGTTATACATTGAAACTATGAGTATTTGATGACTATGAATGATTAAATTTCAATTATTGAGTGTTTGATGATCATATGACATGTAATCTTTGAATTATGAGTGTTTGATAATCAAATTAGGCTCTTATGTTTTCTAAATGCATTAATTTGTTCATGTTTTTTTGTAAAACAACGGTTTTTTTTTTTTGCCGAGTCCTAGCCGAGTCTTTTCCCGAGTCCGTGCCGAGTCCCGAGATCGAGTCATATTTTCGGGCTGCCAAGTCCGCGGTGAGTCCGAGTTTGCAAACTATGCTTGTGATAACAACACGCTTAGCTATTTTTGCTAGCTTTCTTGTTGTTCATGTATTTGTGTTCATCTTTGTTCAAGTGTAATTTGGTTGATCGTTGATTGTAGATTGTCCTCTTTCTACAATTTGCTGTCCCAAACGTGTATTCATTGATTGAGTTTGAAGAAATAAATCGAAAGAGCAATGAGCCTTTGATCCAAAGTTTCAAGATCTTTCAATATTTGTTGTTTCTATAATCTTTGTTTCGATCTACACCTCGAAAGAGCAATGCGCCTTCGAGGGAATTTAGAGATTAAGGTTATCATTTGATGTTGTTTCTTATAAATCTTTATTTCAGCCTACACCTTGAAAAGAGCAATGAGCCTTCAAGGGAATCCTAAGATATAGTTTATCGTTTGATGTTTTGTTCTTAATAACCTTTATTTCAACCTACACCTCGAAAGAGCAATGAGCCTTTGAGGGAATCCTAAGATCTAGCTTATCGTTTGATGTTTACTTGCATAAACTTTATTTCAGCGTAAATATGAAAGAGCAATGAGCCTTCCGATGCATTTTGAGAACCAGTTTGTCTAAGTTACCCAAATCATTCTCCATTACTTCTAAATCCTCTTGCTCTAAATTTACTTGAGGAGATAGAAACGTTATAAATTTAGGCCTAGTTGTAGTTGAGAATATGAAACCAGAGAAAACCTCAGCTGCAACACAACGAGTTTTATAAACCTTGTGCTCTCAGCTGAGTTAAAAAGATAGGAATTTAATTTACTTTACTTTTTACGCATACTCAGCAAAAGAGGGAGCTTCCCCTCCTAATTTGAAAAGCAGTTTATCTGTGCATAGCTGTCCATTTCCAATACGCACTCCAGAGATGCGAATTGAATCACCAACACAAGATACACAAGCATGCAATGTCAAAGTTAATACAAAAGGGGATGGACTAGCCACGAGTATGTTGTTGTCCATCAAATATGCTCACAAGGGCTAGTGCAATCCAATATACACTAGGTGAGCCCCAAAGGTTGAGAAACACACACTAGGTCTACAGGCCTTCCATACATCAACCATACCAAAAGTTTTGATCAATGTTATGCCAATGCTGCACTAAGTTCAACCTTTGTGAACAAAAGTGAAGCAACAATGTCAATGCCAATGTCAATGTCAAAATAATGCCAGTGTATGCCCCCACTTTAAAGGAATTGCTTAACACCATGCTGTGAGCAATTACTTTAAAGTAGAAATGATATATGCCAATTGTTAAAAGGGCCATAAGAGCTTATTGGGAAAGCCCTATGCCAAGCATATGTTCCCAAATAAAGCTACACCATGAAAAGAAGGTTGCCCCCACATGCAATCTCAAAAGATAGCACATAAGGTATTCATGAATTCAGGGTCAATGCATGTCTTTGCTACAATGATATAACAGAGCTTGGAACTGTCATCATTCCCCAAATATCTCGTGGAACAACGAACACAAAGGAGGAATGACAAATAGATGGAAGACAAACAATCCTTTTGGGTCAACATGAAGGAGACCTATTGTGACCTTTTCACACATCACCCCATTCTGAATGGGGACCCCCTAAATTTTGCTCCATTTTGGTCTTTTGGCTTTGGTTCTCTCTCTCTCTCTCTTTCTGTCTCTCTCTGCTATCTGCTTTTTGGGGATGTGCCCGTCTGTAAGCTTAAATGTAAAATTTTGGCCAAGTCTGAGAATTAGGGTTTGCACTTTTCTGGTCAATTTGAAGTCAAAAGGGAGTGAATAAATTGGAATCTAAGCCTCACGTTGCAGTCAGTATGCTTCCAGCAGGTTCTCAGCTAAGTTTCATCGAATTCCGGCAACTTACTATTTTTAGTATGTGTTCAATTTAGGGCATTCTCTCAGCACTACTGAAGTTCTCTCAGTCACACTGCATCTAGAACATGTCAAGCTGCTCATCTGCAAATTTTGAGCTGAAACGAACAACTTTCTATTTTTAGCAAGTTCAGCTTCAGGAGCAGATTTTTAGAGTTTACATGCGAAGTTTTTCAACGCATGTCTCAAGAATATTTCTGATTTTTCCGAGACCTACGCGGTGATATAACATGCAAAATGAGATGATGACTTTTAGTATTCAGCCTTCAGAGGCTATTTTTAGGGTTTGCATGTTGAAATTTTCTTCGCATGTCTAAACATTCCTTGTGGGTTTTTCGAGGGCTTCGGAACGGTGTAACATGCAAACCAGGATCAGAACTTTTTCAGGACCCATCTTCAGAGGCTATTTTTAGGGTTTGCATGTCAGGCTTTTTAGCGCATGTCAAGTGATTCTTTATGGGTTTTTCAAGAGCTACGCAATGATGTGACATGCAAGGCGAGATGATCAATTTTCAGAGACTTACTATTTTTAGCAGGTCCATTCCAGTGGCTGCCCAGCACATTAGTATCACAAACAGGGCGAAGCGCAACAGAAACGAAGTTAAACGGAGGTCATTTGATAGACATACAAGTCAAATTAGGGTTTCCAGCTTTGGGACCCAAAATGAGGGGTAAAATGCAAGAATTTTCGAAAACCGGTGTATCCCACTGCGATCAGTATCTTTCAAGCTATCCACCGGTAAAATTTGAAGGCAATCGGAGCACTTACTATTTATAGTAAGGCGTTCCAAGAACAAGCTATAAATAGTAAATTAGCAGCAGGCGCCAATGTGAACGGGCAAGTCTACCGATGAGGGTCACGGCATTCAAATTTCAAGTCGAACGGAGTTGTGGAGGTCATGAAATCAAGCAGTTGCTATAAATAGTAAACCACCTTTAGAAACATACTATAAATAGCAGGTCAGCTCAAGATGGCAATGTGAATAGACTAACTAGGTCATGAGGATCCTATGGTTAAAATTTCAAATCAATTTGAGCTTCAGAAGAGGGAAAACCTGGAATTTACTATATATAGTAAGTATTGAGCTAGCTGAATTGAGAAAAATTTGCTAAGTCTGAAGTTCATCCGACTCCACCCTGAAAATGCGCCCATCTTCAAGCTAAGGTGATGAAATTGTCTAAGTTTGAATCTCGTCCTGCTCACCCCCTCAAATGCGCCCTCAAGCTGGCAGGAAGCTAAAATTCTTCTGAGTTCGGAGTTCGTCCTGTTAGACCCTCTAAATGCACCCAAGGAAGGATTGGCTGGAGAAAAAATTCTAAGTGTTAGACTTAAGTCCTGCAGGACCCTCCAAATGCGCCCTGACTCACTCAGCTGGTGATGAAAAATTCTAAGTGTTGAAAATATCCTGCTCACTACCTCAAATGCGCCCAAGGAGAAATAAGTTGATGAAAAAGTTTCTAAGGCATTAAGTTCATCCTCCTCCACCCTAAAAATGTGCCCACTTCACAAGGAGAAATAAGTTGATGAAAAAAAATTCTAAGGCATGAAGTTTGTCCACCTCCACCCTCAAAATGTGCCCAAGGAAGGAGGAAGTCATAAAAAATTCTAAGGCAAAGAGATAAGTCCACCTCATGTCTCAAAATGCGCCCATGCTAGGAAAGATGATGAAGAAGTCTTAAGGCGTTCAAGGTAAATCCTCCAGCACATGCCAAATGCGCCCATATGGGCTAGGAAAAGGACAAAAATAGTTGACTTCCACCTTACCCCTTTGAATGCGCCCAAGATGGAATAAAGGTTGTTCCTCCTCCATGTATGAAATGTGCCCAAGTGAAGGTAAAAATGGAAAAGGTTACCAAGGCGTTGATGTCAAACAAGGTGAGATGAATAAAAAAATGACTAAGGAAGGCGTAGAAGTTAATTCCTTCTTGACATGTGAAATGCGCCCCAAAGATGTTGGAGATGGTGGCCTTCTAAATGGAAAAATATATAAGTGTTGATGAAAATTCCTCACCACAGGCAAAATGCGCCATGATTGGAGAATGAATGGAAAGAAATTTTCTAAGGCAAAATTCAAATTCCTCCTTGATGCCCAAATGCGCCCATGCTAATGATATTGATTGAATATTTTTCTAAGTGTTAATATTTAATTTCACCTCCTAGAGAAAATATGCCCAAGTTGATGGAAGAGATGAAATTTACTGAGGCATGAATAAAATTGACAAAGATATGTCAGAAGGTGCCAGCTTCACGAAAATTTAAAAATTTCAAAGACAGAGCAAGAAAATACGCCCAGAGATGAAGAATGAGAATAAATTAGATGGAAAAATATTTTTCTAAGGTTTAAAATTCAAAAATTAAATGTACCCCTTTGTTTGTAGACCCATGGATTTGACGCTTTCTGCAGGTAATTTTCTTTTGGGTATTGAACGTCTTCGAAGAAGAATTGATTTTAAAGTCTTCCACAACTTGCCAAGGATTTCGAGATGAAAATTTTGATCGGCACTTGAATAATGAATTTTCCTAAGGAAAATTTAAAAAATTTCTAAGGCAGAAGGGATAAAATGTATTGTTGAAATAAAATGCCTCAAACGATGAATTTGAAGTTGATTGCCTAGGCAAATTTGATCAAATTCTTCATGGAAATAATCTTCTTGAGCCAGAGATGAATAAAATCAAAGTTGCCAGACTTCAGCTGGTGAAGTGAATTTCTTAAAGATGCAATTCAAGTTGATATTTTCAAAAAAAAAAAAAAAATTTAAATGCTAAGTACACCTTGACCAATTAAGTGAATCTTTTGAAAATTCTAGAAGGTCAAATATTCCTGACGCCGGATGACAAGTGTTGCAACTGCTAGAGGAGGGAAATTCGAATTCCTGCAGAGGAGTAGTGGAAATTTAATAAACTAGCTAAAGATAGTTTCTTCTAGAATTCAACTCAGCTATTTGAGCTATGAGTTTGTTTCATTTTCTCCATCAGCTGAAGAAGTTCGATTCTAGCTCTGAAGTAAAGATTGCAGTGCAAGTGAATAGCTGAGTATTGAAAAAGTTCGTTTTGAAGTAGAAGAGGATTGTTGAAGCTGAAGTTTGAAAAGTCTTAAGTGCTGAGAAATGTTAGAAGTGAAGTTGGTTGATTTTCTCAAAGTGTTGAAGTTGTTGAAGCTTGCTTGAAAAATTTGCTAAGTGTTGAAAGTTCGAAGTTGCTAAAGGAGAAGTTGAGGTTTGAAGTTAGAATTGCATGTTGAAGCTCCTCATTTTTCAAAAGTCGACTGCCAGCCCCAATGATATTTTATTTTTCTGAGTTAGATTGTTGATGACTGTTTGTTGTTTTGCAAAATGGCTGAAGTAAGAGCAACTGGCAGAGATAGTAATGCTGCATCTAGGCAGGCTGTTATCAAGAAGCTGAGCAAGTAATTCTTGCCAAAGTCGAGATTCTCTTCGAAGTTGGGAAAGCTAGCTGATACAAATTTGGGCTCTTTCAACATGGAGGCTTTTAAAAGTCGAATAATGGGAGTTGGGAGCCATCGTCCTTCAATTACTTCGCACAATATTGTTCGAAGTAGACTATATGCAGCTGCTAGTTTTCTGCCGGCAATTCAGTGTCCAGAGCTGATTATGGAGTGTGCTAACTGCTATGACCCTGATCACAGGTCTATTGTCTCACCTGATGGTAGGTTGTTCGCCAACCTCACGCCTGCAGCTATCGGCGAAGCATTTGGAATCCCATCACATGAGAAGATGATTTACAAGACAAGAGAACGTGTTGAGCGAATGTATGCTTCAACATTCGAGAGTTGTGCTGATATGATCAATGCTCGCTGGATGAACAAGCCCAAGCCCTCTCGCACGAAGTTACCGAAGCAGATAATATCAGATGATTTGAAGCAGGAGCACTGTGACCTAATCATGATGCTCAACAGAGTTGGAGGCTGCCCCCAGGCATTTATCTTTGAGCCTTGGATGTTCTATTATATCAACCTCATGTTGGAAGGGAAAGAGCATATCAACTGGGCGGTGATGATCAGTGACAATTTGCATGAGCAGCTCTGGAGTTTGAAGAGGACGAAGGCTTTTTACATGGGCTCATATATTGCATACATGTTGGCTCGTATGACGAAGTACAAGGGAATTTCATACAAGGAGCCAATTGGGTGTGGCTCTCATCAGTTCAAGATCCATGAGGCTTGTCTGCAGCTACACCTGACAAGCACGCCCCAGTACAAGCGGGTCAATGACACCTTCACCATGCATATAACGAAATCACTTTAGCAAAGGACTCATCATAGGATCTCGAAGGAAGTTCAGGAATTAATAGAAAGGTATGGGTGTTTGGTTTATTCAGTTTCCGAAATTTACTTATATCAGGCTGCAAGGGTTTTCTTCATACCCGTATAGATTGCCTAAGTACCCAACAAATAGAATTTTCATGTTAGAGATATCTAGGCAACTCGTTGCCTATGATAAGATTCAGAAGAGAAAGAAGAAGGGAGGACTTGACTTCCCAACCATCATGGGGAATTCAGATGAAGTGTGTCCTTCACTTTAGGCAGCCAGAGAAGCTGAAAACGAGCTTCAATTCTTCCACTTTTCTTATCACACCAGCAGGCAGCACTATGACCCCCACAGCAATATCAGATGGATACTGTCAAAAGAATTCAGGCACAAAGCGAATATTGAGGATTGTTGGGTTGGTGCATCAGATGAAGCTGAAGTCAGGAAAAGGATGTTTTTGAGGCTACCGTTGAGCATGATTAGGGAGTGTGAAATCATTCCAGTACCAGACCAGGTGGACGAGGACATGAATGTTCTCCATCCAGATTATGAGGCAATGAGAGACACACCACTTCCACTCCGAGATTGGTCAGAGCCGGAGATTGTTGATTTGGACACACTTTGTATACTAGTCCTAACTTTCACCAGAGCATGGGTTGAAAGGCACGTGAACAGGTTGAAGAGTAGGTCGATTCCTTTGACTTACAATTTGATGGGAGACCATAGGATGCTGACTACCAGTAGGAAGAAACAGGTTACTCGAGGTCCAGAATCTTGAAGGAAAGAGCCAGTTCAGCCAGAGCCTCCGAGAATTGTGGTAGAGTCACCTACGCCATTGGAGACACATTCTCCAAGCATACAGGAGGTTTAGCTATTTGCTGATCAGAGAAATGTATTGAATTAGGAGCAAGAATTACATGAAGAAAATCAGCCACCACGAAGAGAATCAGTTAGCCAGAGTGTCAATGCACCCACTAGAGATGATCAGCAGGAGGAAGATGAAGAAACTGCTACTAACACACACTTCCAGCGTGAGCTTGAGGCGGCTCTAGAGGATGATGCAGTTTCAGGAGATACTCAGCCCATAGAGGCCAATGAGCCTCGCCAGCATGAAATTAGATAAGTCCGTGAGGAAGAAGCAAGAGATGAGCAACCGTTTGTTATACAGCAAGTAGTACCTGATTGGCTTAGAGATAGAATGAGAAGGAGCCCCAGTGATGAAGTTGATCCAGCGGTAGAGATGGAGGAATTTTTGACTAAGATCAGTGCACCTCCAACCAATAAGAGAGCTAGGAAATTAGGTCGCCCCACCGGAGCCCAGATCATTGAGGATGATGCAGTTTCAGGAGATACTCAGCCCATAGAGGCCAATGAGCCTCGCCAGCATGAAATTAGATAAGTCCGTGAGGAAGAAGCAAGAGATGAGCAACCGTTTGTTATACAGCAAGTAGTACCTGATTGGCTTAGAGATAGAATGAGAAGGAGCCCCAGTGATGAAGTTGATCCAGCGGTAGAGATGGAGGAATTTTTGACTAAGATCAGTGCACCTCCAACCAATAAGATTTCAACAGATGAGGATGGCTCTCGCACCCTTCACGTAGCAGTGCCAAGAGTTGATTGTGATCGAGATGAGGCAGTACCAAAAAATTATATGATCACTACCATGGAGTTAGGTCGCCCCACCGGAGCCCAGATCATTGAGGAGTGTGATAACTCCTATCAGGCACTCAAGGACAGATTGCTCAGGACTGAAAGCAAGTATAAGAAATTGAAGGAGCATAAGACTTTGATTGGCTACATGCAACATTTGTCTCGTCCTTGTGGGCGGGAGATTCCGGCGATGGAGCTTCCAGCCAAGTTATCTAGAGAATCAGTTAGTGGCTTGGAGGACTTGAGAAAGATGGCACAGGAGGCAGATAAATGGGTTGCAGGTGTTCATGCCGAAAAGTTCATGGAAGATCTTGCTCATGCTTATCAACAAGCTTCAGGCATTATGGCACGGATGGAGGCAGTTGATCAGGCCTAGGGTGATACTCATGTCTATCAAAGCAAGGTTATTCAGCGTTTGGAGGCATTGATGCATACTCCCTTGCAGATGTTGATTGATGGAGGAGTGATTCAGGAGGGTGATAGGTACGATTTTACTAGCTAGTACTCTTCAGTAGTCACAGGATGTGGATTCTTTGATGCAGTACAGGTGGATTCAGTTAGAGTCAGGAAGGCTATGACGAACATTATTGATGGAGTCCTGAACACCTTGGAGTCAATCTTTGCTAGGAGGCTGAATTCTGATGAGGTGACTACTAATGGCTTGAGGAGTAGGCTGCCACCTTTCTTCTTGGAGGTGAAGAATTTTGTTCAAAACAACTTTGAGAACACCTCCACTTTCTCCAGTATTATTCAGAATACACAGGATGCTCTAATTGCCTGGAGAAAGTCTTGTACACGACATGGACAGACAGTTACGGTGTTGGAGTTTCAGCTTGATCACATTCCGCCGATCTCATTTCAGGAGGTTAATGTTGTGCTTGCCAGATTCATCGATTTCGCAACCAAGGAGAAGGAGAACGGAAACGCACTTCTGGATGATGATCTTCTGGAAGACTGGTTGTGGGCATTAATTGCCTTTGCTATTTTGGGAGTGAGTGGGAATCTTTTGATTCATTTATTGTACCACTCCCCATTCTGATTGCTTTTAGGGTTAGGGCTGAGGTGGCTTGATCTAAGCCATTCATTTGATTGTAATTTGAGTCGTCCTTTGGACTAGGCTATCTATAAAAGGGGCATCCCCCCTCATTTGTACTTTAGTAGAAATTAGATCATTAGATAGACATTAGACTAGAGACTAGAGCAGAGAGATTGATAGTTGTGTAGCTTAGCATAGCACATTTTGGAGAAGAAGGAAAGTTTTCCTTTGAAAACTTTGTAAGAGATTGTTGTGAAAACTATCATAATAAAAAGAAGCTTTCATTGATGGTGAATTCGTCTTTGTTATGAGCAGCTACCAAGATTTCTTCATCCCTTCCACTTCAAGTAGCGTAGATTAGAGTAATTTTTATTTTCATGCAAGTAGATGTTAGCTGTGGATTTGTGGTGTAGATCAAGGCAACTTCGTTTCAATCCATACCACTAGCAGCTTGCTGATGGCAAGTTTGCCTTGTGTGGTCAGCTGGAAAACATTACAAGCTTAACTTCGATTGTGATTCACATGTTTGTATGCGTCGTCCTGGTGGTACTTGCATGTTGAGTCATAATTTGAATACCTTTCGCTGCTCCTTTGAAGATTGCACCGACTTTGTGTAGGTTGTCTAACGCAAGGCGAAGCAGAGTCTGGTTGAAGTCTGCCGAAATTGATCCCATATCCCGCCTTAGGATAGAATTTAGATCTTCTAAACCCTGCATTCTTTTAATTTTAGTACATTTCCGGTTAGTTTTAGGAAAAACATACCTCATTGTTAAATCATTCGTATTGCATAAATTCCTTTCCAATCATCAACCTGCTGTCAGCTGCAAACCTTTTGAACAATTGTGTAAGTCCCCTCATGTAAACAGCAAATCACAATGAACCGACTGAGGGTATTCCATAGCATTTTCGGAACCTTGGGGTTGAACGTGCGATCTTTCTTGCAATCTTAGCGCATGGAATACTTTGATCAAGAGAGAATGGAGTAGCCTTCAGATACTTTGTTCTGCTAATTGGTGCGGTCACAAAAATCACATCAACAAGACCTAAATGTCTCAACGCTTTGCATCGTCCCCAAAAGGAAAACACAAGACAAGGCAATGTTTACAACAGAAAAAAGAATATAGATACAAATAGAAGAATGTCACAACAAAATTCATTTCCTTTGTATCCTTGCACCAATGGGGTTAAAAAGTGTCATCCAACAAAAACTCACAAACATAAAGACACGCCAAGCAACACAGTACGGGGGATCACATTGCACATGCAATCACAAAGAACATAGAATGAACAAAGCTGGTATGACACATGAAAGCCAAATTAAAGCAAGTCGTTTGCATCCCAATCTTGCTCATTATATATAGAAGGTGGATAACTAGCCAAAGGGGCAACGACAAGTGCCATACTCGGGCAATCACTAAGTCCAACACGTGGTGATGCACTCTTTTTAGGAGGATCATCACGGTTGCCCCCATCTAAGCTCATGGAAGAGGAAAATGACAAATTCAGTTCATTATGCACTTCCTCGTCAATCTTAGCAGTCTCATCATCATCATCCAAATTAATCACAATAGGAGGTTTTATAATAATAGCTTTTGAATCATGTTTTACCTCTTGTTTTGGTTCAATGTCTTGTTGTGATGGAAGTTGGATGTTATCTTGAGTTGTTTCCATGGGTGTACGTGATGTTTATTTTTTTCTTCTAATTAGCGGGACGTCTACCCCTACGCTCTTTAGCATTTTGGTTTCTTTTGTTACGATTTTGAAGTTGTGATGGTGTAGGAGCAGGTTTATCAACCATTAGTTTATTTTCTTCTTTTAAGGGAAGAACAGAAGGAACCGCCGAGGGTTAGGAAACCATTATCTCTTTGGGTCTATAAACTTGTTTTATCTTCGAAGGGACAAAAGGGGTCATCTTATTGTCTCTTGGTCTTTTGTAGGAAATTGGTGGAGGAATTGCAGCAAATTTATCTTGGTTACTTGGAAGGGCTTGTGGTTCAATCATAGGTTGACCAATGGTAGGTTGAGGAGGAGGAATTACCATGGACTTAGGAGGATTGCTAAGAGATAATTCCATTATACACTTTGCCTTGAATTTTTGATAGGATTTGAAATAGAAGTCTTCTCGAGGCTTTATAGATTCCATAGGTCCAGGCCAAAAGAAATCTAATGAAAAATTTCCGTAGGAAGACAAGGGATGAAACCCACTATGATGAACTGTAAATATCTCATTTCCATCAAGAAACTTTATGCACTTGAGAATAACCAACAGGACAGCATTGATGGAGCATAACCATGAGTAGCCTAGCTTCACATGAAATTGGTCCGACGAGATGATGGAGAATGACACATCTAATTGTTTAGGTCCAACTTTTAATGGAAGAGTGATCAAACCTATCATAGGGCAAGCAAAACCATTATGTGTCTTAATCCATGCTTTCGGTTTGTCATAAGTATCTTTATAAAGCTCTTGCACAAATAAGAATTCCTCGGTAATCACATTCTCTACATATGCGGGATCAATAAGTATTCCTTGTGAATGTATGTTATTGATACGGCCAGCAATGTAGAGAGGACCATCAAGCAAATGTTTAAGTGCATCATCATCAATAAAAGCAATGTTAGATTTCAAAGTGGTTTGGCCCTTATGAGGTTGAACATCAATGAATCCAATCATGGCACAATGATCTTCCTCATTATCACTTTTATCATCATCAAGTATATCTTGTGTTGTGTCAACATTCATCACATTATTCTTGTTATCACTAGCTTTTACAAATGAGATGGAATGGTTTAGCATTGGATTGGTAAAGATTTGCAAATTTTGGTTAGGTGGGGCAACAAATTTATTTCCTTCATCATTAACACCGCTCAATTGGATGTGATTGGAATCAATGAGGTCTTGCACTATATGTTTGAGACGCATACATCTTTCTGTATCATGTCCAATTTGTCAGTGATAATGGCAAAGGCATTTGGATTATGGTTTGGAGGTGCAGGCTTAGTTGTATCAAGAGGTCTAACAGGAGGTAAGGTAATTAGGTTCTAACCAAGAGTTGCAACATAACTAAATGAAGGATATCAGGTAACGGGATGAATTGCCTACTCTTATCTTCAAATTGGTATGCATTTGTTGTTTTTATGGCAGCCACTTGAGGTTCAGCATGATGGGTTGTCTGCGGTTGATTTATATGTATAAAGCCATTGTTTGGTTTCTTGAATGGTTGAAAATTGCTATGATGCACAGTTTCGGATTTTTCAGAACAGGTTGAAGGGGTTTTGTCTACACGGTTAAGTGATTTTTCATAATCACAAAGAACCATGCATAAGTGTGTAAAAGAGAGAAATTTCATCATCCCAAGCTTGCCTTGAATATTTGTAAGTTATCAATGAACATCCTTTGAAGATCAGTATCAAGAAGCTTAATGTTGACTTGTGAGTAAAGCATTTGATAACGAGCTATAAAATCAAATGACCTTTTCATCTTTTTGTTGTTTACATTGCATCAAATCAGGTAGGGCCATCTTATAACCAATGTGCACTTGGAAATCAACAAGCTCATTGAATGAGTTGATTGAGTTATTTGGTAAGAAACAAAACCATTCCAAGGTTGTATCTTTCAAAGACCTAGGAAAAATTTTAGCCAAGAGTTTGTCTTCAAAAATGAAATCACTACATAAGGTTGTATATGCTGACACATGGTTTCTAGGATCTCCTTTACCATCGTATTTCTCAAATCTAGGAATCTCTATACCATATGGCATTTGTGCTTTCAATATTTCCAATGACAATGGGTTTCTCTTGACATATTGTGAAGGTTGTCCGTTTTGGTTTTGGTTCAATGTTGCTATTTGTTGTTTGAGGGATGTGACATTTTGCAAAAGTTGGTTTATGGCGGAATCATTTGTTGTGTTTTGAGATGGAGATGAATATTGTGGAGGTGTATATGTGTTAGGCAGACAATTAAATTGCAGGTTAAGAGGCGGAGGGATAAGAGATATGATGTTTGAATTTACAAAGCTAAGAGGATTTCTAGTGAAAATACCCAAGTTGGAGTGATATTGCTGGTTGGTTGCATTGTTGTAGTGACAGTTGAATTGGTATATGTAGGAATAGAGGTTATGGTTGTAGGGGGAGGAATTTGGTTTCCTCCTTGACTTTGGGTGTAACCCAAAGTTTGAACACAACTAGCCACTGTAGGAATATGGTTATCAATAATATGAGCTAGGCTACGCACAATCTCTAATTCTTGGTCATTATCAAGCATTCTCCTCATGTTATCTACGATAGTAACAGCAGTACCAGCAATGTACTCTGTACTCACAAAATCTTGAAGTTTTCCTAAAGCTTTGTCCATTTGTTTGAGTTTGTCTTGAAGGACATGAGCAACCAAGGTTTCAACATCAGTGTAAGCGGTTGATGGTAAGGTGGTCATGGGACATGTGACATCAAGGATATGATCCAAAAAGGGTTGACTAGTGTCAACACTATGAGTGAAAGAGTTGGGAAACCCAAGATCCACGGCAAATGTACTATCGCAAAATGCCATGAGTCTCGAACTACATCTCACTGAAGTATTGGCAATAGGACACCAGGTTGTGAAACTTGTACAAGTTTCACCAAACCTAAAGTCTACCCAAAATGGACAAAAGGGTACTAGCCAATGATAGTAACCATCTAGAAATAGAAAACATAATGCAAGTATGAAATAAGATATTGCAATTTTCAAATCTGAAATATGATAATTGACAGATTTTAGATGGAAAAACCTGAAAATGATTACTTTTGAATGTCAATTTTAATTTCAAACAATGCATTGTTTTTCACCAATTGAACTAGATGCAAACAACTACAGAAATATGCAATTTCTGAAACTCAAACTGAGATCTGCAGGTTGGAATAGACTGATATTACAAAGACAAAACCGTGAAAAAATTAAAAAAAGTACCTGTACCAGGACAGGTTCGCCTAGGGGCAAATGGGTCCTAGGACAGGGATCTGAAAAATTTAAATTTGAGTTTTTAACTTGATATTCAAGTTCACTGTTCCTAACATCAACTAGATTCTTCAGTGACAGTTTTTCCAGAATTATGATGAAAATGTAAATGCAATTTTATGACAATGTATGAACAAAATGACAACTTTTTTGAATCAAATTTTGACCTATATGACTAAAACAAACTTTTATGTAATCTACTATGCAAAATGTATGCAATATTTTTGGATTTTTATGAGTTTTAAATGATCCAAACATGCAAGATCTAACCCACAAAATGATGCAAAATCTAGATTTGGGGTTTTAGGGATCTCCAAATTAGAAAAGATGTACATCGGGTTCACCAAAATGAAATGTGGGGGAGGAGTTCCCTAAATAGGACTTTAAAGATCCACAATAGGTGTCTTTCCCTAAGGGCATTTCATTAGGAAAGAGATCACATGGTGTAATGATTGACTTTCAACCTCAATGGTGAGTCAATCAGACCTGGATCTCAATCCTTTAAGTCAATAAGGCAAATCTGAAACATAATTAAATGATTTGCAATGTTCAAACCAAAGGTACAATAAGGAAATGAAATGCAAATTCTCAAAAGTACAGAGACGGAAACCATAGTTTGCAGACAGATCTGAGAAGGGTCTGGGCACATGTACCTGGCATAAAAAATTGGTTCTAAACACTGTTGGAGGATAGGTTCACCCAGGGTGAATGGGTCCTGGTTAGGGCTTCCAAAAATAATTTTTGCAATCCTCTGAAGTAAGATTTGAGATGTTTTGTACAAATTTCACTATCGGAAAGCCGAGAATAAATTTTGAATCTGAATTTCCGTGATTTGACAACAATGAATGCAACAAATGCAACAATCTAAAATTGCTCTTCAAGATCTTCAATCCTTCTTCAACTTATAATCTGCACACACACAAAGAGGAAGAATTTGTTTTATTTGTTTGGGGGTTTTCCTTAATCAAACCCCAACATTGGTAATTAAACCTTGATAGAAAGATAATGACAATTGGCAAACGGAAGGAATGATGGATGAAACAACACTTGCTTACAACTCACCAAACCTTAATAATTGTCCTTAGAGGATTAAAGTCACACACATCACTCCAAGGATTGATCTTGCTTTTGCTTGATTGATTGAACACTTGAAAAAGCTTGGATGCATTAGAATCAACAATGCATAGTAGCCTTCACAAGATGACATGCATGCACATGAACTTTGGCATGATGATTAAGATCTTGATTTGCTGCAACAAATGATTGAAAAACCTACTCTTGAACGCTCTTGACACTAATATTTGCTCATAAATTTGATCTCTTGATGTCACTTCTTGCTAGTTGATTAAGTGCTAGCTTTGAATTGATAAAAAAATTATAGGTGTTTACCTAATTTCCAGAAAATTAGATTCCAAAAGCCGACAATTGCATATGAATTTTGAATCATTAAAATGTCACCAAAAACATATTTAAAAAATGGGTCATGGCACTTAAGGAGGACCCATTCACCCATGAGCGAAGGGGTCCTAGCCCACAAGTCCAGGACACTAATTCTCCAATGTGATTTAATTATTAATTGCGTTAATTAAATGTAGGTTCCCTTTTCAGAAAATAGACAAAATAAGGCTTTGGAATGCATAATTTAGGTAATAAGGGACCCAAACAATGTGTGAAATTATAAAGGGTATACAATTTCCTACACTATATATATATATATATATATAGACCAGACAGCTCACTATCTTGAGGATGGCAACATGGGAACCAGACTCCAACGCGACGCGCTAGCGTCTGATACAGACAAAGGTCTGGCAAATAGATAGAAAACATAAAGGGCCCATGTACTACCCGACTGACAGAGTTTTACAATTTGACAAGGAGAATGCAAGAAACAGAAAGTACAACAAGAAGAATACCGGAAACTACTCTAATGTGAAAATGACAAAGAAAGAGAAGGAAAAGATACCACTCCACCCACGCTTCAATTCTTCAACTTTAACTTCAAAAGGATGAACCAACACCTGAACACATAGAAACAGGAAAAATGTTTTGCATTTTGAGGTCTGCCTTAGTTAGACCCCCGTTTTGGTGTTCCCATCTCCACATACAGCCAGATATGCAACGAGATAAAGAAATCAATAAAGAAGAGAAAGGAAAGGAAAGACACTATCAAATAGAGTGCAAAGACAACCTAAATGCTACTCTATAAGAGACAATGATGCAAATAAAATAACAAGAGCAATATCACCTTTCCCCCTGCGAACACTCAAGGCCGAGAGGAAAAGATCACACCACGCCCAGAGAATGGAGCTTCGTAAACCTACAAAGATGGTGGAGTTGCAACAATAAAGTGTTGTAGAAGCCAAGTAGAGAGCAAGAATCACCAAGAAGAGAGCAAGAGTGAGCTTGAGAGAGTTAGAGAGTAAAAGAATGATCAAGAAGTTGCAAGAATTCGCATGAAGGAATGAGAGAATTGCATGGAGTGAAGAAGTGAGTTTGAATTGCTAAAATGGAGGTAAAAGGTCGATTTTCGTCAATCAAGGGAGGATAGAAGACATTACCTTCGCAACCAACCGAAGACATAATGGTTCTATAGATTCTAGGGGTAGGAATCCTGTCAGGACGTAAGCATTGTTGGTGTGAATAAGTCTTGTACCTAGTTTATTCCTTTACTAGGGACTTAGGGGACTTAATTCACATGTTAAGTTTACTTAGGATATTAGTTGTCTTATCTAGATAAGCATTAGTTGTCTCATCTAGAAGTTACACTTTCCTAGGTAGTTATGAGTTAGTTGTCTCATGTGATAGGATTAAGACACTTGTCATCATCTTCTCTTATCCTATCTCTCATCCTTGCCTTTATAAGCAAGGCATCTCTAGCATATTTTGTATAGCATTGTATAGTATTGCATTGATCATATTGTATCATATTGCAATCCTTGTTTGGTGGAATAGCATCTTCCATTGTTGCTTCTCTCTATCTCTTGTGGAGGTTCTTTGCTGTTGCAGATTGAAGATCTTGGGTTGATCACTTCAACATGGTATCAGAGCTTTGAATCTGGCAAGCCCCTTCCATTTTTTCATTAGACAGTTTCCATCAATTTCTATTATGTTTTTTGAGTTTCTTGTATTCTATATTGCATGCATCCATTTTGGTGAGATCTGGTGATTGCAGCACTTTTGGCTATAGTGGCAGTATTTTAGGCTGTCCCATTGCATCCAGGAGGCTCGAAAAAGTCAGATTTGGCTTTTGTTTCACTCAATTTCGTCACCATTTGCAACTTTGGCAAAAAAGGGTTTGAAGCTCAGATCTAGCGAACAGCTTTTTACACGAGCATTTTGGGCAAAAAATAAGTCTTCCATTGCGTCAGGATGGCCGTTTCCGAGTTTTTTGATATATAATTTGCCCATATTTGGTGAAAGTTGTTTCCGGGGCAAAAAAAAATTTAGCTAAGGAGCCATACGGCCCCCCAGCCTGCGTAGGTACGGCGAAAATATTTTATTAAAAAAAAAATTTGCGTAATAATTTGTTTCGACGGTATTTTGTTTTGAAAATTTTCAAAAAAAATATATAATAAAAAATCTTTAAAGCGCTTTATGCGCTGCAAATAATTGAGGGGCCCGCAGATTATTTAAATCTACGAATTGTTAATAGTCCGCGGGGTTTTTAAGCCGCCAACTGTCATCCTCAAGCCACCAACGGCTATACAAACCGCTGGATCTCCAAACCACCAGGCGTGCGGTTACGTCCGCCACCGCAAACACTCACCGCCAGCTGTCACCAAAACTGCCAACCGAAACCGCCCAGTTTCTCATAACCACCGGAGTTTTTTGCCTCTGCTTAGCACTCGATCACGTGGATGACCTGCGGCCAGCCCCCAAGGGCTATATTTTTGTGCCTAGTTAGTCCTTCTTTTGCTCTTGGTTATTCTTGAAGTGCCTAAAATGAGCTTTTTTTTCATTTTTGCATAACTTTTCACCACGGAGTCGGACTTTCAAAAACGAAATATCATCGGAAAGCTGGTTCGACAAACTTCGCAGTGGTGCAGGTGAGTTTTCCAGATTTTGACATTTTTTGCCAGTTTTTTCAGCTTGAAGGTACAAGTGCATTTATTGCTTGTTCTTTGCGTAACTTTTGCAAACGAAGTCGAAATTTGGCTAACTTTTTATTGAAATTGCTCAGAAAATCATAAGGAATCTGTTTGTAACCTTCTTTTTCAGTTTTGGCAAGCTCTTTTTTCTGAAAATTGTAAAAATCACCATGTGTTATAAACGGTTGATTTGAGTTTGTCACTTGTAAAAATTGCAAAATTTCTTCATTGCAATTTGCTGGGGGGGTTGCAAATTGAGTTTTAATACATTCTGGGGGGGTGAAAGGCACAATTTAAGTGCCCCATTGTCTTCTTTCTTTGGTGTTCATAGCGGATCTAAGGCAAATTGAACCACTCACTCCACACAATTATCATACATGGAAGCTAAAAATGACTCAATTGTTACAATCTAAGGGTCTATGGCCAATGTTAGATGCAGAACAACCTGAATTCACAAGGGATTATGAAAAATTTATCCATAGATGTGCAATGGATGAAGCAAGAGGGCTCATTGGCTTACATGTATCTGACAATTTGTTGTTTCATATTTTGGAGTGTAAAACACCTAAGAATGTTTGGGATAAACTTGCAGAGTTGTTCGGTAAAACAAATCAGTTTAGAGCCTTGCAACTTCAAGTAGATCTACAATCACTCTCTCCAGATGCATTTCCTTCAATTCAAGATTTTCTTGCACAATTCAAGTTGGTTTTGTCACAGTTGAAAGGATGTGGGCATGATATATCCAATGATGAATGTATCTTCTTGATTTTGTCTAAGTTAAAGGGCGCTTATCAAGTGTTTTCTTCTACTTTCTATTCAACTATGGATGCAATGGGGAAAGATTACAAAATGCCTACATTTGAGTTGTTTTGTGAGCGTCTTACTAGGGAGGAGGCCAAGTTGATTCAGTTGGATGCCTTACCTAATTCTAAGAATCATGCTCTAATGGCTCAATCATCCAAGGGAAAGGAAAGAACAAGAAGAAGCCCAAAGCAGAATCATCTTCAGGTAGTGAGAATCCCTCCAAACCGAAGCCGAAGAACAATCAAAAGTCCACTCCACCTCCTTCCTCTTCTACCTCTCGAGATTCTTCCAAGTCCAAGAAAAAGAAAGGAGATCCTTGTTCATTTTGTGGCAAAACTGGGCATGATGCAACTCGTTGTTTTAAGAGATTAGCGGCCTTGGAGGAAGCTATGAAGAAGCACAACATTTTAGTGGCTAAGCCTTCTTCCATGGGCAAAGGCAAGCTCTTTCAGCACGGGCCATTCATTCATCTTCAGACAATTGGATTCTTGATTCAGGTGCTTCACATCACTTGACCAATTCACGTGATCTTCTTGATTCCATTGTTCATACTTCTACTTCTCAGATTGCAGTTGGGAACTCTTCACAGATTCCAGTCTTGGGGATAGGCTCCGTTCAAATGCTAGATGGGTGCATTGAGGATGTTCTTCGTGTTCCTGATATTTCAGCGAATCTACTTTCCATATATCAGATTTGTCATTCTGGAGATGGGAAGACAGTTGAGTTTACCCCACATAATGTGACTATTAGACAGTTGCAGGATCCTGAGAAGGTTGTTGCTATAGGGATAGTTGATCATGAGAACCATTGTATCGATTTGATGGATTTAATTCTTCATCGAGTTCTTGTTTTGTTGCTCATGCTGATTCAATGAGCAAGCTTTGGCATGAGAGATTTGGACACTTGAACTATAGATATCTTCAGCAGATGCAAGCACATAACTTAGTGGTTGGTTTCCTAAGATCACTTGCACGGATGGTGTTTGTCAAGGTTGTGTTCTGGCAAGCAACATCAAGATCCTTTCCATAAGGGTCAAGCTACACGTGCAACCACACCCTTGAGTTGGTCCATAGTGATCTCATGTCATTCCCAACTCCTTTTTCAAGGGCTAAGTATGTGCTCACATTCATTGATGATTTTTCCCGCCGGACATGGGTCTATTTTCTAAAGCTCAAGAGTGAAGTCCTCACCAACTTCAAGACCTTCAAAACATTTGTGAAGAAGCAGTCAGGTTTTTCTCTTCGACAGATACGCACAGATAATGGGGGGGGAGTATGTCAATCAGGCATTTCAGGATTTTTGTAGTGAACATGGCATTCTTCATCAGCACACAGTACCTTACACTCCTCAACAGAATGGTGTGGTGGAGAGAAAGAATAGGACTCTCAGGGAAATGGCCAATTGTATGATTAAGTCTAGGTCCATGGCACCAACATTTTGGGCTGAAGCTGTCAATTGTGCCAACTATATTCAAAACCGTATGCCCCACAAGGCAGTGCGGAATATGACTCCTAAGGAGGCTTGATCTCATCGCAAGCCTAATGTATCCTTCTTCAAAGTATTTGGTAGTGAGGCTTGGGCATTCATTCCGAATGGTCAGTGTAAATCCATGGAGAAGAAGAGTCAACGATACATCTTTGTTGGCTATTGTGAGGATGTGAAGGCATACAGATTGTTTGATCCTGACACATGAGAGGTTCATTTTCGACGTGATGTTCAGTTTGCTGAGACCTTCACCCACTCAGATCCTCCTTCGACTTCTTCTTCATCACAACCTACTCAATCTTCTTCAGTTGATGATGCTTTGCTACTTGAGGAAGATTTTGCTGATGGTCTTGATGCACCTCCTCCTCAATCTCCCACTAGGCCATGATGGGCTCAAGTTACTCTTGAGGAGGCTGCTCCTCTTGCTGGTGATCCCACAGACACTCGCCGCACTCGTTCTCAAACTTCAAGAATCAATCTTTTGAGTCATGTAGCTTTAGATGATTCTCAAAAGTTTTCAGATGCTTCAAGTATTCCGGAGTGGGACAGTGCTATGGCTGATGAGTATTCTTCTTTGATGAAGAATCATACTTGGGATCTTGTGCCTCTTCCTAAGGGAAGAAAGTTGGTTCAGTGCAAGTGGGTGTATTGTACCAAGTATGCAGCAAATGGTTCCATTGACAAGTACAAGGCTCGTCTTGTTGCAAAGGGGTTTTCTCAGGTTGAAAGAATTGACTATTATGAGACCTTTGCTCCTATTGCCAAGATGGATTCTATTCGCCTTGTCCTTGCTATAGCTACATCTCAGGGATGGTCAGTATATCAGATGGATGTGAAGAGTGCTTTCTTGCATGCGAATCTTCATGAGGAAATCTATATGGAGCAGCCACCAGGTTTTGTGCAGGACCTTCACTTGTTTGCAGGCTTCGACATTCATTGTATGGTCTCAAACAAGCCCCTTGGGCTTGGTATGAGAAGATGGATAGTTTCTTGCTTGCTTCCGGCTACACTCGTTGCCATTCCGACCCCATAGTTTATACTCAGAGACATGGAGAGGATCTACTCATACTTGTGCTCTATGTGGATGATTTGATTCTCACAGGGAGTTCTACTTCCATGATTCAGAGTACACAGCGAGCATTGATGGAGCGATTTGATATGACCGACCTTGGTCTTTCGCATTACTTCCTTGGTCTTCAGGTTCATCAAACTTCTGAGGGGATCTTCATTTTCGAGCAGAAGTATGCTCTTGATTTGCTTCAGTGGTTTGGCATGGCTGATTGCAAGCCTGCCCCTACTCCATTCCAGTCAGGTGTTGTACTGTCTACCAGTTGTACTACTCCTACAGTTGATCCTACCTTGTATCGACAGTTGGTTGGCAGTCTTTTGTACTTGACACATAGTTGTCCTAATATTTCCTTTGCGGTTGGACTTGTCTCTCGCTTCTCACAGGAGCCTCATGAGAGTCATTGGAAGGCCACCAAGTGTATCTTGAGATACATTCAAGGCACTACTCATTTCGGCATTCACTAAACTTCAGGTGCATCTCAGATAGTGGGCTTCACTGACTCAAATTGGGCTGGTGATGTCAATGATCGGAAGTCTACTTCTGGCTTTGTTTTTTGCCTTGGTTCTGGTCCGATTGCATGGTCATGCAAGAAGCAGACTGCTATTGCATTATCATCGACAGAGGCTGAGTATTGAGGTGCAGTGTTAGCTAGTCAGGAGGTTTTGTGGCTTCGTCAGTTGATGACCGAGTTTGGATTCCCATTCACTCAGCCCACTACTCTCTGGTGTGATAACCAGAGTGCCATTCATATCTCTCGCAACCCAGTGGAGCATCAGTGTACTACACATATTGAGATCCACATGCACTTCATCAGGCAGCTCATCCATGATGGTGTTCTCAGCTTGGAGTATTTGCCTACAGATCAGCAGGTTGTAGACATCTTCACTAAACCTTTCGCATCGCCTCGTTATCTTCAGTTGCGATCGATGCTTGGGGTGAAGTTAGTTTTCCTTGGGGGGTCTTGAGGAGTCCTTCCTTCCTTCTTCAGTTTTTTAGCTTTCTTTGTAGCTCTTTCTCTCTTTTGGATTGGAGTTTTCTCCCACAGGGTTTTTCTCCTTTTCTCCGCTTATGAGAGTTTTTTATTTTGTACATGGGTACCTCATCAAGCCTAGTTGTTGGGACCCATCTTTTGCATGTTTGCATTGGTTTGTTCCTCCCTAAGTTGCACTTAAGGGGGGGTGTTGGTGTGAATAAGTCTTGTACCTAGTTTATTCCTTTACTAGGGACTTAAGGGACTTAATTCACATGTTAAGTTTACTTAGGATATTAGTTGTCTTATCTAGATAAGCATTAGTTGTCTCATCTAGAAGTTACACTTTCCTAGGTAGTTATGAGTTAGTTGTCTCATGTGATAGGATTAAGACACTTGTCATCATCTTGTCTTATCCTATCTCTCATCCTTGCCTTTATAAGCAAGGCATCTCTAGCATATTTTGCATAGCATTGTATAGTATTGCATTGATCATATTGTATCATATTGCAATCCTTGTTTGGTGGAATAGCATCTTCCATTGTTGCTTCTCCCTATCTCTTGTGGAAGTTCTTTGATGTTGCAGATTGAAGATCTTGGGTTGATCACATCAACAAGCGCAACACACGGACGTCTGCATTGTGTGCCGCACATCCCCGACAAAAATTCTTCCACCGACACAAAAAGACAAGGCCACACGGAAGGAATAGCTGACAGCGGTGGGTTTGCATCATCGAACTTATAGTTTCTAAAGTAAGGGGAGAATAAATGGGGAATTTGCCTAGGGTGCAGGTAAATTTCCCATTTATTCTACCCTTACTTTAGAAACTATAAGTTCGATGATGCAAAGCCTGTCACCGTCTTCCCATTCCTTCCACATAGCCTTGTCTTTTTGCGTTAGTGGAGGAATATTTGTAGGGAATGCACACGCACCACGTGGACATCCGCACGCCACGTTGTTTTGATAGATTCCTGCCTCTGAGATTTGCAGAAGCGCTATGTTCCCTGGTTGGCCACGAAGGTAACGTCCTTTGTTGGGTCTTGACCGATGAAAAACAACTCCTTACCTCCATTTTTGCTCATTCAAACTCAATCTTTCACTTCATGCTAATTCTTTCACTTTCTTGATCTCTCTTGCTAATTCTCACTCTTGCTCTCTTCTTGGACTCTACAGTGCTTTCTTGTTGCAACACCATTGTTTTTGTAGTGTCTACGAAGCTCCATTCTCTTGTCAAGGCGTCATCTCTCATCATCTTCTCCTCTCCGCCTTGTGTGCTAGTAGAAGGAAAGGTGATATTGCTCTTTTTTATTTACTTGCATCATTGTGTCTTATAGAGTAGCATTTAGGTTGTCATTGCACTCTATTTGATAGTGTCTTTTCCATTCTATCTTTATCAATTTTCTCTATATCGTTGCATATTTGGTTGTTCGTGCAGGTGGGAATACTGAAATGTGGGTCTGACTGGCGCAGACCTCAAAACACAACCCAACATTTTTCCTGTTTTTGTGTGTGTAGGCATTGGTCCATCCATTTGGAGTTATAGTTCAAGAAATGGATTTCACATGAAAGGTATCTTTTCCTACTCTTATCTTGTCATTTTTGTCACTAGAATAATTCTCTCTAGTATTCTTCTTGTTGTACTGTTAATTTCCACATTCTCATATTAAGCTGTTAAACTGTAAAATGTTGTTATTCGGGTTGCAAGTAGACCTTGAGTATCTTTGATTGTCATTTGACTCATTGTCTGTATAAAACACCAGCACGCCCCTGAGACTCCAGCATGGCGCATCAAAGTCCGGTTCCCACGCTGTCGTCCTCAAACAAAGAGATGTCTCAGTCACAATCTGAGATCCTCGTAGCCTACCCACCCGATTTCTAAAGCACATTGCCCCTTTATCAACCTGAGGTAGTTTGGGGCAGTTCATTCCTTGGGGCTCTCCCGTGACCTAGAGCCTTTGGGGTGACGAATCCCCCTACTCTACATTTTTTGTGAACCTGACGTGAAAGTCTTGTTTTCATTTCTTAGTGTCGGATATCTTTCACTCGTATCTTGGGTGCGTTGTGGGCATGTGTGTTATGAAGCTTTATGAGTTTTATGACTCAATCAACAACCTTCACGCATGTTGTTAGAAGGAGCATACGACATATAGACATGGATTTTAAGGAGGTCACTACTAGGCCTACCTTTGAGGAAATGATTTCAAGAACAAATACAAGTTTCTCCAGCCCTTTTGGGGAAACTCCGCATCTCCCTACCCCTCTTGCTTCTCCTTTTGCTTCGCCTATGGAGGAAGATGATGCTCTCAAGGTTCCGTAGAGCAACTTCTTTCCTTAGACAAAAGACTTGGGGAGTTCGGGAAGTATCTAGGGAAAGAAAGGACTATGGCTAAGGCCACTAAGGATGTTAACAACTTAAGAGTTATGTTGGGCAAGGACCGGATAGGTCTAGAATTTCTCCGGGGCCTTGCGAACATTGTGTTCCATCATACAACCCTGGGTCGGGTGCTACCCGAGACCTTGGCTCCAAGACCGCTAAAAGACAAATAGAAGTCTCGATGCCTAAGGCATTAGTTTGTATGGTCGAGACTGGCCCTTGTGTTGACACTACCTCCGAGACCTTGGCTCTGAAACCGCTAAAAGATAGATAGAAGTCTCAATGCCTAAGACATCAATTTGTATGGCCAAGACTGGCCCTTGTGTTGACACTACCTCCAGTCCTTGGCCAACCCCCATCATTAAAGTAAATAAGGTACCCTTGGGCTTCAGCTCTACCAATCCTAATATTCCTAGTGGTAATCCCAGAGCCCATGTTGGTCACGATGGTGGGGTCTCTGTCGATATGGGGGCTAGTGGCTCTGATGGTTCTGGTGGAGGTTCCACTAGTCATGTTTCATACTTTGACCCTGTCTTGAACGCTTTGTTGCTGAACATGGGTCAGATGCAAAACCAGTTAGCGAACGTATCAAGTTCTACTTCTCAACCTATCTTTGAACCTTTCTTCCATCATAGCCCTCTATCTATTGCTATTCTAAACACTCCTATCCCTTAGTTGATGGAGATTACAAAATTTGAAAAGTATGGTGGTTGTGGAGATTCTCAGATGCACGTTTCGGCATTTAATGCTATGTGCATTGATTTCTTCCATCATGATGCTTTAATGGCTAAGCTCTTTCCGAGATCCCTTAAGGACACTGCCCTTGAGTGGTACTGTTCCTTATCAGATAACTCTATCTTCTCGTTTGATCAATTGGTAAACCAATTCCTGAGGCAATTCCAAGCTAACATCAAACCGAAGATGATTTTTTCCAATCTCGTTTGATGCAAGCAAGTGGACCACGAAAAGGTAGCTAATTTTATCGCTCGCTATCAAGCTTGTTTTCACAAATTTCTTATCCTTTACCGGATTCAAATGTTCAAAAGGTCTTCATTGGGAACTTATAAAACAATGGCAAGAGAAGTTCGCCTTGATGAAGTACCCTTCCTTTGCACACCTATGTGCTGCACTTCGTGAATACCAACAGATGGTTGCACAATTCGGGGGTTCATCCTCGCGCTCTCGTCCTGATACCCGATCTGTAGTGTTGGTATCTGGAAAAAATAAAGCTATTGCGAACATGGTCTCTACGTCTAAGGACAAGGACCTAGGACGCAATAGGCATTTCACAAAATTGTCTGAGTCTCGTATTGTTGTTTTGAAGAAATTGTTAAAAGATAAAGTTTTGATACTGCCAAAACCCCGACCCTAACTGAGCCATATCTTGAGTGGTATGACAAGCAGCAATTCTATCAAGTCCACCAAGTGCATGGACATGACACCAAGCGATGTGTGCACCTGAATCATGAGATTCAGGACCGCGTCGATGAGGGGACTATCCATCTCGATGGTAAGAAGCAGAATTCTAATAAATATATGGCCAAGGCTAACAATGAGTTGCAAATTTACACTAATCCGTTTCCCTCTCACTCTACAAATTTAGTAACACTATCTTCTACATCATCTGAGTTAGTTCCATCTAAGTACGTAAACATGGTTTCATTCACCCGTATTCCTCCTCTTGAAAATGTGAGTGTTATGCTTGACATAACATTCACCTCGCATGATAAGCCTCTTAATAAGGAGCCTTCCCGCTATACATTCCTGCCCAAATTAATGAAAAACGTTGCAACTAGCGTCTCAGTTGATCCAACAAGTCAGATTAATGTTATAACGGAAACTCTATTTATTAACAACTTACATAAGGATAGATACAAAAAGTCGGAAACCACTCTCTGTACTCACAATGGACTCTTTGTGGCCCCTACAAGTGCTATTTCTTTATCAGTCTTGATAGGACCTATTGTGACCTATTTCACACATCGCCCCATTGCAAATGGGGACCCCTAGTAGTTTCTTTTCTTAGGGCTTTTCCTTAGCGTTACAATTTCATAAGTCCTTTGCTTTGAGAGCTTTGGAGTTAGAGTTTTAAGAATCATCCAAGCCAAGTAAAGAATTCAAGCCCAAAACAATGCCTAGACATCGTCAAAGTGCTCAGAAGCTCCGGTGGACGAGGAACACCATTGCTTTGAGTCAATTCTGACACTTCCTACTTTTTAGGGATTCTGCTTTTTTGCTTTTTCTATTTTTGGCATTTTTGGACCAATCCGGGATTTACTGTTTTTAGAAATTTTATTTTTTGCCTTTTTTCTATTTTTAGTAATTTATATTTTTAGAAAGTGTCAAGGTCCCACAAGTCATGGTGTCAATGTGTTTCTCTTCAAAATCAAGGTTTTGCACCACCAAGAGTAAAAAGCAAGAAAAAATCATAAAAAGCAAGAGAAAATCACATGGCGAGGGTTTTGTTCTAGAAGATCCTGATAATAGCAAGAAATTCATGGCATAAGCATCACTAAGCTCGCCTATACATGAAGGATGGATGGCACAAGAGAGGTAAAGTCCACCATGGAGATGGAAAAGCAAGCTCTAGGTCCGCCATACTCAATGTCAAGCACTTGATGAAGTCCGCCCATGAGGAGAGATGGGAAATGGCTAAGGCATCATGAAGTCTGCCTAGGAAGAAATGGGAAATAGCTTGGCATGAAGCTAATAAAGTCCGCCCAAGCTCAAAGTATGCAAAGCACAAGCAAAGTCTGCCCCACCTTGAATGATGCTTGTCCAAACACATGAGAAGTCTGCCCAACCTTGGCAAAGAGACTTCAAAGTCCGCCCAACACTAAGGAATACATGGCATGAAGTTGGTCAAGTTCGCTTGGGAGGAAAAGAAGCATGTCTAAAGCAATGTCAAGTTCGCCCAGCCAAGAGGAGGAAAGAAAAACTCAAAATTTGGCTAAGTATTGATACCTTGAAGGAGAAAACTCATAAAAAAATGGCCAAGTATTGACACCTTGGTGAATAAAAATTCAAAATTTGATTAAGTGTCAAAGGAAATGCCATGTCTAAGACAAGGCAAAGTCTGCCCCACTTGAAGATGAGATAGCAAAGCAAGCCCAAAGTCCGCCTAGACACCAAGGAGAAATCCATGAACAAGATAAAGGTTCGCCATCAAAAATGATCTTGATTAAAAGATTGGAAAAATCAAATTTCAATACATAGAATAGTTTCCAACACTGGAAATATATATCCAACACTTAGTAAACAAATTTGAACTCAAAAGAAAATCTAGAAGATTTTGGCTAAGGATGGCGCCTTGATAAAATTGGAAACTTGTTTTAAAAAGTTTCGATAAAGATTAAATTGCCATAGTGGACGAAATAAAGCAAGACCAGGTTCGACGAATCTTGAGAAAAAAATACACTCTTCAACTTTATAAGAGGACGAACTTGTCATTTTCAAATCATTCTTTCAAAATTCGATTGTAAGAAGATTTTAGCTCTCCCAAAGTTACGAGAGATAAATTTTTGAAAAAAAATTCTTGGAGATTAAGTGATTTTTCAAAGTGGAGCCGAGAACGAAGTAAGATTTTGGAGTTGAAAGATTGAATTTTTGGAGGATAGGTGTGTTTTTTCTGAACTGAAGACAGAATTCTCAAAGTTTAAGGCAGAATTACTGTCAAAAGTATATAATTTCGAAAGTTAAAATCTGAGTTTGACAGATTCTTTATCCTTTTCTGTCTTATTCACTCATTTTGGCAAAACTTTGCTAAGTACCTAGTTGAATTATCCCACTTTTAGTCTGATTTTTTTTCACAGAATTTAGCTTGTTAACAAACTGAAAGTGAAAATTTTTGAAGACAACGGTCCAACAAAATCAGAATTAAAATCTGAAAATTAATATTTTTCTTCATGTTTCTTGCAGGTTGATGACCACCAGAGGAGAACCTTCGAGAAAGGCCCAAATGAAATTCGCTAGCAAAGGACTGCAGCCAGAATCAAAGATCAACTCTAAGTGGAAGAACGTCACCGACACCAACCTTGGACATGTAGGTTTTAAAGAATTCAAGAAGAGAATGTATGGGCAAGATGGATTCCTGCCAACATCCATTGCTCAACAAATGATGAGGAATGGCATTGTCCAAGCAGACGAATTTCTACCAGCTGTGGAGTGTGCTGAATTGATGGTAGAATGTGCCATACACTACAACGCACAAGAGAGGCAGATTGTTGCACCTGATGAGAAAGAGTTAGCTCATCTCGGAGAGTTAGCCATTCAAGAGGTGTTCAGCATACCAAGTTATAACCAAACTTCATACAAGACTAAAGAGGAGGCAAGAAGATTTTACGAGGACCGGATGGATCTTTGTGCAACCAATATCAGTAAGACGTGGTTAGAGAAACCAAGGCCTTCCATCAAGAAGATGCCAAAGAAATTGCTTCGGACCGACTTTAAGGAGGAATATGCAGATATTATATTGCTATTGAACAAAGTAATGGGCAGCCCGCAAGGTGCGCCATTTGAGACATGGATGTATTATTTCATTGACGAGATCACCTCAGGCGTCAAAATGTTCAATTGGTCACGGATGATCAATGACAACCTCCATGAACAGTTAATGAATTTGGAAAGGACAAAATCTTTTTACATGAGTTCTTATATTGTCTATCTATTGGCAAGGACTTACAGATATGCAGGACTGATTTGTTGAGGCGTAGTGGGCAATGGGGAAAATGAATTCAAATCTTATGATTGTTACCCGCAATTGCAGCTCTGCGAAAAGTCACACTTCAGGAGAGCGAATGATGCCTTCCTAATGTACCTCACTAGAATTTTTCGAGGAACGCATCAAAAGCTTACTCATGAGGCCAAGAGCCTGATCAGCAAGTACGGATCCTGGTTTATCCAGCTTCCCAGATTCACCTACATAAGAGTTCAGGGATTCACCAGATGTCCTTACAGACTTCCGATCTATCCCACAAACAGAATGGTCTTGCTTGAGGTACTTAGGCAACTAGAAACATACCAAGGCCTCCAGAGTACAAAGCAGAAGGCAGCCATCACCTTTCCGTTCTTCATTGGGAATATGCAAGAGTCTTGTCCATCAGCACAGGCAGCTGAAAGTGCCAGGTTAGAAATGCAATGGTACCTTTCACATCTTACCGGTCTAGAGCTGACTTTGATCCTCATCACCACATTGGGACTGTGAATGGAAGGAAGTACAAACATAAGATAGACCTGGAGGATTTCTGGGCAAATGCTGCAGACGAATATGACGTCAGGAAAAGACTATGGTCCAGACTGCCGGTGAACTTGATCAGAACAACTGAGCTCTTCCGTGTGCCTAATCAACTTGAGGATGATGGAGAGTATATTCAGCTAGGCTTTGATGAGAACCGGCCTCTTCCTCCTGTAAGATGGTCGGAACCAGAGCTAGCAGATTTGACCACCTTGATGAGGCCAGTTGTCAAATATTTACAGTGGTGGGCAGATCAGCAAGTCCAAGAGCTGCGACGAAGGAATGTGACTTTGACTTACAATTTAATGGGTGAAGCGGAATACTATTCTTCAAATGCAGGTGCATCCCAAAGTGATGAACCAATCAAGAGCACCCATTTGAGGAAAAGGAAGGAAATAGTCGATGATTCTACAAGGACGAAAGGAAAGAAGATTGCAGATGAGGAACCTACTCAAAAGAAGCAAAGATCGAAGCTTCCTCATTCTGCCACGTCCAGGAATATGGATGAGATATTGAATATTGATGAGTCATTGGACGACATAAGGATTCCTTCTCCGATTCATATTGAGCCAATCCTGCCAATGGATGATGAAACCCCGTCTCCCACAAGCACAAAAATACTCAAGTCTGAGAATGAAATGGATATTTTAGGTGGTGAATTTCAAGAGGGAATGATTTCCGCTCTCAAAGGAATCCAGGATATTCCATGTCTAGAGAATACTCAGGAAGAAGAAGGCATTGAATAGCCTACAATTCCTGATTGGCTAAAAGAAAGATTGAAAATAAAAGTACCAGTAGAGATCCTAGAGGAAGATGATACGGCCGATTTCTTGGCCAAGTTAGAGACAATTACAATGAAGAAGCCCGCCAAAATGTTTTCCACGATCCAGAGGGACGAAACCGGTCGTCGTATAGTACAAATTGTTGTGCCAACGGTGGATAAGTTGAAAGAAGATATTGCTCCTCAAGAATATGCCATCACTACTGTCGACTTGGGCCCAACAACAAAGGGTCAAGAGGTGGAAGACTTGGACAATTCAGTCACATCTATCAAGGCAAGGTTGGAAAAGGAAGTCGCCAAGAAGAAAGAACATAAAAAGGAGATTGAACGCCTGAAGGAGTACATCCAGCATCTGACCAAACCTCTTGATCAGGCCGACTCAGTAGTTCCTCCACTTTTAAACTCTTCACAAGAAACGATTAAAAATTTTGAAGAGATGATCACAGCTAAAGAAACTAAGGAGTGGATAGTAAGCAAGAGCGAAGAAGCAGCTACATTTGTAGAGAAATTGATATTAGCTTATAGACAGACTTCCTCTTTGCTTTCAAGAATTGCAGTTATGGCAGAAGCATGGGAAAACCTATTAGAATATATTATATTCTTGTATTATTAATGGTCAATGTTTTCTTGTTTAGCTTTAGGCTGTTATTGTTTCTACAGTAACCAGTAGGTAGATAATTAATATCTACAGTGCTTTATGCACTTCCTTTATAATGTAACTTTTTTCTTGTTAATGTAAGTAACTTTTTACGATTTACATGGTATCAGAGCGCGTTAGGGTTTCTGGGCATTTTTAAAAAAGTCTGTAATTCGTGAAAAATTCATGTGAGACTTCTGGGAATTTCGTGGGTCATCAAAATCAGATTTTTATCTAATTTTTTGTAAAAATCGTGTGTTCTAGGGCGCGATTTTCTGTCTGGCCGCAATTCAAACCCTTCTGAAGGTCGCGTTTATCTCTTTCTGTTTTTTGTGATTTTCCAAGAAGACGTTTTTGAAGTCTGCGTCTCTCTTTTGAAAGGAAAACCACGATCTGTTTAAGGGCCGCAGTTTCTGGTGCGTCTGCCTTCAGTCGCGTTTTTCGTCTGTATTGCCGCGACCTTTGCAATTTCTGGGCGTGCGATTTTCTCTGCTCCTGGCGCGTTTATCTCTGTTAGCACACGTTTCTGGGTGGGAAAAATCTCCATTTCGCGTCCATTTTCTGGCCACAACTTCTGAAACTCCTAGGCGTGTTTTTCGTCTGTTTTTTTAGACGCATTTTTCACAGTATTATGGTCACGATCTGTCAACTTCTGAGCACACAATTTGTCCCTACAGCTTAGACGCATTTTCTGCCCTTCAAGCCTGCGTTTTTATGGCGTCTTGCAGACATTTTTCTGCAATTTTCTGGTTCTCTAATGGCCGCCTAGGGTTTCTGCCAGCTCAACTAGGGTTTTGACCCTCAATTTGAAGTCAAAAAAAATTTCTGATCGCAGATTCCTTTTGGGTTTTCCGAGATCTCAATTGGGTCGTCGTCCATTTTTTTTGGGTACCTCATTTTCCGTGCCTCAAAATTTGTACTGTCAAAATTTTTTGGGTATTCTTCCATCCTTCTGGGTTTTCATTTATCTTTTTTGGGTTCTCAATAAAACCTCGACATCCGTGCTAGGGTTTCGATTTTTTGCCTTGGACTTTGTTTTCCAGAACCTGTTTCCGTTTTTTGTGCATTATTTTTCGTCTGCAATTTGACCACGAGGTACGTGATGGCATCTCTAACGAACATAATGCTCGAAAGCAGCCAAAAGTTCAACGGGAAGAACTACAACACCTGGAAGCAGCGCATGCTGACAATCTTTGAATATCGTTGTCTCGATCAGGTCGTCTTGGGGAACTCAACTTGTCCCACTGTAGCCGGAAAGGATCAGGACAAATGGGATGAACGCAACCGGGAAGCCGTCATGCTCATCAAGCTTTCAGTCACTGACGATCAGCTGCCACAAGTGTCGTCAGGTAAAACAGCTGTTGAGGTCTGGACGAACCTAAAGGATCTTCATGAAACGTTGGATAAGAGTCGTGTGTTCTTTCTTAAGAACATGCTCTTTTCGATAATGATGGACGAGAAGAACACCACTCTCCAAGAGCATCTGACAAAGATCAAGGACATTCGCGACCAGTTGGAAGCTATCAGTCGAAAGATGGAGGAAGAGGACATGGTCGTCATTACTCTAAAGAGTTTGCCAAAGTCTTACGAGCATTTCATTGAGACGCTCAATATTACTTCAACAAATGTTGACTTGAAGTTTCCAGACTTGTGTAACAAGCTTCTACAACAGGATCGTTGGAGACAGCAGTTTGGAAGCAGTACCAGTTCGTCCTCCACAGAACAAGCGTTCTCAGCCAAATCTTCTACTAAGAACAAAGGGAAGGCTCAATCTTCTCAGCCAAAAGGCTCTAGTTCTTCTCAGGACAGCAAGAAGAAAAAGAACGTTCAATGCCATTATTGCCACAAATACGGTCACATTAAGGCTGATTGTCACACTCGGTTGGCTTCTGAACAAAAGAAGCAGGGAGGGTCTCAACAAAAGGCACATGTCGCCGAGCACACTGAGCAGAAGGAGTATGCATTCTATGCTTTTATGGCCAAGAGAACGCCGAGCACACTGAGCAGAAAGAGTATGCATTCTATGCTTTTATGGCCAAGAGAACTGCAGATCTGGTACATTCTTCTGCCTGGTATATTGATTCAGGGGCTTCACGGCATTTTACTCATCATCGGGATTGGTTCACAAAGTTCGAACCCTTCTCTAATTTAGTCATTTTTGGAGGAGGCGAAGAGTACACAATTGCTGGTAAGGGCACTGTCCAGATTCACTCAGGAGGAAGAAATTTACTCTTTCTCGATGTCTACTATGTTCCAGGCATGGAACATAATCTTCTCTCTATCAGTCAAATCATGCGGCATTCTCCCCAGTTAGATGTTTTCAGCTCGTCCACTTGCAGCATTGTTGATCGTGAGACTAGTACTACAATTGCTATGGGACTTGAGGATCACAGTCTATATAGACTTGCTGATTCTGGTGATTCTCAGGAGCACGCTTTGGCTACGAGGAGTACAACCATCAGCAAACTTTGGCACCAGCGTTCTAGGCACTTGAATGTGCACTACCTCTCTCAACTCTCTCGGGAAGGTCTTGTTGCTGGTCTACCTGAGATCCAAACTCAAAATCATGGAGTTTGTGGACCCTGTCAAACTGGCAAGCAGCATCAGACACCGTTCTCGGATGGTGATTCTTGGCGAGCCTCCAAGGTACTTCAACTGGTTCACGCTGATGTATGTCGACCAATGAACACTCCTTTTGTTACTGGGTCCAGGTACTTTTTATTTTTTGTTGATGATTTCAATCGGAAAATGTGGGTGTATTTTTTGAAACATAAATCAGATGTGTTCAACACCTTTCAGCAGTTTAAAGCCTTAGTTGAGAAGGAATCAGGTTCTCACATTGTTACTCTAAGGTTGGATAATGGGGGGGAGTTTTGTTTAGCTGACTTCTCTTCTTTTTGTGCTGCACACAGCATTAAGCGCCAACTTACCACACCCTACACCCCTCAGCAGAATGGTGTTGTTGAACGTAGGAATCGAACCATTACTGAAATGGCTCGTTCTATGCTCAAGTACAGACATGGACCTAAGAAATACTGGGCTGAAGCGATCTATACTGCAGTCTACCTCCTGAATCGGTCACCTACACAGGCCGTTAAGAAGATGACTCCTGAAGAAGCCTGGTCAGGACATAAGCCTAAGGTGGGCCATCTGAAAGTCTTCGGTTCTACCGCTCATGTATGGATTCCAGACGCTAAGCGTACCAAGTTGGACTCCAAGAGCCAGACACTTATGTTTACTGGCTACAGCGGCAATCACAAAGCCTACATGTTGGTTGATGTGGAGACGGATCGTCTCATATTCAGTTGTGATGTTGTGATTGATGAGACTACTGGTCCATTTGTACCTACTACCAGTCCTACAGATCAGCCTATGAAGGTTCCTGATGAGGGTGTTCGTCTTCCTCTTTGTTCCCATGATGGGAGGGCTTCAGAGCATTCTGACTCTGAAGATGAGGAGTCTATTGATCATGATCTAGCACCACCTGATTTTCCTCAGGACTCACATCCAAATGATTTTGTTTCAGAAATCCCAGGCGATGTTGTTTCTCCTATTCCAGATGTTGGTACTTCTACTTGTCGGCCTAAGTGGTGGGCCAAGACAATCGGCGATCTTCATGATGATGAACTCATTGAGGGCAGATCCACTCGTAGCAAGAGCAAGCAGCTACACACAGTCAACTTCGCTCTCATGGCCAACAGCCACAGCATCTATGAGCCTCATACATATTCTGAGGCTAAAGGAATTCCAAAGTGGGAACAGGCTATGCAGACAGAATATCATAGTCTTCTGAAGAATCACACTTGGGTTCTTTCTGATCTTCCTCCTAGGAAGAAACCTATCAGTTGCAAATGGGTTTACAAGGTCAAGTATCATGCAGATGGTACTCTAGATAAATACAAGGCTAGATTAGTTGCTCGGGGATTCACACAGCAGGAGGGCATTGATTACGAGGAGACATTCGCTCCTATTGCCAAGATGAGCACAATTCGTCTTCTTCTCGCTATTGCAGCCCAATTTGGATGGAAAGTTCATCAGATGGACGTCAAGAGTGCCTTCCTCAACGGTGATTTGCAGGAAGAAGTCTACATGACGCAGCCTCCTGGTTTCAAGGTTGCCGGCAAAGAACATCAGGTGTGTAGGCTTGTGAAAGCGCTCTATGGACTGAAACAGGCTCCTCATGCATGGTATATCAAAATTGATCAGTACTTGGTTGATCATGGTTTTCAGCGCAGCCCTTCTGACAGTAATCTGTATTAAAATATTTAGTTGTAATAATATTAATGGTCATCTTATTAGATTGTTTCTATTTCTGATTTAGATTAGATAGCTTCGAATCTTTCTTTTTGTTTTGCTTTATTAGTTGTCGTTTCTTTATAGAAACATCTCTCTGTATCTATTTAAAGAGCTTTGCTCTCATGTAAAATTACATCATTGAATAATATCAATCTGATAATTTAACGAACATGGTATCAGAGCGGGAGTTGGTCTGGGTCTGACTCCCTCACGGGAGGGCTCAGGGTTTTTGAGGAAAACAAAATTTATTTTTCTAAAATTTTGAAAGAAATTTTGAGTCTAGGGTTTTTTGTTTGTTTGTTTTTCGTGAGTA
Organism: Sequoia sempervirens; assembly: GCA_007258455.2. Taxonomy (NCBI): domain Eukaryota; kingdom Viridiplantae; phylum Streptophyta; class Pinopsida; order Cupressales; family Cupressaceae; genus Sequoia; species Sequoia sempervirens. The sequence goes on from VDFB02179234.1 coordinate 94,582,405, forward strand.
TTTCTCACTGAAAAACGCGACCCTCTTGTTGCTGAATCGTGGATGCTTCCAGTCAAAATCGTGCAATGTCTTTTTCTCTGTGTTTTGGCGCATTTTCTGGCGTGTGTGTTTCTTCCTTGAGGACGCAATTTCTGAGATAATCTAGGCGCGTTTGGTCTATTCGAGGGCGAGGGTTTTCATCATTTCTCGCGGGCGTCTGTTTCTTTTTTCATGCTATTTCCTTTGCGCGCGCGATTTGGTGTCTCCTGGGCGTGATTCGTCTTCATTTTCTAGCCGTCTTCATTTTGTGCGATCTTCTTTATGATTTTGCACGTCGCTTTCATCAAAATTGTGGGCCGTTTTCTGGTTTTTTGCTCGTGCGTGACTTTATTTCTCAGTTTCTAGGCCGCGTACGATGGTTTCTGACGGATTTTTGCCAGTTTCGTGATGCGATTTTTAGTGATTTTCCGCCGCAACTCTAGTTTTATCTCTGCTAATTTTTAAAAGGGCTTCTCTTGGAGTGCGTGACCTTCATCTAGCGGCTAGGGTTTCGAGTTGTGTCTCACAGTTGTTTGAGTTCGATGATCTTATGGTATGAAGACAGTGCTATTCCTTCCACGAGAAGGATTTGTTTGGTACTCTGGTTTTTTTACAAATTTTTTTCCTCAAAAAAAAAAAAGAAAAATTATTTTGGGGTTTTATAATTTTTCGCCCTTAAAATTTATTATTTGATGGGTTTATAATTTTTCCTTAAAAATTATTTTGAGGATTTTTTAATATTTTTTCTTGAAAAATTTTGTGAGGTTTTATGATTTTTGCCTAAAAAATCATGAAAGGGTTTTACCGTTTTTCCTTAAAAACGATGTTTTGTATGTTGATCCGTATTTCGGATTCCGTGCCAGCTACTTGGCTTCCTTTGTGGGTTTTTTTACCGTTTTTCCGAAAAAACGATGCTTTGTAAACTTCAGATTCAGGGTTTTGCGATTTTGTCCTCAAAAATCGAGGTTTCTTGCAGTCTATTCTGGAGCGTCGTGCTCATCTGCAAAAGTTTGGAGGGTTTGCCGATTTTTTCTCAAAATTGTGGTAGTTGTTTTTTTGGAGTCTATGGCTACAGGGAGGGACAACTTTGTTACCCAACATCAGGTTGGATGTTTTGTGCTCAGTTCTGGTTGTTTTCAGAAGTTCTGCAGTTTCTAAGAGAGTTAGTGGCAAACTCATCTCAAGTGGCAAAGTCAGTGGCAGACTCTTGTCTTTTGTTGCAGAAGCCTTCTAAGAAGAAGGGGGTAGCCTTTTTCGTTATTTCTTTGGGTAGACTTAGTACGATGACCATTAAGGGAGGGTATTAAAATATTTAGTTGTAATAATATTAATGGTCATCTTATTAGATTGTTTCTATTTCTGATTTATATTAGATAGCTTCGAATCTTTCTTTTTGTTTTGCTTTATTAGTTGTCGTTTCTTTATAGAAACATCTCTCTATATCTATTTAAAGAGCTTTGCTCTCATGTAAAATTACATCATTGAATAATATCAATTTGATAATTTAACGAACAATCTGTATGTCAAACACTCTGGTGATGATATTCTCTTTCTTGTTGTCTATGTTGACGATTTGATCATTACTGGCAGTTCAGCACATTTGATTGCAGCAATCAAACAAGATTTGTGTCAGACTTTTGACATGACAGATTTGGGGCTTCTCCATTATTGTTTGGGTATTGAGGTTTGGCAGACAACTGATAGTATTTTTATCTCTCAGTCTAAGTATGCTCGAAGTCTGCTTGACAAATTTCGGATGTAGGACTACAAACCTGCCTCCACACCTATGGAGAAGGGGCTGAAGTTGTCAGCCAACTCTAATTCACCTCCGGTTGATGAAACAACATTCAGGCAACTAGTGGGCAGCCTCATCTACCTCACTGCCACTAGACTTGACATTAGTTTTGCAGTGAGCTACATTTCTCGCTTCATGACAGCTCAAAACGCTGATCATTGGATTGCAGCAAAGCGGGTGCTGAGATATGTTAAGGGCACTTCAGATTATGGAATTCTCTATGGCAGATGCAAGGATCCAAAGCTGATTGGTTATACAGACTCAGATTGGGCAGGTTCAGTGGATGACAGAAAATCTACTTCTGGGTATGTATTCAGTTTGGGTACAGGTGCTGTAACATGGACCAGCAAGAAGCAACAGGCAGTGGCTCTTTCCTCGACTGAAGCAGAGTATTGGGGAACCGTTAAAGCAGCATGTGAGGCAGTTTGGCTTCGTAGGATGCAATCTGACATGCACATGTCACAAGCAGGACCTTCTCCCTTATACACTGATAATCAAGGGGTGCTCAAACTGGCCAAAAATCCAGTCTTCCATAAACGTACCAAGCATGTCGAGCTTCAATATCATTACATCCGCAAGCTGGTAGAAGACGGATCAGTTCAGCTGCAGTATGTTCCAACAGTGGATCAGACTACAGATATTCTCACCAAGTCTCTAAGCCCAGATAAGTTTGTAAAATTCAGGGAGCAACTTGGTGTTGTTGACGGATTGACCATTAAGGGAGGGTGTTAGAATATATTATATTCTTGTATTATTAATGGTCAATGTTTTCTTGTTTAGCTTTAGGCTGTTACTGTTTCTACAGTAACCAGTGGGTAGATAATTAATAAACTTTTTACCATTTACAAAACCTTTAGGATATTCAAGATAGAATTGTCCCATGCCTCAGAGTGTTGAAAGGAGTTCTGAAGAAGGAACTAATTGATGGAAAAGTTGTTGCAGTGGGCGCTGCATTTGATTTCAATAACTGGTATTGGGCATTGATTGTGCAGAGCGAAGTCTGGGAGAAGGTGAAGGCAGATATTATCAGAGTTGAGGAGCAGATGAAAGAAATCCAGAATAAGATTTTACTTGCAGCTGTAGATGTACTTGAAAAGGATATTGTCCGAGCAAATGATATGCAGCTTGAAAATCTAAAGCTCAAAATCCAAGAGCCTTTCTTCACCAACACAAGACCGATTCTGAAGCAAAATTTGACTAAGGCATCAAAGTTCTTGTCCATCCGGGATGCCTTCCAACTCTAGGAATCAAAATGGGAGAATGTTTTCGCCGAGTGCAGATGATTTGGATGTATTGGAATACAAGGCCAATATGCTGCCACATGTCACAATTGAGGAGGTCAACATAATAGTGTCCAGGTTCATCGAATACACAGCCACTCAGGAGGATAAGGATGCGCCTCCAAGAAGATAGCTCCATCTGCCACTTGTTCTTCATCCATTGGTTGCTAAATGTTATTCTAGGAAACCCTAGTTAGGGTTGAGTTGTTTTAATCTTTGATGCCGATCTTAGATTGATCTCAGCCATTCATTTGTTTTCAGAAACTCTATATAAACTCTCATTCTCTCATTTCAATGTATGGAGAGAGTCTTATGAAATTGTTGCGTATAGCTACTTTGATAATAAAAGCTCATATTGCATGATTTGCTTTGAATCCTTTTTATTGTCAAGTGGTTGCATGGTTACATACCTCCCTTCAACGTAGAATAGATTTAAAGTAGAATTTAGAGTAAAGTTAGAATAGAACTTGATTTGAATGCATGTTAGATGAATGAAAGATTGATAGTGTTGATAATGGTGAAATTAGTTCATACCTTATTCAAGTGAATGATTTTCAATTTGATGTGTAAGGTTAGTCTGAACTTCAAAATTGTTAAACTCAAATTCTATTACTTATGTTCATTGTTTGAATTGATGATGGTATTGAGTAATAGGATATCATTCATGAATCTTGTTGAAGATTGCACCATCTTTGTCTAGTTGTTGTAGTCATTATACTTGGCAAAGCAAAGATTGGTTTGAATTTCACCATCTAGCACTTGTCTCTTTAGTTCGTAGGATTAGTTTAGCATTAGTCTAGTCTCTAAAACCCTTATCCTTTTTTTTTTTTTTTCAAAGATTGGCAGTAATAGAATTTCACCACTCATCATCCATAGCATTCAAAGTCCAAAGTGATGAAAAGTTGAGCGTAAGTCCCCCTTGCAATACCAGCAAAACATAGCAAACCAACTGAGACTATCCTATATGCATCAAGAACCTTGGAGTCTACTTTGTGATCACTTTGCTTAGCACATTGGAGTCTTTGTTCAAGAGAGAATAGGATATTCTATTGGGTATTTTATTCTAATGTTGATTAAGGTCACAAAACCTACATCAACAGGACCCAAGGCTGTTGATGTCTCATTTGTTCATTCCAGAGTCTGACCTATTCCGAGTTAGGCTAGGCATTCCTTGGCTAGCCTCTATGAATGATGTTGCCTCTATAGTTCATTAATGTTTAAAGTTCCCTCATGAAGGCATTGTGCACGTGGTGCATGACATTGGCTATAAACCGTTAGTGTTGCGTGGGGGCTTCTCACTGGATCGCTTCTGGCCTGCCCTGGTCGGACCTCTCCTTCCTAGAGGAGATTTATTATATAAAGCTTATATTGCATATAAGATTGGAGGCTCAACGATGAAGGCTAGTTATTCAGTGTCTCCTTACACTATTTATGTTAAAGCCTCTATGATGACACAATAGCAAGCTGCCTCTTCTGCCCCATCCAAGGGAAAGAGGAAGCTTGGTCGCGCCCTAGAGCCTTCTCCTTTTGTATTTGTGGTTCCATCTGCTTCTACTTCTGGTCTTGCCACGGCACCCTCGACTTCCGCTCCTATGCCTCACGTGGGAAATGTGATGGTGCCTACATGGTGAAAAGCAAAGCTTCAGGTTTTTGAGCTTCTCATGCTACCCACGGTACCATTACCCGTTGTCTATGGCAAGGGGAAGTCTTCCTATGGGGTTGTTCCTGCTTCTCAGCCTCTGTGGCCTCCTACTATTCTTCCACCAACCCCTAAGGTAGAGAATGCGAAGAGGCCCGCCGCCAAGGCGCCTATTTCTACTACTTCTCCTATGGTTGTTTCCACTCCTATGCTTCCTCCTCTTGGTCCTGCCCAGGAGACCATCCTTCCACCGGAAACGGTTGTGAAGGATACTCCTGCGACTAAGCAACAGCCCCCTGTCTATTCTCAAGCCATATCTTCCAATGCCTACAACCGATGTAGCTGGCTTGCGTGTGAGCACAAGTGCAGGCCAAAGGCTCTGACTGTTGAACACGCCGCCTTGCAGAAGATGGAGGGGGAGCCAATGCCGTTTGTCTCTGCATCTTCTACTGCTGTTCCGCTTTCTTATGTTGTTTCTGCCTTGGTTCCCATCGCATTTGTTTTGCTTTCGACTCCTCCGGTGGGTCCTGATGATGCTACCCCAAAAGGGTGCAAGTTTTCATCACTCCCTTCATGGAGCCCCCTCTCTTGATGTTCCTCCCGGAAATCCCTCTGTTCTCTCAACCCAGCAACATGTCGAATACAACGGCAGTGTCTGTTGCGGCTTTGTCTTCTTCCTCCTTGGCTTCCACTTCTTGGGTTCGCCCTCTTCAGAAGCTAGTCCTATCTTGGCCTGCACCGTCCTCGTGACGAAGGTAGCTCCCACATCCCCGAAGTTTGTCACTGCCCCTCTCGATGAAGTTGGCAACGACTCTTGGGTGTCTCGTTCTTCTCCCACCCAATTGACACATGGCACTCTAGTGAAGTGCATGTTCAATTTGGTGGATGATATCCCATCTCTATCTTTGATCTTTGCAAGGTCAATGACTTTTGCTTCACAAGAGGTCGGTGAAAAAGACCTTGTGGGGCCTTCTTCTTTAGCCCTTGTTGCAAGCAAGTCGGAGGGTACTGCTCTCGCTATCCTGCCCTTGCAGGCCCCTCCGCTCTCCCCTTACAATTATCTAGATTGGGAGCAGGACGACCTGCTAGTCGATTAGGACTAGGGTGGTACCTCTTCTTTATCTATAGCGTATATTTGTTTGTGTGTTTGTGTTCCCCCGTGCTTGTCCTTTTATGTTTGTGACCCTGCCTGGAGGACCCTTGCTACCCTTGTAGGTGCTTGGATACAAGAGCAAAAAATTTGTCGTACACTTTTGTTTGTATCATCATTCTTTTGTGTTGTGAAATTACTTTTCGATATTAAGGACGATGCAAAGCATTGGGGGGATTTAGGCCTTCTTCCATGTTGACCCAATTTTTATTCACTTTGTATTCATGTGCTCTTCTTCATGTTTTGAGAACTTTGGGGATTGATGGCCGTTCGTTCACACACTATATTATATTTACTTGTATCTATGAAAATATCTGACCTTGAATTCTCATATCCCCATGTCTCTCGATTTATTTATCTTTGTTTGCTTCTTGATGTTGTGGTTCTTATGTGTTGTCCCTCAAATGTGCGACAACATACCACGAATACATCTCGTCATGTGTTGTGTGCCACAACATCTCTACCTCTCCTTTCTCACCTTGGGATGTCATGTGCTCTTTTGTCTAGCACACACCATCCTAAGGGGGGGCTACCATGTTGTTCTAATTTTCGATAAGGCAAATTCTTTCAAAAGGACTCCTTGGTGTAAAATTTTCTTTAAAATGAATTCCTTGACGAAAGAATTCCTTATTGAAATCCTTCATTTTCCAAAATGTTGTATTCTCTCAGGATTCCTAGATGAAATTTTCTTTCGAAAAGGATCTCGTAAATGAAAGAGTCTAAAAACTTGCCTTTGAAAAAGGAGCACTTTTTCTAAAATGAAAGAGTCTGAAAACTTTCCTTTGAAAAGGAGCATTCTTTCGAATAGGTTCCTTAACGAAAGGTCTTTCAAAAGGATTCCTTAATGACAAAATAACTTGCAAAAAATGTGGCGTCTTCTGATTGGTGCGTTCCTTTGAATGGGCCCCTTGGTTGAAAGCTTTCTTCTCAAAAGAATTCTTTGGTGTCTTGCAATGTGTCTTTTTTCAGATATTTGATGTCACATGTTCTTGTTGTCAGACATCTTATATCTTGGCGTCTAGCTTGGGGGCAACCTGACTAGACCTGCCTTCTCTGTGATTGTACTGCAACACAGTTTGCAGCAGCCGCAGGCTTATCTATTTGATTAGACTGTCTTATCGTGCTGGCTTGTGTCTTATGATTAGCTTTTTCACCTAACATAACTGTCTTATCATGCTAGCTTGTGTCTTATGAATGTGTGTCTTATGATTAGCTTTTTCACCTAACATGTTTTTTTTGCAGCCTAACATGTTGTGGTGATATCATAGCTTGCTTTGTAGGACCAAGAACTTGTGGAGCCTCCCTCTTTCGCATCTAGGTACACCAGATCGAAGATCTGTTTCCTCGACGTTATTGGTATATTCTCTTCAAACTCTTTCTACTTTAGCTCACATTTGCATTGACACGTATGCTCGCTAAAGTGGGGGCAAAATGTAATGGCACAAATTTGCACCCTAGGCAAATTTCCCGTTTATTTTACCCTTTAGAAAATATAAGTTTGATGATGCAAAACCCACCATAGTCTTCCCATTCCTTCCACGTAGCCTTGTCTTTTTGCACCAGTGGAGGAATATTTGTCAGGGACACGAGCGCGCCACACAGACTTCCACGTGCCACACTATCGTCCTAACAGATTCCTGCCTCTAACATTTGCAAAAGCGTTACATTCCCTAGTTGGCCGCAAAGGTAACGTCCTCTATCGAGTCTTCACCAACGAAAAATGACTCCTTACCTCCATTTTTTCTCATTCAAACTCATTCTTTCACTTTCTCATGCTAATTCTTTCATTCTCTTGATCTCTCTTGCTAATTCTCACTCTCTTGCTCTCTCTTCCTAATTCTCACTCTCTTGCTCTCTTCTTGATCATTCTTGCCTCTTCTCGTTACTACAAGCTCTCTTCTTGGACTCTATAGCACTTTCTTGTTGCAACACCATTGTTTTTGCAGGGTCTACGAAGCTCCATTCTCTTGGAAACGCGTCATCTCTCATCATCTTCTCCTCTCAACCTTGAGTGCTAGCAAAAGGGAAGGTGATATTGCTCTTTTTTATTTACTTGCATCATTGTGTCTTATAGAGTAGCAATCAGGCTGTCTTTACACTCTATTTGATAGTATCTTTTCCATTCTATCCTTATCAGTTTTCTCTATATTGTTGCATATCTAGCTGTTCGTGGAGGTGGGAACACCGAAACGTGGGTCTGACTGAGGCAGGTGTCAAAACACAACCCAACATTTTTCCTATTTTCATGTGTGTAGGCGTTGGTCCGTCCATTTAGAGTTATACTTGAAGAATTGGATTTTGCGTGAAAGGTATCTTTTCCTACTCTTTTCTTGTCATTTTCATCACTAGAATAATTCTCTCTAGTATTCTTCTTGTTGTACTGTATATTTCCGCATTCTCATATTAAGTTGTCAAACTGTAAAACTCTATTATTCGGATTGCAAGTAGACCTTGAGTGTCTTTGATTGTCATTTGACTCGTCGTCCATACAGGACGCCAGCGCGTCCCTAAGACTCCAGCGCAACGCACTAAAGTCCGGTTCTTGCGTTGCCATCCTCAAACAAAGAGTTGTCTGAGTCACAGTCTGAGACCAGAGCTATCTAAGTCTGCTCACCCGATTTCTAAAGCACCTGCCATTGCCTCTTTATCAACCTGAGGTAGTTTAGGGTAGTTCGTTCCTTGGGGCTCTCCCGTGACCTGAAGCCTTGGGGATGACGAATCCCCCTACTCTATATATATATATATATAGATTAAAATTATAAAAACATTGATACTCATAATTGCCAATAAACAAAATAAATAAATACCTTAGAATTTGCAAAAAAAAAAAGAAAATACTTATAAATTTATAATTCAGTGATTTGTCAAATGTCAATACACAATGAAAATTACAATCAATATTCAATAATCTTCATGTTGCTATTCATCAAGAGCATCAAAGTTAACATTTGATTCAATTTTATTTAAACCACAATGAGATACAATGCCACTTCCACTAGCCATGTCATATGTACAAGCTACCTCATCTAAAGAGATTTTGGCAAGTTGTGCAACAATAATGTCTAAGTCAACATGCTCAAGAGTTAGATCCCAATTCCTCGCCACCCCCTCATTGTAATCAAGTTTTTTAATGTAACAAGAGATGCAAGTTGGAGTGCACAAAGACTAAATCCTCAACTTCTTTTGCACCTAATAAGCTGCAATTAACTAAGGGAACCATGGGCCTAGATTTGGTGATGGCAACTAGTGGGGGTATGGGAATGGAGATCCCAAAGAGGTTGAGGGGTAGCACCCTTCATGGTGGCTTAGGAGGTCACACCCAATAGGGTCAAGGGGTAGTGCCCCTTCTCGGGGTCTAGAGGCAACACCCCCAATGGGATTTGAGGGCAGCCCCCCGGCACATTCCCCCCACCACCAAGCCCAAATTAAAGCCTTTGAAACCACAAAAACCTTCATGGCACACACCATTTTCATATTTTTTTCACTTAAAGGCAAACTTAGGTATTTGGCACTTTTTTGTTTATAGAAAAGTTTTTTTTTTCGTTTTTTTCTTTTGGGTGGCGGTTGGGCCCCCCTAGATTCACCTAGAGTGCTTGAGTGGGGCCCTAGGCAAACCCAAAGCCAATCCAGCCCATATCTGTACAGGGGATCTCTTGTGCACCATCAAAGGGAGAGAGCAGTTTACGCTTTGAACCCTGTTGATTCAGAACCAATTGATCAAGTGCCAAGAGAACCCAGTAACATAGTAATTTATCTGTGTTTTTTCAGACATTTCAAAATCACAGTCCATGTAGTCACAAATTACATTTTGTTAATGCAATTGTTCAAATACTTTCAATTGCAGTTCCTGGGATAAAAAATTTATTGAAGAATAGTTTCAGAAATGCCGAATCGAATGCAAATTACAGTTGATGGCATCACAATTCACTGAAGCATATCCTCGCAGAATTGCAGTCAATGGTTTGACAATTTGTTGAGTATTTTGTAAAACACTTTGGAATTTCAATCCATGAGATCAGAAATAATTAAAGTACTTTGTCAAATATATTAGAATCGTAATGCATGAAATCACTCCTCTTAAGGATTTTAGCAAACATTTCCAATTTGCAGCCCATGTGATCACAATTTGTTGAAGCTTTTGTCAAACATTTCAGAATTGCAATCCATGTGATTGCTATTTTTTGAAACTTTTTGTCAAACATTTTAGAACAGAAATCCATGTGATCACAATTTGGCTTTACTATTGTGCAGATTTTGGAATTGTATTCCATGAGATCACAATTCGCTCAAAAAATTTGTCAATGAATTCAGAGAGATTCATTTTGATATTGACCAAGAGAATCCAAATGAAAGAAAAATCAAATAAAGGTAAGATCTCATCTGAAGGTCTCTCTGGTTTATGTGGTTACTCCAGGTTTTGTTTTAAGCTTCAGCTTTCTGCTTATGTAAAACAGCATTTTGGATTGTAACACCTCTTTAGTTCAGATGCATCTGTTTGGATCCCGACCAAGAACGAGGCATAGCTTTTTGGTTTGCAGGAGCATGCACTGCAGGTATACAAAGGTTTTGGGCTGAAGTTTTTAGCCAGTATGACAGCCATGGTACTCCTCATGCCACCGGTTGCTTATGAGAGTAGACTCCAGTACCTACGTCAATTCTTAACCTATAAAAACAACTTCCTTCTTATTTCTTTCTGCCTTTGATAGTTATACATTCTTTTAAATACTTTCTCCAGGTAATTTCTGCAACGGTTGAAATAGAACCCAAAAATCCTGCAGGATTCTGGAAAAATAAATACAGGGCACCCAACAAGTTGAAATAGCCATAAAACTCTTGGCCAACTATTGTTCTTTTGTTGGAACATCAGTTAGCTATCTGAAGCTAATGATGTGTTCTCTGTGCATTTGAATTCCAGTCACTTGTACCCTGTTGGTATTTAAACAAATCTAGAGAACAATTATAAATTTAGAAGCTTTGATACTGTATTCTCCAACTTGGTTGGCAGCTAATGCTATTGGAGACAATGCCAACCAATACAATATGAACTCATTTCGCTCATTGTCAGAATCAATCTACGAAAATGATAACTAAATTTTGAAATCATGTTAGCTAGTAAGTTGAGATGTAACTGACTGCAACTCTTGCATTGCTGCTCAATGAAAATGCATTCAAGGTATTACTTAATGTCTTTTTCTCACACTTGATAATAATCCTGGTTTTTTCGGAGTCACATTTACATGTAATGACAATAAATCGTGAATAAGGAACAAGGACATGTATATCAAACCTCATTTATTTATTAAGAAAGAAAAATCATATTGATAATTGGCTAACACTATATGACCATTACTGTTGTAAACTCATTCATTATTAATTTATTTGTCACAAGGGAAAAGGTGTGATCATTTTTTCTCTAAACCACAGCAGACATGTATGCTTCACTGCAGGTATGATAAAGACAGTTAACTGAAACAATGAAATTGTAATCTTGAATAACAAATAACACCATGCAATCTTCATCTGACCTCATGTCGAAGCAGTGCACTTTGGGCTTGTAATGCTGCAACAATAGCATCAACGGCTTCAGCTCCTCCACAATTTCGCAGTGCAAATAATGCAGCATAGCGCTCGTACATGCCTTTCTCTTCATCCAAAAGCTCTTTCCTTACACAAATAAGTCAATGACAAGACAAATTATCAGAAAAAGACTGAATTCCACTACCTGCATACTGTTTTATATGAATGAGCAGCATACCTGAGTTCCTCTACGCTAGTCTCAGAAGATGCAGGCACTGCAGGATCAACAGACAGGAAAGGGGACTTGTCTTCTGTGCTAATTTCCTTAGTTGCATTTTTATGCATGCTTTTCTCAATGCGTGTCAGTGCCAATTCACATGTTTCTTGCACTTCCTGTGCTGGATCTAACTTTAAGCTACTCTGCAAGAGGGGTACATAATCATCCAGTCCTATAGCCCCAAGGGCCTCTGCTGCCTGTATTCAAAAACCCACATCTCAAAGCATGTTGCAATATGTAATTAAATAGCCTAGGTCCTATACATTTTGAGATTATATCAACCTAATAGATTGTTACATATCATGAAAAGAAAATAGGAGTCTATCATTCACTGGCAGTAAAATACTAAAACATAAGTTTCAATAAAAGACTTGAAGTTGCAGGGTATATCTCTGGCTGTTAAATGGATTATAAAGTCTCATAATGGCAATGAGCCCTGGAAATTTCTTGTGAGGAACAATATTCAGCTGGCAACCATTAAACAGGCCAAATCTTGAAAGGGTCTGCACCCTCACGATTCCTTTTTTGGCAATTTTTCTGTTAGCCCTTCTGGTTCTAATGTTTTTAGAGTATATGGAAAGCATGGGAACATATCATGAACTTGGTAAAAGGTAATGATTTCTATAGCAGAAAGGAGAACAAAATTCGCAGCTTCAGGTCAGTGTGGTGGAAACTCCATTGGAAGAACAAACCCCTTGCTCTTCTGCAAGGCTGCTCAGTAAGAATTGGGACAGTAAAGGGATTTGGAACTTTGGAAACATTTTGAACGGTGATCAGTTGAAGTTTTGGGCTCCCTCAATCTCTCATGAGGACATACTCTATACTTAGGAAAGCTTGCAAGAAATTTCATTTCCCTATTCAGCTTGGCTTCAACACTGAAATCTATGATAATCTCAAGTGGTGTGATGGTACTGCCTTGCATAATGTGAACTCCAGGAAGATATACAGTATTCTGGCTAAGTCTCAGGACATTGTCAGGCACCTTAATGACTGCTGGCATTTAAACTTGAATCATAGTCATTGGTCTAAAATCCTTAAACACTCCTGGTCCTATGTCATTGAGCCTTAAAAAACCTGCTTTAAATGGTTGCTTCTGTTGAAAAAACTGCCAGTCAACCTAAGCCATACCCAATCACTAACAATCTTTGTTCGATCTGCAGGATCCCTGAGTCTATCAACCATGTATTTTTTATTGTTTCTTTGCTAAAGAAATCTGGTTGTTGGTTTTTTTCTAATTTTATAATGTCCCCACTCTAGTCAGTGTCAGTAGCAAACGGGTTAGCCTAGTATTTGGACCCTCATAGGCTAACATGTGTGGATAGGGGGTCTCAGTGGAAGATAATGGTGGATAATGTCATTTCCACCCCTTCAGTTCAGTATTGGGCTCAGTGCAGGCCTTTGCAATTCAGTGTTTGCTAGCTTCTGACGGCACGTCAAAACACTAAGAATTGAGGGAGATATTAATATTTTAGTGGTTAAGTTATTTAATTAACTTATGGGGATATCATAAAGTTGTAATTTGACTTTATAATAAATTAAAGCCACTTAAATATTATAAAGTGATAATTAAATCACTTAAGTTATAAAAGGTATGCCCGAGTTGATAAAGACATATTAAAACATTATTAAAGTGACTTGAATACATTTTAATGTATTTAAAATGGCAAAGTCGTGGTTTTTTGGGAATTCATGCCTTTTGGGGTTATAAGAGGCAAAAACAAGTCGACCTCATTCACTTTTGATCATTTCACATTGCTGTTGGCTTCTTGATACCAATGCCTGAGACAAGGGTTTCAGAGTATTTTCACCATTAGAGAACAAGACTTCTTCAGTGTTCTACGATTGTGAGGCTGTGAGATAACAGCTGAATTGTTGCTTCTGAGAGGGCTTCATACAGGAGTCCATTTGTGCTTCATCAGAGATTTTATGTTCAGTAATTATCAGTTTTCAATAAAGGAAAGGGCTTATTCATCTGGGATGCCATCTTTCCTCAATTCTTCAGCATCAATAAAGGGTCGTACAATTCCTTCAAAGGGTCGTACTTCATCTTGGGAGGTGTGTAGCTTCTAGCATAAGTGTGTGAACCAAAAGGCTGAAACGCCTTCTTTTTGGGCCTTGTCTTGTCTCCACCTTGGACGCCTTGATCCCTCAAGGCCTTTGATCCAATTTTTGCGTGGGAGAAATCAAAATCTAGAGGTGGGCGTTGTCTTTTACTAGATTCAACATTTCTTGCCTGGCATGTACAGATCTTCTTTATTTAAATAATTTGAGTACTTCTGAGTACATCTATTGTATGCAATTTACTTGTATCAATTGTCAGATCCACAATAGCTTTGTCGTTACTCTTAATTTACTTGTTATTCAGTTTTATCTTCATTTCTTGCTTGGCACACTTCTATATTATTTGCCTAAAATTCATCACAACTATTGAAAAACACTAAAAAAGACAGTTTTAGCATCGGAGGTTGAGTTGGAACCAACTAGGTTCTTCACAGTGGTATCAGAGCCCCGATCCTACCATCCTGGAGGGTTAGAATCACATATGCGACCTCATCAGGTTGGATATAACAAGTATTACTCACGCAGGAGACCTGGATTGCAGAGAAACCTATTTGAGGAGTTACCTTTAGACCAACAGTTCGAAGAGATACCATTTGAAATCATGGGAGACAGGGAAGAGGTTGATCCACCCAAAAACCATGGTAACAATGAGGACAGAGAAGCCAGAGACATTCTGAGGGGTCTTGTAGCTAGACAGGAATAGGTAGCAAATGTGTTGCAACTGCTTTCTACAGCAGTTTAGCAGATGACCATTCCTAGGAGACTAAATCGAAATCAGGAAGAGGGTAGTATTGATGAAGCCCCACGGATGAGAGTAACTCCAGCACGCACTTATGACAGGCCTACATGCCCTACCTTTGTCAGAAATGAACCTGAAGAGGGGAATGGGGATGAGGAGGAAGGTGACATGATCTTTGGAGATAACGTGATGACACTACATGATGACTAGGATGCTTTACCACAGAGAGTTCAGGATCACCTTAACTTTAACACGTTTATGACCCAGAAAAGAGAACACAACAGGAACAGGACTGAGGAACAAAAACAATGATCTTAGACATGCAACTAACAAGCTCACACTCTCTACTTTTGATGGCAGTGGTAGGGTTACAGTTAGAGCTTGGGTTAGCAAGTTAGACACCTTCTTGACCCTACGTCCTATGGCAGAAGAAGATGCCATTAAGTTCTCAGCTTTACATTTGGATGATGTAGCCCATGACTGGTGGCACCATGGGATGGTTACCTTGCAGCATGACCGTATTACTACATATCAGGAGTTCACTGACAGATTAGTTGAGCGTTTTGACAAACGAGATCCAAATTTATACTTCAAAGATCTAGCTCAGCTGAAACAAATGGGTAGTTTGGAATCCTACATTGGTGAATTTCAAAAACTCTCGGTCATGGTTACAAGTATTTCAGAGAAGAGATTGGTCATTCTATTTGTAGAGGGTCTTTATAAGCCTATGAAGGGTTGGATCAAGGTTTTTGATCCCCCTACCTTGCAAGAAGCTATTAGGAAAGGTCGTAGCATGGAATTTATAGCTCCACATAGTAAGTTCGAATCAAAATCATCTTCATCCTATAATAACAACAAATCAGATCCAAAGAAATCAGACAATGTTGATCAAAAGAGGAAATTTGCAGCACCTTTGGATAGGGAAAAAATAAATGATTTGCATAGGAGGAAGTTGTGTTTTTATTGCAAGGGTCCTTATGATCTAAACCATGATTGTCCTCTTAAGCCTAAGGGTCAAAATTGGCATATGGAGTGGTTTTATGAGGGAGAAAACATGACTGATTTATCAGACCAGCAAGCTAAGAGGATTCAGGGACTGAAAATTCAGAAATTGAAGTTGAAATTGAAGGAGAAATGGAGCTACAGGAAGCTCATATGTCTAGCATGCAAAGGGAAGGCTCCTTTAGGTTGTGTGGACTCTTGGCTGGTCAAAGAGTCGTATCTTTGCTTGACACAGGTGCAACTCACAACTTCATAGATTCACGGTGGAATTCAATCTCAAGAGTTTGAAGGGATAAGGGTAAAAGTTGTTGATGGTTACACTCTCAAATGTGAAAGAATGATTCTGGATCTGCCTATGAAACTCAATAACTATGAGTTTAAAGCAGATTTCTATGTGGTAAATATGGGAGGCATTGATGTGGTCCTTGGCATGAAGTGGCTTCATGCAATTGAAGAATTTACACTCAACCTTAGAGATATGGAAATGAAATTCAAGGTTGATGGGACTAATCATGTACTAAAAGCCATTAAGGCCAGCAACTTGAAGGTAATCACTCTCAGAAGAATGGAGAGGCTTATTAAACATGACATGGTAGAGTGGGTAGCAGAGTGTAAGATGATGCCTTCATATGAAGAGCAACACAACACACCCTATCATCCAGATGTTCAGGAGCTCAAAGTGAAGCACACAAAGGTATTTAGTGACATACCTCATGGTAGACCTCCTGATAGAGGCATAGAGCACATCATTGAGTTGGAGGAGGGCACCAAACCCATCATGATTACACCTTACCGGCACCCAAAGCGTTTGAAGGATGAGATTGAGAAAACCATCAAAGAATTGCTTGCTATGGGACACATAAGGCCGAGTAAGTCTCCTTTCGCTTCATCAGTTGTTTTGGTGAAGAACAAAGATGGTACACTCAAGATGTGCATTGATTACCGAATGTTGAACAAAAAGACAATTAAGAATAGGTATCTCATTCCTCGCATCGACTAGTTGATAGATGAGCTACATGGCGCTTGTTACTTCTCTAAGATTGACTTGAGGATCAGGTATCACTAGATCAAAGTCAGAGAACAGAATGTAGAGAAGACTGCTTTCAGATGTCATTGTGGAAACTACGATTTTTTGGTTATGCCCTTTGGCTTAACCAATGCACCAGCTACTTTTCAATCCACTATGAACAAGGTCTTCCACTCTCAGTTGAGGAGATATGTTCTGGTATTCTTTGACGATATTTTGGTTTACAACAGATCTTGGGAGGAGCACATGGTTCACCTGGATACTCTTTTGGGCATACTTGACAGGGAGTCCTTGTACACCAAGGAGTCCAAATGTGCATTGGGCATGGCAGAGCTTCTTTATTTGGGTCACATCATCAGCGGAGATGGAGTTTGCATGGATCCTAATAAGGTTCGTGCCATTATTGATTGGCCTACTCCTGAGACTTTGACACAACTCAGGGGATTTGTGGGGTTATGCGCCTTCTATCATCGGTTTGTCAGTGGATTCTCGCGGCATTTGTTTGGACACTTCAAGCACAGGAGTGTTTCGAGAAGTTCAAACACTTGATGACTACATGCCCAATTCTAGCTTTGTCGGATTTCACCAAACCTTTTGAGTTTCATTGTGATGCTTGTGGAGAGGGTATTGGGGCAATGATTGTGCAGGACTGTCATCCGATAGCTTTCAAGAGCAAGAAGCTAAGGGGCCCTGAGAAGAGCTACAGTATATACGACAAGGAAATGTTAGCCATCATGCATGCAATGGCCAAGTTCAGGCAATACCTAGTTGGCAGTAAGTTTTGTGTCAAAACTGATCATAACAGCTTGAAACATTTCCTTGGACAGAGGGATTTGAATGAACCTCAACAGAAATGGGTCAGCAAGTTACAGTCTTATGATTTTGACATCTCCTATGTCAAAGGGACTCAGAACATTGTTGCTAACGCTTTATCTCGCCGTCCCCATTTGAGCTCCATGGCAGAGATTGAAGAGGATTGGAGTCACTTGATTGTAGCAGAGTATGCCAAGAATCCGTGGGCTTCTGGCATTATTAATGGGACAATACAGGACAGCAGGTACTCTCTTTGTAAATGGCATTTACAAAGAGAGAATATTCTTGGTCCCAGGTTTAGATGTGAGGAACAAGGTGTTGAGGACTTTCCACGATCCAAATATGGCTGGTCATCATGGATACTTTAAGACCTACAAGCAAGTACGGGAGAGATTCACTTGGAAGGGTCTCAAATCTGATGTTCTTCATTATGTCAGGGAGTGCTCTGTTTGTCAGCAGAACAAACAAGAGCATACTTACCTTGCTGGATTGCTTCAGCCACTTCCTATTCCTGAGAGGAAGTGGGAATGTTTGTCTATGGACTTTATTACAGGCTTGTCGAAAGCTCAAGGGAGAGACAACATTTATGTGGTAGTAGATCAGTTGACTAAGTATGCACATTTCTTCCCGATCACCACTACCTATTCAGCTACGTAGGTAGCAGATCTATTCTTTCGTGAGGTATTCAGATTGCATGGGTTACCTCGGAGTATTGTCAACGACAAAGACAGTAGGTTCATGGGTAACTTCTAGTAGAAGTTATTCCGACTATGTGGGGATAAAGCTTACTCCGAGCACTAGCTACCACCCACAGACTGATGGGCAGACAGAGACTATCAACAAATGGGTGGAGGGATACCTACGGAACTACATTTCTAGGCAACAGAAGGCTTGGGTGAAGTGGTTGCATCCTTGTGAGTACTACTATAATTCCACTCACCATATGACTATCCAGATGACACCTTTCAGAGCATTATATGGAAATGATGCTCCTAGTTTCCTCGATTTATTGTTGAGTGATTACAGAGTACCGAGTGTTGGGGATCTGTTACAGGAGAACCAGGATATCATGAGAGGCCTTCGTAAGAACATTCAGAAGGCTCAAAATCAGCAAAAGCAATATGCTGATCAGAGGAGGGTTGAGCAATCATTTGAGATCGGAGATATGGTGTATCTGATGTTGCAACCCTATAGGCAGTCCATTCTTAGGAAGAGGGGCGCAGAGAAACTCAAGCCACGCTATTATGGGCCATTCAGGATTGTCAAGCGAGTTGGCGAGGTGGCTTACGAGTTAGACTTATCGGCAAACAATAGGGTGCACAATGTGTTCCATGTGTCACGCCTCAAGAAGGCGTTGGGACAGCATATAGTTCCCTCTTCAGACTTACCATCCCTAGATGATAAGGGGAAGTTGATTTTACTACCTGAGGCCATCCTGGATTCTAGAGAGCGTCATCTTCGGAGGTGGACCCTCATAGGCTAACATGTGTGGATAGGGGGTTTCAGTGGCAAATAATGGTGGATATTGTCATTTCCACCCCTTTAGTTCAGTATTGGGCTCAGTGCAGGCCTTTGCAGTTCAGTGTTTGCCAGCTTCTGACGGCACGTCAAAACACTAAGAATTGAGGGAGATATTAATATTTTAGTGGTTAAGTCATTTAATTAACTTATGGGGATATTATAAAGTTGTAATTTGACTTTATAATAAATTAAAGCCACTTAAATATTATAAAGTGATAATTAAATCACTTAAGTTATAAAAGGTATGCCCAAGTTGATAAAGACATATTGTAATGAGCCTTGCTCAAACTGACCTCAATTTGCCCCAATTTGCAGCCTTGTAATTTCGTCAAACACTTTGTATGCAATGTGTAAAGTAACTGATATGTTGTTTTTAGATTGTTGTTGATGCAAGAATGAATGCTAAATGATTTGGAAAGCTTAAATGATCTTCCACAACTACTATGCAAGTTTCTAAATGAATTATAATGCTCCTATGCAATCTAAAAAAACATTCCAGTGAAGAACTAAGTGCATAAAGTGCATCTACAGCCAAGAGGCATTTTGTCAAACACTTGGCATGTAATCTCTAAAGCTATTTACAATGTATTTGAATTGCATAAAATCAACTAATAATTAAACAACTTCTTATTACTCCTTCAATGCAATTATCTTTCCATTACAATGATGATTTTCAAACAGCCAAGACTCTTGGCAAAATACATAGACAACAATATGCTGATAATGTATGCAACCTACAGCTGAAACTATTACTCCAATATGCAATGCTATTTAAATGATTAATGAAGGGAACCTGATTGAAATTGAGTCGCCTATTGCTGGAGATGATGAAGCAACCAATAACACATAAAATGGTGCTTTCTAGAAGCCAAATCAACCCTCTTGTTCAGACGTCCCTCTAGCTGATATGAGGACAGAAATAAATTTCTTCTAGGCTCTATGGTGCTCCAAAATGCCTCTAAAGGGGTCGCCTTCCTTCCTTGCATCAAGTGCCACCCTCCTTGAATGAAATTGAATTTTTATTGGTGCTCCCCTTGCAAAGTCAGGCCTCCATGAATGCTGATTTGCACTTCAATTTGCCGATGATCAAAAATCAGAATCTTCACCACTTCAATTCACCTCCAAATGCATCAATAAGAGAAGAGTTCTAACCTCACAAATGACTTCTATATTGCTCCCATCAAATTACATCCAAAATTGATGCTAAATGATCCCTCCATAAGCAAAGTCGAATTTCCTTGTCAAGCTGATAGAAAATCTTCAATGGCTGAATTAGAATCAGATTTCAACAATAATAGCTTTGTCCACCAAGAGTGCAAACAATGAAGAATGTAAATGCCAAAATATCCTTCAATGATGCCCCCAAAGTCTCCAATTGAATCTTCAGCAAAATTGGCCTTAGGCCACAAATTTTGTGCAAATGAGAAGTCTGAGGTAACCTCTCCCACAGTTGCAATAATTCAGGTGATATTTCACACCCTCAAAATTGAAATCAATAGGAACTTTTCGTTTCCTATGACAAAGAAGCAATCTGCAGAAACCCTAGGCTCCACAAGATGTAATGTCAACAACAACAACATCAAATCTGCCTTGCCTAGAAGCTTAGACAACCCCTCTATTTATTCTTTTTCTCCAATTCCTCCAGAAGCTTCTAGAATATTATTTTATTTTATTTAAGTGACTTTATAATATATTTTTTAAATACAAGTCACTTTATTAAATTAATTAAATATAAGGTCACCTTATAATTTTGATTTATTTGATAACCTTATAATTAATAAGTAGGAGGTATTTTTCCACAGCGTGTCAAATTATGATATTGCTATCAGGATTCAACCGTGTAGTTTCGAGTCAAACTCATTGACCCATGTTAAGCGCGCTTGAGTTGGAGCAGTACTAGGATGGGTGACCTCCCGGGACGGACCAGTGCTTCACCTCTGTGAGCATCACCTAGATGCAATGAGTGCTAAGTGGACCATTCGATATCATGAGAGATGGGTTCTTGTTGAACCACTACTCATGAAACATGGGTCTATGAGTTTGACTCGAAACTACACGGTTGAATCCTGATAGCAATATCATAACCTTATAATTAATTAACTTAATACCACTTATTGATTTAATTAAAATAACTAATTAGTCATCCTCATAAAATAATCATTATTTTGGACAACATAATTAATTAAATTAATTAAATCAACTACCTCTGAAATGGGGACATTACACAATTAAAATATTATTAAAGTGACTTGAATACATTTTAATGTATTTAAAATGGCAAATTCATGGCTTTTTGGGAATTCATGCCTTTTGGGGTTATAAGAGGCAAAAACAAGTCGACCTCATTCACTTTTGATCATTTCACATTGCTTTTGGCTTCTTGATACCAATGCCTAAGACAAGGGTTTCAGAGTATTTTCACCATTGGAGAATGAGACTTCTTCAGTGTTCTGCGATTGTGAGGCTATGAGATACCAGCTGAATTGTTGCTTCAAAGAGGGCTTCATACAGGAGTCCATATGTGCTTGATTAGAGATTTTATGTTCAGTAATTATCAGTTTTCAATAAAGGAAAGAGCTTATTCATCTGGGACGCCATCTTTCCTTAGTTCTTCAAAATCAATAAAGGGTCGTACAATTCCTTCATACTTCATCTTGGGAGGCATGTAGCTTCTAGCATAGGCATGTGAACCAAAAGGCTGAAACGCCTTCTTTTGGGGCCTTGTCTTGTCTCCACCTTTGATGTCTTGATCCCTCAAGGCCTTTGATCCAATTTCTGCGTGGGAGAAATCAAAATCTAGAGGTGGGCATTGTCTTTCACCAAATTCAGCATTTCTTGCCTGGCATGTACAGATCTTCTTTATTTAAATAATCTGAGGACTTCCGGGTACGTCTATTGTATGCAATTTACTTGTATCAATTGCCAGATCCACAACAGCTTTGCCATTACTCTTAATTTACTTGTTATTCAGTTTTATCTTCATTTCTTGCTTGGCGCACTTCTATATTATTTGCCTAAAATTCATCAAAACTATTGAAAAACACAAAACAAGACAGTTTTAGCATCGGAGGTTGAGTTGGAACCAGCTGGGTTCTTCACAGATTTGGGGGGCTGGGACTGTAAAGGGAACCTCTCTTGGCAAGAAATCTTATTTGGCTACATTAAAGGTCTTAGTAAAGCCTTTAATTTCTTTGGGTTGGTTTTGACTACTGTATTTTGTGGTTTTTGTGGAAAGCAAGAAATGAGGATTGTTTCCAAGGTAAAAAGAGAAAGCTTACTAAGTCTTCTAGAAGACTCATTTTTCACTCCATTGCTATGCAGGTTATTTTGACTTTGGAGGTGTCTAAGGAGAAATTTTGGGAGCTCATGGACACTGGTCAAGCTGATTTCAACAGATCTGAAGTTAAGTCAGCAAAGTATTGGCCCTATTCCAGGGAGGAAGATGATAAATTTTTTAAGAACTACCAGGAGTTTCAAAAGAAGTACAATAAAAACTATACCTATGAGATGCTTCTTGAAGACATGAGCCTCGAGGAGAAACAATGCGTTTCTGAGTAGGGCTGTGAGCTGGAATTTGTTAGATCCAATGACAGTATCTCTGATTTTGACCCTCCTGTAGGATGGAATAACCTGGACAGATCTAGTGAAAGCTGTAATTTTTATTTTCTCTGTTGGCGTACTTTGATCCTGTTTTGAGGTCTATTGTGGCCTGAACTATATGTGATGCTATATGCAATGCTGCTTTGACTGGTGGCTGTAACCGTTTTCTTTTTAGTAATCTATAATCAATTCAAAACAAAAAAAAACAAAAATGTCACTCTAAACGTGCTTTAAAGGGTCAAACAAAAATGATACTTTGAACTCCCAAAAATTTGTGCAAGTACTCAACAAAGGCCTCTCCAACTGCTTAGGTCAAAGATCAAAGACAAGGATAGTACATACCAGGGAAGAGTGTTGCCAGTTGTCTTCCAACTAATGATCATAGGTTAAGAAGTGATTGTGTTTGGCATCTATTAGACCAAATATATCTCCCCTGGGATAACAGTAACTCAACAGTTGGAATCTATATGTATTGTACAAATCTGGTGAAAATTCATGAAACATTACAATAATTGAAGGTCATCTTTTCCATCTTGTCTCTTCTGCAAATCAGGTTCATGTTAGGTTTGTTGAGACCTAAAAAATTGATCCGTTAATTGTCATATTTGTTCTTGTCATGTCTCTTTGTGTTTTGATTCAGTGAAGATGGTAATGTTGATGACATTCTTGTTGTATGTTCTTGAAAAATACCAGGCAATTAAATAATTATCCTGATCAAAAGAGCATCGAGAGATGGTAATGTTGATGCAACTCCCAGTGTAGGTTCTTGAAGAATATAATAACATTCAATATTTGTCTTGATAGAAGGACCACGATTCCATAGAAGCAAAGATGTTTATGGTTGCATGAAGTACGAAAATTCTCTAAAGGCTACGTTACTGGTTCGCTAGGTGTAGGGGGCAGGTCCTGGTCCGGTTCGGACAGGGTCTGGCCCACAGTCTGTGGGTCCGGTCCTGCCGGACCTGTGACAAACCCAGTTCAAACCCAGGGAAAAAAACACCCAGCCGCGACTTTTCAATGGGTTTTTGCAATTTTTTAATATTATTTTGACTTGTTTTTTTTACTTTTAAGCATTAAAATATTCCTCTAACCCTAATTCATGCCTCCCAACACATCTAATAGGCAAAAACACACTCATTTATCAGTTTGTGAATGAAAAACAAGATTTTTTACCTCCATTGCTGAACTTTTTTTCTTGCTTGCACAAGCATGAATAGAGTTGAAGGTTGATCGTTGATTGATTGAAGTTGGCTGTTGTGCTATTCCTAAGCACTTGCAAGTGTTCGTTCATTGCCAAGAAGACCGTAGAGGAAGATTTCTTCAAAAGAGGTAGGTTTTTCGAAGTTTTTTGGTTTTTTTTTCTACATTTCTTTTTACAAATGAACTTTTTGTTTTGTTTTTAAGTTTTTGTTTTGTTTTCATTCTTCTAGGTGTCTATAACACATGTTCAATGTTTTGAAGTGAATTAAATTATTTAGTTTCAATACTTTGAAATTTTGAATAAATGGAATGTGTTGTGCCTTAGGTATTACAATGGCAACCAGTTCTAGCTCCTCAAACCAATCTCATTTCAAAACAGACCCAAACTCTCCCCTTTGGAAATATGTTGAAATGGTTCAACAACTTCCAAGAGATGGAGGATATGTTTGGATTTGTAGTCTTTGCAATGTGAGATATTCAAGCTCATATAGTCGAGTGAAAGGGCACTTGTACAAGATCCCTGGAACAGGCATCAAAGCTTGTCCAGGCACAAATAAAAAGGGCATTCCAGAAGCCCAAATATTGGCATATATTGATGAGCAAGAAAGAGCAGACCAAGCAGTAGGCCGTAATAAATCAAGTCATCCTTTGATAAAAAAAGGATCTCAAGGGATGAGGCCCCCTACACCACCTTCTCATTTTCCACCTACAGAAAGCCATCCATTTATGTTCGTACCTCAAGAGCAAACCGTGCCCTCTACAAATAAAAGATCAAAGGGACCGTTGGAAACTTCATTTCAGAATGAGGCTAGAGAGATTGCCAATCAAGACATAGCAAGATGTGTCTATGCCAATGGATTGGCATTCAATGTTGTTCGCTCACCATATTGACAAAAAATGGTGAAATCTATTAATGAGGCTCCAAAGGGGTATAAGGGCCCATGTTTTGAAAAGGTGTGTTGCACCTTATTAGATAAAGAGGTCAAATATGTAGAGGACTCTTTGAAGCCCATAAGGGATTTGTGGATCAAAACAAGGGTGACCATTGTTTCTGATGGATGGAAAGATGCAAAAAATCACCCATTGATTAATGTTATTGCAGCGTCCCCTAAAGGGGCAATGTTTTTGAGAGTAGTGGATTGTGAAGGAGAGGTGAAGGATGGTGCATTTATTGCTAACATCCTTTGTCAAGCTACTGAAGAAGTGGGCCATCAAAATGTTGTGCAAGTTATAACTGACAATGCAAAAAATTGTAGGGTTGTTGGGCTATTGGTTGAGGAGAGGTATTCACACATTTTTTGGACACCTTGTGATGTCCACTCCCTCAACCTAATGCTACAAAAAATTAGAACCAAAATTGAGTGGATCAAACAGGGGTATGCTGAGGCCGAAGATGTCCAAATGTTCGTCACCAACCACCATATGTCACAAGGCATATTTAGATCCTTCTCGAAATTGGAGCTATTGAAGGTAAGTTAAATAATAAACATGTTTCACTTTAGTAATATTTTAAATTTTAAATTTTAATTTTTGTAAACTAAAATTTTAATTTATTTTGGTTTTCAAACAGGTTACTGAGACCCATTTTACCTCCAACGCAATTGTGTTGAGACGACTTGTGAAGGTTCATGAGGCACTCTCTAATATGGTCATCAGCCCTAATTGGTCTGTTTGGAGGCAATCTAGCATTGAAAGGGCAACTAAAGTTAAGCAAATGATCCTAGATGACAATTGGTGGGATTGTGTTGAGTGTCTCCTCAATTTCAATAAGCCCATATTGAGCATGATCCGTTATACTGACATGGATAGACCTTGTTTGGGCGAAGTATATGATGGCATCGACTCAATGATTGAGAAGATGAAAACCATCATCAATGCAAAAGAGGAAGATCCTAAAGAAAAGTTCTTCAAAGAGCTACATCAAATCATTGTACAGAGATGGAACAAAATGACCACTCCATTGCATCTTCTTGCTTTTGCATTGAGTCCCAAATACTATAGTGCTGAGCTACTTTATGTGACATCAAGAGTTGCCCCATATAGAGATGTTGAAGTGGCTCAAGGGTACAAGGCAGCACTTCGTAGACTCTTCACTGATCATTACTAACGTGATCTAGTGAGGGTTGAGTTCATGGGTTTTACATGCTCCAATGATTGTGGTCTTGATGCCCTTCGAGACAAGTACAGGGTGGATGCTCATAGTTGGTGCTACTTCCATGGCTAAGAATACACACACCTCCAACCTCTTGCAATAAAAGTTTTATCCCAAGTAAGCTTTGTGGTCAAAATCTTTTATCTTTTAAATTTAAGTTTTATCTTTTGTAATTTTAATTTTAATTTATATTTTAATTAGTTAAATTTTGTAACCCTTAACTATTTAATTTGGTGTGAATAGGTTGCTAGTTCATCTTCTTTTGAGAAGAATTGGAGCACATGCTCCTTCATCCACTCAATAAAGCACAATAGACTACATTCAAAAAAGGCAAAGGACTTGGCGTATGTGCATTCAAACTTGCGCCTCATTACACACAAACAAAGTTCCTACAAAGAAGGAGACACAAGGAAGTGTGATATTGAGCCAGAGCGTCTTGACTTGGATACTTCCACAAGCCACTTAGCTACACTTGATATTGATGATGACTATGAGCCTGAAGCAGCTAGTAAGCACGAGAGTGCTAGTATCAATGCTAGTGGTAGTGCTTGTGCGAGTGCCAATGACGCTATTTGTGGTTCTTCTAATTTACCACAACATGTAGCATCTAATATAGATGTTGATGATGATATTTTTGATGACCAATATAATTGATCAATGATCAATAATGGCTGATTGTAAACACTTGACATTTTTATGTTTGAACTTTAATTTATATCATGACATTTGAGTATCACTAATATTTTATTATTTGACTATGAAAGTGGTGGTGTATTTTTGCTATGTTTTGCCTATTAATATGGTGGTATATTTTGAACTTAATTACTGCTGCAAATGTGTATATATTTCTGATTTTTAAATGTTTTTGTATTAACGAACCCAACCCCAAAAAAACATTTGCCCAAACCCACAAACCGAACCCTCGAACCCAAACCCAAACCGGTAACTTAGTCTAAAGGTAAAGTCTCAAAAGTATTGGAATATGCTATCAGGAGATAAGGCAGGACCAGAGAACAAGTTTTCAAAATATAAGCTAGTAAAATCTCAAAAATGAAGGGAATGGGCTATAATGAGATAAGGCAGCAGAAAGTACTGGTTTCTTATTATAAGCCTTAACTTGTTACAGTTACTAAGTTGAAGAAACAGTAAGCAGAGGCTGAACAAGAGGAGAAACAAAAGTATTGTAGAGAGCTTAAACTTTTGGCTAACAGTCAGCATAAACATAGACGACTAAAATATTATTGGCAGTGCTTGCAATTAAAATAAATGTTATGAAGGTGGTCCCAATACACCTCTAAGTTCTAACCAAAAAAAAATCAAGCTTGTCCAAAGGCTTTTCAAGATCCATATTAGCAAATACATGCATGATTAAGCAGAAACTGTTGTCAATTGACAATAACAGATGCTGCTACAAACTCACCAATAGCATTCTAATTTGACCAAGAGAAGCTCTGCCTCACAATTCAACAGGAGCAAAAACATATATCCATACAAGCACACAAAAGTTAAAGAGATTTTATGTAGAATTAAAACAGAAGTCCAAAAAACAATCAAATCTATTCATTAACCATGGGATACCTTGGGAAATAGCATTTTTTTTTATCTCTTTGGAAGAAAAATCACTGTAACATCACCACTGGGTATTATCACGACTTCTACATGGATGGGAAGATTCCAATTAGCAATTGTCATAATATGTTAGTGAGATGAGTGAAAAATAAAAAGTGCGCAGAATGGAGATCCACACCCTTTGAAGGAATTTCCACTTTTGTAATAGTATCTAGCTTCCTCTAGCATTCATTAGATAATCTTGAAATAAGGTGATCCATAACTCCAGCCTCCATGGGTCCATGGTGTAGTGTAATGACTGCCAAGTACATTTGAGATGAATCTGAAGAGGTAAACAAAAACAGAGTCCCTGAAAACAGTGAAAAAAGCATTACCTCATGGCGAACAATAGGATGAATCGAGTAATCCAGCAAAAGATCTTTGAGAGCCGGAACTGCCTCTGCATCTTGCATTTGCCCCAGTGCAAATGCTGCCTCGTGTGCCAACAAATTCGAAGGATCCCTAGTTGCTAAAAGAAAAAAGAATCACACACGATCACAATATGCTTCTAAAACAACTACAAACCAATGTTTGTAATTTTACGCGGTTCAGAGTTCACAATTCAAATCCTATATCCTCCAACTCCACTAAAACAGGAACGCCTAAAAATTGTGTTTCTAAAACAACTACAAACTACTGATTATAATTCATGCACTGCAATTCAGGGTTCACAATTAAAAGTTGATATCCGTAAACCCCACAAAGGCAGGAACGTCTAAAAATTACTGTCCTGAGGACAATTCAGAAGAACTCAAATCAAATAAAGGCCAACAGTCGGGTATAACCAGAAAAAAACATGGAATTAGCTTATCTTTAAGTAGGTAAAGCATGGAATTAACTTACCAACGATAAGTGCCTGGCGCGGAATTGAACCTTTCAGATTGCGGAGGGAGAAGAGAGCTCTGAAGCGTTCAGAAATGGGAAGCGCTTGGTCGAGCAGCCGGTCTGCTAACAACTGTTGGACTGAGGAGGAAGCTTCGAATGCAGGCAATGGCGATGCCTCTTCCTCCATTTCTTATTATTCTGAAACCCGCCAACACGATTACGATTTTGGAAACGAAAATATTTAGTAGGTACCAGGAGGGCAAAATTAGCGTTCTCGTTGAATATTATTCGAAGCTACCCTAGGGGTAAATTCGAAGCCATCCAATTTGAAAATATTTCAATAGTCTATTTTTAGGCTCGTTCACGTTAAAAGTAATTCTATTCCCTTTTGTTTTTTTTTTTTTGGGAATAGGCCTAACTTTCTTTTGGCTTTGGCTTAGGGTATCGTCGTCGGGTTTGGATAGTAGTTTTTTAATTTATAGGTGGCTTTTAAAAATTTATTTTCTTATGAATAAATGAAATGATGTTCACGAGATCAAGCGGTCTAAGGGATTCAGAGGACCAACACTAAGAAGTTTTCAAGCTCTTCTCGATGTTAGTTCTTCTATTATGAATCTTGATCAAAGAGTTTGTCATCTTGTGAAGTCTTGCCTCCTCAAATAGCTCATTCAGACTACCCACTTTCAAACTGTCTTCAAATTGGATACAAATATCCTCATACGCTACACAATCAAGGATGAAGTGCCTTTCAATTTCAACCACCCCTTTGTTGCAAAAATGCAAGTTCTTTCTTCTCATTCTTCCAAGGGACCTTCCATCTGCCCATCTCACATCTAAGATGATGAGAGCATGTCCTCAACTGTGCCACTAGTATTTTATCTTTTCCCTTAATTGCATCCTTCAAGTAAACTTTTTCATCATGTTCCCATTTGGGATTGAATTCTTTAAAATAGTGCACTTTTTTGCGACCAATCTTATTTGTCCACATGGCAAATCCTGAACTTTTCTAACACAAACCTTTTCATCTCTTCGTTAGTGTTAGGACATTCATACAATTGAATGTCCCACTTGCTTAACCACTTGCTATTTTGCTTCATCCACATTTTATTCCTACATTTTAGCTCTTCCTCAACAACCAACTTGGGCTAGTGATGCTTATCCATGTTATCAACCTTATTTAAATAGCTTAACAAATGAATTATTGTTAATGTTTCCTTGGAAACATACTTGTTGTAGCCAAAAGGATCTCATAGAGGATTGTTGATTTGACCTTTAAATAGCTTAACAAATGAATTATTGTTGATGCTTCCATTGGAAACATACCTGCTTCAGCCAAAAGGATATCATAGGGGATTGTTGATTTGACCTTGAAACTACTAGTCATTAAATGTTTTTGGATTCTTTCCACTTGTTGCCACCTATGGATCAACATGCCATTCCCCCAAAAGGTTTGTAAGGTGCTTTTTGTTATTGTTATTTATCAATTAGTTTGTTTATCTTTAAATTAGTTTGTAAGGTGGTTTTTGTTATTGTTATATATAAATTAGTTTGTTTATCTTTAAACTAGTCTATCTATCTTATAAAAGGAGCTCATTTTTTTATTACATTTTGAAACATATTTATATTACATTTCTATTATTTTTAAATTACATGACTTTATTTTTACACATTCTTACTTTTTTCTTCTTATATTATTAATTATTTATTTAATTAAACGTTAAAATATGAAAAATTATATTATATTACAGTTATTGTTATTGAAAATAATTTTTCAAAAAAATTAATAATTTTTTTAAGTAATTTAAATTAGATAATATTATAATATTATTTGAACATCAAATAATAGGAATACAATAGAATTTATATTATACTTATTATAATATATATATATAAATAATTGTACTTATTATTATTGAAATTAATTATTATATAAATTTAATTATTTTTCAAATTTAATTAAAATAGAAAATATTATATTATTATTATTATTATATTATAATATTATCTAATCATCATATAGTAGAAACACAATAGAAATTATATTATTATTTCATTTAGAAACTTCTTATATTAATGTTGTACTATATTTATATAATTTTGTATTATTAATAATAAGTTTTATATTATTTTATTATTAAATATTAAGTATAATTATATAATTAATATTATAATTTCAAGTTAACTACACTAAAGACTAAATGTTATCTTACATTATACTTATATAATATTATTGTAACGTCCCAATTTTGGAGTGTAATTTATCATTTATATGTGGGTGATTTATATTGGTCAATGCATATATACAATTATACGGTTGAGAAGAGTGATGCATTCTATATCAAGTATTATTTTGATCCAAACTTTTCTATGAATTCGGGGTGCAATACTCAATGAGGTGTTGGAAGTATTGTTAAATAAAATAGACAAAGTGAAAAACATGGAAAACATCATTTTATTCAAAATATAGAAGTTATTACAAAATTTTGGGCTAGCTCGTGAATGAGATGTATGTCGTGGATCTGTACAAATTGGACAATCTTGTAGGAGAGTTGTGTGCCCCATCTTGGGCTAGCTAGTGGATGAGATGTATGTCTTGGATCTATACAATTGGACAATCTCGTGATACTGTTGTATGCCCAATGGACTCCATTTGAGAGAGTTGATATAATTTGACAAATTCTTCGGACGAGATGTATGCCACAACTTGACAAACTCATCTGAAGATATGCATGCTTACCACCCTGTCCATTGACTTTGAATTGACCCTATTTATACTTTGAATTGAGCCTATTTAGCATTTATATAGAAGCTAAAAAATCACCATCCATGAAGTCAAATGGATAGTTGAAAATTATAAGCTCATTACAATTGAATGAGGACAAATTTGATTATAAAATTCCAATATATTATTAAATCAAATACTCTAATTTGTTTCTAATCATTCCTCCCCCCTTGAGAGGCAATGGGCTCCATTGCACCTAGTTGATAGCTGATACCAACCATAAACCACAAAAGACTCCTAGGTTTCAGATGTTTGTTACGTTCAAAAATTGTGGAGGCATGCTTGCTAGAATCACTGGTGGATCATCTTTGTTCCATCTTCCTTCAATTCGAGACAATATGTTGATGAGTTGGAACAACTCCCATATTATTCCATATTATAGTGTCCAAAAACTATTGAATGCAATTCTCATCCTTTCGGACCAGACTTAGTGGAGAAAGGCCCAAATCATAATGTGCATGTCTATTATTGAATAAAAGTCCATCCCCGACATAAGACAACAAACTACTGTAAGCACCTGTAATCATGCCCGATCATAATCATTAACAAGAACAACATGGAACTGATACCGGTGGTATAAATAACTCGGTACTGTAGTCATATAATGAGTATCCTTGACAACAAATAATATCGATCAAGAATATAAAACATGGGACTAGGGCCAGTAGTATATATTTTGCACCATTTGGTAAAGCCGATTGGAAGCAATGTAAAACCCGTCCACTATGAATCCTGCTTATGGTTGTACCATGAGAAGAAACCACAAGGCATCGGCATACCATTTGTTCTTAAGATGGGGCAAAAATCAACCATCCAATCTGGCAGTGTAAATCGGTGAGAGAACCAGCGGTGCAAAGGTTCATGGGGGAGGTGTCAATGCAGCAACACTGTCCAGTAACCTATTGTTTCCCTTAGACAACCATGTGACCAATGAGACCGCAGTCTACAAGACCATAGTTGCGAAAGACAACTAGATGATGTCCCGCCTCCTATCCAAGGACAAGCGGGTGGAATTCCACATCGAATCAGACATATCAACGCAAGAATATACGGAATTGAAAAGAGTGCTTCCAAAATATGATTTGGTGTTGATCAATGAACCACATCATCCTCACAGGTACCACACAACATGTTGCAATATTTTGGAGCAAAATATTATCGACCGCCTCACCCCGATATCCGGGTTATCAGTCGGCTCCATTCGGTCCAAAATGCTATGTAAGAATTGTTTGAGTTTAACTTTGCACCGTTAGAGTTTGACAGCCTATCCTAGTAGTGAGGAATGTTGCAAATCAAATATGGCAGATTGAAAACTCCTCCATCGGGGTTACAATACATCCAGGTTGTGTTCTTTGAGTCATTATGTGGTTGTTGGGGGCAGTTGTGATTGTCAACATGATCTGATCGAGATTTGATATCAGACAAAATCATATTCCTTTTCTTTAGCCCAAAGGAATATGCATGTTATTTTTCTTGTCTTTTGTGTTCCCTGTGCATGTTTGCTCCATGTGCTTTTTAGTTTCTTTATTTTGGAATGCCAAGAGGCTCCAATTCAAAGTTTATTCCACTGATGTTTTCTTCTCTAACCGTCGTTTGTGCTTCTTTCCAAGGCGGAGGGTCTCGAGAACTTCCCTTTGTGGCACTAGTGTTTTGGCTTCCAGCAAGAAGTTGTCGTTGAGTTGATTGCGGGTGAGGCACAGAATTTGATTAGAGTGAGGACCAATTATGACTAGTGAGGACCAATGTAGGAAAGCAGAGTTATGGGATTGGAAAACCAAGAAAACCCTTTTTGGTTTGTTGGTGGCACCGGTTGTCCTCTATGGTTGTGAGGTTTGGGGGAGTAGCATGTCAAACCACAAGTGGAGGCAAGTTGAAAGAATTCAAAAACATTTGATCACTACTAACATCAAAGTCAAATATTCGGTTCCGTATGAGATTCTCTTGGCTGAAACTGGCATGTTCCCGTTGGAGGCATCTGTTGTCATCCGGTTAATAAGTTATTTAAAAAAAGTTGAGAACATGGATTTGCACCGCTGGCCCAAAATGGTTGTTGGGGAGGAGCTAAACCATAGAAAGAAGACTTGGATGAAGCAAAATAGCAAGTGGTTGAACAAATGGAACATTAAACTACATGAGTGCCCCAACACTAATGCTGAGATAAAAAAGTTTGTGCTAGAAAAGTTTAGGTCTACTATGTGGACTAAGCAGGTTGGCCGTAAAAAGTCTCATTATATCTAGGAATTCAACCCCACGTGGGAGCATGATGAGAAAGACTATCTAAGGGTTACAATTAAAGGCAAGGCTAGGCTTTTGATCGCTCAATTAAGAACCGGGTCACACCATCTTAGATGCAAGACAGGTAGGTGGGTTGTCCCCAAGGAGACTTGGGAGCAATGAACTTGTATTTTTTGCAACAAAGGGACTGTCGAGACTGAATGGCACTTCATGATTGAGTGTGCTGCTTATGATGATATCCGTATCCAATATGAAGACAATTTGAAGGTGGATAATCTAAATGAACTTTTTAGGGAAACTAGGCTCCTCAAAACTGCTAGCTTTCTGATCAAGATCTACAATAGAAGGGCTGACATGGAAAAGAATTTGAAAATGGTTAAAGTTTCGGTGCTTGGTCCCATAGACTGATGGTCTCGTGGACGTCATTAAAAACCATTCATTCATTCATTCATACTGCAAGAGGTTCAAACCTACATTGGATGTGAGTCTTCCACGAGTCCCACAACGTCGCACCATAGAAACTCCAAATGACCTAAATGGTGGCCAAGACCAATCCAACGACAAGCTTCACATAAGCGATGAGAGGCTATGTCTTTACACTCACCCATCTCATTTTCCTCCCTAACTGCTCAAACAATCACGGTCCACAGATGACAATAAAGCCTATGAAACTGTCTCAAATAACTCCTTTAGTTTCATGTCGGGCTTGTACATGGACTCACATGCACCATAAAATGACTCTGTAGTAGTACCAACAACAATAAAATCCTTCACTAGTTCCTTAGCTCCAATAGAATTCATTGTGCAGATAAATGGTTTGTTAGCATCCCCTAATCCAACAATCACAGGTTGACAAAAGTATGGACCAAACCTCTTTTCATAAAGCAATGCAAAAACAAGATTTGCAAAAGTTTTTGGTTGCATATTCCTCTCCTCACAAAGTTGATAAAGCATATGAAGGGACACCTTGTGTATGCTATATCTTCCTTAAATCCCTGTATATCCTCACCAAATAATCATGAATATAGTAAACAAGGGAAAACTTGACTATGAATGCATTTGAAATGATCGAAAATGGCTCTGATATCACTAATTAGAATTTTTATGTGAGTTTGGGGGACAATACTTAGTGAGGTGCTCGAAGTACTATTAAACAAAATAGACAAAGTGAAAAACATGGAAAACATCATTTTATTCAAAATATGGAAGTTATTACAAAATTTTGGGCTAGCACGTGAAAGAGATGTATGCCCTGGATCTGTATAAATTGGACAACCTCGTTGTTAATTTAGGTAGTTTGGACAGGTGTCTCCATTCCCAAGAAATATTTAATTATTTAATTAATTTTTCTGGAGACTTCTAGAAAGGAGTTAGTTGTCCAAATAATTATTTATTTAATTAATTGATTCCTTTAGAGACTTTTAGAAACCAGTTAGTTAGGGTTTGTTAGAGTCTAATTAATCTTAGTCATTGATTGAGATTAAATCATGGTTTTTCAATGAGAAAAGTATAAAAAGGGGATCAATGGGCATTTAGAGAACACGCACTTGAGAAGCATTTGCAATGATAGCAAATAAACTTGCAGTATTAACAAATAGTTTTGCAGTGATAGTAAGGGCGCAATAATAGCATTGGGAAAAACATCAGTGGAATTTCAGTAAAAGAAATTGATAGAAGAATTTTTGGAGAAGAATATTGCTGGAGCTCTGCTAGTAAGAGGCAAGCAATTTATGTATCTCTTAATTTGCTAAAGTTTAATAAAAAAATTCATCTGCAATACTGGTTTTCCCTTCAGGGTTTTTCCAGAGACAATTTGTCCAAAAATATTGTGTTCATTGTTTTGCACGTTTTCTTCTCTATTCCCGTGGTTTTATTTGTGAAGTTGCAATTGTGTTATTTTTCAATATTTGTTGTGAATTAATTTTTGGCAGTCAAATAATCTATATAGATAGGAGATTAATAATCAGTAACTGCAATAGAATTTTCACATGGTATTAGAGCTTATCTGAGGGCAGAATAGGCTTAGCGCAGGAAGGAAAAATCAAGGGTTTATAAAACTCAGTTCTACCTCTTCAGATTATTATTATTATTATTATTATTTTCTTTTGAGATGGCCTCAGCGGGATTAAGAGATCAAGACAGATTGGATGGTGCCTCAAATTTTGGTGTCTAGAAAGCTAGAATTTCTTTATTGCTAGAAGAGAATGGTATCCAGGAATATGTGACCATTGTTGTAGTTGTACCTACAGATCCAACACAGCTCTTAACATATAAGAAGGAAGATGCCAAGGTAAGGAGGTTGATTCTTGACGGTGTCAAGGACCATATTGTTCCACATATCGCAGAGTTAGATACAGCGAAGAAGATGTGGGATGTCATTTTGAATCTGTACCAAAATGTTACCACTAACCAGAAGTTGATTCTCAAAGAAAACTTGAGGAATACCCGGATGAACAAGGGAGAAGACGTTACAAGTTACCTCACCAAACTCAGACTTGTCAAGGATGAGTTGGCAGCCGTTGGAGATAAACCAGATGATGACGAGCTAGTACAAATAGCCCTAAATGATTTTACTAAGTAGTGGGATGTCTTTGTTCAAGTTATCAATGGACGAGACACCTTACCAAGTTGGGATCAACTATGGAGTGACTTCACTCAGGAGGAGCTTAGACTAAGTCTTGTCAGTAGAACCAACAGTAAGAGTCAGAAAAGTGAGGCAAAATAGGAAAACATTGCCCTTGCAGGAAAAGGGAAAGCAAAGAAGGGGTCTAGCAAAGGATCAAATCCACAAAGTGAGAAGAAGGACTTGTCTAAGATCAAGTGTTATGGTTGTCATGATTTTGGCCACTATGTTAGTGATTGCCTACAAAGGAAGAAGAACGAAAAGAAAGGCAAGAAGCAGACAACAACTTCAACAAGTGTAAATGAGCTCTCTAGTAGAATGGAGGATGAATTTGCACTCATATCTTGTATGGTTAGCTCAACCTTATAGGGTGTTTGGTATATAGACAGTGGGGCATCATTTCATATGATAGGAGTTAGAAAGTACTTCTCCAGTTATAAGGAGGAGGACATCAGAATCCAAATTTTTATGGAGAACATGTCCAAACTCAACCCAGTTGGGAAAGGGACTATTCTATTTTAGAGGGAGAATGGCAAGTTGATTCCCAATCATGATGTGTTGCATGTGTCAGGCTTGGGTATGAACTTGATTTTTCTATCTGTCCTTCAGGATAAAGGTTACAATGTACTCTTTAGAGGGGTGAATGTGTTAATCAAGCATAAGAATAGAAATCACCCATAGCTATTGGAGTTAGGAGTGGCCGACTTTACAGGTTGCAGTTTGATACTCATAAGGCACTAATGAGCAGCAGTAATTCTAGAGATCAAGGAGAGTTGTGGCATAGGAGGATGGACCATATACATCATGGAGCACTTAAATTGCATCGTGAGACAGTGACAAGTGTTCTAGAGGTGAGCATAGAGCATGATGATGTATGTAAGGGATGTGTATTGGGGAAGTTTGTGAAAGAAGCTTTTCCAAGGAGTGACACCAAATCCAAGGGTGCTCTTGATCTAGCACATTCAGATATATGTGGACCAATGTCGACAACGTCTCTTAAAGGATACGAGTACTTTGTTACTTTTATTGATGATTTCTCCAGGAAGACCTAGATATACTTCTTGAAGACCAAGG
Source organism: Sequoia sempervirens (assembly GCA_007258455.2). NCBI lineage: Eukaryota > Viridiplantae > Streptophyta > Pinopsida > Cupressales > Cupressaceae > Sequoia > Sequoia sempervirens. The sequence continues at coordinate 94,619,343 of VDFB02179234.1, forward strand.
ATGAGGTTTTCAGTTGCTTCCAAGAGTTCAAAGCTCTTGTGAGAATTCGACAGGCAGGAAGATAAAGGTTCTTTGGTCAAACAATGGAGGCAAGTACAAAGGGAAAGGGTTCCAAGAGTTCTGTACCAAGGAAGGAATCAAGAGAGAGTGGATTGTTCCTTACTACCCGCAACAGAATGGAGTTGCTAAGAGGAATAATCAGTCTATATCGGAGGCAGCAAGGGCTATGTTGTATGACCAAGATATGCCACGTTACTTATGGGAAGAGGCATGCAGTATGGAAAATTACATACATAATAGGGTTCCACATAAGGTATTGGGCAAGATGCACTAGAGGAGGTGTTCTCAAGGAAGAAGTCAGATGTCAGCCACTTCAAGATATTTGGGAGTTTGGCATATTGTCACATTCTAGGGCCTACACATTCCAAGTTAAATCAGACTGTAGAGAGAGGGTACTTTGTGGGGTATAGTGAAACCTCAAAGGCATATCAGATATTTAGTCGAGGGGACAGGAGGATTATAGTTAGGCGTGATGTCAAATTCGTGGAGCACAAGGCATTTAGAAGGTCCAGAGATTTGTCAGCAGTTGATCAGAGTGAGTAGCCAATAGAAGCTCAAATGATCGTTCAACTAGATCAGGGGCAGCGAAGCTCGAGTACAGTTACTAGTACAAGCACAGGCTTAGGTGTTGAGGGTTCACAGAGTATGGAGCAACAAATGTAAAAGATTCAAGAGATGCATCAGGAAGACATGGGGGTTAATATTTCATCCTCTATAGTTGGTAGCGGGAACCAACAGACACATAGGGATACTTAGGAGTTTGTGTGAACTCCTCGAATGAGTAGTAGATAGCGAAGACAACCAACCACGTATAATGAAGCCTATATGGTATTAGTTAGTTAGTTAGTAGGTAGTGAGCCTTCTAGCTATCAAGAGGCCGCACAACAACAAGTGTGGCAAGATGTGATGGTTGAGGAATATACCTCAATATTGTAGAACAATGTGTGGAAGGTTGTTCCTAAACCAACAGATAGAGCAGTGGTTGGATCATGTTGGATCTATAAGATCAAGCATGGTGCAGATGGTAGCATCGAGAAATACAAGACAAGGTTCGTAGTCAAGGGGTTCTCTTTGGAGGGAATAGACTATGAGGAGACATTCGCTCCAGTGACCAGGTATACTTCTATATGAGTTGTGATCTCACTTGCAGCACAGATGGGATGGTAGATCCATCAAATGGATGTCAAGATGGCGTTTCTTAGTGGCGAATTGAAAGAGGAAGTATACATAGAACAACTAGAGGGCTTTGTAGCACACAACAACGAAAATCACATGTGCAGATTGAAGAGAGTTTTGTACAGACTCAGCAGGCTCCTAGGGCGTGGTATGAGCGCATTAATAGATACTTGCAGGGAATGGGCTTCATGAAGAGTGAAGCAGATGCTAACCTCTACTACTTGGTGGTTGGGGCTGAGGTTCTCATTCTTGTCCTATATGTGGATGACTTGTTTTTTAACAGGTTCACCGGGACTCATAGAAGAGTGCAAGAGAGACTTTGTAACAAAGTTCTCGAGAGATGAAGGATTTGGGGCTTATGCACTACTTTCTAGGCATGGAAGTATGGCAGAAAGATGGAGATATTTTCCTTTGACAAAGGAAATACTGCATCAAAATCTCAAGGAGGTTTGAGATGGAAGATTGCAGAGCCATGTCTACTCTTGTGATCATGAATTGGAAGAAGGTAGACACATCCAGGGAGAAGGATGTAGACCCCACCTTATATAGGCAGTTGATTGGCTCTTTCATGTATTTGGTCAACACCAGGCCAGATATAACCTTTATAGTAAACTCTCTTAGTCAGTTCATGGTTGAGCCAAAGAGAGTGCATTGGACAATGACAAAGCATGTGTTGTGGTATTTGCGTGGTACAATCAAGTATGTGATGAGATATGCTCGAGGTGATGGTATTAGGTTGATAGGCTATACTAACGCAGATTGGGCAGGTAGTATAGCAGACAGGAAAAGCACTTCGGGTGTTGCTTTAGCTTGGGATCAGGAGTAGTCTCTTGGTACAGCAAGAAGCAAAAATCTGTGGCTTTGAGTTTTGTAGAGGCAGAATACATAGCAGCTAGCATGGCGACGTGTGAGGCCATATGGCTTCAGAAGTTACTGGTGGCCTTATTTGGTCAGAGGATTAAGACTGTACAGTGATACACTGCGACAATAAGAGAATTGCATTAAATTGTATGAGAATTCGGTGTTTCATGATAGGTCTAAGCATATAGACATCATATATCATTTCATCAGGGATTATGTAGAGTGTGGGATTGTTTAGCTACAGTATATATACCTACAGATCAGCAGGTAGCAGACATTTTGACAAAGGCATTGGGGAAGGCGAAATTCATCTTCTTCATAAATATGTTGGGTGTCATGCAGAACACCTTCCTTGCTAAGAGGGAGTGTTAATTTAGGTAGCTTGGATAGGTGTCTATATTCCCAAGAAATATTTAATTACTTAATTAATTTTTTTGGAGACTTCTAGAAAGGATTTAGTTGTCCATATAATTATTTAATTAATTAATTGATTCCTTTAGAGACTTTTAGAAACCAATTAGTTAGGGTTTGTTAGAGTCTAATTAATCTTAGTCATTGATTGAGATTAAATCATGGCCATTGGTTTTTCAATGATAAAAGTATAAAAGGGGATCAATGGGCATTTGGAGAACACACACTTGAGAAGCATTTGCAGTAATAGCAAATAAATTTGCAATGTTAGCAAATAATTTTGCAGTGGTAGCAAGGGCGCAGTGATAGTGTTGGGGACAACAGCAGTAGAATTTTAGCAAGAGAATTTGAGGGAAGAATTTCTGAAGAAGAATATTGTCGGAGCTCTGCCAATAAGAGGCAAGCAGTTTATGTATCTCTTAATTTGCTGAAGTTTAATAAAATTCCTCATCTGCAGTACTAGTTTTCCCTTTGGGGTTTTTCCAAGGACAATTTGTCCAAAAATATTGTGTTCATTATTTTGCATGTTTTCTTCTCTATTCTTGTGGTTTTATTTGTGAAGTCACAGTTGTGTTATTTTTCAATATTTGTTGTGAATTAATTTTCAGCAGTCAAATAATCTATATCTAGATAGGAGATTAATAATCAATAACTGCAATAGAATTTTCACACTCGTAGGAGAGCTATGTGCCCAATCTTGGGCTAGCTCATGGATGAGATGTATGTTTTGGATCCATATAATTGAACAATCCCATGATAAAGTTGTATTCCCAATGGACTCCATTTGAGAGAGATGATATAATTTGACAAATTCTTCGAACGAGATATATGTTGTAAGTTGACAAACTCATCTGAAGAGATGTATGCTTACCACCCTATCCATTGGCTTTGAATTGAGCTTATTTAACATTTACATAGAAGCTGAAAGTCACCATCCATGAAGTCGAATGGATAGCTAAAAATTGGAAGCTCATTACACTTGAATGAGCACAAATTTGATTATAAAATTCTAATATGTTATTAAATCGAATATTCTGCTTTGTTTCTTATCATATTTCAACTATGGTTGATGTGGCTACCATCAAGATTAACGTGGCAAAGAATAAAGGATGTCTATTTTTAGTTGTTTCCTTGAAAGATAATGTCTCCACCTTCTTTCTCTATAGTTATCGCGACTTATTGAAGGAGTCGATACTTATAGTGACCGCACCATTAATCATCGATATATTTCTAGGTGAGTAATTGTATATTCCTAAGGTCGACCGGAAAGGAGTGTGGGTAATTTGCAGAGTATTGGTCGGATGATTATATTGCTCAAGAGTGGAAATAACCTATCGATAGCATCCATTATATATATTCCATTCAAAGTCGATGATCTCCTTTACTCATGCGAGTGTTACATGGTGGGAGCCATAATTGTAAATGAGGATATATCATGGGACGAAGTCAAGGAGACGCCACCTTATTTACCAATGGCATTTGATGATAATCTACATTGATGATTATCAATTATTCTTTATTGTGCTACCATTTGAGGGGACATTGGCATTGAAATTAAATAAGACACTGTAAGTATTGATAAAATCAAATGCAGCGAATAATCTAATACATGAAGAATTATTGTATGATAAGCAACTAAGAAGTGAGTAATTAAAGCACTTTGGAGCAATGAATGCATAAGGGAGGTTGGCGATTTAGTAAGGAATAATGTTAATAATATATAGTATTTTAATTAAGCATCGATGAAAGGGAGTATTAGTTAGTTATGGCAATTAACATAACAAAGAGTCATGTCCCTTAAACAAATGAATACCATGAAAGGCTATGACTCTTGAACAAATCGTGGGTATTTGAGGGAGATATATCTCAAAGAAAATCAAGGAATAGAATTGCAGAATAATATATATGTTTACACAACAGACTTAAAGTGTTCTTTAAGGGCCAACAATCAGTCTATTAATTGGGAATACATCACCAAAATGGGATTCACATAAGCACATCAATATAAATCTAAGACAACGAAGAGGCATCATTTTCATAATCATTAATTGCATAACCTCGAAGGAACTAATTAGAAATAGTAGCTAAATTGATGCCATAAACATTGTCACAGACAATCGCTTGATATTATAAAAATCAAGCAGAAACAATGATTTTTTTTCGTTATCAAACATCCATTATTGGATTAATTATAAATTTGGATTTTATTTTATAATTCGTATCAAAAAGATGATATTATTAATTATCATATCCATTCTTATTCATATAAATAATAGATCAACATAATCAAAGTTAGAGTTGCCTTTTTGTCATATTTTGACATCTTACCTATAGATTGAAGGCAAGCTTAAGAAAATTCTATAAATGACAACCTCATTGTAATAATACTAGATGACAACCTTTATCAATCCAATAAGAGATTAATTGAAAATCTATTGATCTAAAACTTGGGTCATTATAGTGGTATTAGAGCTAGTGAACCTGCCATCCTTTGGTTAAATGTTGAAAAACTTGATTAATCATGACAATAGAAGATATCAAACCATTGGCAAGAAGAAAAGGAAATACCAATTGTGGTATTGATGGCAAAGCACCAAATGCAAGTAATGAGGTGATAAATAGAACACCCTTGGCAACGAAAGATGTCACGACCCTCTTTTCTTCACATTAGTAATTATCAATTTTAAATAGATGATATAAATAGTTATAATTTTACCACCAAATATTTACATTATATAATAAACTATGATGAAATGAAAATAACTAGATTTCATAATCATATTAAATCAATTATTATTATTAATATTATTTTTAATTATTTAATAATATTGTCACGACCCTCTTCTTAAATTATAAACTACTATAGGTTCCATTTATTATTAAATAAGTGTTTAGGAATAAACAAGTGACATAGTGTGTCGTGTTCCTACCACCTAGTGAATTGCTTTTTGTAGTTTTGTATTAAATGCAAAAAAGAAAATTGAATAGCTAAATATTACATGCATTTCAAATTAGGCAATTATTAAAGTAGTTGTAGGAGACTAATTTTTTAAATTAAATCATATGAACCTATTGTTTCAAGAAATAGTAAGTACGTCTAAATAATTTAGAAAGTAAGTGGTCATTACTTTGGGAAAATATGTTAATTAATATCATTTTTTGTTTTGAATATAAATTAAATCATTTGTAATAGTAATTAGTATAATTAATAAATGTACATTGTTTTTGGTAAAATTATTTATAGACCATTGGCAAATTATTATATGCGTTTTGAGAATTAATAAATTGTTTGAAAATATATTTACTAGTACTAATTATTTAGAAAATAAGTGGTTGGTAGTGTGCAAAGATGTTTTAAATAATACCCATTTTCTTCTGAATCTAAATTAAATTATTATTAGTTATTTAGAGAAACAAATTTGAACTTGATAATTTTTTTAAATAAGTACAAGATGTAGTTTGCATGAATGAACATTATTAATTATTTTTTATGATTACTCGTTGAATTAGTTTTGTAAAATAATTTGGCAATGAAATGAATAATTTAGTAGTAATTACAAACTATTTTGTGATTTGATTAACATTAATAAGTTAAACTATTCAGAAATGCTTAAAACTCAATTTCCTTTGGAAATTGTTATGGTGTTGTATTGAATGCATAAATGGAGAAAGAATGGAATTGGAAAGAATATGATCTAAGAAGCAAAATGTAAATGGTGGAGGTTTGTACTGAAATTTTGTGTGCTTCTTAGAGAATATGAATAAATTTCTATACAAAAGTATATAGTAAACATATTTATTTGTAAAGATAATAATGTTTTGCTTGAAAATGTAAGACATAAAAGATCAAAATATTAGTGATAAGTCTAAAGTTTCAAAGCATTTTGGAGAATGGGCATATTAAAAATATAAAAGTACTTTAAATTATTTTTTATTCAAGATATGTAAAATAGATGTATTAGTAATAGATTAATAATTGAGAAGCGTTTGATGTAATGGAGATATTAAAAATATAGTAGTATTTTATTTTGTTCAATATAAAAGACATACAAAATATAAATAATAGTAATAAGTTAAAATTTGAATAGTATATTATCTTTCTAACTAGTATAATTATTATGTTCAATGGATAGTAATATTTTTGAATTTGTTAACCATGAGTATTGTTTTTATATTTGTAAACTAAATTCATTTAGACTTTCTAAAAGTTTGTTGAATTATTTATTATTGAAGATATGTAAAATAGATATATTAGTAATAAACTAGTAAATGAGAATCATTTGATGAAATGGAGATATTAAAAATGTAAAAGTATTTTATTTTGTTGAATAATTATGTTCAATTAATTGTAATATTTTTGAATTTTATAGCCATGTGTATTTTTTTTGTATTTGTAAACTAAATTCATTTAGACTATTTTATTTGTCAACATAGTAAGTATTTATAGTAGATATGTAAGACATGCACAAAATTGCAATTATGCAATATACAATTCATATTGAATGTGTTTGCCTAGGACATTAATGAGATTGCAAAAAATCCCTTTGTTGGAGTCGCTATAATTGTGAAATTATTGGAGCAAGCCTATAATAAGCAATTGTTCTAGTTGACGTGTAAGAGGTGTGAAGCATACTAAAGCGTAGATATTTGGTAGTGATTGATACTGGAAATAATATTACTACTAATTGTGATCATTAATGCATCAATCAAGGGTTTACAATATTTCATTTCAAGGATAAATTCTTACATGTTCACATGTAACACATTTTCCATTGTCATCATCAGTGGACTCAGTTCACATTCACAATGTGTGCAACATAGCAAAGCATACAGAAGCAGTTGTTCAATATTCATACATTAAAAGGTATTGAAATTGCTCCATACCACTAGCAAAACAGATAAATAATGCTTTTCAAATATCAAAATATGTTAAAAAATGCCAAGTATATAATCCTCTGATGTTTTCCTAATTTACTGAAAGTAAAAAGAATAGTAGACTTGTTGCAAGACAATAAAATTTCATTGGCGAAGCAAGTATTACAAATGAAAATGCTATAAATTGTATCAGCTTGCCATCATGGACTTCATGTGCATGGCATTTTGATGAAAGGCAAGTGACTGCTTCCATGAAAGTGGAAACAACTTTAAAATTTGGAAAAAAATAGATGAACATGATTATTTTTTGCAAGCATTCCCCATCAACGCTTGTACCAGCAATTAAGCATGATAAACATATAAACTAGTCATTTTCGAATTATGCACCGCCCAAGAATAACAAACATCGAAGAATGGAACCTAAAGCTAAAAACATTTAGGCTTTTTAAGAAGCAATAAACACATAATATCATTTGAATAAACAAATCAAATGGTGAAGTGAATCAAATGACTCCACTTTTAACTTCTCAAATTAAATAACAAAAATATCAATAGTTAACTAATACACTATTCATATCTAGTACGCATTCAACACATAGTTAACGCATCTACTGCCCCCAGAGTCCAGACAACCTTGTTCGAAGCATATGCAATTTACTGTATCCACTTGCCCCGTTAGCACTTTTAACAACAAGCAATATTTCTAGTTATCAAGTATCATAAGTACACAGTCGAGGCACTCATGGGCATTGCACTTTTAGAGAAGAACGAACATGCAAAAGTGCAACGAATAGTTTAAAAATGTACAAGCTTTTCAAAAAATAACAAACATCTGATAATGAGCACAAATAGAACCAAACACTCACCTAAGGTTTCATAAATTAAGTATGCATTCACTACTTGCATACCCAGTTTCTCTCTAACATATGTTTGCACAATTTGCATTTAATGGATTTAGCATGTATTCAGTGTTTGAGTACCCATAACCCCAACGTCAAAGTCCCCATAATTTGCATGTACTCATTAAATATTTTGCAGAATACAAAATGACCTCCTATTTTCTTAATTTACTTTAACAAATGAATCATTGAGCTTTTGTTGTAACAGAAAGTAATTGAAGTCGATTCGGTAATGAAGTATCCAAAATTCAAATGCAATAATTGCAATAATAGATTAAGCCATAATACACTTATATTTAGAAGTTATACTAGTGGGTTTTAAGGTTTGTGAAGCGAGAAAAGAGAAAATTAAGCATAGTGTAACATATAAGAGAAAACATGTTGATTGTAAAGTGATAGATGCTAGAATTTCTAATCCATATAACATGAAATATTGTCATATAGGCTAAATGTAGAAACCCCAGTTTCCCCTTTTTCTGTCTCTGATTGTTTTTTTGAAGGTTTTCTGACGTTTTAGGTTTTTTTGCAAATTTTTGTGTTTTTGATGCAATAATTGAAAGGTACGATTTTTACAATAAATTGAAATAAATTCAATAAAAATAAAATAGCTTTGGAAATAGATGAATAAGGATGCCAGTATCTTTATTTGACTTTCTCAACTGATTACACAAATACCCAGATACATGCAATGAGCAAAAACAATGAATTTTTAATATGAAAAGAACCTGGTATTTGCTGCTAATGAAGTACAGAATTGTACGGCTTCAATAAATACTCCTCTTCTCCCACTGCCTGATGTCTGCAGGTGACTCCAGCAAGGTTGGTGCCTCAAATGAAGAAGGTTTGATGCACAATAGATAGGCGTTTCTTTTAGGAAGAAGAAACACGTGTTTTGGAGGAGGTACGGCCTGACTGAAATGTACGGCCTGCTGCTGTATTAAATGCAATCTGTACGGCTTCACCAAATTCAATATTTGAGTCTCTATAAAGGGCGCCTTGATGAATAGATGATCTCTGAATACCAAACACTGAAGAATCTCTGACAATATTAATTTCTCTGAAGCTCTGTAGTTTACTCTGAATGAGAAAACCTCTGTGGCAATAGATCAAGTGATATTGCACACTCTCTGAATTGCTTTCCGTGGAGATGGCTCGTTCCCCAAGGAATTCGAACGCGAAACCCTAAAGTCTCAGGCTCAGATCAAAGTTGATCAGTTTCAATTCTCAATAATCACATAATGGCACAAATCCCAATGCAAAACCCTCTTAAGGCTGAAAAGTGCGATTTCCTTGAAAATAGGGTTTTAATTAATATTTGACTTTTAATTTTCTTATTTCTCCATAGTTCTCCGTCAAATATTTAAATCATAAATTAAATGTCAAACTGGCCCCCTTTAATGATGGCGCACCCCTCAGTGAGAAATCACTTAAGTTATAATCTTAAATTATAACTTTATATTATAAACATTAAATAATTAATATTTAATTAATGTCATTAAATATTAATATCTTCCTCGTTTCTAACCCGATGACTGATCCGTCTGATGCTGACGAACTCTGAAGTGATTCCTGATGCCGCCAAAGCCATACTGCTAAAAATAGCAGTGGTCCCACACTGCCTGCCAGGAACTGCTAAAAATAGCAATTCTGCAAATAGTCTCCGATCGAGCCAGAACGAAAGACAACTGATCAAACTCCGCTGACTGAAGCTGAGCCAAGCTCCGAAGTGACCCTCTATCTAGTCTATCGGCCTACGAGGGTCGTGTGATAGGCCAATCCTGTCCTTTGAGAGATGTCACTGAGAAGGGGACATGGCAGTCCGCCCCTCCTGAAATTGCTTGTCCTCAAGCAATCTCAATGCCGGATGCTGCAGAATCTCCTTGCTCTCCCATGTCGCATCCTCAACTGGCAAATCTCTCCATTTTACGATAGTCCTCGGGACATGGACACTAAGATCAACTTTCCCTCATCATCTAAGGGAGGTACTTAACGCATAGTGACACATGAAAACGTTGGTACCCTGCTCTCGATGAAGCTCAAGCTCGTAAGCCACCTCGCCAACTCTCCTCGGATGGACCGTAATATCACCCACTCTTCCTAAGAGTGGTGATTGGCATGAGGTAAACCATGTCACCAACCTCGAAATGCCTCTCCGCCCTCTTCTGTGTTGCCTTTGCAATATTCTCCTTGAGAGCCCTCATAGTGTCCTGACTCTCCTGCAATCTCCTGCACTCGGCACTCTGTCGCTCAGTAGCAAATCTAGGAAACTCGGCGCCTCATACCCATACGCCATGAAGGGTGACATCTGAATGGTCATATGGAATGTCGAGTTATAGCAATACTCACACAAGTGTATCCATTTGACCCATAATTGCAATAAGATATCCTTCCACCCACTTATTCACTATCTGTAAATTGAGCACAAAAACAAGTATTTGTAACCCATGAAGTAATATCTCACTAAAGAACACCTCGCCATTATTAAGTTGGTGATCGGAAGAAGTGGGATTGTAGATCCACAACCATATATGCAATCATGGGCTTTAGGCAAGCCCGTGATAAATCCATCGACAGGCATTCCCAGTCAGCCGAGTAACAAACAGGGCACTGCACATACTGAAGAACATCTCTTTGAGACCTTTCCATGTGAACCTCTCCCGTATCTGCCTGTCCGGGATGTCCTGCTGTGGGAATATCATGAAAGGCTCGCATAACCATGTTCTTCACCTCAATCAGAAATATCCTGTGCTGAAATGATCAACATTCAAAGTGTGTTGTATCAACTGCTGATCCCTCAACAATACAGGCCCAACTGTCCTTGGCATACTCTGCCACTATCAAATGCCTCCAATCCTCTGAAATCTGAACCATAGTGCATTCCGTGAAAGTGCATCTGCCACTACGTTCTTTTGATATATGAAATATCAAAGTCATAAGTTTTGGAAGAGATCCCAGGCAAGAGTGCAATGTTTGCATTTTGCCAAGGCATGCGAGCATCTCCTTATCATATATATTGTACTGAACTCTCATAAACTATGGATTTTTTGCATCTTGTAAAGTCATTGGTCATCAACTCCTTGAACTTCACAAAACACTCCTGTGCCTCAGAAGTCCAAACAAAGCCCCCTTTTTCATCAAGTCTGTCAATGTCGTGAATAGCCATTCACAGGTAGAATCCACACAAACCGAGAAACCCTCTCAACTGCGTCAGGTTCGCCGGTGTGGGCCAATCAACAATGGCGCGGATCTTTTCAGGATCCATGCGCACTCCATCTGCACTGATAATATGACCAAGATATAACAATTCGGTCATTGTCACACTTGGACTCCTTGGCGTACAAGGACTCCTTCTCCAAAATGCTCAACACTGTCTCCAAGTGTGCCAAGTGCTCCTGCCAAGTCCGACTGTAGATCAAGATGTCATCGAAGAAAACCAACACAAACCTCCTCAGCAATGCATGAAATACTCTGTTCATCGTCGACTGAAAAGTGGCTGGTGCGTTAGTGAGCCCAAATGGCATCACTACGAACTCGAAGTGCCCACAATGACATCTGAAGGCTGTCTTCTATGTCCTGCTCACGGACTCTAATCTGATGATAACCCGACCGTAAATCAATCTTCGTGAAATAACAGCACCATGGAGCTCATCAATAAGCTCATCTATCCTCGGTATCGGGTATCTATTTTTAATTGTCCTCTTATTCAGGACCCTGTAATCAATGCACATGCGCAACGTTCCATCCTTCTTCTTCACCAATACAACAGAAGAGGCGAACGGTGATTTGCTCGGTCTAATATGACCCATAGCAAGTAACTCCTTTATAGTCTTCTCAATCTCATCCTTCAATCTTTTCGGATGCCTGTAAGGAGTTATCATGACGGGTTTTGCACCCTCCTCGCTCAATCCTGTCCTCTGAGAGATGTCACTGAGAAGGGGACATGACACTAAACAACTAGGAACTTAAGCATAACATAAAAGGGACATGTGCCACTTGGTGCAATATCAGGTAGATTTGCAGGTGCCTGTGTTTATTCCTCATCTGCAATACAATTGATAGAATTAGTACGGGAGCCATAGTTCTACGTAATTTTAAACATTTTTTGTAAATTGAGCACAAAAACAAGTATTTGTATTAGTATTATTTTGTACCTTGTAGTAGCATATGATGTTCATTTAGTCAGGAAAATGGCTTTTGTGATCACTTGTCTTGGTTGAGCTTGAAATGACCTTTGACAACAAAGTTTTGTAGTGCAAACACAACAGTTGATTTGTCATTGACATAGTCTTTGTATTTTATGTTTTGGAAGGCCCAGGCAAGAGTTGTTGCATGACACGATTTTCAACTGAACAATGGATTTTTTTCTTGTCATTTGTTATGATGATAGTTTAAGGATGGAGTAAGTATATATAACTAACTTGTATGTCACATTGGTTGTAGTGAACACCGTTCTCTTGCAGCATTCCATAACTGTAGAATCTGTAATTATATATTGGACAAAAAGCTTCAAATGGATTTGAAAGTGTGTTTGTTTCCCTTAATGTCCTTGAAACCTGAAACATGTAAACGTATAATGTTACAAGCATGAGTATGAAAGAAATTGTCTGAGAGAGCAACAAGATATTTCAAAATTTGTCATAAATGTTGATTGCATCAATGCAGTTAGCTTTTCCATTGTTCTTTTGTTGTTTAATTTGCAAATAAATGTTGACTGGCCTGTATGGAATATGTTCTTTTCATATGCAATTTTTAGGATATTTTTAAAAAGAATTGTTGGAGTTTTGTTCCTGAAAAGTTGTTGTGTTATCTGCAAGTACTGTTGTTCATGAGATGAATGCAGTCGCAGCTGCGTGGTAAAGAGAAACTTAGTTATTGTCACAAAAAAAATTAATAGAGGCCAAGATGGTATAGAAATGGGTTAAAATGGATTAGTGGCATATAGTATCTAGAGATTAGTACCTGTGCTATGTCGGATTTTGCTCTGCCATCTTTGATATCAATAGCATATTGGCTACCAACTCTATTAGCAACAACAACTAAAGCACCTATTGTTCCAGTTGAATTTTGATCTGTGATTGCTAGTAACTAGCTTATAGTTGTATCTGGAATGAAGTAATAGTCTTTAGAAAATCGAGGCATGCTTTCAATTGTGCTAGTGTCTGTCAATATTAATATGCAACCACAGTCCCCTTTGTCATCAAGTTTTTTACATGCAATTTGGAAACCTAATATTGAGACTCCTATTCCTAGAATTATCTTGTGCTGATGTTGCTATACAATGTTTCCACTGATATTTAGTGTAATTGTCATTTATGCTTTGAGGTATGTGAGATCTACACGCAGTACCTCATTTGTTTCATTATCTTTGTCAAATGTTGTCTTGTAGATGACAAGAATGTCACCTTTGAATGTGTTGGCAACTTTTTTCGCATTAAGTCTTCAATTGATATTGACTTGTTAACTTTTGTTCTGAAACAACAGAGGAAAATGTAAATCTTATATGTAGATGATGGAAGCATGCATATGATAGGACTAATAAAATAAGTTGTTTACTATTTGCTTGTGTCTTTTTCCATGTGTTGCATTTGATGTGTTGGTCTTTTTGTTTGTTCCATCATTTGTCTACAAAGCAATTATATAGCATTAGAGAGTACATTGGACTATGTGTTGGTCATATATGCTTATGTTTGTTTATAGTAATGCATTTTCCTAGGGTTTGCATGATGAAACAGTATAAAGTATAATAGGAATTTGGCTAGTTTGTTAAAGTGCAACTACTTTCTTTTTGACATCGTTGTCCAAATACATGTGCGTATGTAGAGGGGGTTCAATAGCCATTGAGTAGAAAACATGTTTTTCCAAAAGCCAAATACACCAGTTTGTATGAGTCAAACCCAAACAAAAAGCTTGAATACAATGAAGGGTTTTAATCTAAATTTAGTCTTGTTTTTTGTTTGGTTCAGCTCATTCAGGCTCAGTGCATTACTTTTCTTCAATAGCGTTTTTGGTGCCTTGCCACAACAGTCCTTGTTCTCTTAACACTTGTCTCAAATAGTTGCACGCAACACTTCCCTGAAAGAAGGATTTTATTATATAGAAGTAATCGACATTTATATTTTTATACATATATATATGCACATACATATTCCATTATATATATAGTTATAGAAATTTATGTATATAAGAACCTATAACTGATTGGCCAATAGTACTTGTAAAGAATCAAAGAAATCTAGTTTCAAACATTTAATTTGAATGTGCCTATTGCATATTCATAGTTATAAATGCCTATTATTTCTATATTCTTGTATCTTGTTTTCATTTTGAATATAAAATCTTGAGTACTTTGCACATATGTACAATACAACAAACTTGATATTTTGCATACTTGTCAAAGTGTTTCATTGGAGAAAGAGAAAGACAATGATCAAAGAATCTGACTTGCAATTTTCTTGTTCAACAATTGACTATATTTGTGCCAGTGTAGATATTTGTCTCCTAGCAAAATTCTAAACATTGGTCCTATTATGGAGACATTTTAGACAAATAAGCATAGTGGTTGACATGCTAAATGCAATTCATAGACATAAAGCAATTAATGCTCATAAGAATATTGTAACAAATGTGGACTTGAAACAAATTTATTCATTTACTAATGCATAAGAGTATACTTGGTTTTTCATTTTTCTTTAAATAAATTAGGAAAATAGGGGGACATAATATATAATGGCAAATATTTAAGCGAGGGATGCATGTGGCACAAGGTTTTTGGTGGTGGGTTGGTTAGTCATGAAGAAGTGAATACATGTGTGATGCATTAAATGCAAATGTCATGGGGTGTGTTGGGTAGCTAGTGTGAATGCAAGTACACAATACATAGTTGATTCATGAAATATGAAGTGAGTGTTGATTTTTTCTTATTGTTTGTTTATTCTTTGTTCAAAAGCTTTGTTGTTTTTGGCCATGTGGTGTTGTCCTAGATAGCTAACATACTCCATAATGCTTAAATGAGATAGGATCCATAGGAACGGTGTGCAACTAGTGAGTGGCTTGTTTGTCTGTTTTTGATACTTGATAAGTGGAAGCGTTATAGGGAAAAGTGAATGGTTTGAATAGGGTCTTATGGACTGCTTGTGCATTGAAAGCATTGACTGTATGTTAATTGCTCAAGACTGGCCATTGGTTTGCCACCAAAGCTTGTAAAGCAATTTGTGCAAGATGTATTGGAGGACTTGTGGGCACATAGGCAGTGAATCAATAGTGTTTGTTGAAAGGATTATTTGTTTTTGGTTGACAATTGTGCTTGTGCATGTTCGTAATTCTATAGAACTATGTTGCTGATAAGTGGCTTTGCTGTTGGTTTATGATATTTGGTAACTATAAGTATTTGTTGTTGTTACAAGGGGGAAGGGGGCAAGTTGAGGCAAGTGAGTAGCATTGAATGCATTGACCATATGTTCATTGCTTGAGTGATCAGTAACCTATTAGCACCTATTTTGAAAAGCAAATCTAGCAACTGCAATAGTAGGTTGCTTGTCGAAAAAAAATAGTTCCATGTTTGTGGATTAGATAACATGGTATTCATTTAGTATGCCCATCTATTCATTTGGAAAGTTAATTTCTTATAAGGTGCTTTTGCTTTGTTTTTATAACTCTATAAATACATAATTTTTAGGCACATTGGAACGTTTGAAATTTATTCCAAAGAAAAGGCAACAACGATGCAAGAATCTAGTGTTCCAATTATTTGTTGAACAATCAAGTATATATCTAGCCATATAGATAGTTGCTCTCAACTGTAATTGTAGATAGTGGTTCTTGTTACAAGTAGAAAATAGAAAAATGAGCAGAGTCCATGGTATAGGCAATGAACATGTGGTCGATGCATTGAGTGCCTATGAATTCATTTTCCTAAAATCAAATAAGTGAAATAGACCACTGCAATAAATTTTTAGAAACATTTAGAGATAGAATTGAAATTTCACAAGCTTTGCTTGCATGCTAGTGCCTATTGTAACAATAGATTTTTGTAGTAACTACAATCTACTAGATATTGGGATTGGTTCCTATCACTGATACCAGTATATCATTTTACCTAAAAGTAACTTGATAGAAAGAAAAAAATAGTTTCATGTTTATGAATCACATGACATGTCATACATTATGCCCATTCGTCTCTATGGGAATTCAGATTCTTGAACAAGCATTCTCCTTTATTGTTTATAATTCTTTCAATACTAATTCTAAGATACATTGGAAGAAATAAATTTCATTGTAAACAAGGTGGGAGAATAGTACAAGAATCTGACCTTAAAGCCTATTGTTAATGACCCAAGTTGATTTGCAATGGATAAGATTTGTGCCCTACACTTCAATTGTAAGAGACAACTCCTGTGACAAGTAGAATGCAAAAATATCAGCACATAACATAATGTTGGTTTGCAATGAGTTACAACTATTTTCAAAAATTTATTATGTGCTTCAATTGTGCTAATTTGCTTATAAGCAAATAAATATTAAAGCCACTGCAATAAATGGCAAAATAGACAACAAAAAATATATTTCAAATTATACAGTGGAGTCAGTGTTCATGATAAAATATTGGATATGGATTGCATATGACATGTTTGCAATCATGCATTATTTTGATTGCAAAAGTAACTTGTGTTTGCCAAAAAAATAGTTTTGTGTTATACAGACAATGCAAGCTTTAAAATTCATTGGAAAGAAAAGAAAAGAATGATAGAAGAATCTGACCTTCTAGTTTGGTGTTCAAAAGTGTGAATATTAACAATGCAATAAATCTTTGTATTTGGCTTCAGTTTAAAGCAATGGTGCCCGTGAAAGTGACAAATTAAACAAATGAGCATACTGCATGGCACATAATATGTTATTCATAAACAAAAAAAATTGAATCACATGAAAAAAATTGTAAACAAAAAAAAGAGTAATGCAATAAATTTTGCAAAGTGATGGCTACCCAAGCAATGAATACATAGTTGATGCATTATAGGTGCACACAGTTCACAAAACTAGCATATAGTAAATATTCATAAAAATTAAACACATAAACATATAATAAAATTTGCAAAAAAATAGACAAAAGTGTCAATTTTTTGAAAACGTTAAAGACATTAAATATAAATTTTGCAACTAGTACAATGAAGAAACCAATTCAAGGGTACAAATTGTTGTTACAAGTTTTTAAGATACTAATAGAATTTTAGGTAAGCATGAATATGCTCGAAGCTCAAATCTATATATGCATTTCACTTGAACCGGTTTCTTTATTTGACTGGGTTATTTTCTGTGAATTTTGTTTGTAAGTAATTTGACATAGATTCATGTTCACATATAAACAAAATTTGTCAAAGATTAAAAAAATGGATAGTGTTGTCTCAACGTATAAGAGCAATAACATAATTGTCTAGCACTATAATCAATGTTGGGATCAATGTTGAATATCACATTTAATATTTACAACCTATTAAACATATGAACGTTGTTTACATGTAATCTCAGAAACATAGACATTTGTATACTGGAAATATAAAATGACATATGACATGAAGTAGTTGAAGACAAAAAGCAGGTTGCTATTGCAATAGACAGATAATAAACTGCTTGTTTCTTTTTCAATTGGTTGGACCAGGTCTATTATTCATGCTTGTTAAAGTAAATTAGGAGAATAAGGGGGCAATATATATTTTGCAAACATTTAATCATTGGATTAATAAACTGTTGACATTAGTACTAAATCAATCTTTCTTTTGCAAATGTCATTTATCTTTAAAACAATAAAACATTTTTGTCTATCTCAACATTGTACATAGAATTTGGAGGTCATATTCTTATGCATTAATCAAAGGAAAAATATCTTTGCAGTCTATACTCTCACACGTTTACATGTAACATTCTTTCAATTCTTACTATATATGCACTCAATCAACACGTGGAATGTATGCACTGCACGGAGGCATAGAAAAGCACTCCCATTTATACCCATTCACTATTAACATATTATAAGGTATTGTGATTGCTCTATACCAACAACTTGAGCTTATTGTTGTAGGTGCGCCTTTCAATGATATAAGTTGAACATGCAACACTACAACAAAGAGCTAAAAAACCCACAAGCTTTTGAACAAATGATAAACAAATGAGAATAACCACAAACAAAACCCAACACTCCCCTAACAATTTATGAAGTAACCATGCATATCTACCACATACGAAAGCGCAGCGAAGAGCTAGAAAACCTGTAAGGTTTTTAACAAGCTACAATAAAATGAGAATAAGCATAAACAAAATCCAACACTCGCCTAAGATTTTATGAATTACTTTTGTGTTCACCTCATGTGTACCCATAAAGTTATGAAGTATCATAAACGCACAGCCTAGCCATTGACTAGTAGTCCACTTGTATGCAACAACGAACATGCAAAAGCACATCCAAAAGCTTAAAACCCAACAAGATTCTTAACAAGTGATGCACACAAACAAGATTAAGCATAAACAAAACGCAACATTCACCTAAGATTTCATGAATTAGCTATGCATTCATTGCACGTGCACCCACATGTAAAAACTCAACGAAGAGCGAAAAACCCCTAAAGGTTTTGAACAAATGATAATGAAATGAGAAAAAGCACAAAAAAATCCAACATTTGATTGGGATTTTGTAAATTAGCTATCCATTTACTGCATGTGTGCCCATGGTCTACAAGACATTGCTCAAAGCATTCAATTTTCCATGTAATTCTTTTAGTCATCAAGTATACAAAACAAATAGATGAGCTACTGAGTAGTTGAACAATGTTCCTACGACTCCACCCTCAACCAAGCACCACAGAGAATGACAAACGTCAAAGAGATTAGCTCACAACCGGGAACACCCAAGCTTCCGAACAAATAATTAGTGAACAATAAGCAAATGTGCATTTACTGCATGTGCACTGACAGTCCACAAGACATTGGTCCAACTACTCAGTTTTCCTTGTAATGCATTTAGTTTTCAAGTATGAAAAATAAATAGACAAGCCAATTACGACTTCCACATTGGTAGCATTATATAGAATGCCAAACATCATTCTTTGCCTATGTTCGCACCAACTATCCAACACATATTGCGAGTTTTGCATTCAATGCATTAAACATTTGTTCACTCTTGCAGTCCCAACCAGCCGACCACGAAAACTCATACTACATGTATTCACCGACTAATTTTTTTCCAAAGCATTCACTTGATAAAAAAAAGAATTGAACACAACACACATGTTTACTTTTTCATTCATTGCATTTGCTTTGAGGTCCTGCACATACTAAACTAATGGGCCAGTTGTTGTTGTGCCCTCAGCACACATGCCCCGTTATTGAATGGGGACCCTCTCTTTTTCTACCTCGTCAAGTTGTTTTGTCATTGCCTCATTTGTCATGCCCCCCATTTTGGTGTCCTAGATGGTCAGTGTATCCTCAAAGTCTCATCTTAAGTTGACCACGCCTAATCCCCTCAAAATTTTCTAAGTCTTGGGCCTTCACGGAGTTCCTTAGCAGTTTTCCCCTGTCAATGTCCTTGGAATCTCCCAAGCCCGACCCCTTAGGTTTCCCATTGCGGGTTTCCCTTCGGTGCTTTCCATTTTGAATGGCTAAGTGACTCCATCTTTCTGTGCCTCGGGTTCCAATTAGTCGTCTGTCGTGCCTTGATGCCTTTGTGGCCAAGTTTAAATTGCACTGCCTCGAGACCCTTCGGACCCCTCCCTCCGAAGTGCTCCTGCTGGACTTCTATTGCCCTTCGCTGTCCCCGACAGCCATCCTTCCAGAGCCTTCCACGACCCGTGACCCGGGTCTTCAACCGCCGTCCTCACAAAGTTGTGTTGGAAAAGGGCCATCCTTCGTGTACCTTAGACCCGGTTAGTTGGAATTCTCTGCCTGTGCGCCATTGTGAGTTCTCCATTCGACGATGACCACTAGCTGACATCTTTCCAGCTTCTGAGTCCTGAACCTCCCACCATCATCTGGGATTTAAACTCACCTACTCTCTCGTTCTCCGTACGGGCATTTATGGGCATATTAAATGTTGATTAAAGGTATAAATATCTCAGTTGACCTGTCATTTTCACAATGTTAGGATAGCTAGTGGAGTTCGATGCAATTTCTGAGAAGTCAAGTGCCTTTGATGCCCGCCGCCCTTGTGCCCACCGCCCTCATTTTCCAATCCTTCGTGGATTTCACATTTGCCTTCACTGGGTTCTTGAGGTAGGTTTGCTGCCCACCCCTCCTCATGGTTTTTGTGATTTTTGCATTTAAACGGTGGATAAAACAAGTTTAAAATACATTCATTTGATAGAGAAAGGCCAAACCTAAAAAACCCATGTGATGGAATTGCTAAGAAACCTCCAAAACATCACAAAATCTAAATCTGAAACTTTACCCTCTCGGCGTCGTTCTTCGCGCAGAGCACTCGCACCCTCTGGGTCCAAATCCTCCTGCCACCATCTAGAAAACATCAAAATTTGCCTAACTTTGAAATGACCAAAAATTGATTCCCCGGACCCATGACCCCAGATCGCCTTCGGTGGATCGCCATTAGGACTTCAAACAAATTTGAAATGTTAGCCTCCCTCCATGCTTCTCGAGCTCGCTCCCTCGGGATTTCACCCCAAGGATTCCACGTGATGTTTTTCATTTCGAACGGCATATTTGCCCCGTCTGCCTGAGCCTCAGAGTCTGCCTTGCCTTCTATCGTCTGAGTTAAGCAAACAAAGTGAAATGGCCCCTTGTGCCTTTGGGCCCCGGTTCGCAGAATTACGTCCACGAACTTCCATAGCAACTTCATCGTTTCCAAACGGTCATCAGACAACTACCTTTTTTCCTTCTGGGTCTTGAGCCTCCATTTTCCGCAAGGATGGAATGATGAAACTCAAACGCCTTTGCCTTCACAAGGGCCATTTCGTCAGAGTTTTTCCCACGAAGCTTTGTCTTGCCTTTGTTGATTCTAATGGAAAAGTCAACCCGTCCTTCCAACCTTCGAAGCTTGCCCCTCTAATCACTAGGAAAAACTTAATGAAGAATTCATGAAGCCAAACATTATGCCGGGTCTAATCCACTGGGCCACTCCTGCTAGACTTCCGCTCAACACCAGCTGTTTTCAAACGATAATTCGTTGATGGCCTCCCAGCCCTTGAAACCCGAATGCTTAAAAGTTTAAGAGGTGCATTGACCACCCTTTAGCCTCCCGAGTCCCAAACCCCAGAACTCCGACCCCGAAATTTTGTTTCCCCCTGGCCATCCCAAATGGCAAAACCCTAATAGTTTTCCTGCCTTGCACCTCCAAATGCTCCAATAGGGATCTAAATGACCTTCAAATTGAAAACCAATCTCGACCCACGTGCTTGAATTTGACCTTCTCCTGCATGATCCTTTCAAACCATCAAAATTTGAAGCTGAGAGAAACCACCTGGATTGCCTTGCCCTATTCGCCATTCAAGACAACAATCCTACTAGGGATGTTCGGCCCCCTAGGCTCAGATTGTCCAAATTCCCTCCAGTGAACTACTTACGACATCTTGAAGTAAACGTTTGATTTCATGAATGATATATTGTCTAATTGGACTTCATCTACGGGGATTTTGGCTGACATTGATGTCTTTAAGCTTAATTGTACTAATCATCCCTTTATCTGCAAGATATATGGAATCGGCTGCAGGACCCTCATGGGTAGTTGCAGAGAAAGACAAAGGGAAGAAATCAGGCAAAGTTCCTCATGGGAAGGAGAAGAAAGACCAAATGAAATACCAATTCCAGGGGGAACCTTTGCACTCAAAGGTCATTACAGACTGGAAAAAAATCACTGACACCAATATCGGGCAAGTTGATATTGATGAATTCAAGCAAAGGGTTAGGGTCAACTAGACCATGGAGAATGCAAGATTGATAAGAAGCAGCGAAATTTCTAAGTTTGTGTGCTTTCCTCCATCCCTCGTCACTCCCTAACTGGTCATGGCATGTAGGAAGGCACATCAACCAAAGACTCGAACAATAGTTGATAAGGAAGGAAACATTCTAGCTTATATGTCTAGTGAGGCAAAAACAAAGACCTTCCACATCCCTACCTTCGTGGAGATGGAATCACCAACAATAAAGGAATGCAAAGCAATGTGGGACGAGGACCCAGGGGATTGTAAAAAACTCATAAACCAATTCTGGCTCAAAGAGAAGTGGGGCAGTGCTACGAAAGTTCCTTAAGAACTTTTTTCGCAACAACTTTCACGAGGATTATCATGATTTGGTGACTTTGTTGAGCAAAGTGATGGACCTTCCCATTGATGCGTATTTTTAGGAGTGGATGGTATATTTTGTAGAGCAGATTCTCCGCGAAAAGGAGGATGTCACCACAAACGCCTCATTCTACTGGGGGGAATAATAAGCAACTGCTTCCACAAGTAGTTTATGAATGTCAAGAAGACCTCTAAATTCTACATGACCTTCTACCTTGTTTACTCACTGGCTGAGCAGTGGCAATACAACAGACTATTCAGGGCACTTGATGAAGAATCTGGGCTAAAGCTAAAAGTTTATGATAGATACCCCCAGCTCTAGTTCAGGAATTTTAAGAAGGATTATTGCAGGGTGAATGACACCTTCGTGGGTCACATCATCAGACTGCTTGGAGGGGATTTTGAAAAAACAATTTCTCACAGTGCTCGGGCATTCCTAAAACAATAAACCTTCTTATTTATTCAATACCCTAAGTTCACCTACATTGGTGCTCAAGGTTACATAGAGAGACCAAATAAGCTACCCGATATCCCAACTACCGAATTATATTGCTAGAACTCTCTTGGTAGCTACGACATGTGCATACCCTTCTCAGTAGCAAGCATTTGGCGGGGATCCCTTATCCTCTTTCTTTTGGCCAAGGGATGTACAAGCTACAAACCTCTCAATGTGCAGGGAACTCAGAGAAGGAGCTAGCAGAATATCATTTTTTCCTGCACTCTACTCACCCATGGATGGACCTATATGGGCACATAAGGAAAGCACTAGGACTAGAGTACGCCCATTTGCATCACATAGAAGACTTCTGGGCAAATTGCAAAGATGATAAGGAGGTACATGGGAGGTAATACATGCGAATGATTGTGTACTTTGTGAAACGGGTGAATATATTTCCTCTACCTGACCAAGTTGAAGAAGATGAAAGCACTGTAATGGATCCCAGGTACAATGCAGTCGCCAACTTGCCAATACTAGTAATAGATTGGGATGAACAAAAGGTCGATGACCTCAATATTATAACCAAGCCCATTGAGGCTCGCACCAAGGAATGGTTCAATGGACAAGTGGCTCGGTTGAAGCAACAAGGGGTTGTCTTAACATATGAAGGGCTCAAAAATGATCCTAGTGCAACAGATGATGATGCTGCTACAACCTCAATAGGAGAGACATCCAGATCCCCTCTGCTCATGAGATTGAAGAAAAGGAAGGATACTGATGAGCAGCAGCCTAACCCGAGGGTGTATGCTAGAAAGGCCTTGGAGGGCAAGTCCTCCAAGAGACATAAGGGCTCAGGTGACACCACTACAGTGCCCAGTATATAGGAAGATCCACTCCGTGAGGGGGAAGATATGGAGGTTGATCCACCTAAGTCTCTGTTGGTTGCCTCTGCTGCTATTGCCCTTCCATCCATCTCGCAGGCTATGGTTGCTACCTCTCCACCTGCGGTGGACATCTCGGTCCACCTTGCCTCTTCTCCACCAATTGGGCAAGTTGTGATGATTGAATCTTCTTTGGCCATGACTTCTCCGCTTTCCTCTACCTCCATGTCTCCCACCACATTGCTTTAACTGACAACAACAACAATACCAATGCCAACGCTCACACTACTGGAAGCATTCTCATGGCACATGAAGAATGTCCCTTCCAAGATTTTTGAGGTGTTGTCAAATCCTGCTATCCAGGATGCCCTAGCACAAGTTCTAGCCAACATCCCTCCCTCAAAACCTCCAATGGAACTGCCAACAATGGATGCCATGATGCAAATCTCCAAGGAATGGGAGAGGTGAGAGATGGAAACTTCAAAGGCGTTAGAGGAGGAAGTAGATGAGTACCATGAGCATCCAGAATATGAGCATGTACAAATTGACAAGGTGGTCCGTGAAGAAGAAACATGATCTTCTGAAAGTGGAGATGAAGAAGAGGATGTCGTTGGAAAAATTATTGTGCAAACTTTTGATCTAGACTTTGAAGAAGAGCTGGCCTGACAATTGAAGGATGTTGGAGAAGAGGTAGAAAAGTCACCTCCTGGAGAATAAAGGCAAGAAGATGATAAGACTAAAGAAAATGTGAAACTTCCTACAAGGGAATAGCAGGAAGATGTGTCACCTCCTCACAAAAAGGAAGAGAACATAGAAGAAGACAAACCTGAAGGTGAGGTTAAAACTAACAAAAGCCTCAAAATTGAGCAGCTTGAGGGGTGTGGGCCTGAAGATGAGTAGGATGATGAAAAGTAAGAATAGGTTGAGAGGGAAGAAGGTCCCAAAGAATGCATACCCACCAAGTCCCCAATCAAGTGCATAACATTCACCTGAGACTCCGATGAAGAAGGGGAAGACACTAGGGTGGAGAAGGAGGCTTCTAAAGATGAGGAAATTGAAGTCATAAGGGATGAAGAAGAGGATGACAGTGAATTTACTAAAGAAAAGGCTCAGATGCCCGATTGGCTAGAAAGACAACTTGAGAAGAAAGCTCCCGCCCCGAGATATCTAAGAGTGAGATTGGAAGCTATCTTGGCTAGGGCATAGATCACTACCAAGAAGGATAAGAAGCCTAAGGTCAGGTCAAAGGTAACAATGGACACCTCTGGATCAAGGACCATCCAAATAGCCACACCCATAGTGGGAGAAGAAGGAATAAGTTATAATGTTTCTACTATTGACTTAGGAATGACAACAAGAGAACAAAAAATTGAGCACCTTCAAGAGTTCGTCGCTACCGTAGTGCATCTCATACAACAAGATAAGACTTTGAAAGAGGAACTTAAGGCACAGGTAGCTGATCTGACAACTTACATCCAATAATGGTCTTCAACGGTGGAAATGCCTACCACATCCTTGGCCCCGCCTCAATTACTGTCAAAAGAGAAAATAGACAAGCTTGAAAGGAGAAAGAACTTGGATAAGACCACATAAAGCTGGTTCTGATAGGTCTTGTATACTGGAAACATGGGCATCAGTCGTGTGGTTAGGACAACAAACAAGTTCTTAGATCTACAACAGTCTCTTGAGGGTACAAGAAAAATTTGCATTGACTTCCCAACGAGATATGAGTCCACCTACTCAAAGATTGAGGCTATCTTCAAACTACCAAGCGCGACGTGGGAAAAGGAGCTTGCATTCAAGAAGGATGATCATTGGCTAATGGATGTATGGAAGCGAGACTTTGAGAATAGGAAAGAAAGGTTGGATCAACTGCTCGATAAGGTGGATCCAGATATTGAATGGGTTAAAGAGATTAGGGCAGATTGCACCCGATACTTGAAGTTGATGACAGGGTATGACATGCCCGTCGTATAGATTGATCCAAAAAAGATAAAGCCCCATTTCCAGAAGAGGATGGAGGACCGAATGTCAGATGAGATAACAACCGATTTCATGAGTTTTTCCGCTTGGGCCTTCACCCAATTAGAGCTATTTAGAGACCACATTGCCAAGTATGATGAAGACTTGGAAAAGCTTTTAGACAACTCCAAAGAGTGGAGTTACCAATTGCTATGATCCGATATTTTGGAGGTCGACAAGCTCCAACCAGTAATTTTGAAGTTCATGGAATATGCAGCTTTGAAGAAGTAGGAAGGCAACCCTATTATTAATGAAGAATTCCTGACAGAGTAGCTACAACAAAAGGGAAATCAATAAAAGACAAAAATGCTATAGTGTTCTCACTAGAGGACAAAATAGGGATAAAGACAAAGTTGTATTTTAAATTGTAAAATATTGTGGGGTAGGTAGAACCTTAACTTGTAATGAATCTTGGCCATACAATGCAAACTAATCTCGGCCATTCATCCTACCTTTTGGCCACTATAAATAGGGGGTCTCCTTTCATTTTCAAGAGAGAGTTGAGTTGTTGTAATGACATGCAGCAAATTTTTTAATGGAAATACATTGAATTTGGTGCATTTTTTGAGTTTCTCCTTATGTTTCATGATTCAATCTCCCATAGTTAGATGTTTTAGTTAGATTTATATTGCTATTCTAGTTGGTTTTAGATTGCTTACATAGATTTGGTAATGTTGTTCTATGGTTATGAAAAGTTTTGCTGTGTAGATGCCTTCCAGTCTATACTTTTTGCTATTTGCTGCTGGTAAATGGTTGTGTGAAGTTAGTCTGGGCTAAAAATTGAAATTGCTTTAAAATTTTATCTTTATTCATGCATGTATATGGTGGATGAATGGTAAAATATCTGCAGACCTTGGAAGATAGCACAAATTTCATGATACTGTAGGTTTCTTGGTTAAGTGAAATCTTGTTTGAAGGTAGTTGTCCATAGTAGAACCTCCATGATCACTGTTCATAGTTAGTTGCAGATCTAGGAAACTCTCCTTCTCCCTGCTCTTTTTCCTTTTTTTAGAAACAACCTATGCTAAGGTTCATTGCACAATATAAAGCTAAAACTTAAATAAAACATTGGAGTTTTAGATCACTGTTCGAACCTGCAACAAGACACATATCAATTTTCATCCTAGAAACTTCAATTCATAAGATCCACTTTGCATCCAACTATGTAAGTCCACCTTGTGATTCCAACAAATCACATGAAAC
This sequence comes from Sequoia sempervirens, assembly GCA_007258455.2. Taxonomy (NCBI): domain Eukaryota; kingdom Viridiplantae; phylum Streptophyta; class Pinopsida; order Cupressales; family Cupressaceae; genus Sequoia; species Sequoia sempervirens. The sequence continues at coordinate 94,646,446 of VDFB02179234.1, forward strand.
AACTGAGATATTCCAAGCACTATCAAGACCTGACATTAGAGACCTTAAAGGATAGTGTTCTACAATCTGATTGTGGAAGATTGTCTTTCAAGAGAGGTAGTGTACCTACACACTACCTGTGTTGAGAAGTGCATAAAAACACCATCAACGGTTGCTTTGAAAGCAAGAATGGAACAATTTTTACATGTGAACATCTAACAGTATCGACTTGAATTTGTGAACCTTGTGAACAATATTTTACAAGTCAATTTCAAAAACTTACCAAGACTTTGTTAACTATTACTTAATATGTTGCTAGCTCTTGTACCAGCAAACATGTCGACCAATTTCATCTAGACACCAATGCTTTATGAGCTACATACTTGTTGGCCTCAACTGATACATGTCTATTAGCAATGTAGCATATGTTATTTGTTGCAATTACATGTCCTCGTAGTGCTTGTGATAGCAAGCAAAACTTGTAGTTGTAAAGTATAAAAAACAAGCATACAATCCACTTGCCAGTAGTGCATTTTTTGTAGAATGGAGAACATGGAAAGATTAAAACAGACTAGTTTTTAAATAAAGAATAGACAGACAAGTATGAGGAAAAATAAAGCCTAGACTGTCCCTGAGATTTCTTGAATCAATTATGCATTTATAGGTTCCATGCCCACAAGCTATCTAGCATATTGCAAACATTTTGCATTTAATAGATTAAACATTTATTGACTACTTGAGGATTAAATATTTTGCAGTATTTACAATGCCCCCCATTTCGTTAATTCACTTAAAGAAAAATGAATAGCAGTCTTGTTCCAAGCAATAGAAAAATAAAGAAAACATAATTTTCAAACATGAAAAATCTGTACTTAAATCACAATTATAGAAAGAATAGAAAACCATTATAAACAATACAATTTCACTCGCCAATCAACAATAAAAAAAATGAATTGCATAATTGCAATTGTAACTTGTAACTGTACAAAAAATAGTTTCATGTTGATGAATTACATCTATAGCATGCCATTCGCTATGCTCATTTGTCTATTTGGCAAGTTAGATTCTTGAACCAAGTTTCTCTCTTATTGTTTACAATTCTGCCAAGGCATAATTGTCAGGCACATTGGAAGACTTAAAATTCATTGCAAACAAGAGGGAAGAATGATACAAGAATCTGACCTCTAAGTTCCTTGTTCAACAACAAAAAATATTTTGCAACATTACAAATCTTCATGTCTTTCTCCAATCACAAACAATTTTCCCTGTTAGAAAGATAGAATTGGTAGATGAGCATAGTTCATGACATGCAATATGCTATTCATAGACATGAAACATAAAAGCATATGATAGAAATTTCCAAAAGAAAGGCAAACATGATAATTTTTTGCAACAATTTGAACATCACATTAAAATTTTGCAGGGTTCGCCAATAAGCAAATGACAACTTAAGCAATCCTAGACATTTGAAGTGAAGGAATAGGTCGCTATTGCTATTGTTTCATTTGCAACTCACAAAAAAAAACAAATTATCCTTTTTTCTAGTGGTTGGAGCAGGCCTATTATTCAACTTTGTTAAAGTAAATTAAGCAAATAGGATAACATTATATATGTTACAAATATATAATCACTAGATACAAATTGTGTCAGCTTTGGCAGGAGAATGATACATATTGAATCAGTGAATACATGGATAATTAATCAACTAGTAATAAGAAACAAATAGAATCATTTCCGCTTACACCTGTTGACCATTGACACATTACAAGGTATTACAATTTTTGCATACTAGTAGTCCAAGCGTATTGTTTTTCATGTGACTTTTCAATTAATATCTAAAGGTCTAGTTTAGCTTCAAAGCAGTTATTCATTTTAACTTTACTTTTAGTGGACTACTTTGTAATGACATGTTCTTTTCTAAATTGATAATAAACACAATTATTTATAATTAGTTTACTTAACTAAATCAATTTATAATGTAAAGTGTACAAGATTTGCACGTAGACGTGTGGGTACATAAGCTGTGAATGCATAGGTAGAGCATGAAATAGCATGGGAGTGATCAGTTTTACTTGTACCAATTTTTATTTGTTTATTGTCTGTTAACAAATTTGTCTGTTTCTAGCTCCAAGTTTGCCTATTCCATGTCTCATACACCTATAGATCCCTTCAATGCTCAAAAAGCTATAGAGTTTTGTTTGAACAACTATATGAATACCTTAGTTTTTTGTAATCAAATCACCAAGCATTAGCATTTACTTTGTAACAAAACATAGGAAATGCAGTAAACATTTTTGACACAAAAAGAACATTGGAAGGTGCATGGAGGAACATGAGTTTCCAATGTGTCAAAGAACCATGTATTGGGAGAGTTATGAACAATAAAGGAAAGTGTTGGTTCAAGAGTCTAATTTTGTGGATACATAAGCTCTCAATGCATAGGTGAAGCATGAAATTCTAGAGGACCAATTAGTTTTATTTTTTGTTTACAAAAATTCATTGCATTGTTTTGTTCCGCTTCGGTATCTATCATTTTGCTGGCAAAGCTGGCACAATTTGCATTTAGACATTAAATATTTGCATCAATCTACTTTTCTCTTCTTTGTTATGCTTTTGTTGTGAGCTCTTTTGTGTATACAATTATATCTTATGTTCTCTAACTTAAAACTTTTCGTTGTTTTTATTTTGCAGTTGACATCTTTTCCCTTTATATGCCAAGCAATACTTTATTTTGTTATGTTTTCGTTTAAATGGATTAGACTTCAGTGTTCTAGCTTTTTCGTATGTAATATATTAGCAACACAAAATATACATGTTTTTAAAGGGCAAGTTGCTATTCCATATATTAGATTTCAATTTGACATACTTACTTGGCCAACTTAATTTATTTGACAAATTTTATTATGTGTTTCTATTTCGCTTATTTGCTTATACAAAAAGAAATGGTAGACCTACTATATGCAATAGAGGGAGAGAGAGAGATTGTATATTTTTAGACATGTAAGGTTAAGTTGATACTTGATTGAGTTCTATCTGAGCTACTTTACCAGTCACTTAGTTTCTTTGGATAAATGAGCAATGATTAGCATTTGCTTTCTAACAAAACATACAAAATGCAAGGAACATTTTTAGTAGAAAGACAACATGAGGAATTGCGTTAAGAAACATGACTTTCCCATGTATCAAAGAACTATGGGTTGGAAGAGATATGAACAATAAAGGAGGATAGTGGTTGAAGACTACGACTTTCCACATAGTCAAATTCCCATAGTGAATGACATTCCATGTATTTCACAAACATTAAATTGCTATTTGCATAGAGCAATGAATGCATGTATAATGTATTAATTCCAAGCATTAAAAAATGTGGTGGACAACTAGTGGGTACACAAGCAATGAATGCATAGTTAATTGGATTTTACTGGTGCTTATTCTTGTTCATCTACTAGTTGTTCAAAAGCTTGTGTGTTTTGAGCTCTCTAGTCCTGTCTTTGATGTCTTCAGAATTCAAAACCTAGAGCTTCACTAAGATTTCATGAACTAGCTATGTATTCACTGCATGTGTACCCACATTACACAAGACATTTCCCAAAGTGTTTAGTTTTCCCGGTAACACTTCTAGTTGTCAACTACAAAAAAAAAGAAGACAAGCCACTCACCAGTTGCATACTTTATTTAGTTCTGTTTGAACTGCTTTATTACATGTTGGTACAGGCATACTTAATTCATGAAATCTTAGACGAGTGTTGGGTTTTGTTTGTGCTTAATCTCAGTTGGTAAAAACATTGTGGATTTTTTAGCTCTTGTTTGCGCTTTCACATATTCGTTATTCTAAAAAATTGTACTGCTGGTGAATGGCTTTGTTGTCTGTTTATAAAACTTGATATCTCTCTGACTACATATTCAATGGACACATAACTAATTCATGAAATCTTAGGAAACTATTGGGTTCTGTTTGTTCTTGTTCTCATTTCATTATAGTTTGTTGAAAAGCTTGTGGGTTTTTTACCTATTTCTTGCCTTTTTGCATATGGGTCCATGTGCAGTTTGACCATGACATTTTTGCAACGGGAAAAAATTAGACAAAATCAAACAATTTGCATAACTTTAACACACATTTCAAGAATCAAACTTCCTTGCAAACAAATCTACAAAAATATCTCATACTTTGATCTTCCATTCTATGCTTCAAGAACCAAATGTCTTTGTATCTCTACAAATCTTTGTCTCTACTCCAATTACAAAAAATGGTTCATGTTGCAAGGACAATGTTAACAAAATGCAGTGAATGCATTTACACTTAAGAAGATCTTGTCAACGTCAATTAGTTTTTTCACATGGTGTTTATTTTTGCAAGCTTCTAAATTAGGTTTTACCAAATACTATAAGTTCTTCTAGATTCAATTTCTAATACTTCACAATCCAATAACAACTCACCTCTATCGCATCCTCCAAAACTCAATTCTTATTAACCAAATTTCTTTTGCCTTTGAAACAATGAAACATTTCTTTTTTCCTGAACATTTGTCACAAAACTTGAAGACCATAATCTTAGGCATTCACCAAAGGCAAAAATTCTCCCTTGTCTATATTCTTACATGTATACACGTAACGCCCTTTCCATTTTCACTATATACATGCACACATCTGATGCCTAGAAGCTATCTACTGCATCAGAGCATAGAAAACGATTCCCATTTACAACTATTGGTCATTTAGACTTCACGAAGTACTGGAAATGGCCCAAACCACTAGTCTCAGGGTACTATTTTTTGGTGAGACTTCTCGGCTCGTTTGTCTATTTCCCATACTTGATTAGAACAAGCATTACAGGGGAAACACAACAGTTTGACCAAGGTCCTTTGAATTTTGTGTGTGAGATGTGTTGAAGGGTTGTTGTTAATAAACAATAAACAAACAACATGCAAATTGTATACACATAAAATCGGTCAAGACAATCAATTAATTAAATTCCAGTTATTTAATTAATAAATCTTTTATTTCATCTACTTATAAATAAATTTCAAATTTATTTATATAGTTCACACTCTTCTAATTCTTCAATCTAAAATCACATTCTTCTATTTTAATTAAATAAACAAATTCACATAGTTTGTTTTATTTAATTAATAATCTTTTCACTAAATTTAAATCCCAAATTTGAATTTAGGCACATGTCTACAACTTTTCCTCTTGCCACCTCATCAAGTGTCACATGTATTTAAATATGTCTAATATTTAAATTGCATTATCCTCAACCAATTCCAAAATAAACTTTGGACACTTGGCTCTTTCACACATTTTATTCCCTCATTCACTTGGTATGTTGTCTTTGGTCAAGGGAACATCCTTCATGATTCTTTCTAACTTCTTCCATCTCCACCATTCATTTCTCATGCTAAAATCTTGACCGTTGATTGCTGCCACATCACAAGATACTTTGGAAATCCTATAAATACAAGCCCATTCTACAACATTTTATATCACATCTTTGAGTAAACTTATTATGCATAAATATTGAGAGCATTTAGTGAGCATAGAGCAATTTAGCATTTAGCATTTGAGTATTGTAGAATCATTTTAGTTTAGAATCATGTCTATGTTTATAGCTGCCTTTTAGTTATCATCTTAGCTTTCATACAACATTTCCACCATAGCATTTAACATCATTATCATAGCATAATCTTCATTTTATCACACCAACATTAATATCATAACATCATGGCATCAATCACATAGTTTATAATTCATGTAGGAATTAGATTCTTGCATCTTACAAAATCTCATTTCTTAGGTTGTCATCCAAACCAGTCATAGTGCATATGCAAATTTGAGAGCACTAATGATTTAGAGGATCCTTGAGAATAGAGAACAATGGAATGGTTTAAGTAATAGATTGTATTTTGAGTTTGATTAATTTTGTGCTTCAATCTCTAACGTAATACATTTCATTGCTTGTGTGGTCTTGTTTACTGTACACATTTTATCTCACACACAAATTAACCAAGCATTCTCTGCTTATCTTCACACCAATTGTCCAACACATATGTGACATTTGCATTTAATGCATTGAACATGCATTTATTGCTTCAATATCAACTAGCCCGCCGCCAAAACTCGCACTACATGCATCCCCGATTAAATATTTGCCACAATATATAATGTTCCCCACAACATATAATGTTCCCCTATTTTCATATTTTACTTAAAGGAAAATGAAAAATTGACCTACTCAAACCAATAGAAAAAGAGATAAACCGTAATTTTCCAACACAAAAAATATGCACTTAAATCCCGACTATAGGAAAAAGACAAAAATATTTTAAACAAAACAATCTCATTGGCCAAGCAACTAATTCAAAAGAAAATGCATCGATCACAATAGTAAAACTGCCTATCGGCAAGAACTAATAAAAATACTATGCATTGGCGAGGCTTCTTTTCAACAAAGCATTTTTAGTGTTAAACCATGTTGCATATACTAGTAATTTTTCAAGTATAATAATAAATAGTTTAATACTTAAATGCTTTTTCTAAAAAAGAAGTCTCATCAATGCTTTGAGCTTCAATGTGGCTGCAAATTTCTAGCCTATAATATGTAAATATTGTTGCCAGTAACATGCACATTGCCATATAGTTTGTTTGATATCAAATGGATCCATTTATTAGTTTATTAAATGCGTATGTTTATTTGCATCCTTTGCAATATGATGTCCAGGTTCATAGTGTGTTGCAATTACCTGTTAATGTAAGTCTACTTAATTATATTAAAAATTATTCAAGTCAATTGTATATCCATGGAACAAGAAATGACCATTGTCCATCACAAATAATACATTATTCATAAACATCAACCACATAAAAAATAATATAATTGCAAAAAAATAGACCAACATGATAAATTTTTCCAAGCATTCCTTGTTAGTCCTTGTAACAACAACCAAGCATTATAAATAGAGAAGGGAGCCACTTACCAATAGTGCACCATAACAAAACAACAAATGTCGAAGAACAAAGCCAAAAGCATAAAACACACAAGATTTTTAATGAACAACAAACAAACAAGAATAAGCACAATTAGAACCCAACTCTTGCTTCACATTTCATGAATTAATTATGCATTCACTGCTTTTGCATCCACCAGTCCTTCAACATATCTTGCACAATTTTCTTTTCAAGCATTGTTGATAGTGTACTATCCACTCAAACAATGAACATATAATTAATGCATTCACTACCCTCACAGTCCACAAGACCTTACTAAAAGCACATGTATTTTAATGTACCAATTTGCCCCATTATCTCTTGTAACAACAAGCAATACTTCTAGTTATCAAGTATCATAAACACAACAAAGCTATTGACACCCACTTCACTTTTAGAAACTAACAAACATGCAAGATTGTAACCAGTAGTTGGGAAAACCTAGAAGCTTTTCAATGAATAATGAACGAACACCAATAAATATTGCAAAAAAAAATGCGGATTGACAACTTTTTCCAAGCATTTCTCATTACCCCTTATAACAACAACCAAGTATCATAAACACAGGAACAAGCCACTCACCAATAGTACATTGCAATAGAGAAACAAACATCAAAGAACAAAACTAAAAGCTAAAAACACACAAGCTTTTTAACAAACAACAAACAAACAAGAATGAGCACAAATAAAACCTAGCTCTTGCCTCACATTTTATGCATTCACTACTTCTGCAACCACCAATCCTCCAACACATCTCACACGATTTTATTTTCGAGGTTTGTTGATAGCCACAATCCATAAGACCTTGCTCAAAGCACACGTAATTTAATATACCAACTTGCTTTGTTACCCCTTGTAACAAGAAGCAATTTTCTTAGTTATCAAGTGCCAATAAACACACAGTGAAGCGATTCACAACCACTATACTTTTACAAACTAACAAATATGCAAGACCACAACCAACAACCAAAAAACCCACAAGCTCCCCAACAAACGTTAAACAAATGATAATAAGCATAAACAAATCACATCACTCACCCAAGATTTCATGAATTATCTATGCATTCACTGCATATGTGCCTGCCAGCCCTCCAACACATCTCTCACCCACAGTCCAAAAGACCTTGCTCAAACCATTCAATTTCCCCTCTAACGCTTCTAATAATCAAGTATAAAAAAAAACAAACGACCCACTCACCATTTGCACACCGTTCCTTCAGATCCTCCCTTGTTCAAGCACCGCATAGAATCACAAGTGTCAAAAATGGCAACCCACAGCCAAAAACACACAAGATTTTCAATAAACAGTAAACAAACAAACAACAAAAAACAAGCACTTGCTTCATATTTCATGGATTAACTATGCATTGTCTACTTGCGTACGCATCAACTGTCCAACACATATCATGAAGTTTGCATTTTATGCATTAAACATGCATCCACTGCAATAGCTAATTAAACATGTTTACCTATTGAAGGTAAACGTGATGACTTCTTCGTGCCTTCATCCATGTGTAATGTGTACATGTACAAATTACTATCACTGTGCCTCAAAGATAAGTTGCATTGTTATTAATAGTTGTCTAGCCTAATTGGAAATTCTTATACATAGTTGCATAGGTTTTTTTACTGTTAAGATTAGAAGCACCTTAAAAATACTTTGAGAAAAAGAATATGCTGAGAGTATTAGTATCAAGAAATCCCAACACATGTGTTGCTTGATGCACCAAAAGAGTAGTATGTTGTTGCTACATAAAGCGATACTGTTTTAGATCTTTGAGCAAGGTCTTGTTCACTGTGCAAGCATAGAATGCATTAACTATGCATTGAGTGATTTTATGGGCATTGGCCTACCAACAAAACTTGTAAAATTTGGATCTAATGAGTAGATATTTGTAGCAAAAAATTTGCGTCAATCAAGTGTTGAGTTCTATTGCTACTAATTCTCATTTGTTTATTGTTTATTGAAAAACTTGTCTAGTTTTAGCTCCAAAGATAGTTAGTTGTTGAACAAGGAAGTAGAAGCTCAGATTCTTGTATCACTACTCTGCTTTGTTTCCAACAATATATAATGTCTCCCTGTTTTCCTAACTTACTTAAAGGAAAATTGAAAATGGACCTACTCAAATCAATAGGAAAAGAGATCAACCACAATTTTCAAGCACAAAAAATATGTGATTAAATCCCGAGTATAGGAAAAAGACAAAAATATCTGAAACAATACAATCCTGTTGGGCGGACGACTAATTGAAAAGCAAATGCAATGGATGCAATAGTAAACTTTCTTATCAGAAGAACTAATAAAAGCAACAGTGCTTATATTATATAATTCAATTTGTTGACCAGGGCCATGTATCAAGTACAAAGAACAAATTCTCACTAACAAAGCCTTTACAGTTTCAATTTAATTGCTAAACATTTGGAAAAATTTGGTACGTGCTTCTATGTGTCATGTTTATGAATAACATGTTATATGCCATGCACTGCACCCATTTGTCTCCTTAGCCTTTCTAACAGTAAGCAATACTTGTACTTATAGAGTTTGATAAACAAACAGACCAGCTAATCACTAGTAGTGCATTGTACCTAGAATAAACAACCAAAAATTAACTATGCGTTTATTGCCTCCATACACAGGAGCTATCAAAGACATCTTGTACATTTTGCATTTAATGCATTAAACATGTATTCAATATTTCAGGATTGAATATTTTGCAATATATATAATGTCCCCCTATTTTCCTAATTTACTCAAACTAAAATGAAAATTAGGCATACTCTGACCAATAGAAGAAGAGATAAAACATAATTTTCAAAAATGAAAGATTTGTCCTTAAATTCCAACTGTGGAAAAAAAAACATAAAAAATTAAAACAATATAATTTAATTTTCCAACCAATTATTTCAAAAGAAAATACAACAATTGCAATAGTAATTTTCTTGTGAGCGAAAAAAAAGTTCCATGTTTATGAATTACATTGCATGCCATTCACTATGCTCATTTGTCTATTCAGTAAGTCAGATTCTTGAACCAAGCTTATCCCTTATTGTTCACAATTCTTCCAAGGTACAATATTTAGGCACATTAGAAGACTTTAAATTCATTGTAAACAAAAGGAGAAAACAATACAAGAATATGACCTTTTAGTTATTTGTTCAACAACCAAGTATACATGCAACCATATAGATCTTCGCCTCCATCTCCATTCGCAAGCAATGGTACTTGTTAGAAAGATATATTAGAAAAATGAACACATTTCATGATATATAATATGTTAAATTCATAAACATGAAACACACAAGCACAAGATAAAATTTCCAAAAAAGTAGACAAACGTGATAAATTTTTCCAAGTATTCAGAAATAAAATCAAAATTTTGTCAAGTTTGCTAATAATGTAGAAGGCATTCATGCGATCAACACATGGTTAATACATTGAATGCTTCCATAGTAAACAAGACCTTGGTCAAAGATCTGGAACAACATTGCTCTATGTACCAACAAGAGAAATATACAAGCTTTTCAAGAAACAGTAAACAAATGAGAATAAGCAGAAAAAAAACCAAGCACATGCCTGGCATTTCATGAATTAACTATGTATTCACTACTTGTGTACCCACTGGGCCTTCAATTAACTTTTTATGTACAAATATACTTGATTCATTGAATATGTATAAGAATTATGCCAAGTGTTTGAAACTGTCGAATTTGTGCCAATAAGCAAATGACCATTGCAATCGTTTGATTGCACTAATAATGTAGCTAGAGATATGCATAAGTTCAACCATGCAATATGCAATTCATATGCTTCACATAGCGTATCAGTTAGATTTGATTACAAGCAAATCAAAGCAAATATACCTATATTATACATTTTGGTCAATGTACATTGCAAAACATTGCACATGGACTCCATAGCACATGCCTATAAGTATGCATAACTCTCATTTTTAAAAGTAACTTGCCTTTGGCCATAAAATAGTTTCATGTTTATGAATTATATGTCATGTCATTCCCTATACTCATCTATTTATGTTTCCTAAGTCTGCGAGCCCCTTGAACACCGAAGGACCTACAGAGTTTTCTTTCAGCAATTATCTCAATAGATTAGTTTTTTGTGCTAAAAATTATTGTTTATCTCTTTTTCTATTGCTATCAATAGGTCAATTTTTCATTTTCCTTTAAGTAAATCAAGCAAACAGGGTGACATTATATATTGTGCCAAATATTTAATTGGGGGATGCATATAGTGCAAGCTTTCGTAGTGGACTGATGTGTACTAAAATAGTGAATGCATGTTTAATGCATTAAATGCAAACTTCATGATATCTGTTGGACAACTCATGCATATGCAAGCAAAGAATCTGCAGTTAATTCATGAAATATGAGACAAGTGATGGTTTGTCCTTATTGTTTGTTGAGAAGCTTTCATGATTTTGGATGTGGGTTGTTGTCTGTGATGTTTGTTATTTTGTGCAGTGCTTGAACGAGGGAGAAGCTAAAGGAACGATGTGCAACTGCCGAGTGGGCCATCTATTTCTTTTTGATACTTGGGCAGTAGAAGCGTTAGAGGGGAGACTGAACAGTTTGAGGGAATTGAACGGTTTGTGGTGTTTTTAGATCTTTTTTGCGCTTCTTCATGTTCATTATTCTGTAAAAGTGTAGTGGTCATTAGTGGCTTGGCTATCTGTTTATGATACTTGATAACTAGAATTATTGCTAGGCGTTACAAGGGCTAACGAGCCAATTGAGTAAACTAAATTACATATGCTTTGAGGAAGGTCTTGTCAACTGTGGTGGCAGTGAACTCACTAATTTTCTTTATTTTTCATTGAATTCATTGTAACTAAAGGGAAAGAATGATACAAGAATATGATCTTCCACTTCCTTGTTCAAAAATTAACTATATTTACAACAACATAGATCTTTGCCTTGTTCTCTAGTTGCACAAAAACATGTTACTTTTGTAACCAAGAATATGCATAATTACAATCATCGGTTATGCAACTCATTGCTTAAGTATGAGATTGTTTTGTTTAAAATATTTTTGTCTTTTTTCTATTGTTAGGATTTAAGCACATATTTTTTGTGCTAGAAAATTATGGTTTATCTCTTTTTCTAATGGTTTGAGTAGGTCGATTTTTCATTTTCCTTTAAGTAAAATAGGGAAATAGGGGAACGTTATATATTGTGGCTAACATTTAATCGGGGGATGCATGTAGAGCGAGTTTTGGCGGTAAGCTAGTGGCTGCTCAAGTAGTTAATATATGTTTAATGCATTAAATGAAAACCTTGCGATATGTGTTGGACAACTAGTGCAAAGATAAGCAAAGAGTTCTTGCTTAATTTGCATGCAAAAAAAATAGATGAACATGATAAATTTTCCCAAGCATTTCCCATTAGACCTTGTAACAACGACCAAGCATCATAAACACAGAAACAAGCCACTCACCAATAGTACACTGCGAAAAAATAACAAACATCAAAGAGCATATACTTGTAGCTATCAAGTGTTAAAAACACACAGCCAAGCCATTCACCAACAATGCACCTTTGCAGGATAACAAACATGCAAAAGTGCAACCAATAGCTAAAAAATCTACAAGCTTTTCAACAAACAATAAACAAACAAGAATAAACACAAACAAAACCAAACAACTACCTAATATTTCATGAATTGACTATGCATTCATTGCACATATACCCACATGCAAAAACACAACGAAGAGCTACAAAACCCACAATCTTTCCAACAAACAATAATAAAATGAGAATAAGCACAAACAAAATATAGCACTCCCCAAAGAATTCATGAACTAGTTATGCGTTCATTGCATGTGAACCCACGAAATTTTTAAAAATATATAATGTCATATTCTCCCAATTTACTTAAACAAAATTGAATAGTAGACATAATAGCATTTAATGTAATAGCTATACATTGATAGACAAGCATGCCATATCCAACGCATATGATACAATTGCAAAGTTGACCTACTCCAACATGCAATGAACATATAGTTAATTCATGAAATGTTAGGTGAGTGCTACATTTAGATTCTGCTTATTGTCATTTAACCCATGAAATCTTAGGGCTAGCTTTTGCTTTTGCTTATTCTCATTTATTTATCATTTGTTGGAAAGCTTGTGAATACTTTAGCCTTTTGCATCTTCATTATTCTCTAAAAGTTGACTACACATGAATGGCTTCACCGTGTCTTCATGATACTTGAAAACTAGAAGTATTCCTTGTTGTATTGCTTGTTGTCGTTAAATCCCGACTATAGGGAAAAGGAAAAAATATTTTAAACAGTACAATTTCATTGGCGAAGCGACTATTTGAAAAGCAAGTGCAATCAATGCAATAGTAAACCTTCCATTCAACAGGAACCAATAAAAGCACAAATGTTTACATTATACAATTCGATACATTGCCAAAGGTAGTGTATCATTCATTTTTGTAAAAGTAAATCAACAAATTAGGAACCCATTATATTTTTTGCAAATAGTCAATCATTGCATACAAATTATGCCACCCTTAGCGACAAGCTAGTAGCTATAGAAGCAATCAATGCATGTTTAATGCACCAAACGACATAACTATTGGATCACAAACAATAGTATAATAAATGCAAATTCTGCAAGATAGGTTTTCCCAAACATTTAGACACTAAATAGAAATTCTACAAACTTAGCCAATAGACTGATAACTACTTATGTCCTGATGCGACTAGATATACTATTCATTGTTATAAGACTTGATTGTACAATAACAAACGACATGAAACACATGAAGCCAACAACCAGGTTACAATTACAACAGTATCATTTTCAATTAAGTGATAATAAATATTTATTTCATCTCTCTATTTCTTCATGCAAGCATATTATTTTTCCCTATTAAAGAAAACTGCAAAAATAATAGCACATTATATAATTTGCAAATATTCAATGTCTGAGTGCAAATTATGCAACCTTTCACAACAAAATAGTAGATGTTGAAGCAGTCAATGCATGTTTAATGCATTAAATATTATGGATCATAGATAAAAAAAAATAGTCTATTAAATGCAAATTGTGCAAGATAATATGATACCCATAAACATGGAACACAAAAACATTACTATTGATGACCAACTAGTCTATTTGTTTATCATACTTGATAACTAGATAAACAAATGATAATGAGCACAAACAAAACCCAATAGTTGCCTAAGTTTCCATGAATTAACTATGCATTCATTGCTTCCATACCCACCAGCTCTCCAACACAACTCACACAATTTGCATCCAATGGATTAAACATGCATTCACTACTTGAGAACCCATTATCCAAAATATGTCCTTAAATTCCAACCATAGGAAAAAAACAACAATATTTTAAACAATGTAATTTGGCTAGCATAACAACTAATTCAAAAGCAAATTCAACAATTGCAATAGCAGCCTGCTTCCGTACATAAAAATAGCTTCATGTTTACGAATTACATGGCATTTCATTCACTATTCTCATTTGTCAGAATGATACAAGAATTTTACCTTCCAATTCCTTGTCCAACAACCAACTAAATGTACCCATCTATCCCCACAACCCTTCTAACAATAAGAACATAGAAAGCTAAAAAAACACAAGTTCTTCAACAAGAAATAAACAAACAAGAAAGAAATTTAAGAACAACAAGCAACTACCTAAAAACCAAATTGAACAAATGCAACTCTAGAACTTCCTATCGACACAAACTAGTAATTACAATAGTAACCTTCTTTTCAATGAAAAAAGTTTCATGTTTATGATTCACATGACATGCCACCTACTATGCTCATCTATCTATTCAGTAAGCCAGATTCATGAACCAAGCTTCTCCTTTATCTCCAACACATCTCGCACAATTTACATGCAATGGAATAAGCATGTATTTAGTGCTTCATGATCAAATATTTCCCAGAATATATAATGTTCCCTTATTTTTCCAATTTAGTTAAACAAAAATGAATAAACCATAATTTTCAAGCACAAAAATATCTGCTTAAATCCCGACTATAGGAGAAAGGTAAAAATATTTTAAACAACACAATGTCATTGGCCAAGCAACTAATTGCAAAGCAAATGCAACACATGCAATAGTAAACCTACCTATTGGCAGGAACCAACAATAGACCTACTCCAACCATCTATGTGAAAAACACAAAAAATGCTTCAAACAATACAATTTGATTCACCATGAAAAGTTTAAGAACAACAAGTGATTATTTGAAAAGCAAATTCAACAATTACAATTGTAAACCTGCCCAATGATAGAAACTAACAATTGCAATAGTGACCTGCCTTTCAACAAAAAAAAGTTTCATGCATATGAATTACATGACATGCCATTCACTATGCACATTTGTCTATTCAGTAAGTCAGATTCTTGAACCAAGCTTCTCCTTTATCATCCACAACTCTTCCAAAGCATAAATTTTATGCACATTGGAAGACTTAAAATTCATTGGGAATAAAGGGGAAGAGCGTTACAAGAATATGACCTTCTAGTTCCTTCTTCAACAACCAAGTATATTTGTGCTCATATAGATGTCGACGTCTAACTCCAATTGCAAATAATGGTTCCTGTTACAGGGAAAAATTAGAAAAATGAACATAGTCCATGACACATAATACACTATTCATAATCATGAACTACATAAAGATCAATAAAATTTGCAAAAGAATAGACCAACACGATAATTTTTTACGAACATTCCTCATTAGCCATTGTAACAACAACCAAGTATCATAAACACAAGAACAAGGCAATCATCAGTGGTGCATTGCCACATAATAACAAATATGCAAGACCAGAACCAAAAGCTAAAAACACACAAGCTTTTAAACAAAAAACAAACAAACAACAATAAGCACAAATAAAACCTAGTACTCGCGTCAAATTTCATGAATTAACTATGGAATCACTAGTTTTGTACTCACCAGGCCTTCAACACATCTCACACGCTTTGCTTTCCAAGCCTTGTTGATACCCTACTATCCACACAAGCAATAAACACATAATCAATGCATTCACTTGCCCATTATCCCTTGTCATGCATATCTAATCCATTGCACAAGCAATGTTTCTAGTTATCAAGTGTCAAAAACACACAGCCAAGCCATTCACCACCAATGCACTTTTGTAGAATAATGAACATGCAAAAGCACAACCAATAGCTAAAAATCCCACAAGCTATTCAACAAACCATAAACAAACAAGAATAAACACAAACAAAACTCAACACTTGCCTAAGATTTCATGAATTAGCCATGCATTCATTGCACATATACCCACATGCAAAAACACAACGAATAGCTACAAAACCCATAATATTTCCAACTTAGCCATTCACCAACAATGCACTTTTACAGAATAACGAACATAGCTAAAAAACCCACAAGATTTTCAACAGACGATACACAAACGACAATAAGAAAAAACAAAACCTAACACTCACCTAAAAATTCATAAATTAACTATGCATTCACTGCACGTGTACCCACATGCAAAAACACAAAGGAAAACTAAAATACCCACAAGCTTTCCAACAAATGATAGTCAAATGAGAATAACCACAAACAAAACCCAGAACTCGACCAATATTTTTCATGAATTAGCTATGTGTTCACTGCATGTGTACCCACATTACACAAGAGCATTCAGTTTTCCATGTAACGCTTCTAGTTATTAAGTATCAGAAACAAACAGAAGCGCCACTCACCAGTTCTACATCAGAAGCACTGCACACAATGATAGACGTCGAACATGACAACCCACAACCAAAAACACACAAGCTTCTCAACAAACAGTAAAAAAACAACATGCAAATTAACCAAGCATTCTTTGCTTATCTTCGAACTAGTTGTCCAACACATATCGTAAGGTTTGCATTTAATGCATTAAACATGCATTTACTACTTCAGTACAGACCAACTGGCCGTCAAAACTCGCACTACATGCATCCCCGATTAAATATTTGCCACAATATATAATGTTCCCCACCATATATAAAGTTCCCCTATTTTTCTATTTTACTTAAAGCAAAATGAAAAATCAACCTACTCAAACCAATAGAAAAAGAGATAAACCATAATTTTCCAGCACAAAAATATGCACTTAAATCTTGACTATAGGAAAAAGACAAAAATATTTTAAACAAAACAATCTTATTGGTCAAGTGCCTCATTCAAAAGCAAATGCATCGATTGCAATAGTAAACCTGCCTATCGACAAGAACTAATAAATAAGATGAACCAATTTATAGATTACAATGTGAAGATTTAGAGATTTAGATAGTTACATTACTATAAAAGCATAAGCTATTATTTCAAAGTTTTGTATTGCATTGTGGTAATGAAAAGACACAATAACTCTTGCATTTTAAGCGCCCATCGTTTTGGCATAATAAAGGAAGGAAATTACATGCATGGAAGAAGGGGAATTAATGGAAGAAGTGGGGAAAGTGGCATCACCAATGCAATGATCTTGCAACATCAGAGGCTCTATTAGGAACCATTTTGAATTGGAAGATGAGAGTGGACCACAAGCTTTAAATTTGTGGTTAAATTTCTCTCCCATCTGTTCAACCACTCCATGACCTAGTAAATTGCCCCTTCATAATAGTAAGAGAATAAAATGTTGGTAGGTAGGGGTGCAACAATACATAAAGCAGTGTTGTGACTGAATAATGGATAGAATAGAAAACATAAAACACACACATAATTTTGCACAGAGACAACATAATGTATGACAAAAAATACTCCTTTCTTGCTTTCTCAAAATTACAAAAAACACAGATTACATGCTCTGTTTTACACTACAAAATATACAACATTGACAATTTGGACTTCTGTCCAATATAATGGTGCTACACTCACACCTAAACTGTTGCTTGCTGCAGTGCTGAAACTGTTGTTAAAATGTTGCGTCTGATAAACATTCCCTTTTGCTGTCTCCTTGTTCTATGTTGATCATTCCTTTTGCTACTGCAGGGTCTCCACAAAATACAAAAAAAAAAAATTGACTTCTACACACTAACCATTGCATTCTTTCCTTTTTGTCTTGTTTGATAAAGCAAGATAAAAAATGAGCACTTCATTTCAAATCCAAAATTACCTACCAAATTAAATTTTGTAGATTCAAAAAAGAGTTTTTAAGTCTGCATGGGGGTAGGAAAAAATGTATGTTGACTCAGATTAAATATAATTCCAACACTCCCCCTTAATCTGAAGTCAAGTATCATTCTACAGTTTCCTTTCAGAGCTAATCTTTGAAGTTGTCCACCATGCCAAGCCTATCTCTGAGGTGCTCAAAACTGTCTCTTGGTAGTGCCTTGGTGAAGATATCAGCAAGCTATTCTTCAGATCTACAATAATGCAATTCAATCTCACCTTGTTCTACCAACTCCCTTATGAAATGATATTGGATATCAATATGTTTGCTACAACCATGGAACACTAGATTCTTTATTAGAGCTATTGAGGAAACATTGTCACAATGTATGATTGTGTTGTCTTCTTGCTCTTCCTTTAAATCTACAAGGATTCTCCTCAACCAAATAGCTTGACATGCTACTACGTTTTCTACAATATATTTAGCTTCTACTGTGCTGAGAGAGACAATAGGCTACTTCTTGGATGCCATGAAATTGCACCTGATCTAATGTGGAACACATATCCTGATGTGCTCTTCCTATCATCTACATTTCCTTCCCAATCATTATCTGTGAAACTAGCTAGCTTGAACTCATTTGATGTTGCATACAAAATTCCATAACTTGTTGTTCCATTCACATACCTTAAGATCCTCTTTCCTGCTTGCCAATGCGTGTCCTTAGGTTTTTCCATGAACCTAGAAATTAGGCTTACTGCATACATTAAATCATGCCTAGTTGATGTCAAATACATCAAACTTCCAATCATGCTCTTGTAGAGGGTTGGGTTCGCATCATTGTTGTTGTCTTCTTTGAACATTTTTTGACCTGTTGTTGTTGGTGTTGTTGCAGGTTTGTTGTTCTGCATCTTTAACCTCCTTAGAATTTGTTTGGAATAATTAGTTTGTGAAATGAATATGCCATACTCTGTTTGTTGAACTTCAATACCAAGAAAATACTTCAACAAAACTAAATCTATCATCTCAAACTCATTCTTCATCACCTCTTTGAAATAAACAATGAAGTTGTTACTGTTTCCAGTAAAAATCATATCATCTACATATAAAACAACAATTAAAATATCACATTTAGTTGCTTTGATGTATAGTGTGGGCTCACTGCTGCTTTTGTTGAAGTTGTTGCTCAACAAATAAGAATCTATTCTACTATACCATGCCCTTGGTGCTTGTTTATTCCCATAAAGAGCTTTCTAGAGCCTATATGCCTTGTCCTCTTGTCCTACGACTTCATAGCCAGGTGGCTGTTCCACATACACTTCTTCTTTCAACACTTCATTCAAGAAGGCTAACTTCACATCCATTTGCAACACCTTCCAATTATGTTGGGCTGCAATTACTATGACTGCCCAAACTGTTTCCAGCCTTGCAACTAGTGCATAAGTCTCATCATAATCTATACTAGGTTTTTGTTTGTATCCTTTCACCACTAGCCTTGCTTTATGCCTTTCAATTTTACCTTTTGTTGTATACTTGGTCTTGTAGACCCACTTCACTCCAATCACTTCTTTACCCTTGGGTAAATTGGTCAGCTCCCATGTTTGGTTCCTTTCTATAGCATCCACCTCTTCATCCATGGCCTTACACCACTTCTCTTCCTTTACTGCTTCCGCAAAGTGTGTTGGATCACTTTAGGAGAATAAAGCAAAATATAAATTCTCATAAAAAAATAGCATGCCTAGTGCTGTCATAAATCTCCCTCACACTCTTTGTCTTTCATTGCATCAATGATGTGAGTGTACAGTTTGAATTAGCTTCTGAGCTACTGCTACTCTGACCTCTAGAGTTGTACTCTGGAGCTATTTCTCTGTTTTGTTTGTTCAGAGTTGTTGTTCTACTGAACACTGCCAGAGTTGTTGTTCTGCTAACTGTCTGAGCTATTGCTCTGCTGTACTCTAGAGCTATTTCTTTGTTGTGTCTATTCAAAGTTGTTCTACTGAACACTGCTAGAGTTGTTGTTTTGTTGAGTACTGCCAAATTTGTTGTTTTCCAATGCTCTGCGGTAGTTTCTCCTTGAACTGTTGTTTTCTGTAGCTCCTTCAGGATTGTTGTCTTTTGGAGCTTCTTCATCATCAAAGGGTATTGTGATTGAAATACTCGTGGTGCTATCCACTGTTCCATCCCATGCTTCATTCTCAATGAAAACAACATTCCTAATGATCACTACTTTCTTGCTGTTGGGATTGTACAATTTGTAGACTTTTGACTCTTTCACTATAGCCTATGAAAATGCATTTTTCACCTTTTTTCATCAAATTTCTGTCTCTTTTCTTTTGGCACCAATGCATATGTAACACACCCAAAGATTCTTAGGTGCTCAACACTCCACTTGTTATTTGTCCAAGCTTCTTAAGGAATCCTATCACAGATAGCCTTTGTGGGACACCTATTTAGTATGTAAATAGCTATTGCTACAGCTTCACCCCAAAATATGTGTGACAGTCCTTTTGCTTTCATCATACTTGCTGCTATATCTTGAATGGTTCTATTTTTCCTCTTTGCCACTCCGTTTTGCTGTGGGGTATATCTTGTTGTAAATTATTTGTGAATTCCCTCATTCCTACAAAAATTTAGATTTTTTTTGGAGATGTACTCACCCCCTCTATCTTTTCTAAGGGCTTTGATAGAGTGTCCACTTTCCTTTTCAACTGCTGCCTTAAACCATTTAAATTTATCAAAGGCTTTCGATTTGTTTTTTCAAGAAATAGACCCAAATTTTTCTAATATAATCATCTATGAATGTCATGAAATAAGTGCTTCCAGCTAAGGTGGGGGTTTTCATGGGTCCACACAAATCTGAGTGCACTAATTCTAATGTTTCTCTTTCTCTCCTAGAGTACCCTGATTAAAATGATTGCCTATGTTGTTTTCCTAGAATGCATGCTTCACATTTTGCATCGGGTTCTACAATTGATGGTAACCCTCTAACCATGGCTTTCCTAGACAATAAACTTAAACTAGAAAAGCTTAAGTTCCCATACCTTAAATGCCAAAGTTTGGATGTGTCTTTGATAACTGTTCTGAATGTAGACTGTTGTTCCACAGTTGATTGTTGTTCTTCTAGTGTCAGCCCCAGTGAACATTGTTGTTTTTGTCCTTTTGTTGTGTCTGTCACATACACTATGTGCA
Organism: Sequoia sempervirens; assembly: GCA_007258455.2. Lineage (NCBI taxonomy): Eukaryota > Viridiplantae > Streptophyta > Pinopsida > Cupressales > Cupressaceae > Sequoia > Sequoia sempervirens. Next base: position 94,667,733 of record VDFB02179234.1, read on the forward strand.
TCCTTAGAGGAAACATTATGTTTCTTGTCATCTACACAACTACCATCACTTTCTTGTTTCCTCCTCTATCAAATATCTTGCATTCTTCATTCTCCATCAAGATTCTATAACCATTTTGGACCATTTTGTTGTAGGTATGAGCAAGTTTGGTGGTGTTGTCATTAATGTTGTCATTGATGTCAACACAGTTCAGTATGTTACATGTATAGTTGAGATGTTGCTAAGATGTTGTGAGTACATGGAGCTATCTTTATGGTGTAGCAGATGTGTTGGTTTGATAAGTTTCCAAGTGCTTTTGAGAAAATTAATAAAGAAGAGAAGTTAGAGTGATGGAAGTGTTCAAAATGTGCTTTGGTATGTGCTCCGCATTTCTTCTATGTTGATCCTATGCTTGTACGGATTTGAAGGTCTGATGATGGTGATTTATTGGTGATATCTCCTGAGTTTTAGCTTTTGGTTTGATGGTACATGGGAGTTATGATCACCGGTATGTGAGCTGTTCTGGCAGAGTTGGTCTTCTGTGAACTGTGAGAAATATTGTTGCTCTACAATCCTACTTTGTTTCATTTTAGATCTTGCGGATCTAAAATATGTCTTGTGAAGGTCTTTTCTATGCTCTGGCAAAGAGGTTTGAAGTTTGGTGATCTAGAAGTCATGTTTCAGTATTTCACTATGAGCTTATACAATCTGGATAGACTATTGAAAGGCGTTCAGTGATTGAAGTTTGTTGTTTTGCTCGAGATGTATCTGGAAGATTTTGAGATGTATTCTCATGCATAAGGAAGCTTGTTGTGGTGTTCACGTGTCATCTTCTTGTTGGGAAGCTTGTAAATCAATGTTCATTTCTATTTTCATTAGGTTTGGCCAACCTGGTGTTTACACTTCATTCAAAGAATAAAATTTAATTAAGGAAGCATGTGGTTGTTTTGAAATATTATTTTTGATCTTGAAAAACATTTTTATTGGTCCACTCTTATTCCTTTCGACTACAAGAATTTTGAGTTGTCGACCTATTTTGAATTTATGAATTGAGATATTTGTGGCTGACCTCAGAGAAAGTTTCTAAGGTTGAAGATGGTATAAAATAAAGTCGAGTTGTGAAGAATTATATGACAATGTGATGCAAAGTGACGAAAGTGAGCCACAAATCATCAGAGCATAAGTGTGTGTGTGAGTGAGTTGTGACAACAGTTCATTGTGTTGAAGGTAGTGAGATAAAGGTTTTTGCAATCTTGTGAATGTGTTAATTGTTGTGGTGGATCTTTTTGTTATCTTTTGTATTTGTAGGCAATGAGCCTCCCTATTGGACAATGAGTCCTTTCTGTGGACAATGAGTCCCTTTTGTAGGAAGTGATCCTTTGTACTTGGATAGTGAGTCCTCTTCTAGGTAGTGAACCTTTGTTTTATAATCTTTATATTGTGAGCTAACCCTCACCGTGGTTTTTCCCTCAATGGGTTTTCCACATAAAAATCTGGTGTTCATTGTGTTGATTTACTTTCTATTATCTGTGTTTCATGCTCTTAATAACAAAATAGTGTGGTTGTGAAATTAATAAGTATTGAAGTTTTAAGTTTGAATTGTGTGACAATTGATTCACCTCCCCTTTTAGTTGTCTTGCACCCATTTAACACATTTATCCAATGCTCAATAGATTATGCTTCATGTTGGGGGCATAATAGACATCCTGGATTTGCTACTTCTCACCATTCTTGGTTTGAATGCTGACAACACCTTTTCCAATGACAGGAACCTTCTCATCATTTCCCATTTTAATTTTTGTTTTTATATTGCTATTTATGGAGGCAAATAAATTATTGTTACCACTCATGTGGTTGTTGCATCCGCTGTCCAAGTACCAAAATTCATCATTGTTGTGTTCAATAAGATTGCAAATGATGAAAAAATTGGACTGTTTGTCATTTTCAATTTTTTTCTCATTTGCTACATTTGCATTTTGACTCCCATTGTCATGTTGCTTCTTCCTACACTCACTAGCATAATGTCCATACTTGTGATAGTAATAACACTGCACATTTCTTTTGTCATACCTTTGATCTAAACTATTGTTCTTCTTCTAGTTTTGGTTTGATGACTGTGAGCTACTTGGTTCCTCTGTGTTGTTTGAGTCTCCTCTTCCAAAATTTCTTCTTCCTCTACCTCTTTGACCTCTACCTCTACTATTTCTTCCTCTTCCTCGACCTCTTGCATTGGTTTGAGCTTTGATGGCTTGCTCTAGGGAAGGAGAAAATCTATTCAATTGCTGCTCATGGGTTTGTAGTGAACCCATCAACTCATCTATAGTCATCTGAGATAAATCATTTGCCTATTCAATGGAAATGACTACAGAATCAAACCTAGTAGGAAGACTTCTTGGGATTTTCTCAATAATCCTTTGTTCTTCCATTGTTTCTCCATTAATTCTAAGCTGATTTATCAAAGTGGAGACTTTAGTGTGGAAATCTGAAATAGACTCACCATCTTTCATCAACAAAGTCCCAAAATCTCTCCTTAGTAGTTGGAGTTTTACTAATCTCACTTTATCTATCCCATTATAGCTATTTTGTAAAATTTCCCAAGCCTGTTTTGAGTAGTTTGCTGCTGAAATACGTGGGAAAATAGCCTCTATCAAGGCTACCTCAATCAAACTAAGGGCTTTTGCATCTTTCATCCTAGTTTCTTTCAACTAATTTTTTTTGTGCATTTGAGAGGGCTACAAAGGCTGCTTGGTCTGTGATATCATTAAAACCATTGATGACTAACTCCCATAGGTCATTTTCAACTAATATTGTTTTCATTTTCTTAGCCCATATATCATAGTTCTACCCATCAAAATTTGGTGGCTGCTGCCAACCTTTGCTCTCACCACCTACCATTTTTCTCACTCTCAAATCTAAGAAAATTGATTAATGCCTAGGTAACCTAGGGATTTTCCACAACACCCACAAAATAAAATAACTACCTAGAAAAACAAGGCTTTGATACCACTTGTTGGCAGGCAGGGGTGCAACAATACAAATAGCAGTGTTGTGACTGAATAATGGACATAACAGAAAACATAAAACACACACAAAATTTTGAACAAAGACAACAAAATGTATGACATAAAATACAGATTTATATATTCCTTTCTTGCTTTCTCAAAATTACAAAAACATAGATTACATGCTCTATTTTACACTAAAAAATATACAACATTGACAACCTGGACCACTATCTAATATAATGGTGCTACACTCACACCTAAATTGCTGCTTGTTGCAGTGCTGAAACTATTGCTATTAAACTGTTGTGTCTAATAAACATTCCCTTTTGCTATCTCCTTGTTCTGTGCTAAACATTCCTTTTGTTGCTACAAGGTCTCCATAAAATACAAAAAAGAAAAGAAAAGTTGACTTCTACACACTAACCGTTGCATTCTTTCCTTTTTGTCTTGTTTGAGAAAGCATGCTAAAAAATGAGTGCTTCATTTCAAATTCAAAATTACCTACCAAATTAAATGCTACAGATTCAAAAAAGAGTTTTCAAGTCTATGTGGGGGTAGGTAGAAATGTATGCTAACTCAGATTAAATATAATTCCAACATAAAACAAATTTTGGGGGAGGAGAAAGGAAAGAAGTTAAGAACCATATAGTATAACGGTTGAGGCAATAATATAGATGCTCTAGGGTGAAAATGAATGCAAAAAATGTGAGAGAAAAAGCTAACGTGTAGGAGAGACCGCACAATGAAAAGACCACGCCAAAATAGGAGAAGGAAGAATAGATCATGGATTGGAAGTTCTTGTAAGTCTCAGTCGTTGATTGTGTGAGTTCCTAAGTTGGGTCACTGCAAGGGATCTTGGCACAGCCTCAACATTGCCCATATCAGTTAACTTATGCAATAGATCTCAAGTATGCTTTTTGAGCAAGATTCCACTCTATAATAAACTAAACTCCTTGTTATTTGATAACTTATTCATTCACAAGATCATAGTGCTATTGATATTAGCGATGAATTTAATTTGAAATGTCATTCATATGGGATGTTCTTCCTTGCAGTTCATACTCTTTCTATCGTCTATCATCCATAGTATGGAGTCATTTCTCTTTTCTTCCTATTGTTGTCTCATCTCTTTGTAGTTTTCAAAACCCTTCTAGCACATCATTCTTTCCTTAATTTGCAATCATTGTAAGCCTCTTCAATAAAACCATGTCCATTGTGGAGCACTCTCTCTTACCTATAATCTTCTTATGTCAAGGAATACAAGAGAATGAATTCCTCATTTTGTCTCTAAAGTTAAAATCTGGTCATACCATCTTCTTGATGTTTCTACCTATTGTTCCATGTAAATGAGATTACTATGATAATCTATTAAATTTTTAGATCCATTATGTTACTTCATATCCTCCACCAAATAGTTATCGTTTGAATCTTTTACTAATCCAATTGTTACCACATGGGACCTGAACAATATTTTCGCATATCTCTTGATAGGCTCATTTGTCTACTCCACACAAATTTTATGTTTGATTCAAATTGCACCATGTATGTTGCTACTATTCTTTTCATCTTTTTTTCAGTGTCATGTGATATATTCAACGTCAAGAGGACCATTCAAGCTCCCGAGGGATTGCTTCTCTTCTTTAAATAAATAAATACCCATAAGAAATACATTCAAGGAATGAATCAAGTATCAAAATAGTGCACATACTTAATCCCAAAAAGTTGATATCTAAAAATAATGCATTGCAAAATCTCCATCTACTTGATAAATAATATTGTTGATTTACCAAATTGTAGTTGTTAATTGGGATGGCTGACTTTATCTTTTATAATGATCTTCCTCGAAGATTTGTGACTCTTTGCAAGGTTTTTTCACAAAAGTGGTCAAACTACTTGATACTTTCTATACATGATTGGTCGATGAAAACCTCTTTTTTTCATGTTCTTATACTAAAATTATTGTGCATCATTCATGCTGATTTGAACTAGACTCTTGCTAATCATTAGCTACATATAGAATAGAACTACGTTGTCATTAAAGTGAATTGAATGTAGGTGCTTTCTTTGTCTCTTGATTGATTTGTACTCTAATATAATTTTTTTCTAGAGGAGAAATCTACAAGTAAAACAAAGAAAAAAGGTTGCTTTCCTAAATTTTTACTTTTAAAGTTGCTTTCTTGTGATCCCTATGTTTATTTGACCATGCAGTTCATGATCTAATTTTTATTAACTGATGATATTTTGTTATAAGTTATATTTATCCTTCTTTTTTGTAGAGGAGGGGGACCAACTACTCAAGGCCCCAAGTCATGAGAGGGTCTAGAACAATAGGCTACATTGATATGCCTCAAGATAAGGGAATGGTTTCGAGAGAGTTTAAGGTTTAGAGGCTAAAAAAAAGAGCAAGTAGGTTGTTGCTATCTTCTAACAAGCATGAGTGTTTCAGGAAGCTAGGTGAGCAGGTTCCTAAAGTCTAGACTGCAACTTAGGTAGCTCACTGTCAGAGGACTACAACACAGGACACAAATGACAGTGGGGCATTAGCGTTTGTACAAACAAAAAGAATAAAGTATAGTTTGAAAGATGAGGAAACTTACTAACAACCTAACAGATGTGGTTTAATGTAGTAACAGAAATAGAAAAGAACCAAATAACTGAATAACAAGAAGAATACTTTAACTTGATCTAATCTATGAATTGACAAAAGAGGGTGAGGAAATAACACCTTTCTACCCACAAGTTGATATCTTCAAGGTCTTCACACGACAAGCAACCTACACACACAAGATGGAAAAATGTTGGGGTTGTGTATAGAGGATTGTTGTACTCAATCCCCTACTTTGGTGTTTCCACCTCCATGAACAACCAATATAGCAATGAAAGGAGAAATACAATAAAGAAAGATATTGAGATGAAAGTACTAAGCACTATGCTAAACAACAATATGCTACCAAAATAATACAATAATGTTAAGTGAATGGAATATGGAATAATATCACCTTGAACCATGTGCACTCAAGGAAAATGGGAGAAGGAGTGAGCTCGTAAGCCTTCAAAATCCAACGTTTCTGCAACAATGAATATAATGAACCAACAAAGTATCAACTTGTAGCTTCAATGGAGGTGGTAGAACTTGAGAATGTTGTGAAAGAGTCGAGAGAGTAGTCCCAAGTGTGTGAATGATCAAGAAGTGTCAAAGAATGAAAGAGATAGTCATTTGAAGATGAAATTGGAGGCAAAAGAGTTATTTGAGGTCATTCAAGGGAGTAGAGACATTACTCTTTGTTGCCGATGGAGAATTGTAATGCCTTTGCAGATTCCAGAGGCAAGAATCATGTTAGGATGACAGTGCACCATGCAGAAATCCATGTGTCATGCTAGCATCCTCGAAAAAATATCCTCCAACAACACAAAAATAGTTACTAAGTGGATGTGAAGTGAATAAAGGACGTGGAATTGCATTATTGAACTTGATTTTCCAAGGTAGGAGGTACGTAAATGTGGAATTTGCAATGGGATGTAAATTCATGCCATTACATTTTTCCCTCACTTTAGTGAGCATAAGCGTCAATTAATGCACAATGAGGTAGAGTTAAAGCTAAAAAAAGTATACCTGAATTGTCGAGGAAGCAGACCAAAATCTAACACACTTGAATGCACAAGAAGAGGAGATGGCTCCATAGGTACTTGGTCCTGAGGAGAGTTGAACAGATGCATCATAGGCCCTTGGACCTATGGAAGGTGAACAAAAGGCTTTGTAGGTGCTTGATCCTATAGAGGAGGCACCATATGTGCTCAATCCTGAGGGAGGCTAGATGTGAAAGGCTCCGTAGAGTCTGATAGGCCCTTACAGGTACTCAGTCCTGCAAGGAAAGCTCAAGGTTCTCAGTCCTTCAAGCTTGATTGAAAAAGTAGCTTCACAGGTGCTCAGTCCTACAAAGTAACATTTTAATCTGTAGACAAAAATATGCTAGATAGAAAAAATCCATGTAGGTAGATAGACAATCACGCAGATAGCCAACAATCGAAGGAGAATCTTTCAAAGGGGTTCCTTGAGAACCCTTCAAAAGAAAGGGGTCTGCTCAAGGGATGTTCTATTTGAAGGGTGATGATATTTTTGCAAACGATTCTAGTATCAAGGAATCCTCTTGAAAGATCTCTTTTATCAAGGAATTAGAAAGAAAGAATACTCCCTTGCAAGGGAAAATTTTCAGACTTCTTCATCAGAAAATGTACTCCCTTCTTGAAGGAAAATTTTTAGATTCTTTCTCTATGAATCTTTTTTGAAAGAAAAATTCCACTAGGAGTCCTTGTTGAAGAGTATAGTTTTGAAAAATAAGGTATTTTCAATGAGGGATCTATTGGCCACCAAATACACATGTTTGAAAATTGAAGCAGTGTGATAGCCCCCCCTTAGAATGGTGTGTGCTAAACACAAAGGTACACGACATCCTAAGGAGAGAGAAGAAAGTGATGTTGTGGCCCGCAATACATGACATGATGTAATCATGAAAATGTTGTCGCACACATGAGGGACAAAACATAGGCACCACAACATCACAAAGCAAGAAAAGAAGAGAGAGATAAAAATGAAACATAAGCAAATATGAAGAAACCAAGAGACAAAGGGATATGATATTTCGAGGTCAAAACTGCTCATAGATATAGATAGATATATATAATATAATAATATATATGAACTATCATCAATCCCCTACTATATTAAATCATGAAGAAGGGTACGTGAAAATTAAATAAAATAAAAAAATTGGATCAACATGGAAGGGAAGCCTAAAATTGTCCTCAATTGTCAAAAATCAAGGCACAAAAAATAGAAGAATGATGTAACAAATAGAAGAAGTTTACAACACAAAACACTCTTGTATCCAAGCACCTACAAGGGTGAAAAGGGTCCTCCAATCTAACACATAAAACAAGCACAGGGGAAACACAACACACAAAAATCTAATCTATAGATAAAGAAGAGGTGCCCTCCTAGTCCTCATCAACTAAGAGGTCATCATTCTCTCAAGCTAAATCATTATAACGAGAAGGTGAATGAGCTTGCAAGGGTGTGATATCAATGGGAGCACCCTTCGACTCTCCTGCAACCAAAACCAAGGAAGAGGGCTCTTCGAGGTCTTCTTCATCTAAGGCCTGTGAGGTAAACATCATTTATTTTGCAAAAATTATCGATAGAGTCGGGACATTGTCCACTGAGTTGAACATGAACTTGATGGGAGTATCATGTGTCAATTGAGTGGGAAATGAATGAGGCACCCTAGATCCACTACCATCCTCACCAAAAGACTCAGGGGTAGTGGCAAACTCGAGGGACATCGAGGCAACCTTCATCCTAGGATGACACAAGCCCAAGCAAAACCAACTTCCAAAGAAGGCGATCCCTTCTTTCAACTCCCATTAGAATCAGGATCATCCTCAATATTGTGCTTCATTGGAGGAGGTGAGATCCCCACAGAGGAAGTGGAAGGTGAGGAAGAAGAGGAGAAAATCATAGTGGACACCATTGAGGTATTAGGCATATCCACAAGCTTAGGAAAAGGATAGATTTCTGGAAGGGACATCAAGAGAGGAGTCTCAACTAAGGGAGCAACGAACACTTTCACCCTTTTAGGGTGAGGATCATCCATGCTCGCGGAGGGAGCCAAAAGCAAGATCAAAGTAATGAGAACCGAAGCAGAAGGGGCGAAGGAGAAGGGCACATCAATAGAAACTAAAATAGGAGTTGTCGGCTCCCCTTCCTCCTTCTGCAAAGTAGACTGCTCAGTGGCTAGAGCCTTCCTTCGCTTCTTATGCTCATGTGCAAGGCATTTTCTTCAACTTTGAGAGCTAGAAGCTACAACTTGAGGAGGATCAAAAGGATCCTATTTTCCATGGGAGTGTCCATCATAGCCGCTACCAATGGAGGGAGTGAATCTTGGATAGAAATAGGAGGAAGAGATGTAGGAGCAAAAACAATAACTGATGGAGAAGTAGAATCAAGCGCCTCAATGATGAGCCTCTTTCCATTCACTACCCTAGGGGTAGGAGTAGTAGGAGGTTGTGGAGGCCGAGACATAGAGGTGACTCCATGATGACCCTTCCCCTTACCAAAGAGGATAGTCTAAGGCACTGTAGGAAAGACAGGAAGGTCGAACACCTGACGCTTGGCCTTCTACCAAGTAGGCACCATCGAACTCCCCAAAAGATGCATGGGGGTAGAAGTTGAGGGTTCCACAACAAGGTGAGAGGTAAAAGTAGGAGGTACTGTAGAGGAAGAGGAAGGAGGCTCCTAAGAATGAGTAGGCTTCTCTTTCCCATTTTGAGAGGAAGAAGTAGCCTACTATTGTGCTATCAAATAAGCCTTAACTGAGATAGCATAAGGGGAAGGAGGATAGGTCACTTTCAGTGCTATGCCAACATTCTTGTATTTTACATAAGTGTGATACAATAGGTCTATCCTTAGAGGAAGCAAACCAATAGGGGCAAACCAGAAGTGATCTAATGAATAATCCTTATTCGACACCATGGGTTTGTACCTAATGTCATGCACAACATGCAAGAAACCCTCATGAGAGAAATTCAAACATTTATGGATCACTGAAGGGACTGTGTTCATGGAAACAAGGAATGCCTAACTTCACTCTGAACAAGTTAGACTCTGAAATAATATCGAAAAGGGCATTCACAGTCTTGGGCCCTACCAGGACTAAAAGAGTGATGGAACCAGTGGGAGGGATGAAAATCCCATCATGCATACATATCGTGCTCTTAGATTCATCGTACCCATCCTCATGTAGAAATTTTATTAGCATAATCTCCCTTTTAATAACATTAAATCAACATGTAGGATCAACGAGAATGCAAGTCATGGCATTCCCATTGATACAAGTAGGAATGTATAGAGGAGAGGGTCCTCTATTGACATTCATAGGCAAGTCTTGTGATGTGAAGGTTATAGCAGGTAACCCATTCACGAGCTCCACAGAAGGGATGGGAAGATGCATGAAAAAATCCATCTTCTATGTACACTAAAAAGGACTTTCTCAGAAGCCCCCAATGGTTTAGTGATTAGATAGTGACCTATTCTAGATTTCACTTCACAATGTTTAGGGACTCTTCTAGCTATGCCACTAGGGGTCATAGGTTGGGTTGCAAGGCTAGGCACCTTGCAACACACACACCTACAACACACCTAGAACACAATAGAAGATTCCTTCAATATTACGAAATGAAACCAAAACAGTTCACATCGGGTTCACCAAAATATAGAGGAGGGGGACCGAATGCTCAAACCCTAGGTCATGGGAGGGTTTAGAACAATAGGCTGCCCTGATCTACCTCAAGCTGACATAATGGCTTTGGGAGAGTTTAAGGTTTAGAGGTTGAAAAGAAGAGCAACCAGGTTATTGCTTTCTTCTAACAAGCTTGAGTGTTTCAAGAAGCCAGGTGAGTAGGTTCCCAAAGTCCAGACTGTAACTTAGGTAGCTCACTGCCAGAGGACTACAACATGGGACATGGACAACAACGTGGTGCACTAGCATCTCAATGGGGTGTTGGTGTTCATATTGACAAAAAGCGTAAAATACAGTTTGAAAGCTAAGGAAACTTACTAACAACCTAATAGATGTGGTTTAATGCAGTAACAAAAATAGAAAATAACTAAATAACTGAATAACAAGAAGAATACTTTAACTTGATATAATCTACAAATTGAAAATGTAATCAAGGATAAGATTAGGATTTAAAATGTAAATCATTAAACATAAACCTTAAGACCCTAATCAAGTAATAAAGAACAAAGAAAGCATAAAAACATGAAATAATGTAGCACCGTTACCAAAGTCTTCATGCCTCCATTGATTAACCTCTATTACCCTTCTCCATTTTGCTAGAATGTGATTGATGGCCTCAGATTATAAGTATGCAACAACTAATGTTTATGACAACAAAATATTGAAGAATTATTGTCTCTTATGCATAAATTCTAGATTTCCTAAGATGTTAAATTGATAATGGCAAGAATCTTTTATAAAATAGATAAATTTGAATGAATGGTATTAATTTCAATCATTGATTGGAATTAAAATCATCTAATCTCAGTCGTTCATTCAAAATTGTATGGCTAAGGCCTACATACCATGAGGACTTGACAATTTAGTCTTATCCATTTATATACCAACCTGAGGGAAAAACAGGTTGGAGTTGCCTTCAAATTATCCTTTCAGATGTGTCTCTTAGGTAGTCCCCTCTAAGGGTAAACAAAATCAAGACAAACACAATGCCTTTTAATCTCCAAGATCACACAAAATGCTAGGAGAGAGTATAATGTGTTTACCTTACACTAGCATGGTGTTCATTTTAGCCTCAAAATCAAATGTTTGATGTGAGAGTGCAAATTCCAAGAGGTTTTTTTGATTCCCAAGGTCACACTAAGTGTGAGGGAAGAGCACACTCTCCGTAACAAAGACATAACCACAAGATATTAAAGTAGTGATTCTTTTTATCCCCAAGATAAAAAGTGAGAAGACACACTAACGCAATTTGTTGGTTCTTTTTAGCTAGAATGAATGTATGATGTATGAAGACGTGAAAGAAGAATAAGAAGGTAAATGATGAAAATACATAAGGAAATAAACACAAATAAGTTATACCTTCATTTCTCCTTCCTCTTCATGGATTGAGCTCACAAGAAGCACCCATTCTTGCAGATTTGCTCCAATGTTTATAAGGGATGTGGTTGCTCACAATTTTAGCATGATGATGGTATGATGAAGATGGATTTTATGGAGATTTTAGCAGCATATGGACATGGAGAATGTGTTTTTATGAGAAATGAGAGCCAAGGTCTCATTATATAGAAATTTGGTGAGAGGAGTCAATGGCTAAGATTGAATGGCTAATGGAGGGTTGAGATTGATTGAGAAGGTGAGGTTTGGATCAAGGATGAGGATTGATTAGCCAAGTGACAAGTGTCACAAGATTGAAAGGGGTGAAATGGGGAGGTGTGAGCACACATTAGGAAGAGAGACATTAAATTTGTGTAAGAGGTAGGGTGGCTCATAGGGTGGCTTGTGTAAGAGGTTAGTGGGGGTAGGTGAGATGTAGGAATTTAAAATTAGGAAATAATGATAATGAGGATTAGGAATGAGGGTTAGATCAATTAATCAAGGATTAATTGATTAATTAAGATAGTTTGAGTTAATAAACCAAGGGTTTATTAACTTGGGCGGAGTCAAAATTTGGAGAATGGGATAATGAGGTTTAGGATAAGGATAAAGTTAATTAATCAAGGATTAGTTAACCTAAGAAAGGTTAGGGGATTTTAAAGGAATGAGGATAATGGTTAGATTAATTAAATAAATGTAGATTTATTTAATTAAAGGTGGTGGATAAAGGTAAGTGGGAAATAAATTAAATAAATAACAAGTATTTATTTAATTATTAGGTTAGGATATGCTAAAATTAAGTGTGGATGGGTAAGGTCACATTTTAGGTGTCTACAATGCAAATTAGTTTTAATCCCAATGACTGATATATGCAGATTGTTGTAAATTTTAAGCCTGAATGAGTGACATGCATATAGTGGTTCATTTTATCCTTATGAGTGATATATATGCAGATTGTTTTAAATTTTAAGCCTGAATGACTGACATATGTAGATTATGGTTCATTTTATCCTTATGAGTGATATATACAGATTGTTGTAAATTTTAAGCTTGAATGAGTGACCTATGCAGATTGTGCTTCATTTTATCCTTATGAGTGAATATTTGTAACACACAAGCAAGATGATTCTAAACTAGTAATCAAAAGACAAGGCAACATTTTTTTTTTCAAAAGAAATAGTTTTTTTTTGAAAGAAGTAGCTTTAGAACTCCCTCCAAGCTCAATGCCACATATTGTAGATAAAACATCAATAGCAGACAAAAAAACCTACTCTATTGAATGTAAAAGACAAAAATTGAAAATTTTGAATGAAACCCTAAATTTAAAATAAACAGGCAGTTGTGGCTCTAAAAACCACGATTGTGGCTCACAGTTGTGTCGCAGGTGTTATTCTTGAATTCAACATGCTCAATTCGTAGGATAACCCCTAAAAAACTTGTCTATTTCATAGCCCATGTACTCTAAGCATGAAAAATGAGGAAAATCCCAATCGATCCTTGTGCGTGGTTCTTTATCCTTGAAAAGTCATTCCAAGCATTAACCTTTGTTGGTTCGTCAAAATTCACATTTTAAACCAAGTTGTGAAAATTTAGTTTTGGGAGTTAGAAATTTTTTAGCACTTGAAGGAGTTGAGTTTTTCTAAGATGCAGCATTGCTAAATTGACATGCAGTGCTGGGGATTTTTTGAGCCTTTGTATATTTTTCATGCCTTATTCATTTTCTTGCACATGCAGTGTCATTGAATTTTAGCGCTTGTGCATATTCACATGCAGTGTTGGGGAATTTTTGAGACACTACATCTCAAACCACAAGTCATATGTAGTAGCTCAAAAATTCAGTGCCCTTGCACCCAAGTGTCCTTCCCACATGTAGTAGCCCAAAAATTCAGCGCCCTTGCATCCAAAGTTCCTTCCCTCATGCAATGTTGGGGTTTTTCTCAACTTTTGCATATTTTCATGTAGTATCTCAGAATTTTTGAGCCATTACATCTGAAGTGTAATATCCCACGCAAGAGCTCAGTTTTTCTCCACCTTTGTATTTGAATTACCAAAGCATATGCAGTTGCTCATAATTTTCTTGCCAATGCATAAAACTTAGATTTTTTTCTAACACTGAAAAATATGAAACTTTTTGGAGCTACTTTTACATACCATTTTGATCTTTTATGTCCAAGGTCCTGAGTGGTTTTGATTGAATTCTTACCTGTCACCGAGCAAGAAAGCTTTGAAACACAACCAAAAAATTCTTCCCAATGTTTCAGTTATTCAAGAGTATACATTAATGGTTCGAAAATAATTTGAAGACGAAGCTTTCTCAATAGCTTCAATGAAAAAAATGATGAATTTTTAGATTTGAGAATAGTTCCTAAAAGGCACTGAAAAGAGTTTGACACCATTAGAGGAGTCAATCTCAAGAATCCTGACCATCTCCAAGTACACTACAATACCAGACAATGTTGAAGTGCACATCATCATGAAGATTTCTTGGTTGAAAGCACGGGGAAATGATCTTTTTAAGTTTCCAGAGTTAGTTTATTTTTATGCTTTTTCACATGCTTTATGTAAATAGGATTTGACATTTTTACATGTCATTTTGCAACAATGTAGCTACATGTAAAAACGGAGATATCCTCCTACAATCATGGACATCATGTTTGAATAATTCAATAGTTAGTAAGAGTTTTTTCCTAGATTAGCTCTCTTCTCTCATCTATAAATATGAGAGGATTCTATTGTATTATCTACCTTTTTTCTAATGCAACAAAGTGTTGATCATTTGTAAAGCAATTTTGAAACTTCGAGTTCATGTTGTGAAACTATTTTCCAATCAATAAAGAAGGCTAAATTGCATATAAAATTTTGTGTTGGATCAATTTCAATGAATGTGAATGTTCTTATGTCTCTCACATTAGTTTATCTTCTTATTGGATTGAATTAGCAGTGTTTTATTAATTGAGATTGAAAGGATTTTGAGTTGATTTGTGTAGACTTTGTGCTACACCTTTTGCTTGGAATTGTGAAATTGTTGCTAATATTGGCAAATCATCTATAAGACTTTGTGTTTATAATTGTTCATGTTATTTGTGAATTTGTTTGTGAAGTATAGTGAAGACTTTTTGTTTCATTTACATTATCGATTACTTTATTGTGGAACTCATCATTGAAGAATATGAAACGACTGTGTTCCTTCATGAGCCTTCTTGTTACATATCTCTATTACACTCATACTCCTAGACTATGCTTTGACAAGTTAGAAGTATTGGGAATTACTGCTTAGGTTTTATTTAAAGTTGTATCGCATCAAGAAATAAAAACCATGAAATATTGTAATCATATTCTCTAGAGGAAGAGAGAATCATGAATGTGACACACTCCCATATGATTAGTGTAGTATACATATTGTAAAGTTTAGAATAGTTTACTTTAGTTTTGATATGCAGTCAAAAGGGCACCTCCCCTTTCTAGGAGGAGATATTCTATCTCACAACAACTATTGCTGAAATTCAAGTTTTTTAATTTGTAAAGAGATTACAAAAATTTCACCAAAAAATAGGAAATAGTGACTGCATCATTCAGAATAGTGACTGCGTTGTTTAGATATGGTGAAGTATCTATCAATTGCGTCAAATAGTCCTGTGGCTACAAAAATTCAAAAAAACACAACCAATTTTGACAAAACCTATGGCTAAGGTGATGAAATAACAATGTTAGATGATAAAATCCTAAACCAAAAACAAAAATGTAACAAAAAATCCAAAGATAAATGCAAACAAAATGGTTTTTTTTTAATGTTGAACAGTTGCGGCTTTCCCAATAGCAGTTGTGGTGCATTGGATTTTCTCATTTGTGTCATTCCAAGATTCAATTATGTTGTTTCGTACCTATAACCTGCAAAACTAAAAATTTCTTGTGAAAAATCTACCAAATTCATCCCTTCACGTTGGGTTCACCAATGTAATCAAGGATAAGATTAGGATTTAAAACATAAATTGTTAAACATAAACCTTAAGACCCTAATCAAGTAATAAAGAACAAAGAAAGCATAAAAACATGAAATAATGCAACAATATTACCAAAGTCTTCATGCCTCCATTGATTAACCTCTATTACCCTTCTCTATTTTGCTAGAATGTGATTGATGCCCTCAAATTATAAGTATAAAACAATAGGCTAATGTGTATGACAGCAAAATATCAAAGAATTATTGTCTCTTAAGCATAAATTCTGGATTTCCTAAGATGTTAAAATGATAATGGAAAACATCTTTTATAGAAAAGACAAATTTGAATGAACGAATGAGATTAAATGATTTTAATTCCAATCAACGATTGAAATTAAACAAGACAAGATGGAATAAGAATAAGAGTGATAGAGGAACTAAATAATTGTAAAGAATAGGCTCCCAACATGGATGGCCTACCAATTAAATTTTACAAAGAAAATATTGACTGGGTGAGTGAGGATCTTTTATAGGTTTACAATGAGGCTTTGACCAAAGGTTCTTTAGGGAAAGAAATAAATCAAGGAGTCATTAAGCTCATACCTAAAGAAGGTGATAAAAATCTGTTAAAAAATTGGAGGTCAATTACTCTATTGAATGTATCATATATAAGCTATCTCCTAGAGGCTGTCATCAGTTCTCCCTAAGATCATCAACACCACTCAAACAAGTTCTATCAAAGGAAGATATATCCTAGAAAATGTTTTGACCAGTTGGGAGGCAATGAAGTGGGCCAGAGTTTCCAACCAGAATATAGGGATGTTACTATTGGACTTCGAGAAAGCATATGACAGGATAGAATGACCATTTATACTAATGGTTTTAGAGGCTTTTGGTTTCTCAGAGAATCTATGTTTAATGGTCAGAACCCTGCTAACAGATGCCATTGCAAGAGTGGAAGTCAATGGAAGTCTCACAAAGGAAATAATGCTGGAAGATCTATAAGACAAGGGTTCCCCCTTGCACCCTCCCTCTTTGTCATTACAACTGATGCACTTCACTTCATCCTAAGAGATTCCACCTTAAGCCCAAAGGTTCATGGCATTATTCTCCCAAACAAAGATGAATTAATAAATGCTCAATTTGTAGATGACACAACACTTTTTGTAAAATTAGACAAGGATAACTTTGATAACCCATTGAGGAAAATGGACTTGTATGCCAAGGAAGCTTGGGCTAAAATCTCCAAAGCGAAAACCACACTCTTAAGCTGGGAAGCTCATAAGCCAGAATGGCTTGAGGAACATGAATTCTAGTAGGGAGGACCCAACAAGATTGTCAGGTATCTTGGGATACCATTTGCAATTAGTCCCAACCTTAAAGACATGTGGGAATGACTAAAGAACAAGATAAAAAAATAACTAGAAGCCTGGAATAAGCAATACTTGTCAATTGCAGGAATGACACAAGTGTGCCAAAAAATTATATCCTCTTATAATGTGTATTATGCTTCGGCCTAGATGTTCAGTGGCTATCAAGTGGATGAAATAAAAAAATGGGTAAGGTAGTTCCTCTGGTCTGATGGGAAGGGAAAAAAAAAGGCATGCAGTTTGTTGGGAATGCTGCTTCCTGGAGAAGCAAAAGGGGGGACTTGGGCTAAAAGATTTGAAAAAGCAAGGCATTTCCCTTGCTGTCAAATGGATTTGTAAAAGCGTTATTGGTGAAGAGCCTTGGAAGGTCCTGGTAAGACATAACATTAGTAATGGTGTCCCCAAGGGTGCAAAAACATGGAAGAACCTACCCTTGATTGATCTTCTGTTTGGAAACTTCCCAGTCTCCCCGACGGGGTCCAACATTTTCAAAAGCCTATTGAAGGCCTGGGAGAGCAACAAAGAGAAGGTACTCTCTAAGTACCCTATTGAGGAAGAGCTAAGCAATAACATGCTAAACAAGTCTATCTGGTGGAACATTTGTCATAATAAGAAACCTTTGGCACTCCTCCAAGGATGTTCTACCAAAGATTGGAATAAGAAAGGGATCTCTCTGTTCAATAACATCATTGAAAATGGCAGGCTTATCAGTTGGGAAGCCCTTGAGTAGAGCTTTAATCTTCCTCAAACTCATAAAAGAACTTATGAAAGACTTAAGGACCAAAATTTAAGTCTAAAAAACTTATCTTGTTGTGCTAACAACAAAAAGATGTAGCTTGATTGGCTGAAAGAAAAAGGTTTATCTCACCCCAAAGTTAATGAAATTTATAAAGCCCTGGAAAATCCCCCTATTCTAGCTGATATGCTTAATAAAAGTTGGAATCTTAATATTAGCCAAAAGCAGTGGGAAAAAGCCTTCTCCAGAATCTAAAATAATACTCTTGAGCCTAAGAAAGCTAGTTTCAAATGGATGTTGATGCTACAAAATTGCCAAACTTTGACCCCAAAATCCGCCCTTCAATCTGTGATGTTTGCAAGAAGAATGAATTGGTCTTTCATCTTTTCTTTGACTACTTCTATGCTAAAGAGATATGGAAATTATTTCAAATTGACTTGTATGGGTGGGGGGAAGCCAAGGAAAAGAAAATAAAAGAAATAATCTTGGGAAATATTGATAATTTAGGAAAGCCTATTAAGCTTTTTTGGTTGATTCTAACTTCTGAAATCTTGTGGCTCTTATGGAAAAATAGGAATGCAAAAAAATATCAAGGCACTAGGAGGGCACTTACTAAGTCTAATAGAAGACTCACAACTCATGTTGTTTATCTATAGGTTTCTAATGTATTGGAGGTGGCCAAATAAAAATTCCAAAGGCTGATGAAAAATGGCAAGGTGGAGGTAAAGAAAGACAAGCTGATCCAAGCCAACCAATGGTTGTTCTGCAAACCAGCAAAGAAATACCTGTTAAAGGCTGATTGAACCTAAGGAAGCTGATTCAAGGTTGAAATAAAGGTTGGAAGTGTCTGTTGAACCTCTCTTTTTCTGAAACAATGATGTAAATTTTGTTACAAAGAGCCTAAATGCTCTATTTTATAATGTAGTTGACTCATGTTATGGGCACAAAAATGCTTAAGCTCTAAAAGACTTGAGTTGATGTAATGTTGAAAGGATGATCTTCATGATCATTTATGTATACTATTATGAATATAAAAAAATAATTGTAAAGAATCATTTAGTTCTTAAAGGAAAGTGGAGAGTTAAATAATGGAAACATTATTTAAATCTTAGACAAAAAAGGAAAGTTATCTTTTTGATTAAATAGCAATCTTAATTGAAAAAGTGGGAGAGAAAAAGGCAACTCATTAATTAAATAAAATTTAATTAATTTATGGTAGAAAAGGCCAAAATGAATAATTAAATAATTGACATAATTATTTAATTATAGTAGAAAATGTTAAATAATTAAATATATATATATATATATATATTTAATTATAGTAGATAAGGACATTAGTGACATAATTAAATAAATAACCATTTATTTAATTAATCAAAAGATGAAGTAGAAAGATAGAAATGAATTAATTAAATAATTAAAATTATTTAATTATGAAGGATGAAAGGGAAACTAATAAAGTTGCAGGCCTAGAACAATTTTTAGTGTCTACGTTTTTCCCCTCTTTGATACAATGTCATTTATCGTGTTGTGTCAAAGAAAACCAGTCAAAACATGCCTTGGTGTAAGTATGGTGGACCCATGCCCCCTCAAATTTTTTTTGCAAAATTTTTGAAAAATTTCAATTTTTTTTGAAATTGTTCCAATAAGTCAATTTAATAGCCAGTAATGCGCAAGTGATGAAAGATATATTTTTCAAGACATTTGGGGTGATGGTATTAGGATTTTAGACCCTTCGACAAGTGTAGTCAGTGCAAACCCTAGGGCCAATCCGAAAATTTGGATGGCTAAAAATAGAAATTAGAGGATAAAACTCTTCATTTGTGCATTTTGATTTTGAAAATTGAGGAGCTCTAAGAGAACCTAACTGTCGCGATGTCACCTGTTGCACATGCCAATCAACGTGGATACCACATTCACACCTTCCGATGACTAAAGCATGCCAGGGACCTAGTAAGTACATCTTTCCCACTTTTTCAATTTTTGATTTACATGTATTTCTAGGGCCTAAAAAATTTAGTAAGTAGTTGTAGCGAATGCGGCTCTCCACAACTACTATTGTGAGTGACATAATTACTCATGATTCGTCGCAAGTGCGAAGATCATGCCTAGGTTAGGGTTTAGGTCAATTGTTACAACACCATATATGTTATTGGAAACAACACACTTGTGAATATGTGTTGCAAATGATCCAGAAAATGACGTTAGTGAAATTATGAGCCACAACTATTTAGGGCAATGACACAATTGACCACTACAACATATTTGTTGGGCATGCGATGCAAGTGTTTTTGGCAATGCCGATGTATAAAATGAGACACAATTGCTTGACAATGCGACACAATTGACTGTTTGAAAATTTTCCCCAATTAGGATGAAATTTCCTTGTGCAATTTGAGTCTATAGGTTTGCTAGTATTTTGACCTAACACAATGCTTTAGATTTGTGATTGCAGGTTGTACTTGAGCCCATTTACACTAGGTAGTTCCGACCTTCCACCTTTTGACTTTGGGATTAGTTGACTAGCGTTGAGAAGTGCCAATTGTAGTGTTTAGGATTTTATGATGTGTCGTACATGCATGTTATTAGGGAAAACAAAGGGTTGCTAATTGCACTTGCAAAGAGGTGGCACTCAGAGACATGCTCATTCCACCTCCTGACATGAGAGGCTACAATGACATTGGAGGATGTGTACCATATTTTGAGGCTACCAATCCAAGGAGAGTGGGTGAGGTACGACCTCAGGCAAGGATATCGGGCCCTCTAGGATTATTACGTGTACAAGGACATCCAAAATCTCGATGTGGAGAGCTATGAGATTAGGTGGGAGTGTTTGGAAAAGAGGTATGAGTGATGGGACCACATTTTGTGTACACTTATCACAGGGATAGTCATTCCAGATCACCGAGGACATGGTTTTCCAGTCGGATGGGGTGAGATACTAGTTGGGATGCTATAGAGGGGGAACATGTATGCATGGGGGCCTTGTCTACTAGTCGTGTTATATTTTTAGTTACATGACATTGCTTATCAAGATGGTTAGTCTATGAGCTACAGAGTGACTTTACTGATGGTGTGGTCTTGGGAGCACATTATTGTGTTTCATCCTCCAGTCAGTAGGAAGTTAGGAGCTAGTATGTCGTATGTGTACCTATACGAAGGCATCATGACCTAGTCTCATGTTGGGGACATAGGCTATTGGAGGCATCAGATAGATGTACTGGTTAGCTTTATATGGAGGCCATATAGGGACTACGCCCAGTGGCCAGATGAGGACCAACATTTGTCGTGGTGCAGGAAGGCTAAATATTTGATTGGACAAATAGTCCAATCTTAACACATTATTGAGCAGTATCTACCAGAGTGGGTTAGGAGACAGTTTGGAGAGGCAGAGGATGTGCCTTGGGGTACCATAGAGTTCGTACGCTCCTCGCGTGAGGTATAGCCATGGGTTTCGGTGATTCCAATAGTGACAACAAAGTAGTACATAGATGCATTGCAACTATTTCAGTGGGCTTGGAAGGGTGGGGCAATAGATCCTGACACTACCACGGAGTATGATACATGGTAAGCCACCCATAGGCTATTTTCGTATACAGACCCAGATCAACCAATGCTAGTAGAGCATCAAGATAGGGGTCCACAAGGCTGGAGTGGGGATAGAGGATGGAGGGAGGGGTGACAGAGGGAGGGGTGATGACAAAGGAGATGATAGAGGAGGGAGACAAGGAGGGAGAGAAAGGAGGAGGGAAAGGATACATTGAGTGGTGAGGTCATTGTCACTGATCCATGAGGAGGGTTGTCATAACCCAAATTTATTGCATATTTATTTAAATATGGAAAATTGAATTAGTGGAGAAATTCAATATATATTAAATGGAAATTTTGGAATTTTAAAAAATAGATTGAAAGAAGTTGACTGATGTTGACTATGTGAACTTTTGAAAATTATCCTATATGTTATCAAGAATTGAACGTTACAGATAAATTTGCAAGTGTGAGTGTGTGCAATTGCAGGGTGACAGGTTGAAGGATGAGAACAAAATTGAAGTAGGATTGTTTAGCTGGATCAAACGGTAAGCTAGTTGGAATCTGGGTGCACACACCACAAATGGAATGATGACTTGCATTTGAACTATTCTGCATATATATAGAAGAATGCAATTTCATGACTTGAATTGTTTCAGTGATTGAAAATGAATGGCTTGTAGATTAAATTGTCTACCTAAACCTTGTGTTTTGAAGAAAATGAATATACGTATTTTAAGGAATGATTAAAGGATAAGAATTTCATCATGTAAAATTATACAACTGGATGTTCAAAGTGAAATAAAATTTCTTATCTAAATCAGTGATAGCACATGAAACTTATAAACTCCTTCAAACAAACAATTTATACATACATACATATATAAATATATATATATATATATACAAGTAAATATAAATTTGAGAACACATATGGCAAATGTGAATGAATGTTGAAAACACATATAAGAATATATATATATATAATATGTGTGTATATATATAAATACACATATTATATATATATATATATACATATATAAATATATATACATATATAAATATATATACATATATAAATATATATACATATATAAATATATATACATATAAATGTTTATACTATTTGAATTTAATTTGATAACTAATAATATCCTATCAGACTATGTGAAAATCAGGCAAAAATTTTGAAGGCAACCCACGAATGATGCGGCCTGTCGAAAACATTATGGCAATATTCAAAAATAGAGGCCGACGACTATGACAGAAAAGTCATAACCGTAATGTCCCGACCGCATGCAATGAAAATATTGTTTCCATTTTAGAATGGATAGTGAGGAAAAATAATGGCGATTTGGGAGAAAAATTGACCAGTAGCAAGGAAAAAAGCAAAGAAGAGCTTGTAGAGGTGGAAAAATTAGAGGCAAGCTTCACCCAAAAATCTCGGTTATTAAGGTAAATCAATTTCCTTAGAAACAATTTCAATTTCATTATCATTTTTCATATCTTGCTTGTGGTAGTCACTGCATTTTTTTGAAAATTTGATAGCACAGTAAAAATGTATTTTCTCTGTCTGTGTGTTATGGCCTTGAGCCGATATGAAGTGTCTTATCGACCACCTTTTTGGGGTCGCATGGCCTATGACCTACCTTGCATAAGAAGTATCTAAGTTGGAGCCTTATTGACTAACCTATAAAGCTAGGCCAAGGCTTGAAGCCATTAAGATTGCAACTATCATATAGGCTCACATAATGATGTTAGCCATATCATGGCTATCAAAATTTCATTTTGATCAAATGTGTATTTTATAGTGTCTAACTTTGTAGTGGATCTATTATCGATCCCATGGGAATGGGTATAATCCCCTGTGTTTTCATTCAAATGTATCACCTTTCCATTATCGACTAGGCCGATAATGGTAAGAGGGTTAAATCCATTGCTAAGGATGTGATTAATATTTGCATAATAATGTCGCCATCGATCAAAAGAAATGACAGAATGATTAAGTTTGGGTTTCATGAAAACCATGTATGGTTCGATCTTCATAATTGACAGGTTATTTTCTTTGAAATAGATACATATATGAGTCTGCATGTTGAAATGTGCATATAGTATAAACCCAACAAGCCTTTATGAGTAAGCCTGAATATGACCCTTGATCGAGTAAGAAAACAATGAACCAGTTACGTAAGGGGTAGTCACTCCTAGAGTGACCAGTGAATGCTTTGTTAATGGCCTTAAAAGGCACGGGTTAAGCTAGGAACCTTGATAAACCTCAGAGTTAAGTTCGTTGACCGTATGGTTGCCCAGTTTCAATTCGATGAGTATGTCGAATCGGTTTCATTATAATTTTTACATAGTTTCTCATGAATTTTTAGTATTGAATTTATGTTTTCGAAATGATGAATAATGGACATTCTATTAGCCTAATTTTTTAGAGAAAATTTAATGGCTTTGCTTGAAAATGGCAGATGAGATAGCTGCAGACAATATTTTTATTGGAAAAACAACTTTATACAATATTTGTTCATTGCAAGATAACCTCGTTCTGTTAGAAAAAAATGAGCAATAAGTTGTAATGTTATTATTTAAAATCTAAACAACTTGAAAATAGCATTGTTCATTCTTTGTTCATAGAGATAAAACCCCATTTTGTTTAAAACGGTGAACATTAAATTGTAATGTTATCATTTAGCATCAAAACATCTTGAAACAACCTTGAGTAATCACAAACAGTATATGATCTGTTGGAAAATGAAATTGTCTGTCATAAAATGTAACTATTTTGTCTGGAACAACGTTGTATTGATGTAGACAATGAATAATATGTTGCAAATGACATTGGTTTGTTGTAAAGTTATCTTTGTAGTTGAAAATAGTCTTGTTCATTAAATTGTTAGCTAGAACAACATTGAAAAGTTGTAAATAGTGAACATTCTTTAAGAAACAACTTGTCTTATAACTATTTAGTAGGAAACAATACTGGTTTTGTTTAAACGATGAATGTTCATATGTATACATCAATGTTAAAGTGCCACAATTTTGTGAGAAAGCAAAAAAAAACAACAATATGTGTGAAACTGTTAATATAGACTTGTTCTAATTCTTTATTTTTTTGTCAAAAGAAGCATTATTTAATGATTGCAATCAAAATTAATGGTTTATTTCAGAATGCATGCACAAATCATAACTTAAGTAAGCATATATATGTGTATGCACATAGACTTCATCTATGTACATACACATACTTGAGACATACCTTCTTTTGATTTTAGTCCATTTTAAAATGGAAAATGCTTATGATGAAAAATGAACATGAGTCATGAGTGTGATATGACTGAATGATGAATTACTCTATTTGAATCATAAATCTAATTTTTGTTTAGAGAGTAAATAGTAATTTGATTCTTCTTTTTTGAAGACATATGTGAGAAGAATATTATAATACTAGAACATAATAGTGATACCTTAGTAGACTAGAGCACCTCAGGGTAGATGCTACTAGAGGGTAGATAATTGTTATGAGATGTATTATAGAAAGTCACCTTCCGTGATGGGTACCAAAATGGAGTTCAAAGAGTATAGGTTTTCTTTACCATAACCTATTGTTTGTTGTTGTTGCAACACATTTATTATGCTTGTTCAAGCAATATAGTTCATTTTGTATGTATGAACTTTGTAATATCACTCTCTGCCATTCTTAGCATAGATCTTGCATTTTCTTTTCTAACTTGTAGATAGAAAATTACATGTTGATGTATGGGTCCACCTTGCAGATTGTTCTCTTGCTAAAATTTCCATGCAAGGCCGGACATTCTTCAAGTTGGAAGAATTCTGAGGAGGCGTAAGCTTTGTG
Source organism: Sequoia sempervirens (assembly GCA_007258455.2). Classification (NCBI taxonomy): domain Eukaryota; kingdom Viridiplantae; phylum Streptophyta; class Pinopsida; order Cupressales; family Cupressaceae; genus Sequoia; species Sequoia sempervirens. The sequence continues at coordinate 94,692,816 of VDFB02179234.1, forward strand.
GTTGGGTGGTAAAGCGCTTCAACCATGTTCTCATCCACCAATGAAGGCGAGCGTCAAGGAATAACCTTAGTTGTTCATAAGATTGTTATAGTCTAAGATGTAACTTGATGTAATACATTCATGTATTTGATGTAAAGTGTACAATTAAATGACTTTGTGGCCTTAAGAGCCAAGTCAAACCTAATATTGTAATTTGACTTTTGAAGTGAATATATGAATCATGACTCATTTTAAATAGACATGTGTAGGAATGATTGAATTTAGCCACTAGTTATGTCTTTTTAATTTGGAATATATTCATGTGTCATTTACAATAATGATAATTAAGTAATAATTTAGGATGGGTTATTACAAGGGTGAGGAGGAGAGGGTAGCAAAGGAGGAGGTGGTTGGGGAGGAGGACTACCAGGAGGAGGAGAGATGGGAGAGGGAGGATATGGGAGAGGTAGAGCAGGTCCTCTAAGAGAGGATAATTATGGGTGCATATGTGGAGGTTGGATTGGAGGAGGTGCCTATCAGAGGCGGGATGGAGATGGATCAATCAATAAGTGGATAACTGAGCTATAGGCTAGGATTTAGGCACTGGAGGTTGAGGTAGGGGCACTACAATCAGAGAGGGACACAACAATTATTGTGAGACAGGAGGTAGATCAACAGGTTATTGATTTTATTTCCACCCTTAGTGGGTTGAGTGTATATATGGTCGATGCACTTCTGAGAGAAGGAAAATGGAAGAAATATTATAGAGATTTATATGAGGTTGAAGTTCCACCAGAGCGGAGAGCACTGAGTTCATCAGTGGCTCTAAGTAGTGGCAGGTCACATAGCAAATGATCACATAGCAAGTCACAGAGCAATGGCAGGGTTTCCGGGCTGACATAGATAGGACCATATGATAGGACACCCTTAGAGCATAGGTCATCAGGGTCACCACATTAGTCACCATGATGATCATTAGGATGGGCTAAGGGTGGTTATAGCTAGAGCATATTTTGACATTGTATCATGACACTTGTTATTTTTTATCATCGAGCCTACAAGCTCTATTTTTTGGACACATCTTAACATTATATTGTGACACTTTTTGAGCGATATATATATGATATGATTTTTGGTTGTGATTTATATGATATGATTTTCTATGTTATGCATTTATGATGTTATGTGATGGATGATTATGCTTTTATGATGTTTATGAATTTCTATATGATTATGCAATGATGCTATATGTTAATGTGTTATGGATGACTTAATGGATGTTTATGATATGCTGTTTAGATGATAGATGGATGCATTTAATTTCATAGTATTATGGATGCAAGTGTGATGATTATGGATGTTATGTGAATTCATTATGATTTATGTTGAAATAAGATGATATGACTATGCAATGTGATGTTTATTGAATGCAATGTTTTAGGATGTATGCCATGTATGTTAAATGAATATGAAATGTAATAACGGATTATGCTTATGACATGATGTGGATGTAATAACATGATTAATATGAGGTGGATTATGCTTAATGGATGCAATCTATGTTTTTGTATTTTCTCATTCAATATAAATTAACTAATATGATGATGTCTATTATGATAATGATATCTATAACGCTTCCTAACATGATCATGCATGCAAGATATTTTTGTGTGTCATAGGATGCTGCCAAGATGCGGATAGAAGAAATGTTAGTGCGAAAGATATGGATGTTAGCATGGTGTTAGCAGAGACAACTAAAAGATATATATTTTTCTATGCAAGGCTTTGCATTTAATCATCATTGGGGGGTAAAATGTGACAAATGGACATGGAGTGAATTTGCACCCCTTGTGTCAATTCCCCTTTTGCATACCCTCACCTTAGAAAATAAAATCTGAAGAAAAAATTCCACATCACCCATCCGAATGCATCCACTTGGCACATTTTTTATGTGTTTTTGGGGGAATTTTTGTCAGGGATGCGAGTGCGACCTGCAGATGTCTACGCGGTGCGCTGCCGTCTCTAACAGATTCTTGCATCTGGAGTTTGCAGGGACATTACACTCCTCATTAGGGACAAATTGTAATGCCTCTGTGCAACCAACTGACCCAAAAATGGCTCCTTTTAGCCTTCAAATCCATTCCATTCAATATCCCTTCATCTCTTTCACACTCATTCGATCTCCTTAGCAATTTTCATTTAATATTTCTAGCATTTTCACAACTTCATTGAGCATTGCAGTTGCTAGTTACTCTATCAACTTCATCCTTACATGTGTTGCTCTACCATAGAAGCTGCGAGCTTGGAGTCTTGCGAGACCTCCCTTCATCATTGCTACGGCTATGGCGACTTTGCCAAGTTCATTACCTTGCATTCTCCCTTCATTGGCCTTGAGTGCCTTTAGGTGGAGGTGGTATTGCATCACTTTACTTTCGCATTGTGATTCGATAAAATAACTTTGTATCTTTTATAGTGTTCAGTGCATTTCTTTCCATTTCCTTTATCATAATTTCTACTTTGTTGCTTTTTTGGCTATCTATGGAGGTGGAAACACCAAAGCAGGGTTTTGACTGAGGCAAACCCCTATACAACCCCAACAATTTTCCCTTCTTGCTTGTGTGTAGGTGAACGCGTGCGTGGAGCTCACTAGTGAACTGGCGCTTCAATGAGTTGATATTTGTCACCCTTGTTTTTATCTACTTACTTTATCATTTCCATACTTACTTTTTGTACTTTATCATTATGTTCATTTCAGTAAAGTTAGTTAGCTATCTCTATTAGTAGGCTTTTGGTGGTTTTCTTACTACACTTTATGTTTTTTGGTTGTACGAACGCCAACATGCTAGAGAGATGCCAAAATGCCACGCTGTTGTCCCAGACCTGTGTGGACAACAAGTTGTCTGAGGTGCAGTTTGGACTCCAGAAAATGGCTTGTCTAGCCCCAATCATATTTTTGAGTATGTAGAGTGATAAAAGTACTTGAGAGTGCTCTTCATTCTTGATCCTCATCCCAAAACACCTATTAGAGTGAGGTAAGTTAGGGAAACCCTCCGCTCTCGGCTCTTTGTGACCTGGAGTCTTGGTGTGGTTGGTCCCCCTCTCTTACATTTTTGGTGAACTTGACATGAACAATGTTTGTCCATTTTCCTGTGTTGAGAATTTTCCCCACACCTGGTGGTTGTTGTAAGCTTGAGTATTGTGAAGGTTTATGATCATCACAACCCAGTCCATGACTTTTGGGTATGTTGTTAGGGGAAGTATGTGACACCTACCAATGGAAAAGATGGTCACCTCTAGTTTTTCCACTGGTTTGCTACCAAATTTACCATTGGTTTTCCTATGGGTTACATTGACGAGATGAGTTTCATAGATGAGACCACTCATGTTCCTACCCCTCCAGTATCCCTTACGGCTTCGTCCATAAACGAGGATGATGCTATGCATATTCCTGCAAAAAACCTTCTAGCATTAGATAACAAACTATCAAACCTTGTGAACCATTTGGAAAAAGCACCGAGCATGGCAAGAGTTGCTAGGATTACTAGTGAGGTGAGACATTTGTTAGGAAAGGATCGAACAAGCATAGAATTCCTATGTGGCCTTGTCGATCTAACCAAAGCTTATATCCCTTCATATAAGTCTAGATCGGGTACCACTTGAGGGGAAGTGCTTGATTCCTATGAAAGATAAATTGTCATTTCAATGCCCACCACGTCCATATGAATGGATGAAATAGGGCCCTCAATTAGTGTCTCTTCTGCTTCTCAAAGGCCTAACACTCTCAAGGTGAGTAGAATACCCCTTGGGTTTAGTTTCACCCCTCCTACTACCTCTGGTGGTGGGGGCTTTGATGGAATGAGTGGCGGTGGCTTTGGTAGCGGGGGTGGTACTAGTGGAGGTAGCTTTGGTGGAGGCCATGGTGGTGGTTTCATTAGTGGAGGTGGCTCGAATGGAGGCCTTACTGGTGGTGGTGGCTTTGGCGGTGGCTTTGGAGTAGGTTTTGGTGGTGGTGGTTCTAGAGCTTCTACTAGGCCTTTTTCATCCTCTAACCCTGTTATGAATTCTCTTCTACAAAACATGAGTCAGATGCAAAACTAGTTGGCGAGCCTTTCCTAGGCCTTCACCCGACCTATTTTTCAGCCTTTCTTTCAACATAGCCCATTGTCGATAGCAATTCTGAGTACCCCATTCCCACAAGGAATGGAGATTCCCAAGTTTGAGAAGTATGGTGACAAAGGGGATCCACAAACACATGTATCAGCCTTTAATGCCATATGTACGAATTTCTTCCATCATGACGCTTTGATGGAAAAACTATTTCCTCGATCTCTTAAGGACACAACACTCAAGTGGTGTTGTTCCTTGCCTGACAATTCTATATTTTCATTTGATCAACTTGTGAATTAGTTTCTCTGATAGTTCCAAGCTAACATCAGTCCAAAGATGACCTTCTCGGATCTCATCCGATGTAAGTAGAGGGATAACGAGAAGATAACTAATTTCATAGCACGATACCAAGCACTCTTTTCACAGATCTTGTACCCACTGTCTAACTCTGATGTGAAGAAGGTATTCATAGGTAACTTGTAGAGAGCCTGGTAGAAGAAATTTTTCCTAATGAAATACCCTTCCTTCGCGCATCTGTGTGTCTCATTGTGATTATATCAGCAAATGGTAGTTTGGTTTAGGGGATCCTCCTTGTGCTCCCACTTAGAAGGAAAGTCTATTGTATCCATCTTAAGAAAAGGTAAAGATATCGTGAATGTAGTTACCACGACAGATGATAATGGCCTCAGACGCAACAAATTTTTTACGAAGTTGGCAGAATCTTCTTCTTCTATGTTACAAAATTTGTTGAAGGATAAGATCATAACTTTGGAAAACCCTTGACCTCTTAAGGAACCATGTCTTGATTGGTATGATGCAAATTATTTTTTTCAATACCATTGGGTTAATGGGTATGATACTGAGCGTTGTATGTGCCTGTGTCATGAGATACAGGATCACATCGATGACGATACCATTTGTCTCGATGGGACAAATTTTTTTTGAATAAATTGATGGCAAAGGCCAATAGTGAGTTGCAGATTTATGCGGATCCATTTCTATCTCACTCTACGAACTTGATTATTGACCCCTCCAATGCTTCTACTTAGCCCTCGGCATACACTATTATGGTCATGATTACTCCTTCCTAGTAGCCTATGACTGGTTCGCCAAATGTGACATTCACCTCGTAGGATATGCCCTTGAATAAAAAGCTATCTCCCCTCTACATTCCCACTCGCCTCAATGGAAACATTATGATAGGGGTCCTAGTTGACCCTGCTATCTAAGTGAATGTTATTATAGAAGATACGTTATGGCTGAATTCATTGTAGAGGGAGGAGTATGAAGAAATGAAGTCTACCATTCGTACACACGATGGTCTATCCCTTAAGTCATATGGCTCAATAACTATTTCTATCCTAGTTGGGCCTAGGGCTGTGGATACTTCCTTTGATGTTATTCCAAAATTTGATTTGTTTGGGGTGAAGTTAGGCATCCTGTGGCTAGCTTCCATGAATGAAATCGCTTTCGTTATTCATAAGTGTTTAAAATTCTCCCACGAAGGTGTTGTGCATGTTGTGCATGACATTGGATATCAACTATTGGTATCTCACGGGGTTATTCATTGGATCATTTTTGGCTCGCCCTGGTCGGTCCGCTTCCCCCTAGAATGAACCTACTTTACCAAAACTATGTGAAGTATAAAACCGAGGGCAAGGGATAGCCGAAGGTGACCCCTTCGGTAGTGCAACAACAAGATACCTCCTCTTCTCAAAAGGGAAAGGAGATGCCTGCCCATCCTCGAGGTGTCTCTTCTGCTCCCCTTTCTGAAGAAGAGTTTTGGATGTGTATTGGATTCCACATAAGAAGTCTGATGGTGCCTTCTTGGCATAAAGCCAAGATTAGGATATCAGGCCTTCCTACTGTGCCTCTTGGACCTTGGCCCTACCTTTATGGTAGGAAGAAGGGTCCCTGCAGGGAATCCTCTATGTCTCAACCTCTACAGCCTCCTACTGCTCTTGATCCTAAGACAATGAATGGGAAGAGGCTCGCCATTGAGGCGCTAGAGTTGAATCCCCCCACTGTCTCTCAATCTCTTCCTCCTACTCTAGTTTAGGAGTTTGTCCCTTTGCTAGAGATAGCTATGATGGACACTCCTATGGCTGAGCATGAGCCTTCTATCCCTTCTTATCTCCCAACCTTTAGCTTATGGAGTCATAGTAACCACCTTGCACATGAGCGCAAGCATCGGTGAAAGGCTCTGGTGGCTAAGCCGACTACCTTGCAGAGGAAGGAAGGGGAGTCGATTGCCCCTATTTTAGAGCCTCCTATTGTGTCCTCCTCTTTTGTCCCCTCTTCTTCTGTTCAATCAAATTTGGTTATGCTCTTGGCTACTGCTATGAGTGTGAATGAACCTTAACCTAAAAAGGTGTAGACGTTTATCGCTCCTTTAGTCAAGCTGCCTCTTTTGATGTACTTTTCGACATCTTTCCATTTACTAAACCGATATGTTGAACACCTCAGTGGTGTCCATTGCTGTTTTCTCCTCCCCTGTGCCTCTTTCCTTGTTTGTGGGGAGTTCACATCCTTCAACGAAGTAAAGGTGGAGGTTGGCCCTTCTAGCAATGGGGGGTGTAAGAGGCGAAGAAGGTGGTCCTGCGCTAGCATGTACCATCACAGTGACGGAGCAAGTCCCAACTTCCCCTATGTTTGTCATTGCTCTCGAGTCACTCGATCAGCCTAGTAGTGAATCTTGGGTGCCATCCTCCCCATCCATTGAGGTAACACATGACACTCTCATAAAGTGCATGTTTAACTCTTAGGACGAGGTCTCAACCTTGTCAGGGATCTTCATGAAATCGCTGACCATTGCTCCACAAGAGCCGAGTGAAGAAAACCTTGCAGGGCCTTCTTCCTTAGCCCTTGTTGTGGGAGGGTTGAAAGGTTCCCCCCTTAATATTCCACCACTGTAGACTTGTCCTCCTTCCCCATATAATGATCTAGATTCAGAAGTAGATGACCTCTTGGTCGATGAGTGTTAGGGGGTGCCTCTTCTTTACCTTTAGATTAAGTGTGTGTTTGTTTTGATGTGTTCCACCATGCTTGTGTTATGCATTATTGGATGACCCTTGTCACACTTGTAGATGCTTGGATACAAGAGTGATTATGTGTCTTAAAACTTCCTCTATTTGTGGCATCATTCTTCCTCTGTTATGTGTATTGGTTTTCAGCAAATTGGGGACGATGCAAAGTGTTGGGGGAATTTAGGCTTCCCTTCCATGTTGACCCAATTTTTTTATTTTTACTTTGTCTTCTCATGCATTCTTTATATGGTCTGATATAGTGGGGGGTTGATGACAGTTTAAATCTATATACTATTACTATACTTATATATGTTTATGAGCAGCTCTAACCTCGAAATATCAAATCGCCCCTGTGTCGTTTGTTTGTAATGTTATTGTTTCTTTTTACACTTTTTTTATATTTGTCTCTTCTTTGCTTGAGTTGTGATGTTGTGGTGCATATGTTTTGTCCCTTGTGCGTGCGACAACATCACCACAATGAAATCTCACTATGTCTCATGGGCCACAACATCATTTTTTCATTCTTGCTTTTCTCTCCTTAGGATGTCATGTGCCACTGCATTCAACACGCACCACCCTAAGGGGGGCTACCATGTCAATTTTGATTTTCAGAAAACACATTCGATGACTAAAAAATCTTTTCTCAAAAATCTTTGCAAACTTTTTCAAAAATCACATTCTCAACAAGGACCCCCTAGCAGAGTGTGTTTCCTTCATCATGGGTTCACAAGAAAGATCTTGAAGAACTTTCCTTTGAGGGGGGAGCAACTTTTCCTGTAGAAGAATCTACGACCTCCCCCTCGTGAGGGGGAATTTTCTTCCTTTCAAATTCCTTGATGAAATGAACATCTTTCGAAAGGATTCCTTGATGTTGAATTGATTTGTGAAAAAAATTATTACACTTTCAAACAATGTGTCCCTTGAGAGGACCCCTCTTCTTTTGAAGGGTCCTCGAGGGACCCCTTTGAGAGCTTTTAAATTTCTTGATTGTCTGCGTGACTTTCTGCTTGTTTTTTGATGTAGCTACTTTTTGTTTACTAACATGGTTTATCTGTGGATTAACATGTTGCTTTGTAGGTGCACCTGTGAAGTCGCTTTCCAGTTTGAATTTGTGGAGTCCCCCTTACACTAGGCTTTCTTCATGAGATATTACTTGGGGGGAATGCCTTCTTTGTAGGTTTGAGGGCTTGCGAAGTGCTTACATCCTATAGGATTTGTCCATCATTGGTCTGTGGGCCTTCGGTGTACTTTGTACAACTTCATAGTTCCGTGGAGCTACAAAGTCCTTTTGTTCAAACCTCCTCAGGAGAGAGTACCTATGGAGTCCTTTGCCTGCCCTATGCTTTGAGTTCACTAGATTGCAATCTGCTTCCTCGATGGTTTAGGTATACATTTCTAACTCTTCGATCTACTTTACCGAACACTCATTGATATTCTTGCTCACTAAAGTGGGGGGAAAATATATAGGAGTGAATTTTCACCCCTTGTGTGAATCCCCTTTTGCATACCCTCACCTTAAAAAATCAAATCTGAAGGTGAAATTCTACATCACCCATCTGAAATGTATCCACTTGGCGCGTGTTTTGTGTTGATGATGGAATTTTCATTAGGGAAGCGAGTACGACGCACATACGTTTGAACGATGTGCTACCATCCTTGACGGATTCCTACGTCTAGAGTTTGTAGGGACATTACATTCCTCATTGGGGATGAATTATAATGCCTCTGCGCAACCAATTGACTAGAAAATGACTCCTTTTGGCCTTCAAATCCATTCCATTCACTATCACTTCATCTCTTTCACACTCATTTGATCTCCTTAGAAATTTTCATTCAATCTTTCTAGCATTTTCATAGATTCATTGAGCATTGAATTTGTTGGTTACTCTGTCAACTTCATCCTTGCACGTGTTGCTCTACCATAGAAGCTGCGAGCATGGAGTCTTGCAAAACCTCCCTTCGTCACCACTGCGACTGTGGTGATTTTTCCAAGTTTGTTACCTTACATTCTCCCTTCATTGGACTTGAGTTCCTTTGGGTGGAGGTGGTATTGCATCAATTTACTTTCACATTGTGATTTGATAGAGTAGCTTTGTATCTTTTGTAGTGTTTGGTGCATTTCTTTCCATTTCCTTTATCATACTTTCTACTTTGTTGCTTTTCTGGCTGTCCGTGGAGGTGGAAACAACAAAGTGGGGTTTTGACTAAGGAAAACCCTATACAACCCCAACAATTTCCCCTTCTTTCTTATGTGTATGTGAATGTGTGTGTGGAGCTTGCTGGTGAACTAGTTCTTCAGTGAGTTGATATTCGTCACCCTTATTTTTATCTACTTACTTTATCACTTTTGTACTTACTTTTCGTACTTTATCATTTTGTTCATTTCGTTAAAGTTAGTTAGCTAGGATGTTAGTAGGTTTCTAGTGGTTTTCTTACTAAATTTTATGTTTTCTGGCCGTACGGATGCCAATGCACCAGAGAGACGCCAACACATCACGTTGTCATCCCAGACCCGCGTTGCCGTCCTCAGACAAAGAGTTGTCTAAGATGCAGTTTGGACTCTAGAAAATGAATCATCTAGCCCCAATTATATTTTTGAGTCCGTATAGTGATAAAAGCACTTGAGAGTGCTCTTCATTCTCAATCCTAATCCCAAAACATCCATTAGAGTGAGGTAAGTTAGGGTAGCCCTTCGCTCTCAGCTCTCTATGACTTGGAGTCTTGGTATGGTTGGTCCCCCTCTCTTACAGGACAGTAAACACCATGGTATGAGATAGACTAAGGTGTGCAAGGTCATCCACCTGCAAAATAGACAATCATAGACAAGGAATGTTTGAACTCATACTAAGGGAAAAGTTTCCCCAGTCTTCTTGCCAAGAAAATCCACAAACAACAATCAAATCTAAATCCTTTGCAGGACATCCTCGAGGAAGCTAATAACATGACTGAAAAGAAAAATCCAAAAGGATAAGACAAAATAGACCCACAAATTCAAAATCCATTTAGATTATTTTCCAATAAGTGTTTTCCAACATTTGAATGAGTGACTGTTGATTGTTTTGACAAGGCTTGGTTTTACGAGAAGAAACATGTTGTATAAGATGTTAAGTTTTGTTTCGATCATGTGACCACCTATATAAGGCAAATGAAAAAGTTTGATGAATACCTATGTTTGGTTTGAAGGACACATCTTGTATAAGACATAATTTATAATTGTCTTGATGTTGGTTTGATGTTTGATTGATTTGACAACTTGACTGATTAGACTTGAAGACTTGTTGAGTGGTTTGCCTTGTTTCATGACTTTTGTGAGATTTTGATGATTGTTTGTATCTTATGAAAATGTCTAACTTATTGTGACTGATGTGATAAACCCTAAAGGACTGACCTAGGGGGCCTCAGGGGCTCATTGATAGATGGCCTTTCCTATGTAACAATGGGTAGAGACCTCATAGTTTGTTATGACTAAACTTTGTTTTATTGAAAAAGGACTAAATCATGATTTGACTTTTATTTGACAAAACCTAAAGGACTGACTGAATGCCTCAGGGGCCCATCGATAGATGGCCTTGCCTATGTTAAGTGAGGTAACATAGTTCGACTAGACTTGGACTGATGTGATGTGACACTGACTCTGTTTTTGGGTTTTGAAACTATTTGGATGTTTTTTGATTTTGACATGTTTTGATTTATTTGTCTTTTTGAGGTTTTATAATTTTTTTTGTCTTTTTATGATTTTTTGATCTTTTTGGGAATATTTGGTTTTTTTGTCTTTTTGTATATTATGACCTCCAATAGCATGTAGGATCCAGTGAAGACATAGGTCTAGTATTTTCCCCTAGTCGGGTATAAGACCAATTTATTAGGGGTGGGATGGGTGAATTCCAATGTATGAAGGATGGGTATGAAAGATACATAATGTTAATCATTCCAGGTTATGGAAAAGATAACCAAGCATTATTATATATGATGAAGAAAAGGCAAAGTATGGATGTATTATGGGTGAAGTGGAAAGCCAGATAAAATGACGATAAACAAGGGAGAAAAGATTGAATATACATGGCGCTTGTTTTCCAAGTTTTCACCATGGTACTTATCCAAAGCACCACTAAAGTGGTTTTCACTATTGGACGAATTATTTCTCTTTACTATTTTCATGATTTTTTATTTTTTTTGGTGTTACCAAGACACCTATTTGCTAGGTTTTCATTAGGGTAATGATTTTTTTTTATTTTTGTACCTTTTTTGCATTTTTTTGATTATGAAAAGAGCTCTTTGAAGGTGGGTGTAGAATCTACACAAATGTAGATTGTTGATGGGTTCTATTAAGAGTTCCCCTTCAAGAGTTGAAATATGGTATGATCCTGATCCAAAGACTGCTGTGACAATATAGGGACCCAACCAATTCAACTTAAATTTACTTGGTTTTTGTCATTTTGCTTGATTCTTTGGATTCTCCACTAATACCAAGTCGCCAATGTCAAAGTGTCAGTTCAAAACCTTCTTATTATAGTTGTGATGAAGACGATTCTGATAAGCATGTGGATGGACCAATGCATTTTGCCTCTGCTCGTCTAGAAGTTCCAACTCATGAAGTATTGATACATGATATTCTTCATCGTTCATCTACCCTTGTTTGGATACCCTCAGGGAAGGCAATTCGACCTCAATAGGTAAGATGGCCTCAGAACCAAAGACAAATGAATATGGAGTGGCACCTATAAGGGTGCAGTAGGCCCATAAGGAAGGGTTAAGCTGAAGATGCCAGTCACGACTAGTGTCACTAACAATATTTTTAAGGTTTTTGATAATAGTTTTGTTGGATGCCTCAGCTTGGCCATTTCCTTATGGATAATATGGAGTGGAGAAGTGGTGTTGTATGTGGAACTTTTCACAAAGTTGGTGGATGTCTTGGTTCTTGAATGGGAAACCGTTATTGGTGATGATGGATTAAGGGACACCATACTAGAAAATGATGTAATTGAGAATGAATTTTGAAATTTGTTTGCCAGTGATATATGTCATGGGAATTGCTCCAATCCACTTGGTGAAGTACTTGCTTACGGTGATGATGAATTTGTGGCCATTGGAAAAAGTGGAATGGATCTTACCTATTAGGTCGAGTCCCCATTGGGTGAAGGGCCATGGTGATGTTATTGGATGTAACTCTTGTGCTAGCGCATGTATCAAGTCCCCATGAATCTGACATTGTTGACATTTCTTGACAAAGAAGTATGAGTCTCATTCTATTGTTGGCCAGTAGTATCCTGCCCTCATAATCCTTATCTAGGGTTGGACCACTAGAATGGGATCCACATATACCTTCATGTAATTCACACAAAGTCATTTGTGCTTCATCGATATCGAGACATTGCAAGAGGGTATTGTTAAGGGATTGTCTGCAAAGGGTATCACTGATGATGGCATATTTAGAGGCCTTGCAGATGAAGGTTTTGCATCAGTTTCTGGATAGATCAGGGGAAATAATTTGGTCATGGAGATAGACATAAATGTCTTGGTACCATGGGGAATAAGGAACAACAAGTTCATAGACCATCTCAGACTCGGGGGTGTCAAAGGTAGGGATCAACAACCGCTCTACCAAAAACTTGAATTGAGGCACATTGTTTGGGATATCCAAGAGAGACCCAATGGTTACCATGGCATCTTCTTCTTTGTTCTAAATGCAGGGGACCCGATAAAAAGTTATTTTGTCTAAGTATAATCTAAAATTGTCCACCATACATTTATATGGAGTAAGATTTTCATCCTTAGTGTCATAATCATCATTGATTTGACAGATTACCAGTTGAGAATCATCATATACTTGAAAGCTATTGATTTTCCATTTGATTTCCATGCAAAGTCTTGTGAGAAGATCCTCATACTCCGCTATGTTGTTGGTACATAAGGAAATTTTGAATGATTTGGGTATGGTATCACCTTAAGGGGTTATAAATAATATGCCTACTCCTGAGCCATGATTTGTGTGAGACTTGTCAAAATACAATTTCCATATTGCTGGGGTGTCTAAAGTAAATATAGACTCATTTGAAAAATAAAATACTAGTGGATGATCGGCTTTGGTTGGTGCATCTAGAAGTTGATCGGAAATGACTTGTCCTTTTATGGCTTTCCTCTCAAAATAGTGAATACCATACTCACTAAGTATTATGACCCATTTAACTAGTCATCCTGTCAGCATTGCTTTGTTGAGGAGATATTTTCATGTTCTTCACATGATTTTGTGTGATAGAGGATTGAGGTAGATTTCATTTTCAATTTGTTTGGTTAATTTTCGTTAAGTTTTATGTAAGTTATGATCAAATTGTTGACTACCACTTTCAAATTTTTTTCTGTAACCAACCTATTGCATCACACGGTACAAATTTGATATTCAGTATCTTGATCTCAAACCAATTGGGATTGAAAGGAATGTAAATGTACTTTCTAATTCACTTTGTATCATCAATTTTTGTTGAGTTTGGAGAGAGATATTGCAATTTTGGTAAAAATAGTTCGAAGCTATCACAAACCATAGGCAAGGTAACTAGTGTTTTTTTAAGGATTATGTACAAAGTAACCCCACCTGCATTTAAGATATGTTATAGAAGGGATTAATGGGTATCCAAATCAGTTTTTAGATCGTGGGTTTGAGTTTTCTTCCAAAAATTATGTCAAAATCACTTTATTTGCTGCTCTTATCAAAATATAGTGGAAAATTGTGAGAAAAGTCATTTGTTTGAAGTGTTAGGGTTTGGGATTTGCAAAGCTCATTGAGATTGTGTTATTTTGGAGTCTCCCCCCTTACCTCTGCATAAAGTGGTATTAGAGCCCAAAAGATCTAGGCAGTTGAGTTTTGAGAGTTTATGTGTTGTCTTTTTGCAAGTTGAAGGAAGAATCTGAATGCCAAAAGACTAGGTAATGAGGAAAAGAAGAAAACCTAAGTGAGGTATCACAAAGACAAAAAGAAACAATGTGAAAGAGACTTGCTTGAGGAAGAAGAATGGATGTGTTGAAGAGATACTTGCAGAGTGAGGGTTCACAAAAAAGGAAACAAGTGATGAAAATAGAGGAAAAAGAGATAAATAAGAAAAAGGAGAAGGAAAAACAAATAGATGTGGATCAAGAGATAGAAGAGTTGAGACAAGCTTTGGAACTAATGATGAAAATTTGAGAAAAGATGGAAGAAATCTAGTGAATATTGAGATGCAAAGTTGGCATTTACCAATCAAGAAGAAGGTTATGTGGCCTATCAAGAAGATTGTTCAGAGAAGAAGACAAGTGGGAACATAAAAATTAGACATTAAGGAGTCCTTGATTGAAGAATAAAAGCCAAGAAAAGAGGAAGAGACAACTAATAAAATGGTAAGTAAACATATGACTGTTATAACAACAAGTAGGATTGATCAATTACCATTAGAGGTTCAAGATTTGTTGCAAGAACATGTTGATGTGGTAATAGATGACGTTTCAAGGAAAAATGTTAGTTCTCATCAAGCTTTCTAGAATGGGAAGACAAAGCTTTCAAGGTCTGGCACAATGAGGTATTGGAAGGTGGATATGATGTTGATCAAGAAAGTTGGTTGGATGACATGGCGAGTAGAAGTAAGGAAGGAATACACAAATCTCTTGTTGTGATTGCAACCTTAAGGAGATATAGACCAAAATTTAAGATGAAGACATGGAAATGTTTCAAGGAAGACAAGGTGTAGAGGATAGAAGAAATCAAACAAGAGAGTTCAAAGGTGGATCCCTATTACTACACTCAATTCAAAAGGGACTTGAATTCTTCTTTCTCTGGGAGTATGGTGCAGGAGCACCTAGTTGAGTTCATGCCTCCATGAGACAATTTTTGTAATTTTTGAGTTTTAGGTGTGTTTATTTTGTAATAAGGTCTTTTTTGATCATTTATCATGTTTTTTAGTCATTTTTAGGTTCCTAGGAGGTTTGTGGGGTCAAGTTGTAAAATCTTGCAATATATTCTGGATAAAACTGTGTGCCATTTTTTTCCATCAACGTTTCGGATCATACTCCATGATCCATCATCAGGATGATTAGCAGATAAAGAGAAAATATTGAATACTTATGATCATGGACTGTGGAAACATAATGTTATTAATTGCAATATATTGTCAAATTTGAAAAAAATTGTCAAATTGCAAAATTGCAAAAATGAGGAATATGAAGGGTCATTGTGGGAAAATAAGTTATTTGGTTATTGAAACTCAAAGGGTAGTTGGTAAAATGATGTCATATGTTTAAAGTAAGCATTTGAGGGTTGAATCCAAGATTGGAGAGGTTCTTGTCACTTTTTTGAAGTGAAATCAATAAAAGACCTCCTTGTTTTCTGCATTTCTGAATATTAAATTGTTGTTTTAGAGCTTCGCATGAACTTGTATGAAATTTTCATGTTCTTCACATTATTTTGTGTGATAGAGGATCAGGTTAGATTTCATTTTCAATTGGTTTGGTTAATTTTTGTTAAGTTTTATGTAAGTTATAATCAAATTGGTGATTGCCACTTTTAGATTTTTTCTATAACCAACCTGTTGTAACATGTGGTACAAATTTGATATTCCATATCTTGATCTTAAAAAAATTGGGATTGAAAGGCATGTAAATATAATTTATAATGCACTTGGTCTCATCAATTTTTGTTGAGTGTGGAGAGAGATATTGCAATTTTGGTAAAAACAGTTCAAAGCTATCACAAACCCTAAGCAGGGTAACTAGTGACTTTTGAAGGATTCTGTACAAAGTAACCCCACCTAAATTTAAGATATGTTATAGAAGGGATTAATGGGTATCAAAATCAGTTTTTAGATCGTGGGTTTGAGTTGTCTTCTGAAAATTATGTCAAAATTACCTTATTTGCTGCTCTAATCAAAGCATGGTGGAAGATTGTGAGAAAAGTCATTTGTTTGAAATGTTAGGGTTTGTGCTTTGAAAAGTTCATTGAGATTGTGTTAGTTTGGAGTCTCCCACCTACTCTTCATCAAAAAATTGTTGTGAAACATCAAGTTAGTAATTTTTGGATGTTAAGGCTTCCCAATTGGATATCAAAGATCTTTTCTCATCAACTTAATTTGGAATTTATGTATAAATGGATTCTTCCATGGTGCAGGTATTTAATCAAACAACACATGAACTAGGGTTGACATTTTTTGTTGTTTAATTAAGTCTGATGCCATTCTTGGGCTTGGTTTCTAGTAATTTTTTGTTGATAATGTTGTTCCAATCTGGTTAGTGTTGATAGCCTTCATTCTATAATTTTCTTAAACTTTGAACAAGGTTTTGAAATCAAGGGTTCAATATGCATATTTTAGGCCAATGTTGAACACTTTGTTTAAGGCATTTGTTGACAAGGCTACAATTTTTTAATTGATTTATCTTTCTGTTGTGTTTGGACTTTTGTAAACTTGCAATATACAATGCACTTTTATTCTTTTTGAATTGAGACTAATAGTAATTTTGTTGGTTGTATTGAGGTACAACTTCATTCATGGCAAAAAAGGCAGCACCCTGTTGCTCATATCAGATGGCATGTTGCATATAAAGGAAGAAAGATTCTAGCTAGGTTATTGTTGACTGCATTGAAGGAGAGAGCTTCATATATGGGACACGATCAACACTCTCCTTCTTGGATTCTACACATTACAACTTGCTCCAAGAAGATTTCCCACGTCGTTGTAGAAGTTTTAAAAGATGAAATGGGCATGTTCTCGCATTGAAAGGCTTTAGGCATGCGTTTCCATCATTGTAGAAGTTTTTTGGAGAAGTTTCTTTCTTGCAGTCATTTCTATGCAATATTGTAACTCAGATTTTCAGTCTTGTGATTGAAAATAACAATTGTAATACTTTATTTCTAAGTTGTAATTAGAACACCTTTCTTTTATTAATAAAGTTCATTGATTTTTCCTTCTAAATGGTTGTCTTATTGTGTGCAATTGATGATTGATGTGTATTTATGTGTTTTATGCTTAAATCCTCAAATATCGGTCAATTAATATGACTAACTATACTACTAATTGACATCAATTAATAATTAAATTGACTAAATATACTACCAATTGATAGAAATCAATGAACAATGAATAAAAATGACTAAATAAGTGACTAGCTAACAACAATCAATGACTAAATATATTAGTGAGTAAAAAAATGACTAAATAAGTGACCAAATTACAACAATCAATGACTAAATCAACAACTAAATAAGTGACTAGTTAAATATATCAGTGAATAAAAAATGACTAAATAAGTGACCAGATTACAACAATCAATGACTAAATATAACAATGGAAAAAAAGTGACTAAATAAGTGACCAGATTGCAACAATGCATGACTAAATCAACGACTAAATTACCAAATCGATCAATCAAAACAACCAATAAATGACTAAAAATGGTTTAGTCATCAATCTAGTCGCATTATATATTACTGGAAATAAACTACTAGTGGTCACGTGACCAATTGTAGTCATTTATAAGCAATTTTTAGTAGTTTTTTCAGTAGTTTATTGTTATTTCTGTACTAGTGTTAGAAAACACGAAGATGTTTGCTCCTACCTTCTCTGAAGGTAGCATCAATGAATGTAAGGAGTTATGCCCAGATGATGAGCAGGATATGGGAGATGGGATATTCCAATTGAAGGGTAACAAAATCCCCAAAGGTTTGGTGTCTTCGAAATATTTATTTGATCGCCATGATAGGGAAATAAAAAATAAAATGAGTGAATCTACCAATAGCTCTGGTGAATATGAATAAGTGAACATTGGAAGTACTAAATCTCCAAAGCTGGTGTACATAAGGAAGTGTTGCACACCTGAAGAGAAGAAGAAATTAATCGCATTGTTGATCAAATATAAGGAAATTTTTGTATGGTGCTATGATGACTTGAATAATTTCATGGATGGGAAGCTCCAACACCATATACCACTCAAAGAAGGTATGACTCCCTTTCAACAAAAACAAAGGACATATAACCCCAAATTAGTTGATGCCATCTTTAGAGAGGTTGATAACATGTTGAAGGCTAGGATCATATATCTTGTTCACCACTCAAATTGGATTGCCAATGTAGTCATAGTTCAAAAGGAATGGAGAGATTAAAATCTGTGTAGATTTTAGGAATCTTAATGAAGAATCTTTCAAAGACAATTATCCGCCACCTATGATGGATAATATTATTTAGATAGTAGTAGGATCAAAGATGATGTCAATGCTTGATGGGTTTTTAGGATACAACCTGATCAACATTGCAGAAGAGGATCAACATAAGACTGCATTCACTACTTGAGGAATTTTTTCTTATAATCACATGCCTTTCGAGTTGATTAATGCTAGTGCTACTTTTCAAAGGGCTATGGATCTCTACTTTGATGATCTTAGGAACAAGATAATTGTTATTTACTTAGATGAATTGACTATGTTTTCCAAGAAAAGGGAGAATCATTTCAGGGATTTGGAAAGAATTCTACAGAGGTGTAAAGAACATGGCATCTCCTTGAATCCTAAGAAGTTAGTTTTTAGAGTTAGAGAGGGAAAAAATTTGGGACATACTTGTAAGGTAGGGGGACCAACCACACCAAGGCTCCAAGTCACAGAGAGCCGAGAGCAGAGGGCTGCCCTATCTTACCTAAAGCTACTGGGTGTTTAGGAAAAGAATCAAGAATGAAGAGCACTCTCAAGTGCTTTTGTCACTCTACAAATACAAAAACCTAAATGGGGCTAGATGAGCTGGTTTCTAGAGTCCAAATTGCACCTTAGACAACGCTATGTCCCAGAATGGTAGTGTAGGTTTGGGACGATAGTGCGGTGTGCTGGCGTCTCTTTGGTGTGTTGGCGTCTGAATGGCTAGAAAACATGATATATAGTACATAAAACAAGAAAACCTACTAACTTTCTAGTTGACTAATTTTAATAAAATAAACAAAACAATAAAATATGAGAAATAGCTACGTAAATGATAAAGAAGGTAGATGAAGATAAGGGTGATGAATATCAACTCACTAAAGCTCCAATTGGCTAGTGAGTTCCACACACATGTCCACCTACACACAACCAAGAGAGGGAAAAATGTTGGGCTATATAGGGGTTTTCCTCAGTCAAATCCCGCTTTGGTGTTTCCACCTCCATGGACAGCTAGAAAAGCCACAAAGTAGAAAATGTGATAAAGGAAATAGAAAGGAGAGTATTGAACACTACAAAAGATACAATGCTACTCTATCAAATCACAATAAGGAAAGGAAAGTGAAGCAATACCACTTCCACCCAAAGGCACTCAAGGCCAATGAAGGGAGAATGCAAAACAACGAGCTTGGCAAAGTCAACACTGCCGTAGTGGCGATGAAGGGAGGTCTCGCAAGACTCCAAACGCGCAGCTTCTATGGTAGCGCAAAACGTACAAAGATGAAGTTGATGGGCATAACAAGCTGCTGTAATGCTCAATGGAGTTGTGAAAATGCTCAAGGGAATGTGATAGATTGCTATAATTGTGAAGAAGATCAAGTAGAATGCTCAAGAGATTCTAAAGAGATGAAGTGATAGTGAAATATAGGCATTTCAAGATCAAAATGGGAGGGAAAGAGCTATTTTCAAGTTAGTTGGTCGACACCAGAGGTAGGAATCTGTTAGGGACGGTAGCGCATCGTGTAGACGTCCATGTGCCGCGCTCGCATCCCTGACAAATATTCCCCCACCGACAGATAGGACAAACACTAAGTGGATGGAAGGAAGGTGGGTGATGTGGAATTACGCCTTCGGGTTTGATTTTATAAGGTGAGGGGATGCAAAAGGGAAATTTACACAAGGGGTGAAAATCGCTCCTATACAATACTGTATCAAAGGAAGGTAGTGGGATTGATCTCGAAAGGGTTAAAACCATCTTACAACTGAGTTTTCCTTCTAATAGAACAAGGGTTAAATCCTTCTTTAGATGGGTTAATTTCCTAAGTTTGTACTAGACTTCTCTGAGATCACAAAACACATAGTAGATATGATGAAGGAGAAGCAATGTTTCAAGTGGAATGAATTTGGGAAACAATCCTTCAAATATATTAAGGAGGCCATTGCTTAAGTATCGGTGTTAGTGCATCTAGATTTTAATAAAGATTTCATCATCTATTGTTATGCATCCGAGCACACAATGTCAACTATCCTTTTGCAAACCAACAACCAAGGTATTCAAGCACCTATTTCTTTTATGAGTGATCCCTTGAAGAAGAATGAATTGAATTATTACCAGATTGAGAAACATGCCTTCGTAGTGGTAAAAGTAGTCCAACAATTTTGGTTTTATATATTGCACTCACTCTGTAGTCTATGTGTTTGACCCCTTAGTCAAAAGTGTGCTTACCCAACAAGCTATTGGTTGTAATAGAAGGGGTGGATTGATATCCAAAGTGAAAGAATATGACTTGGATATAAAACCCAAGTTAGTTAAGGGAAAAGGTTTGTGCAAATTGATAGCAGAGAACTAGCCAAAAGAAGAGGAAGATCTCCCTATAGTGTTGTTTGTAAGTCTTCAAGATGAATGGTTCTCTAATGTTGCATATTACCTCACGTATGGAGAATTTCCAAGTCACTTGTCCCCAAAAGAAAAGAGGAACCTCAAGCTAAAGGCAACTAAGTATGTTATTTGGGGAGATACCTTGTATAAAAGAGGATTAGATGGTACATTTTTGAAGTGTGTGGATAAGGATCAACATAAAAGGTTACTAGAAACCTTTTATAATGAAGATTGTGGGGGCATATCTCTTCCTCCATGACCACCTTTAAAATATTGAGGCATTGTTATTACTTTCCTAGAATGTTTAAATATGCATATTGTTGGGCGTCAAAGTGTGAAAAATGTAAGTAGTTCATTGGGAGACCTTAGTTAGCAACACTTTCTTTGAGACTAGTGGTGATAGAAGAACCATTTCAACAATGGGGATTAGATTTCATAGGTACTGTAAGCCATCAAACTAGTGTTAGACATACTTAAATCCTTACATCCATGGATTGTTTCACCAAGTGGGTAGAGGTCATTCCAGTCAAGCATACAACTATAGAAGTGGTCTGCAATTTAATTAAGGAAAACATCTTGGTGAGATTTGGGCTACCTCAAAAGCTAGTAACTGATAATGCCACTAGTTTCTCATCTAGTGAGATATATTTCTTCTGTTATGAACATGGAATTACCTTATCCCAGTCTGCAAAATATTATCCCCAAGGGAATGGACAAGTAGAGTCTAGCAAAAAAAACCTTATCAATATTATGAAGAAGCTAGTTGATGAGAATAAAAAGAACTGGCACAATAAGTTGTTTAAAGCATTATTGGCTGATAGAATCACACCTAAAAAGGCAATAGGAATGTCTCCATTTGAATTGGTGTATGGAATTGATAGTGCTTTACCCTTGCCTTTCGAATTGTCCACCAGTAAGCTACAAACCATGGTGGAAGATCAAGAATTTTAGGATGATCTAGAAAAGAGAATCAAGTATCTCACCAAGATCAAGGAAGAGAGGGATGACATGGTTGACCAAATTACTATGCATCGGGCTAGAGTGAAGAAAGTTTTTGACAAAAAGTATTGGCCTAAAAAATTCATGACTGAAGATCTAGTATTATTGTGGGACAAGAGAAGAGAACCCAAAGGAGCTCATAAGAAATTTAACTCTCTGGAAGGGTCCTTTCAAGGTAGCTCAAGAGCATAGCCTAAATAATTTCAAATTATCCTATCTTGATGGTACCCCATTGCCTATTCCTTACAATGGGAAAGATCTTAAGCTATACCTGTGATAGGGCGAATTTAGGTGTCAGAAAATGAACAACAAACAAAAGAGAGCAAATAACACTAAAAACACTCTACACCTCAAGATTAGCCTAGTTGGATTCAATACAAAATAAAGATAACAAATGGAACCTTTTACCTTGTCTCGAATCAATCCTTTGGTTGGCCCTTCGATCTTTGGTGTTGTATGTTCCTTGGATGGAAAGAGATGCAAGCTATCGGATGGATAAAAATGGATGGAAGTGGATACAAGCATGAAAAATGACTAAGTATGGATTGAGAAAAAAATTTGCAAGAGTTTGGCTACTATGAATGATCTCCCCTAAAATGAGAGAAAAGAGGGGGTATTTATAGAGATTTTGGAATTCTCTAGGGAAATGGATGGTCAAGATTGAGCCACCAAGATCAAGATGTAGGGCTAAGGTGAGTTGAGAATTCACAAGCCCTCACATCTTGACATGTGGCATGTGATATGGCTTAAAAATAGTGATGTTTACATGAGGTGCAAAGATGGTACATGACATGGAGGTGGTACATAGTACCTTGGGATTGAGACAAAATCTCTTCATAAAGGAGGTATTTGTCCCCATGTGGGTGAAAGGACATGTGAGGAAAATTCCTCAAATATCCTCATGGGGATGAGAGAAGGAATTTAAAATTATTTTAAATGTATTGGGGGATTAAATGTGAATTAAAAATTCACATAGGGAATGGAGTGCCTTCTCCAAAAGGAGAAAGCATTTAATAAGGTTGACTCAATTAAGTGATTAAGGTTGTGCAAGTACTTGATTAGCCTAATTAATGAAGATTATAAGAGGGTTAGATTTCATATGTGACTTGATGTGACAAGTCAAAGATCATATGGGGAAGAGAAAAAGGAATTTAATATTCCTTGGAAGGATAAAAGGAATTAAAAATTCCTTGAGAGGTTGATTAGACTAGTTAATGAAGGATTAGAGGAGGGTTAGGCGGCTAAGAGAGATTATAGGCCAACTTGCAAAAGTTGGAGGATGTGACACATCCTAATCAAGGATTAGGCATGTGCACATCCCTAATGATGAGATTAAAAGATGGATTAGGATTAGATAAAAATGATGGAGGATGTGACATATGAGGAATTCAATAAATGTCATATTTATTTAATTCATTTGATGAAAATGAGGATTGAAGAGATAAGGTATTTATTTATTAATTAAATACCTTAGGGATTTGGCAGAATTAAATACATTAATTAAATAATACCGATATTAATTAATGCAAATAAGGGGGATGCTTAGATGAAAAGGGATAAACTGGATAGATTAAGTGTCCAAATTTAGGTGTCTACAATACCAAATGTGAGTCACTTTGTACAATATTAGTTTAGGATTTTTTTGTCTTGTTTCAGTCTAGATCTTTTCTTGCTCATGTTGTTTTGAGAGTTCTTGATATGTCTTATCATTTTTTCCCTATGAGAACTGACTCTATTGCCCAATGGATTTTCAAGTACTAGTCTACAATTAGGTTTTTGGGTTCCTTGCTTCATCCTTTGTAGTCCTCATCCCTAGATAGAGCCAATTGTTACAACAGTTTTTGTCGTCCCTTTATAAAATCATGTCCACCCATGTAAATTTTTCCTAAGTTGAAAATATTGCTCCTTCTTATGGTTTTAGAAACCTTGTTGCACCCCGCTTAGGTTGTCACAACCCTGTTTCCGTCCGATGTGTTAAAGGTCTTAAGTCTAAAGTTCATCTTTGTAGTTAGTCTTTTGAAAGTTTTTAGAATTGCATTGGGGCTTGAAGCGTTTTTCACAACCTTGCCAACCTTTGAAAGGGAAAAAGAAGTTAAAGAAATTTCAAAGTTTTGGATAGGTTTCAAAACCTCTATCCACCTTCGACGAAGTTGTCAAAACCACATTTTCTTTCGATGAAGAGCAAGTTATAAATTCCTCCCTTGTTCTGAAAAGCAATGCGATGAAGACTACATCAAGAAAGTGATATTTTGGAATTGTACATTGGTTTGGAAACCTATCGATTCTCGAAAAGGTTGTTGAAACCACTTAGTTTTCTGAAAAGCTTTGCTAGCCATTCTTTTTTAAATATTCAAAAGGAGGTTGAAGTGAAATGAAAGATTATAAAGCCCACACGCGCCAAATGGGGCACCATTAATGGCTATCTACCACTTCCTAGCATTAATTGTGAATTATTTATAGGAAAATTAAGCTATTCAAAGTGTTCATTTTACATGCACTTTGAGGGAGATTTTATGCAAAACAAAGGAGACGAAATTGTGAAATAACACAATTGGTGATTCTTAAAGCCGAGGGCACAATTTGAAGGTATGATACTCTTCTGTTGAACTAAAATTTACTGGAGGATAATATAATTATACCTTAATTGAGAAGAATAATACTTGAACAAGCGTTTCCCCATTCTTGTCTACGAATTGGGCATATATTTTAGGGTTTTCGTCCACCATGAAATACAAGTATCAGGGATATGAATACTTATCTAGTTTAACCAACACCATGCCAAAAATTGGGGATACAAAATTAGGGCATGTGAATTTAGATGAATTTTGGGAAAGAGTTGGGAAGGATGACTGGTCGCCCATAACTTAGAAGTTAATTGAAAGTGGGTTGTTGCAAGCTGCGACATTCCTAGTGGCTGTCCAATGCCCTATCTTGGTGTTAAAATGTATAAATCATTATAAGCCTTAGACAAGAGAAGTGATAAAAAATGACAACCAGTTAGTGGTCAAGATTCAAAGAGAGACCTTTGCCTCTTGTTTGAAAATTCCAAAATGGGAAGTTTGTGGATTTCAATTTTTCCTCGTCCTACTATATGTTCTTATAGAAGAAGGGAAGGAATAGGAATGTGATTGCTAAGGAATGGTTTGCCACACCAAAAAAGGGTAAATCTCAATTGCCCAAGAACATGCACAAGAATCACTTTATTGAGGAAATTTTCAATATAATCGTGCTCCTACACAAATTGAAAGGGAGTGAGAGGGCACATGATTTTGAAGAATGGATGTACTTTATGAAGATCATTATTCATGGTGAGCAATTCTTGGATTGAGCACAACTTATTAGCGAGAAGATGCATGCAATGATCACTCACTTCCAAATGAACAGGTTTTTCTATATGTCCTATTTGCTTTATGCCATTGCTTGTATTAGGCCTTGGCCTAGACTAAGGCCAAATGCAGTTCAACCTTAAGATGTTCAGATTTTTTATTACTATGAAAAGTTGCAGTTGGGGAAAAGTTATCATCATTATAGGAGAGTAAATGATACATTTAATATGAGGGTGGTTCAAGAAATTCAAGGAGACATTGGTTTGAGAATCTCCCCTAAGGCCATACAATTGATTGACACCTATGGGAGTCATTTTATACAGTTTTGGAGGTTTTTTGTATATCAGGATTGGAGGATTTGATGGTCTCCCACTCTAACTGCCGAAGTATGCAAAACATAAATTTGTCTTAATAGAGGTATGCAGACAAGTAGCAAAGGTAAACAAAAGGTGCCAAGAAAGGAAAAAGGTTGGTATACAGTTCCTTATTGGGTTTGGTTACTTCTCTTGCAACTCCATGTTAGATGCCCTCAATATTGAAAGGGATCTTGTCAAGTACACATTGTAGTTTTATGATAGAAGGTTCCCTTTTGACAATAAAAACTTTGTAAAGGATAATTTGCACCTAGATCCTGGTTTTAATCATATTCCACACTTGGAAGACTACTGGGTTGACTGTGTTGATGTATATGAAGTGCGAAGGAGAAGCTAGATGAGGCTGACTCTAAGACAAATTGTTACATTTAATTTAGATTGGGATATCCAAGATATAGAGGATGATGAGTTCGATTTAATGGATCCAATCTTTATTAATCATATTCAAACATAGCCTATTGTATCTATGGATTGGAGTATCAAAGAAATTGAAACTATTGAAGCTAAGATCACAACAGTTTTGAAGAGGACAAAAGAATGGGTGGCAAGGAAGAATGCAAAATAACAAGCCCCCCTCCAAGGTCACAAAACACTCAGCCTCAAGAAACAAGCAATCAAATACTTTCTCCCTCAGGTATGCAAACCTCCTCTATACAACAGATGACATCAAAAGGAAAAGATAGTGGTGATGGTGAGCCTCCAAAGAAAAACTTCCCATAGAGGACATGTGAAGAAGATGCTCTGGGGCCCCCAAAACAGGATAGAGAAAAACAAGTAGCAGAAGAAGAAAAAGAGATGACCAATGTTTCCACTTCCCCCTCTTAGGTAAGTGCTTCTCCTGAATCCTCTCCTCCTAGGGATACACACACTTCTCCCAGGGTAGGTCCTACTCCTCCATCTTCCCTTGAAGATAGGCCATTAGCTACTCCTTTGAGAAGGGTTTTGTAATTTGGTTCTCCTAGTTCTAGATCAACAACAACACCCACTGCTACTTCATGGCTTGAGCAAATCTTATCCATGAAAAGGAAAACTAAGGATAAGAAAACAGAGACAAACTAAAGAATCAGGTGAAACTTCTGATCGAATGCTTAAGATTTGTATTTGATATTGTTCCATAACCAATTGCCCGAGTAGAAGTTGCTTTTGATCCAAAGTTGATATGAAGGTTTGTAAGGATATGGATATCCTAAAAATTGAAGTGGATAAAGCTATTGCCACAACCAAACATGAGGAGATTGAGTGGACAAATACCCTTGGTGACTTCAAATGGATGGTAGAGTTAGGCCCTGAAAGGTTGGTTAGTAAGAAAATTCTCCCTAATGTTGCAGAAAATTGATGTGCTATGTGGAAGAAGACTATAGAATGGAAACTCTTCATTCTAAAATAGAGTATACAGGAGTTTGGAAAAGTACTAACTAAATGTAGCACTATTAGGGATGAAATTCAAAAGATCCTCTTAGGAATCAACCCGAACCTTAGGAATGAAGGTAGCAATGAGGATGTAAATGATGAATCATTATGGGGGAGCTTCAAGAGGTTGATTGATAATATCTGTGACAAGTGACAACTCAATGCTGAGAGTCTAAGGAAACTCAACAGTGTCAATTTGGCTTTGTTCTAGTTTGTCGAGCTTGCTACAACCTATGCAGGAAAACTTGTGGTAGGTAAAGTGAGCAAAGCTCTTTGGAAACTCAGAGCTACAAATGTCATCATCCCTCAACATGAAGATATGCCACTTGTCATGAAGGTCTACTATGCCTATCGAGTGAGGATTGCCACATCAACGTCCTAGTCAGCCGAAGGAATAGCAAACGAAGCATCGCCCCAGTGACGATTTATTTGTTCTTTATGAACTTTATGTTTTAAATAAAAATCTCTCTTTTATTTATTGGATAGTTATTTTTAAAGAAGCAATTATGCCTGCTTAGTATTTATGTAATTAAGACAAACTTGAAACTCTTAACTTTTCATTACAATTTTGATATACCATTGACAAAATTGAAAAGCTTTTACGTTTGCGTATGTTTTAGCATGCCATTTTGAATGGAAGAAGGATTTTATTTAAATATGTGAGTTTGTTTAATTCTTTAAGTTATGTCATTTCTGTGTGAGTGAACAACAAATTCATTCAAGGGATTGGTTTCAATTCCGATGTTGTATCAAGTCGATCTTTTCTTTTATTCATATGGGATGTTATGCTAGCATTTGCACCAGTGATTATATTTTTTCTTATATTCATTACTTTCAATATTAGAAAGCTTTCTAGTGTTGAAGACTCTTGCCTTTCCTATTTTTTGGTAAAAGGAATACACTGTTTTAAATTCTTAGTTTTCAGATTTTATTGAAAATACTAGAGGGAGATGCACCTCTTAAAAATTCAGAGAGTAATTGTTTTCCATGGAAATAATTAACTCAACTATTGGGAATTGATTGCATCTATTTTGGGCATAGAGTTAGAATTATACAATAAATTCCAAGGTGCAAATCTATTAGTTGACATCCAACAAAGCCTAAAGTGTGGAGTTACTCCTATTAATATACTCATATTTATTTGTGATTTGATTAAAAGCTTTGCTTAAGTGTTTGACTTGACATTAACTAGTTGTTAGTCCTCATGTGATGCTTTAAAATTATACTGTGCAATTTGGTGAGCCAAGAAATTGATAATCAATCAATTAAAGAACATAAAATATATTCAAGTAAAATGCATTTCTAGGACAATGGATTGTTTAAAGCCAAATACTTTGGTAGAGATACTCCTAAATTCTTAATTGTTGTCAATTTCTTGAGCCAAACACACTATGCTTGTACATGCGATCATAAGTAGATTGTGTTTTTAAGCATGTGTAAATTGTTTGAAGAGAGGTGTGCATTGCCTCTCCAAGTATAAATGGGGGCTCATGTTTTTGAGTTGGGATCTTCTTGCAAAATTTATGCATCATGTATGTGGTATAATCTTGGGTGTGAAGAGTTGTATCTAAGTCTTCACACCCAAGATTGTACTACATACATAGATGCATAAATTTTGCAAGAAGACCCCAACTCAAAGACATGAGCCCCCATTTATGCTTGGAGAGACAAGGCACGCCTCTCTTCAAATGATGAGTTTGTTTGAAATGGATTTGCAACAAGTTTGATTAGAGTTTTGGACAATTTCTTGTTCATATAATAAAATTTATTGTAAACTTTTACATATTTTTTAGATTTTGGACTCTAATATTAGATCTGACATTATTCATGAGGGCTATTTCTTATATTGCTAAACTTTATAAATCTTCATTAGTGGGTAAAGTTATTGTAGAAAAGATAATTGTTTTACTATTGTGCAAAGGTTTAAGGGAGGTTATATTTGATATATCTTTCGAGAGATTTTAGGGTTAATATCAATATAGTTGAACCTTGCATAACTTGGAATTTTCTACTTTGTGAGATCCCTAATAATACAAATGTTAGTAGGACAAGGTTTAGCATATTATTTGTAATCTTGTTTCTCAAAATTATTTATGTAGTGAAGCCTAAATTGTAGAATGCCTCACTCCTATTAATATGCTCATTATTTATTTGTGATTTGATTAAAAGCTTTGCCTAAGTGTTTGACTTGACATTTCCTAGTTGTTAGTCCTCATGTGATGTTTTAAAATTATAGGGTGCAATTTGGTGAATCAAGAAATTCATAATCAATCAATTAAAGAACATAGAATATATTCAAGTAAAATGTATTTCTAGGACAATGGATTGTTTAAAGCCAAATACTTTGGTAGAGATAATCCTAAATTCTTAATTGTTGTCAATTTCTTGAGCCAAACACACTATGCTTGCACATGTGATCATATGTAGATTGTGTTTTTAAGCACATCTATAGAGTAAAGAAGTAAGTGTAAATGATTTGAAGAGAGGTGTGCCTTGTCTCTCCAAGTATAGATGGGGGCACATGTCTTTGAGTTGGGGCCGTCTTGTAAAATTTATGCATCTAAGTATGTAGTATAATCTTGGATGTGAAGAGTTGTATCTAAGTCTAGGAGTTTTAATTTTACCCATATTTTTTTTGTGAAAGTGACATTGTACTTCTAGGTGCATCTACCATATGCTTCTAGGATCACACTTCTTAACTTCCTAAATAATGTTTTCTAATTTCCGGTGTTGTGTAAGCTCCTCATAAAGAAATGTGCAATACAAAGATGTCAAAATAATTTCAAAGGTAATCATAAAGAGTACCTTGTATGGTTGCATGAACATTAAGCATTTTTGGAGTTTTTACATGATGTTTTCACTTCTTTGAGTTTGTTTGAAACAAATTCACAAGTTTAATTGGAAACATGGTCAAGCTCTACAAAATTCTAATGTCAAACAACAAAATACTAATGAAGACAAATTACTAATGTTGAATTAAAACTATCACTTATGAAGGTATTTTAGTTGTTGAAGATAGTTGATAGTTGTTATAGATGACATACATTTGCTATTGAAGATAATGGATTGTTTTCTTTCTCTTTTTTTTTTAATTGAGAGGAATTGAGAGTTTAGCTCAACAAATAATTTCATTGCTCTTTACAAAGCAATGCAAACCCTCATCTCCCGCCCCCCTCCTTCCACCCCTCCCCAAATTTTGGGCATAGTTAATAAAAATAAATTTTATTTTAAATTTCATTCCACAACAATCTAAGTTAATGTTTAGGAAACTAAAATTGGGTACTTATTTATAACTAAATATATATTTTTTAGAAATATTAATTGTTTTAGGCATAAGATTTTGTGGAGTTTCAGTGACTACTTTTAGAGGGCTAGAACTACTTTCAAAACACCCAATTTTTAGCACCTAGTTTTATTGCTTTATTATTCGATTTTAGACTACGTGTTAATGCATGTAAGGAGACTTACCTTAAGGCTTTTGATTGTTTTGGTCAAATATTTTTCGGAGACCAAATTCTATAATAATATTAGATGCATTGTTTTAATAAATTGTAATAAGGTTTGGAAGGGAAAATCAAATTGTAAGTCAAGACTCTAAGAATTCGATTTTAGAATAAATAGCTTTTTTAGGAGCCACCATTCTATATGAAATTCACTAAGATATTATTTATGTTTTAAAACTTGCTACAAACTTTTACATACCTCAATGACTTTATACTATCATTGGATAAGGTGTTGACCATGAGGGGAGTTGATCACATATTAACCTTAATAAATCTCCTTTAATAATTGAAATTATTGGAGAAAAGTATTGTTTTGCCTACCTGAAAAGTTTTAAGGGAGGTTATATTTGATATATCTTTAGAGGGATTTCAAGGTTAATACCAATATAGTTGAATCTTAGCATATTTTTGGATTTTATTGCTTTATGATATCTTATATTACAAATGTTGGCAGGATAGTGTGAAGAATAACAAGTAAAAAAAATTGGGTCACCCTTGCACACAAGGTTTAGCCTATTATTTATAATAATGTTCCTCAAAATGATTTCATTTAGCCTATAGGATCATCTATGAACACCCTTCTTGGCCTAGTAGAGCCTACAACGTAAAGTGAATCCGCATTTGTTAATTAGCCCATATTTAATCATGATTTGATTAGAAACTTTACAAGTGATTGACCTTACATTTTCCTAGTTGTTAGTGAACCAACAAACCAATAAACAATCAGTTAAAGAATATACAATCTAAACAATAAACTTGACTCATTAGAAAATATTTTTCAAGCAAAATAAAATCTAGAATATATTGTTTCACATCAAAGACTTCGGTAGAGATACTCCTAAATTATTGGTGGTTATCAATTTCTTGAGCCAAATACACTACCTCTACATGTGAGGTAAGTTTGAGTGTTGAAGCAACTAGAAGTAAATGAAATTCAGTTTAAAGTGTAGCAGACTTGACAGTAAGGGCAGCTAAAAGTTGCATCTCTTATTTGTAAACTTGTTTGGCTTGAGTAATAATAATGTAGGCAAGCAATTGCCACTACCAACTACTTTCTCTCCATCCTTGGATTTTCTAGGGTAAAAATCTTGTATTGTGTTGCAAAAGTTTATTTCCTTTCATTTCCTTGTTCTGAGTTCCAACCAACATATTACACCTCTAATTAGTTTTCATTTGAGACATTCGAGTAGTAATATAATAAAATAAATGGTATAGTGATCCATAATCCACTAGGTTGATAACCCTAGTGGTCCATCAACTTGTGGATTTTTAATGTTGGCATACTCTATACTCTCAACAATTTACTCTAATGTATTTTATCTTGCCTATAACAGTATTGAAATGCTTAGGCGATAAACAAAACAACGATAATAAACATACAAACATAGCACCATACAAGAATCAGTCACTTGACACCATAGTTTCCCTAGAGAAAACCCATAAGGGTAAAAAAACTCTAGCAAGAGAATGCACCTCATTCACTATACAACAATAAATACAACTACCATGTGCCCACAAAGCTTCTTGCACTCTCCAACACACAACTTCTTGTCCATCCATCAACACATCAATAAGAGCATTTTTCATATGCCAACCAAACCCCTCAATAGAATATTTGATCTCTTTCATGCCTCCCTGCCTTCCTGCAGTGATGTGAAGATGAATCAGCCCTGAAATGGCACCCAACAGTCTTGTAGCTGCTCCACCTTCAACTGTCCCTATGGGATTCCCAACTCTTCACCTTCAAGAGGATTGTAGTCATCTGCTCACTGCAGAAACCTTCAGTTTTCACTCTTATTACATAACCAACCACAACACATAGCATTTTGCCACCTTGTCACTGCCCATGTGGATAAAATCCAACTAAACAGCCTCTTTCCAAGTCAAATGACAGCCAAAGACCAAATCATACACCTCAGCAACATCATGCTCACTTCAATAGCACTTTAGCAGTTTCATACTCACTTTAGCAGCATTCTGCTCACTTCAGCAGCATCACACTCTCTTCAGCAACCAACCCCCACGAATTTGACAAACAAATCATCTTCAATGTTAGCACAATGCACTCAAATCATGACCCCAATGGTCCAAATGTCCCAAACAGATCTGAACCAGTTGACCAATTTTGAATCATTTGGTTTGTGCAGTTCTACTACAAGATAAAGAAACTATGGCTAATCAGGCTTTCCAAGTACTTCAAAACATGACAAAATGATATTGAATATTTATAGAAAATATCTTACACCTAGGCAACAGTCTCAAGTTCAGAAGAGAAGATACAAGAAACAACCCAATAAAAGGGCATGGCTCATTGACTAGCACGTAATGAATCACTACACTAACCTGGAAATAAACAATGACTTGAATAACAAACCAAAATATAACTAGGCAGTCAACCCTCACTGGCAAGTAAAGTGGGAAAGACAAAATCATGACTAAGAGGACCAAGGCATGTTACCAATATTCATTTATTAGAATTAAAACCATGAAATCAAGAAGAATATAAACAAGCCCAAAAGGCATACAAAAATTTAAATGGTGATTGGATAGACACGTAGCAGAAAATAGGAATATAATACAGAAAACTGTATGTATTGATAATTAATCATCACTATCTAATAGAGAGTCCCAAACTGCCATGTATTACAATTATTGCAAACAGAAATCCTCTCTACAGATGCATAATTGCTTGCAATTTGACTCTTAATTAAACAAAGAAATAGACAATTTGGCACTAATAATGCCTTTACGTTCCAACTACTAGAGGGAAAAAACTGATGAGTAGAGAGGCAAATATTAGCTA
This sequence comes from Sequoia sempervirens, assembly GCA_007258455.2. Classification (NCBI taxonomy): domain Eukaryota; kingdom Viridiplantae; phylum Streptophyta; class Pinopsida; order Cupressales; family Cupressaceae; genus Sequoia; species Sequoia sempervirens. The sequence goes on from VDFB02179234.1 coordinate 94,725,857, forward strand.
TTGGTATCTCAAGCAATAGCTCAGAGAGATTTGTAATCAATATACTCCCGTTGTACTTTAGGAACCCAAAACCAATTAAAGTTTAACAAGCAGCCCCTGCATAGTCACAAGCACAATAATGTAGTTAAATGCTATTGCAATTAATGCACGCTCTTCAACTTTTCTTAAATGTCCACCAAAATAATGCATAATATACGGGATTATATATGTGATGATTCAACCTAAAATTGTATTAATGTTGATTTCTGTACTTGCTGTGCTCCAGTCTAGCATAATATTTTGTGATTTGTCTTAAGAAAATTACTACAGATTCAAGATTCAACTTCAAGTTGGGATAAAGAGAGAGTGAGCACAATAAATCATGCACCAACCTTTGTAATAAGAACTTCTTCAACAGCAGGAAAATAACATGTTTGATGTATACCAATTGTATCATTATATTTTTCATAAAATAACTTCAGTGTATTTAATCACACAATCATAAAGCCGTCCCCCAAGAAACTCGGCAACCTCAGGATGTTTAACCTGTTCAAAATGACAGAAGAGTTAGGAAAGAAATTTGTCTTTTGAATAAACACCATCTTCCTAATGCAATGAGTTACCATTTTGACTTTCTTCCTTCAGCAAATTTGAAAAAATATGAAGATTTACCAAAATTAAGTCACTCTTAATTCTTAATCGGTAGTAAGAAATTAAACATCCCCATTCAGTGTATTTTATTTTGGGAATTTCTTGAACAAATTTCATATTAAAAAAAATTCAAGATCATGGTATAGACAAAAGAAATAAAACAGTAATCAGGAAATAAATTTAAACTGCCAATTACATAGATATTACCATTCCAAGTTTAACTGAATCACATTTGAACTGAGCATAAAGATTGGTCTCAATCGCACGACCCTAAAGACAAAAAAATCATTCCACTAATTATCACTAACTTTAGATTTAACATCCACTAAAATATCCAAGAGAATTTGAAAGTGAATTATTAGCACTTCAAACAAATAAGTTGTACTCACCATGCCCTCCAAAATCACCAAATCTGCATCATTTGCAACATATGCAAGCTCGGGTGATACACATGAAAGGTCAATCACCTACAGATAATTAGATTTGTCAGTAATTTGTAAGTGTAATTTAATATTAGAGATTTTAGTCACAGTCAAGCATATTTTCATGCATCTGGATACCACAATATAGTTTTATAGTGTAATAAGTATTTAAGAACATGTATCTGATGAAATATGCTATAGAGAGTATTATCTCACAAAAAAAATGGATTACTTAGCAAAAAAGCATTACAGATGTATTATCCATTTCTACACATGGACATGGTAATCCTAAGGATACTAGAAGGTGAAATTTTCTCAAGTACTGCTTGTGACTATAACTTAGATTATACTGATATTCATCTTGAAGGAACCACATAATAACTGATAAGATGGACATGATTTAAGTTTTGTGGACATGATCTAAGTGAAGAGCACACAGGAAATACTGAGGACAGGGTGAATCAGTATCAAAACTTTAAACCATGTAAATCAAAAATCTGAACAGCAAGAGCAAACATCAATAAGACGAACACAGTTTTTCACGTGGAAAACCCTTTTGGGTAAAAAAACACGGCAGATCAATAGCTTTCATTAACAATAATGGGCACCAACCCAGATTACAAGTGAGCACCAACTCTCCCTCGAAGCACCAACTCTGAAACAACTGAAGCACCAACTCCAGTGTTGTTGAAGCACCAACTTCAGAAAACATACTCAATGCTGAAACTTCTGATTTTGAATTGCAAAACCCCTTCAAAGCACACAAACTTCTCAAACAAAGAATAATCAATGCTTCGAATCGGTACACAAACTACACCTGCTCTGTGCACCCTAACTTTTCAAAATAATACACCAGAGATAGTATATTCAAAAGGCATTCTAGAAATCACTGCATCACGTTTTCTAACTCATTGACTTATCTTTCATGCCAACAGTCTGATAAAAAGAAAGCTTTGTTCCGCCTCAGATATGTATATATGCAATTAAACTTTAACCAAAAGCAATTTCAGAATTGACTTCCATCTGGCATAATAACACACGCTAGGAATGATAAAGTATTGTGTTGAAAAAGGACCACGATATCACCCAGTTCTGCTCAGTAAAAATTCATCGAACTAGCAGAGGCTCCATAAAAAAAAATTGCAGTCACTCTCAGAATGTAAGCATATCGTTTTCCCAAAATGAGGCAAAGACCTTTTAGAACATCAGGCTCCACAAAAAAATTCGCTACATTTGTAACTGAAGCGAAAGCATTAATCTCAACCTCAACTGTGCTTGGCGGCTGACATAGGCCAACACAATAGGTAAGAAGAAAAGCGACAATCTTAAGAAGCTCCCACGAATTATCGCAACGCTGCTCCCTTCATATTAATCATCGTCTTCTCCCAGATTTGCATCACTAATAGAAGCTCTAACTCAGGCGATAGTGATAACTATGTTTAAAAACTAAATGCCTCAGTCCATAAAAAAACTGCCTCGCATGCCCAGGAAAAAGGGGTCACACAAAAAACGCCATGAATATTAACTGCCACGAAGACTAGAATACACTACCATGATAAGGCATCGATTTAAATTTAGTGACCATGCTGCTAACAAAATGGAGCCGCCTCTCAAAGAGAAAACAGCGACCAAGTCTAAAAACCAACGCATATTTCCTAAGCAAACATAAATGATTGGTTCACACTAATTCAAATGAATTGAACATTTACTAAGCCGTCGTCAGAAACAAGATATAAATCACGTCTCCTTTTTTGCTTATAATAGTCGCACCTCTCATGAAGAATGCAAGCAAATAATGTAAGAACGTTTCAATGCCTCATAAAATCATGCCTGTAACCATTGGTCTTGCTTGAAGGAGCCGCCAATAATCAATACATAAAAAGCCGCCACTCAATAAAGAAATCACTAGTATGTGAGAACAAGGCGATGCCATAAAGAATTCGAACCTTATAAAAAAAGTCAACCATTCAAAGTTGACTAGGCAAATCGAACCAAATTGGGATATGACATCACTTTTGCTGACTTAGGATTTGACATGGCAAGCAAGCATCTGAAGCAAGCAAACAAGTAGGTGAAGTAGACAAGCAAGCACTTCAAGTAGGCAAACAAGTAGCTCAAGCAACCAACCAACCAACTCAAGCAAGTAGGCAACCAACTCAAGCAAGTAGGCAAGAAGCTAATGAAGATCTGATGAATAATTAGTAGTTTGATAAACATTTCATTCCAATTCTCTTTTCCAAAAAACCAAACATAGAAAAAAACTGTACCTTTGACATCAATGAAAAAATATTCACCTCTAAGTTCTGTTCCAAGCTCTAGATCTTATGCATAGGACATGTCCTTCCCATTTTTCTAAGTGGTTTGTGTCCATTAGGAAAAGATTACTAGTGTTTACAGGTAGGAATGCAATGTCGTGTTCTAGTGTAGGCTTTTGTTTGAAATTGTAGAATCAAATTGGGAGATTTATGGCACAGCAACATGTAAAAGAACTTATCACCAAATAATTTATATTAAAAAATAATGTAATGAAAGACTAAGCATGAATGCATTATGATATCATTCATAAAAATATCTTGGAAACATGCTACCATACATGAGGACCTATCAGTAATGTTATTTTTAATGGAGTAGAACATTTATTATGAAAGTAATGAGATAAAAACCCCAGCTAAGAGTCTACTAGATTGGGTTGCTGAGAGAGATGCAAAAGCTGGAACATGAATAGGAAGAAAGGGATAGACAAGGAAACTACAAAAACCTATAGAAACCAAACTAGATATTCACATGTATTTCTAGGTATTTGCTGACTGTGATAGAATTACACTATAAAAAGGCATATCACAGAAGCTTAGAGAAAATAAAGAGGGAAAAAAATTTATCATTTTGATTTTTGGCGCCCTACGGAAGAGGAAGCTATAAGGTGAAAATAACAATTAAAAAAAAATAATAAATTTGAATTGGGCTTTGGTGCCCAATTGAGGGAATTTAAAATTAAATAAAGAAGCAAATTTAAAGGGGGAAAAGTGGTGCCCAAATTGGGCCGACCTATTTGGACAAATAAGGAGTGATTGCTATCTAAACAGGTTTTGAAATCATGATGAATTATTCTTCTTTTCTAATCAGCAATTATTGCAGCCATTCCAAGGACGAAAACCCTTGTGAATAGTAGAGGAGTTGGATGAAAACCTAGCTCTTCAAACGAGGACTTCATGACGGAGGTTCACTTGCCCTTCAATGGAGTTTTATGTTAGATTTTCATGTTCAGATTTTCATATCAGCCTAGTTGACTTGAGGGCAGATTTGGTGTTAATTTGATCTAGGACTTCACTTTAGAGTGGAGCGCTGAAGTTGCAAGAGGAGCATCTTGATTTGGAGGGGTGAAATTGGCAAGTTTGGAAGGTTTTGACAAGTTTCAAGGGTTGCAAACCCTACATTCAGACAAGCAGGCCAGCGCACCATTGTGGTAGGGTTTGAAGACATTTCTATCATATATTTGCATTCATCTTTGCATTTGTGTGACCTGGAGCAGTTTGCCCAGCGAGGGTTAGTGTAAATCATTATTTCATTTCATGATTTGGATTGTAAGTGGGGTTTCTTCATATCGGCAAACTACTGTACATTGCTGGGCATGTTTGGAGCCCGTTTTTTGTGGTGAACTTGCATTCATATTAGGTCTGATTTGTAGCAGCAGAACTGAACAATTGATAATCAAATTTTGGCATGTTTTGGATGGTCATTTTGGTGTTTAATTTTGCTGGTTACATTCATTTTTAAGGTTAGATAAATCTGCTATGTTATTTGATACAGTTGGGAAGAATATATGTTGTTAACGCATATTTGAAATCAGAAAATTACATCAGCAGTTAGGGTTTTTAGCAGAAATTTTTGAGTGCAAAAATTAGGTCAAAAGTTTGTGTTTCAAATAAATCAGAAAATTTGCATATATCCTAGTTGGGATATTTTAGTGGTATCAGAGCCTTGAGCTTGCCAGCTTCTTGGGTATGTGATTTCGAAAGTTTTGGTGTCATGGCAACACATGTTATTGATGATGTAAAGGTTGCCTATGATGAGTACAATACACTTCCACAAGAAGTTAGAAATGATCTCTCCTTTGGCTTCTATATGGAGTGTTGGATGAACAGGAGCAAGCAAAAGAGGACATCAAAGAGGCATGAGCAGTCAAGTGTCAAGGACATCTTGAATAATCTTCAGCAAAAATTTATGTTGTCACAACAGAGATTAGCTTGTAGCTTGCAGCGGTATGAAGACTCCCTATCAAGACAATCGAGGTGCTATCGCAACTTCTTCACATCTACAAATGAAATATCCAAAATCTCTATGAGGATTTTAACAGGGCTTCTAAATTAGCAGTCATTGATCAACCTATAGTTGAACAAGGTTCTAGAACAGCCATTGAAGAAGAGCATGTTGAAATTGTCCAAGTGATAAAAGAAGAATCGCCTCCTTGTAATCAGCCACATGAAAATATGGGTACTACTAATGACCCATCTCTTGAGCATAGCATTACCACATCTCTACATCATGGTGGCAAGGAATGTAAAGAGAAAAATGATTTGGGTGTGTTGGATCATAGCCCTTTTGCATGGCATGATAAAGAATTTTTATTTAGGGTTGAAAAAGATGATGCGGAAGGATGTGTGGAAAAGAACATTATTTTCAAGGAGCTGGCTTGTTATGATGCAGCTCTAGCTTCAAAACATAAATTAGATGAAGAAGATGTCAAATCAGACAAACAGTCATCTATGGTTGTCACGCCTATGAGGTGGTTTTCACATGAAAATGCAGATTTCAGTTATGAGATGGATGATACAGCTTTTGGAACAGTCAACGAGGGTATGCATGAAAGCATGTTCATGGAACAAAGCTACATACAAGGTATGTCATTTCCTAGTAAGTTCAATGGTCCTTGTTTCATGCACATGATCACATTTGATAAGTACCTATTGGAGTTGTATGAGAAACATTTTGTTGAAGAGTTGATCATTATGACTAAGGGATGGCCTAGTAAGAAGATCCTACAGTTTGATAATGTATGGTTTCTCATGGATATTACACCTTGGAATTGGTCTAAAACTGTGGGACTCACATACAAGGATGAACCAATGATGTTGAGAGCTAGTGATAAGAATGCAACACCTAAAGAAGATGAAGTTGTTCTCACATGCTTTCAGCAGGATGGGGATTCACTTCTTACATCAACCAATAAGGAGTACATGTGTCTTCAAAATGACCACAAGGAAGAAGGGCATGCTGTCACAAGGTGTGCCAAATTAGTGATGATTGATCAGAAATGTTGCATGGAGATTTTGGGTCACATAAGTCACATTGCTTGGAAGGGCAATTGAATGTAAACGAAGGTAAGACTGGCAGCCCTAGCTCACTTTGATCATGTTCATGTAATGACCCCTTTCTAGTGGAAGCACTTCAACCTGAAACTTGCACTCAAAGTGTTTCTCAAAGGGACATTAGAAATGTTAAAGATTAATAAGTTTTAGTGATAATATCTAATAAGATCAAAGATGACATAAACAGTTCATTCTTGTCAAAGGGTTACTCATTTCTTCCTTATCACTCTATGAATGATTCTTCTATATAATTTCATAAGTCCATTAAGTAGATATTAAACATCTATCAAGATCCCAAAGATGATATCCTATTACACCATTTATCATAATAGAGTCATTATTACTTATAAGACCCAATAATTGCTGCAAGCATTATTATTGGATAACCGTAAATAATATATATATATATATGTGTGTGTGTCCATTCTCTATAAGGTATTTATGAGTCTCTATCTATATATCTGTATATATCTAAATATATATACTTAACAATTACCAAAATATATTTAGCAACGTATGAATTATATATACAATGAACACATTATATATATATATATATATATATCTCAACTACCCACCTTTACCAAATTCTTAATCCATTCATTTATTAACATTTATTTATTCATGGATTAGTTTTTAACATAGTTTATAGTTATTTATTTATAACAGAAACCCCTTACCATCTGCCTTGATCGGTCTGTAAGACTTCATAAAGGGTCTGTGTTTATGATATAATATTCTCACCCAAATCAACCTCTAAAAATAATTAATAGATAAATAAAGGAGTCGATCTTTTAGGTGAGTCGGCTGGTTTTGATATTATTCATCTAAAGAAGATCGCTGCCTTTAACTACAGTGCATCGCTGCCTTCACTTGGGTCAGGCATTAAATAATCATTGCTCAATAATATTCAGCGCTGCCTTGGTATATTGCCTTCTTAATACCGTTCTCTTCCACCATGTCCCTCTTTGCTTGCAAGAGTCTCTTATTAAGTATCGGCCTGGGCTGGGGGAAAAGGCACGTCACTTTTGGGAAAATCGCTTTCCTTATGCAGTCAATCGTCGCTTCCTTTTGACCCTTCTCTTAGTCTTTCCTATACGATGCTTAGTGAATGATTGGTTATATTCATCTTTATGGGAATTATGTCAATGATCTACAGCTAATAATGATTTATATTTAACTTTATCAACCTTATGATTATTATTATAATTTGGATCTTGTTTAGATTTATTATATTTTGTTTATTATTCTATTATAATGTGCCAATATATTATATCATTATTATTTTATATTATATTCTAGGACCAATATTTTGTAATTATCCTACTATCTCGATAACTATAATTATAATAGAATTGTTAATATATATATAAATTTTGATATTTATTTCATTTGTTAATATTTTATTATTATAATAATTGTTTAATAATATCAATTGTTTGCAATGTTTAATACTTATATTTTATATTTGGTAGTTATAACATTATCTTTGGATAATTATAATTATGGTTATATTGCCAACATCCTTATATGTATTTTATTTATTTATTTGTTTCTTGATATATATTTTATTTAGTGTCACAATTTCGGGTGACATGACAGTTCATAAGATGATGGCAGGTTTGTGTTGGAAGGCTCTTGGGAATCATGCAGATTTTGAAGAAAGTATATCTCTTGATGACTTGCACGAACTCAAGGAGGCTTTGGTGGTAGTTTAGTCAAACTCCCTACACTTACTTGCCGACAAAGATCATCTCCTCACACTTGGAGGATATACTTGGATGCTTTGAGAAGAAAAAAAGATGAGGTCGACAAGCTCACCCTTGAGCTTGAGGATATAGTGAATTCTTTGAGAAGCACTCAAAGGGGTCTTCTAAAGTCAGAAAATCAAGAGGATAAACTTTGTTGGAAGATGACAAAGGGTGGAGACATGATGGAAGGACATAGAGGATCCTATGATGACATCATGAGGATAAAGGAGACCTATACACAGGAAGATTTAGCTTGCAGCCATGGGGCAGAGATTAAGGCACATGACACACTTGATTTTCCATTGAAGACATCTCTTGGACCAGCACTTGATGATGGGCAATTAGCAAAGTATGAAGACTTGCCCGAGTCCCTTGAAGGCACTACAAAGAGGTATGATGTAAGTTCTGATTTTTTGTTTTATGACAGCAGTCATATTTCTATGCATAACCGTGAGATAGCAGCCATGTCACATAAGGGGAATGGTGTTGAGAGATCTCCCAATGTTGGCACTCAAGGTGTGAGTGTCAAAAATGGGGAATGTATGGTGGATGCAAGCCACAAAGGTTCTGATTTTGTATACCATACTATGGAAGATGTGAAGAAGACACAAGATATGTGTGAAGGGTGGTTGCAAAGAGCTAGGAGAGCAAAGATGTTGGCTGCCCAAACGAAACAACAAAGGGAATCATATCTTAGATCACTATCTCTTCCAAGGGAGGAATGTGTAAAGGTTGAGCATGGGGATGAACCTCTTAAGGTCAGCAAGGAAGCGGGACATTCAGATTTGGGTGAACATGAAAAGAGGTACGATTCAGAAAATTTTGTTTGTACATAGTGTTTACATCATGAGGATCATGAGCTACTTCTTTTAGAGAGCCCATTGAAGGCTCAAATCATAGATGTGGATCGGATAGCCGAGCATACACCTTTTGGACCAGCCAACGATGTGATGTATACATGTATAGGTGGAGACATTGGTGGTTCAAAATTGGTTGAGCCTTTGATCATTCGTGGAGAACTTGAGGAGTTTACTTGTGATGAGATACAATCCCATCATATGGATGACTCTTTGGTGAAGCATGAGGCTGCCCTACTTTTGGGACTTATGGCACACATCGTGGATGCAAATTCGAATGAAAACACCATGTAAAGGTATGATAACTATTCCGATTTTCTGATTTGGAACAGTAGTCTTTGGGTTTTGCATAATTTTGAGTTGGCTGCTCCTACTCATGAGGATGATAGTAAGAAGTCTTCTTCTATTGTTGGTACTCAATTGGGAGACAAACATGAGGTCTTATTTGTGTGTCCAAGACACAAGAGGACCAAGTTAGTACAACATGTCATAAGAGAGGCAAAGAAGATTCAAAGTATGTGGCGTATGAGGAATGAGCCTTGTATGGTGGCCGAACAAGTGGAGCAATCAGGTTTGAGGTATGACTCAGAATTCTTTGTTTGTACACATAGCTTGCTTTACGAGGATTTGGTGTCACCTCTTTTGGAGAACCATTTCAAGGCTCACATCATAGATTTGGATGGCATTATGAAGCACACTTTGTGGATCAGCCACTAGTATTATGCCTTCATATGTAGATAGAGATATGAGTAATACAAATTTGGTTTGGTCTTTGATCATTCATTAAGTACTTGAAGAGTTTGCTTGTAATGAGTCTCATCATGTTGATGACTCTTTAGTGGAGTATGTTGCTGCTCTATTTCAGAAATTTGTGATGCATGCCATTGAGACACTTGCCTTTATTGGGCATACTTGGGAGGTGGAGCTGCACTATGGTGCAAGGTATGGAGGTATTGCTATAATGTTTGGTTTTGAGTTACTAATACTCGTGTTCCATCTGGACTATGTCATAGGGGTTGGAAGAAAGCATGAAGATCTTGGATTTCTTGTCCTAGTTCATGAGGATCCACTCCATTATCAACTAAGAGATGATTGTTCTACCTTATTGCACATGGATATCCTACAGGCTACTTGGAGGACAGCTCTATTTGGGTGTTAAAGAGAGTTTTGGATCATCACTTCATCATTGGGGAATGGCATATGGGTGATACTCTATCATCATATGACATTGCTGATGATATTTGCACTCACTTGGGTCTGATTTTCAGTTGGGAGGTTGTTGTTCTAATTTATATCAGCAACATAGGAGGGGTTGATATGTTCTATGCACCTACAAGGGGAATCTTGCTCATTCATAATGAATCCTTCAAAGTTGGAGAGTTGGCTGATGTAGATAATTCCTTGAGGTACATCTATCTCCTCAATTTTGATAAACGTGGTAATGTGATGATTTGGGATCTAGGTGGTGGTAAGCTTGTCATTGTTTGAGGACAAGCAATTTCGGGAAGGGAGGATTGTAATGTCCCTTTTGGGCGAGCAAGAGAAAATAAAGAGGAAGACAAAATAATATTTTATCATTCTGATTTTTGGTGCCCTAGGAAAGAGGTTAAATAGCATTTAAACTTGATTTTGGCACCTAAGTATTTTTATATATTTTAATTGGGGATGGGCAACCCCTTTTGGGGAGCTATATGGTGAAAATAATAATTAGAAAAATAATAATAAATTTGAATTGGGGTTTGGCGCCCAATTGAGAGAATTTAAAATTAAATGAAGAAGCAAATTTAAAGGAGGAAAAGTGGCGCCCAAATTGGGCCGACCTATTTGGACAAATAAGGAGTGATTGCTATATTAACAAGGTCGTTTGGAGGTTTTGAAATCATGATGAATTATTCTTCTTTTCTGATCAACAATTATTGCAGCCATTCCAAGGACGAAAACCCTTGTGAATAGTAGAGGAGTTCATGACGGAGGTTCACTTGCGCATCAATGAAGTTTTATGTTAGATTTTCATGTTCAGATTTTCATATCAGCCTAAGTGACTTGAGGAGGGCAGATTTGGTGTTAATTTGACCTAGGGTTTTGCCCTAGAGTGGAGCGCCCAAGTTGCAAGAGGAGTGCCTTGATTTGAAGGAGTGACATTGGCAAGTTTGGAAAGTTTTGACAAGTTTCAAGGGTTGCAAACCCTACATTCGAACCAGCAGGCCAGGGCACCCTTGTGGTAGGGTTTTGAAGACATTTCTATCATATATTTGCATTCATCTTTGCATTTGTGTGAGCTGGATCAGTTCGCCCAGCTAGGGTTAGTGTAGATCATCATTTCATTTCATGATTTGGATTGTAAGTGGGGTTTCTTCATATCAGCGAACTACTGTATATTGCTGGGTATGTTTGGAGCCCGTTTTTGTGGTGAACTTGCATTCATATTAGGTCTGATTTGTAGCAGCAGAACTGAACAATTGATAATCAGATTTTGGCATGTTTTGGATGGTCATTTTGGTGTTTAATTTTGCTGGTTACATTTATGTTTAAGGTTAGATAAATCTGCTATGTTATTTGATACAATTGGGAAGAATATATGTTGCTGTTAATGCATGTTTGAAATCAGAAAATTACATCAGCAGTTAGGGTTTTTAGCAGAAATTTTTGAGTGCAGAAATTAGGGCAGAAGTTTGTGTTTCAAAAAAATCAGAAAACTTGCATATATCCTAGTTGGGATATTCCAGGGCATGTGGGTTATGAGAAGCGAAAAGTACATCCATTGATCAGTTGAATGTTCCAGCTCCATCCCATGGATTTTGTTGCCTTCATTAGGACACAAGGGGTGGTGAAACAAGCATCATTAGGAGCAGTACAATCAGGTATGGGAAATGTCATATGCTTCCCACAAATTTTCAGGTTCTGCTGGTGCTTGTTGAATTGAATTGTAGCTGCAAGTTGCTTTCTGACCTTGTCACTGCTGAGCAGTTGTTCAAATGGCTGCCATTACATTCAACAGGTTCTGCTGATTTGGTTGTCACAGCTTAAGGCATTCAGCTAGCCTGTCTAGACAATTTTGAATTGTAATTTGGTTTTCCTTTAGGTACTGATGATTGTGAACCAGCTGAGTGAAGCATTTGTGCTGTAAAATCTGATCTTGAGATCTGCCCTCCATCACCTTTATGAGAGTTTGTAAGCTGTCCCTTATATTCTCCAGTGCAATATGAAAGGATGTTTCATTGAATATGCAATTCTTCCTCAGTGGGTGCATTAGGAGCTTGGTATTTCAAATCAAAGTGCTGTTTTAAGGTGGAGTTTACAGAATTGTCATTTGTCAGGCAAAGGTGAAAAGGATTGAGGGCCCTGAGAGAAATGGGTTGAAAGAGAGTAGCATCAGAGGAAAGGCTTGGTGGAAGACTAGAATTTACTCTGGGTGTGGAGACCACCAGAGTAGGTATTCGTTTTTCTGAGAAACAAAATCAGTTATGGAATGGACTTTAGGGGCTGACTGGTTTGGCTGACCATTCTATTTACTTAGGAGTGGAAATAACTGAGTATGTTTTCAGAGGAGCTTTAGACACTTGGAGACATTTGCATCTGCAGACTGCAGTAACTAACATAGTGTGTTATACATTGACCTAGCAGGTGGCTATCTTATTGATCCATAAATCATTGGATTAATAATCCTAATGACTCACCAATTACAGATTTTCAGATCAACTCTCCTTACAGCTCTTGTCATAGTACTATGCAATTCAAATAAGAAGGAAACAATAAATAACAGAGCACACATAAAGAAACAGAACCAATAACAGAATAGTTTCCTGTAGAGGAAACCCAAGAGTATGCCTTTAGCATCCCATCACTAAATGGTGCTAATACAAGGAGTACAATGCATTAAAATGGTCTTTTGAAGTATTACAATATCAAACTTACACTCCTCTACTTATTATCTGCTCCTGCCAACACAAGAACCCTACAATACCTTCTCTGTTTGCAATTGCTATGAGAGCCACTTCTTCAGCTAATTGATTATTCAATGCTCTCGAGTTTCTCCTTTTTCCCCCTTTTGCCCACTTGACTCTCCAGAAAGATGTTTTCCATGGCATAGGAACACTTGCATATTTGCTACTGCCCAAGAAAACCACCCAACCGCCCATCTTCTCAAATCCAACAGTCACCAACAAGGATATCAACAGATAATCAAACACCCAACACATTTCTACAACCATGACCTCAATAAAATGGCTGCCCTAAAAACTATCTGCTTCATTTGGCATTTTTACACCCTTTTTTGTCCACACAACCAAGAAGACCAAAACACACAACCTTTTCTAGTTAACAGCCAGTCAATGAGCAGAACTGAGAACTGCTTATTTTCCCACTTTCATGCCCTTTGACAAAGATTTGGCTACTTCAATAGCAACAAGTGTGCTCAACAGCATTGTGTGCTTTCCTTTGACATTAACAACCACATACAAACTTTTGTAGCAACTCATGCACCTCTACAACATTTTACCAACAACTAAAATATCTTCTACAACTTAGCGATCTTCAGCAGTCACATATCAATTTTGTCAATCAAGGATACTCTTCAACAGCACTTCTATAGCAACTAAAGACACCAACAACATCATCCATCTTCAACAACACTTTGACAATAACTAAAGACACTTCACCAACAATATATTAGTACATGAAATTCCATACAAGTAATGATAGATTAGGCCTCCACAAGCACTATGACAATGTTCCAGACCACCACTAAGAATTCCTGTAGATTTATCCTCCAATCATAAACTTCTAGCATCTTCATTCTAGCAAACAATACATTGCTTAAAAGTGTCTGCCCAACTTAGAAACATTTAAATTGGAACCACTCAACTTGGTTCTGGATGATGCCTCCCCAACCAAGGGTCTTTTGGTCCCCAAAAGCCTCTAGACACAATCAAATGTGGGCACCTTTTGCCCACATCTTCACACGATGCCCATTTTGCTTTTTTTGGAAACTGCACTTTCTCACCAATCAATATCTCCTATTCTCCCCACTTGGTTTGCCTCACTTTTTTATCATGAATGACATCCTCCTCTAATTCATCCAAGGTAGAATGGCATATTCTGGTTCTTCATCTAACATAGATGGCTCAAACGAGTGTTAAGTGATCAACATTGATGACTAAAAATATCTTCATGTATTTAGGCAACTCCAACCAAAAAGCATTCTAACCTGCCAAATCTGTGATCTGAAATGGTCTATACCTCAGAGGCTTGAGCAGCCATAGAGGCCCTTATTGCCCAAACCATGTCACCTACATGAAACTTATGTTACATCCAATGCTAATAATGATGCTTCTTGTACTTGAGCTGAGTCTCTTTCAGGCTCTCTTAGACCAGGAGATGAATTTGTCTCACCTTCACCATGAATTGGTGTGCCTTATCAATCTCCAAGTCTCTATTTTCCAGCCCCTTAATTGACTGTCCAAAACAAATGTCAAGTGGGATTTGGTGGCATAAAACTAAAACATACCTCAAAAGGTGAAAGATTTAATGAGGAACAAATAACCCTGCTGTAAGAGTGATGAATATATGCCAAATTTTCATCCCAGCCCTTGGGATACTTTTGATTATAACCTTGTAGCAGCTGTACCAAAGTTCTGTTCACAACTTCTGTCTGTCCATTTGTTTGTGGATGGAAGGTAGTAGACCATTTATGTTTTGCATCCATTCTTTCCCATAATGTACACAGAAACTTCAAAACTGTATAATCTCTATTGGAAATTATACTTTTAAAATACCAAACCATATCCATGTCACTGTCTTTCTACAAGCAACCAACACACATTTACCAAAACAATCTACAACACCAAAAATATAACCATTACCCCTTTTTTTCTTGAGAAGACCTCCATCAAAGTCCATAAAAATGCTTTCCCAAGGCCTTTTAGGTATATGCAATGGTTTGAACTTTGTACAGCCCCAACTTCCAATTGTTGGGCTTAGTCACACTACACAATTGACAACTCCATACAAACTTTGTGACATTAGCAATTAAACATGGCCAATAAAAATAATACCAGAGATTACTTACAGTTTTTCTCACCCCAAAATGTCTAGCTATTTTATGCTAAGTTACCGGTTCGGTAAAAAATTTTTTTGGGGTTGGGTTCGTTTTGGGTTCGGTAATACAAAAACATATAAAAATCAGAAATATATACATATTTGCAGCAGTAATTAAGTTTAGAATACACCACCATACTAATAGTCAAATAACATAGCAAAAATACACCACCACTTTATACTCAAATGTCATGATATAGATTCATTTGGCATATTTTATTGCTTCCTCTTCAAACATAGGATTTGAGAAGTATGTATCCAAATTTTGGATCTAAGAACGTGTTGTGCATTTGTTTGAGCTGTCAAAAGTAGGTATGCACAACTTGCCTAACCTTCATTGTAAGTCCTAGCTGTGGGTTCCTCTCTCTTTCTTGGGTCTGTTTCTTAGCTTCAATTGGCAAAAATTGGTAAGAGACATTGTTTCATGAGATTATTCCTAAGAGATCTATACTCATTTAGGTAGTCCAAATAGCTCTGTCCTACATTCTTCTGTCCCTCTGACCATCTAGGTCTTCTGCTCTATCCAAAATTTAGGCATCAGGGGTCTAGTTACTGATCCTATTATTGTTCTGGTATTATTATTATTGTTGTTGTTTGCAGAGTTAATTGCATCACTGTTCATATTTTCAACATTTGTGTCAATAACTTGGTCAACTGCTGCTGTCCCTGTATAAGTGCATTTAGTTGCTGCTCTATATTAATGTCCTCATGTGAATTTCTTTTATCTTTGTTTGCCATAATTTCTTCTACTTCCAAATCTGCAAATGAAAATCCTTCTATATTTTCCAAACATTGAAATTGTGGCCTTTTGAGTTCTATCTGATAGCACTTGTTTATTCTATCAATTGGATGCATATGGAGTGTATTTCTACATCAATCTGTTAGTGACCCAATAGGCTAGTAGGAAAACTAGCTTAGATACCAATAAAATATCCCTAACTGATTTTTTTGTATTTTTGACAAATGTTTGACAAAATACTTATGAACTAAATAAATGCAAGAAATTGATTTACTTTGGTCTAACCACAATTCACGCAGCTATAAAAATGAAATATTAATGGTATTCAATTGAAATTTATCTCAACACAGCTACACACGAAGACAACACATATCTATTTCATGTGTTAGAGGCAAATATTAGGGTTAGAGGGAATAAAATAGTCTTTAAAAGTCAACAAAAGGTCAAAAAATTAATTAAAAATTGCAAAAAACACATTGAAAAAGTCTACCTGGGCACAAATTCTATCCGGGTTCGAAAAAAACGAACCCTGGCCGAACCCACAGTCAAGGTTTCGAACCCACAGCGAATTTGATCGAACCGGACCTGAATTTCGAACCCGAACCGAACCCGTATTGTACCCGGGCTTCCCAGGGGCGAACCCGGTAACTTTGATTTTATGTGTATCTGCATCAGCAAAACTCTATGCTCAAACCCAACATGCTTCCCGCTGCTTCCATTCTTACATACATCATTAAAATTTGTATCATGCTTGTAATTTTCTACATAGAACTCACCACAAAAAGGCTCCAGCTTAGAAACGCTACTTACCACAAGTAAAAGAGGTGGTCGGGACAGCATATCAGCCACCTTATTAGTTACACCACATTTATGTTTGACCACAATATGGAATTGTTTAAGGAATTGCATCCACTTGTAATGCCTGGAACTTTCTTTTTGTTTCCAAGGATTTATTGTTGGTATGCACCATGGTCTCTTTCCCAATGAGAATGCTTCCACTTCTTTACCATTAAAAAAAGAGCATACAATTCCTTATCATAGGTATTGTAGTTCAATGCTAGCCCTCTGGACCTTTCAGAATGATGATAAAAATGTATTACCTCCTTGTAGTAGTTACCCACCCACAGCATAATCACTAGCATCCATCCCTGCCTCAAATATAGTTTGTAATAAGGTAAAACAAGGACCACCATTGTACTGATTTCCTTTATCAACTCCTCAAATGCTTGTTGTTGTTTGTTATCACAAAGGAATTTCCTTCCTTTGTCTATATCTTCATGTAACAAAGTAGCAATATACGAGAATTTTTTTACAAACTTATGGAGGTATTGGGTTGCACCTAGAAAGCTCCATGTATCACTCATGGTATTGGTTTCGGCCAATTAACAAACACCTCAACCTTGGATGGATCTATATATATCTCTCCATCACCCATCACACGACCAAGGTACAATAATGAAGTTTTGGTATACTCACACTTATTATCATTCAGCAATAACTTGTTCTCCTTCAAAATCTCAAAAACTTTTTCAAGATAAAATAAATGTTCTTTTGAAAACCAATATATCATCTAGATAAACAATAACATGAGTGAACTAATGGTCTCAATACCTTCATATCTCATTCACGAAACACATGAAGGTAGCCAACACATTGCATGACCAAAACAATAAAACTAGCCACTTGAAGAGTCCTTGACACGTTTATAATGATGTCTTCCACACATCTTCCTCCTTGACCCTCAACTGATCTGTAGTAGAATTAAGGTCTAGCTAGTAAAATACTTGGCATGTAAAATTGATTCAATAGATCATCAATTCAAGGCAGTAGATATCAATTCTTTACAATAATCTTATTGAAATCCCAATATTCTATGCACATCCTCCACATCCTATCTTTCTTTGGCAATATAACAATAGGCAATCTACATGGAGAGGTACTATGTCTAACCACTCTCTATTCCAACAATTTCTTGAGCTATTCGTTGACTTTCTATGCTTCAACAACACTTTGTCTATACAACCCCAAGTTGGGTAAGAAACAATAGAGTAATAATTGAATCTTATCTTCTATGGTTCTCTTTGGGGGCAGCCCCTTAGGCTCCACAAATAATTTGAAACTCTTACCAAATTGTCTTTACCTTGCTTGATCCTAGTGAGTACATCTACCATGTAGTCCTTTTAACTCTGCCCCTTCTTGTTCTCCTTTGCCTATCAGCATTGGCAAAGCAAACTCATGAGTGGCATGGATCAGCCATTTGGCTTTGTCTATCTTGGCTCTAAGACATGTATCTCCACAAATCCTAAAGATAAGCACAAAACCCAAGGCTGGAGAAAGGTCGTCATAAGCAAATGGGTTGGACTCATAATCAAACTATGACATGAATGAGCCAATACTTGTGAGTGGGTAAACTCATCTTCACTTTTGGCTCAACTAAACTCAAGAGGGTATCCCTAGAAGTCTTCTAAACGGGGCAATTAAAGAGAAATGAAATAAATACAACTCAGCCAACCCACAGCCATACCCAGGATATGATTAACTCTTAAGATTTGTCACCAAGCTTATAGCATACAAACTGCTGCATCATGATTTACAAGACTTCTCATTAAGCTAAAGGAAGCTCATGCCTGAGATAAAGATATACCATTTACTATCCCCAATGATGTATTTCAGTTTATGCATATAGTTCATATATGACAGCAAACAAAACAGCCTAGCATAATTATTTACTCGCTTATGCTACTTGAATGATTTACGGAGTAAACAGAAGTAACGGACTTACAAAACATAAATGAATACCGAAAATGTTTTGGAATATATAGCTTTATTCTCATTCATTCACAGATATGCAATAAGTACATGAAAATCATGACAGCGGTCCCCGACTAGGGGAAACAAGTGCATATAAATAGTAGACCGATGTTGGTTAATACTACCAACTCTCGATAACTACCAACAAACTATAACAACCATCAGGGACTAATATGTAAATACAAAACAAAACTATTATTTATTTTTTACTTAGCCGACTATAAAATATTCAATTATCTTTTAGCTAACTACATCAGCCCCCCCAAAAAGAAAGTCGTCTTCCAAATGACACAACAACAAAATTGGGAACTGGACATACAACAGAAACTGATCATTGAGAAGGAGGTTGAGAAGACATCCCTAGAGGTCCTAAGGACATGGGTGTGGATGTCACCGAGTGTTGCTGGTGAAGACGTTGGAGCCTCTGGTTAGCCAACAATTCCCACTCTCGGGCAGTTTTAACCATATGAACAGCCTTGGTTAGTTTTTTCTTCGACTTCTCCAACTCCTCCTCTCTCTCATGTAGTCGAGTCATCGTCTTCTCTGCCTCCACCTTCACCTGCAACTCTTCGTCCCTCTCGGCTAACTAAGCATCTCCCTCAGCCAATTGTCTATCTCTCTCCACTACCATATGCTCAAGTGATGTGACCTGAGCACGCTCTACTGTTGCCACCTAAGCTAACTGCTCTTGAGAATTCTGAATATAATTAGCAAACTTGGCTTGTGAGAGGGCTCTATCTCTCAATTGTGTGGCCTCCTCAATGGAAGCCATGGTTCGACACAACCTCAAAAAAACGTCTTTGTAGCAGAGCTCCATCTCGTGAAGAGCTAAGAGAAGTTCGCCATGCCTTCCGCTAACTGTAGGTCTCTAAGGATGCTAAGTCGTCAACATCTCAGTTGTCTCCACTCCCAACCATCCTTATGAGATGAAGCACATGAAAAATTCTCCTTCACATCCAACCTGCATGAAGGCTAGGATCCTCTCTGCCTCTTGTGCAACCAACAAATCATGACCAATGTCCAACTGCCAAGATATCTCCCCTACGTCATACATCACCCTCACCATAGACTGAAGCTTTCCAAGGTACCTCTGTACTGTATCGAGGGGGTTGTATGCATCCAGTCGACCAATCTCAATGAATACCCCCTTGGACTCATCCTCACTCGACTCCTCTCTTGACTTTGTCGAATGAGGTCGTGGATCTGTCTCTGGTGCTATCGCCATGGCAATGTCTATGGCTAGCGAGGTTGGTTGTGAGGGCTCTATAGGGCCCATCTGAGTGTCAACTGCCATGTCCGCTAACTCTTGCTCATGTGGTAGCTCTATGCACTTAACCAATAATCTTGGTGACACTAGTGGAGGAGCATTTTCTAGTGCCCCCATCAACCCAAGCGAGTTGTCAATTCTTGCATCCTCTTTAGTGTCATTGCTGACTGAAGGTGGCACCGCTGCTAGTGGTGCTACTGGTGTTGGTGGTGCCATTGCTGGTAGTGTAGGAGATGGAGTTGTAACAAGTACTGGCTACACTAGGATGGTTGGCTATATTATGATAGTTGGTTGCATTGGAATAGCCTCCTCTATGTCCTCCTAAGAGCCTGCCCCTCTTGCGAGTGAAACCTCCTTCGTACTCATCTTTGTGGAGGAAGATAGCTCTATGGCCTCATGGTCATCTCTACTCAGTGAAGCAGACAAAGTATCCCTCTCTTTCCTCTTCTTTGTCGGTGGTGCCGCTAGTTGAGATGTCTCCTCTCTCGTTCATTGCACCCCCATGTTCGCCCAATATAACACAGTTGGCCATGATGCGTCTAGTTGGCCTACGGATTGGAATTTGCCCCACTTGTCGGATGGTACCTACATGTAGATGGCGTCCAATAGGAGCCCAATGGCATGTTGGGTCATACATTCATCGCATTCGGGCTTCTGAAGTCTATGCATATTCGAATCTATTTGGATTCTTTCTTTAGTGATATGACAATTGGTGAAACCCAGTTGTTGACTTCAACTTTGAAGATGATTCCCACTTCTACCATTTTCTTGATTTCTTTTGGTACCTTGGTGGCATAGTTTTTGTTCATTTAGTATGGTTTCTTTCGTATGGGATCTACTCCTGGTACAAGGGGAATCATGTGTATGCATAATTTTGGTAGTATCCCTTTTAGATCTTTATAAATCCAGGCGAATGCATCTTTGTATTCCATAAATATCTTGAATGTCACCACTTTCAAATTTTCAATATTGGGTCCCAATCATCCCCAACCAAGAATATCTTTGGTTTGTCTTCATCTCAAGTTCACCTTTTCATCCTTGCTTCCTTGTACTTGATTATTTTGTCTTGTTCAAACTTGTGGACCAGCATGTCATCCAATTTTTCTATTCCTTGTATTCTCCGTACTCGGCAGGAAATTCCTGACTATTCTTGGCTTTCTCTTCTTCTTCCTCAATCTCAATGTGTAGCATGCTACACTCATGGTGGAACACCTCATAGTCTTCCATCTGCTAGTGGAATAGACCGTTGAGAGAACTCGTCTTGTCCTCAAAGCATCTCTCAAGTCAAGTACTCCATCATTAGGTTCCATGAATTTTCTTCCTTCGTTTGTCTTCGATTCTCCTCCATTGGACTCTAACTCGAAGGACGCTAATTCTTCGTTCATAGCTTGATTCTTTAGATCAATGACGTACTTCCTTTTGCCACTCAACGGAGAGTATTTTTCGTTTCTAGTTGTGGTCCACCTTGGCTGCAATCAGCCACCCTCTATCAAGCAATGCATCGTACATCTTCTTATGCAATGGGATGACGACAAAGTTCAGCCGAAATTGTTGTGTGTCGATTGTCACCTTCTATGTCATGAGTGTACCCAGTGATTTGATACCATGTTGGTCGTCGCCTACCAAGTGAAATGTTGGTGGCTAGAGAGTTGGTTTCCTGAGACACTTCCAAGTCTCCTCCAACAGTACGTTCACTCCCGAGCCTCCATCAATGATGGTGTTTGTGAGTTTCTTTCCCTTGATTTCCATTTGCATGATGGATGGCTTCTTCCCAATTTTCACCATGAGCAACATTGGGTCGGGGGCTTGTTCTTCAAGTAGCAGTATTGCTACATCCTTGCTTGGACTTCCCTATCGAATTTGATTGTCACCAACTATGTTCATAATTGCCACTCTCAGTTGTGGCATTGTTTATGGAAGATATATTACCTTGATAGGTACGATTGTTTGCAACATTTGTCGCACAATGTTCTTCTTTGACTGCCACCGCAATGACGTACTTGTTGCTTCATTAGAGGTTCTCCTTTCCTTTTCCATCACTTGTTCTACTTCCACTTTGGCCTCTCAAAGTCTTTCCTTCTCCACACAAGAGTTTGGGTACACGACCTTTGTTTGTGCTCTGGTAATTGCCAGAACCTCCTCATCCTCCACTTCCAACATGTTCATACCTTTCTGTTTTGGGCAGTTGTCTTCGTGATCGCCCGGTTTGCACCACTTACATAACAATCCTCCTTTGCCTTGATTGTTCCAGCATTCTCTGGTGAAATGACCCCATTTATTGCACTTCTGGCAGTAGATCATGGGTCTTCCTTTAGAATCATACTAGATTTAGCTTCTCGGCCCACTATTGTACCAATCATTATTTCCTCTTTTGTTGCGTTGTTGTCATACCCGCCAAGAGATGCATTATTGTTGTTATTTCGTGGTTTAGGAGAGGTTGAAGGGGTTGACTGTTCCCCCTATGTGAAAAGTACTTGTGTGCTTCTTGTCTTTAAATTGTACACGCATTCCTTGATTGAATGTCCTAGTACTTGACAGATGTCATAGAATGATTTTTTCGGACAATTATTTTTTGTGTGAGCTATTTAATAGTCGGTGCACCATAGTTATTTGGTTTCTTTTGGATTTTCTTTGTTAGCCTTCAGTTCTTTCATCATCCACATCATATCTCATCAGAGGGCCATAACAGTTTTAGATTCTCCGTCACTGCTCTCGCTTGTACCCTTGTCATCATCTGTCTTTCATTTTGTCTAGAAAAATGTTTTGCTTTCACTCTAGATGTCCATCACCCAATTGTAAGCTTTGGTGTACGACAACGGAGGTACTACCTTCATTTTCTTGCGCAGCGAGGGGATTAGTCCTTTGATGACCCAATGCTTCTTCAGCCCATCTGTCTATTGATGCTCTAGCTTTACCAACAATTCTTTGAGCCTACAATTGTAAGTTCATATGTTCTTGAGCTTCCCCTATTTGGTGTTATAGATCTCAGTGACGATCTCATTGTCATCTTGTAATAGTCTAAATTCCACCTCGAATTCCTTTCTTAGTGCATCCCATGAGGTTGTGTCTTTTGTTGCCAATTCGATGAACCAATCTATTGCTATGCCTCATAGCATTGTTGAGAACACTCTCAGCCAATAATCTATGTCTTCTTGGCCGCTCACTATCCGTATGGTCTCACAAGTTTTGCAATGTCTCATGGGATCCTTTGATCCATTCCCCGTAAATTTTGGCAATTTCTGCCTTTCCACACTCAAACTAGTTGGTAGAGTCACCATCTTCTTTCCCCGATGTTCTCCCTGTGTGTTGGACCTGTTTGGACTATTTCGCTCGGTATATTCCGGTGCTTGTCCTGCACTCATAGCCATGTACAAGTCCTCCATTCGTCCACCCTCAGCGTCGTCTGCACTCCAAGTATCCTAGGAATCGTTCTTGCACTCCCTCTGTCCGGATTCTTGGACGCGGCATATATTATTTTCAATTTCTTTGGTTAATTCATTTTCAAAGTCTTTTTCTACTTCATCATCCAATACTGTCTCTATGGACGGTTGTCTTGGTTGGTTGGCAAGGTTTTGGTTTGTTTCTTCGAAGATTCTACTTAATCGTCTTCATTGTTCCTCTTGTTTATTTACTCTCAAGGATCTTTGTACCTATTCTTCTGATGATTCCTGACTACTTGGAATTCAATTCCTGTTTTTATTTGGTCATACGGGCATTAATTTACAAGAGTATGCCTATGATTGGTGTTGCACTCTTCCTCCTCCCATTTGTTTCACTCTTCGTATCGTTGCAATATTTGTTGTCTTCTTTGTTCTGTCTTTGTCAGCCCAAAGATCCTAGAGTATGATATAGTGATGTGCGATCAATCTCAATAGTTTGTTGAGAAGGTGATCGACCTTTGGGTTGACAGTCAGATTGTCTCAAATGGCAATCGACATGTTCCTTCAATGAGATTCCACAGGTTTAGAAGGTCTTCTGTCAACGCATCTTCTCTTTCCTCGTTTGCTTGTACCGGCTCTTCGACTAGATGACCCATTACAACGCCATTATTCCCATCTATGTGTTGTGTATGAGAGTTCGTAACAACGACGACGCCAAATGTTTACTCGCTTATCCTACTTGAATGATTTACAAAATAAACAGAAGTAATAGACTTACAGAACATAAATGAATACCAATCATGTTTCGGAAGATATAGCTTTATTCTCATTCATGCACAAATATGCAAAAAGTACATGAAAATCATAACAACAGTCCCTCATTATGAACAAGTACATATAAATGGTAGATCGATGTTGGTTAAGACTACCAACTCTCGGTAACTACCAATCAACTATAACAACCGTCGGGGACTAATACGTAAATACAAAACATAACAATTTATTTAATTTTTACTTAGCTGACTAAAACATATTCAACTAACTTTTGGCTGACTACAAGAACCCCCTAAAGATTGCTCTCAAGTTAGCTTTCCATAGATATATATTACTAAAACAATGGGCTATGCTAGGCTGGTAGTATGTTTTTGATAAAGGATGAATTACTTGGCCTTCCACACTGGTGTATATTCTATTGGGAAAAGAAAAGAAAGCACGTATAAGGCTGCAATAAGTCTTAAATTTGCACAAGTATACAAACCATAGAGACAAGAAATCTTACATATCAAAGCATACTTGCACATCCATAGTTAATCTAAAAGAATTTGAATGCACTAACTAAGGAAAGGGTTGTTGCAAGAGGCCCTTACAACACTTACAATATTGTATAGCAGACAATTCTCGTAGCAAATAGATCAACAGATGTGATTGAGAAACCCAATAGCATTAGATTCCCCAAGGGCTTCTAGCTGACCATAGAGAAACTTATCAATACAAAGCATCAAGCATATATTGAACATTCTACACCTTTCAAAGACATGATCTTGCCTTAACCAGATTTCAGTTTTGCATTATTTGAATACTATAACATACTACAGCACCTTTCTGCAGGAAATTGGTTCAAGAAACCAACCAACCAACGCATCTTGCACTCGTATTTTATATCATTACAATTTCAATTCAGTTCCTCAAGCCACATGGGTGCAGAAATTCAGTCAAATCATACCACATACATCTTGACCAAGCACAATGGATCAGCATTTAATACCTGTCTTGATCCAACACACAACTGCAGAGATAGAATGCACTTGCAACAATAGAAAATCCCCCAGGGATCAACAAATAGGTACAAGGAACAAGGGAGAAGATCCCATAGTGAATATACATGTCAATCAAAATTAAAAGCAGGGATACAAATAAAATGTATTTAATTTAATTTCAGCTCCTGCCTTTAAGTCGCAGAAATGGTAACCCATGCCCATAAATAGAAGTAGGTCGACTTAGGAGAAAGGAGCCATAAATGCAAGGCCACCAAACATGTGCCACACCAGCAATAGGACTTGAGGCAGGTAGAAAAGGCAAACATCTCTACAACAGAGAAAATAACTTGTACGATCCAAAATCAGCATTCAAGTGCACACAAACCAGAGAACTGACTCCCAAACAGACATGATTGTTAGTCCAATACATCCCACAAGAAGTATTGAACCACCATATGCATACAACAACCAACAGAAAATATTCACACAGCAGCAAAGATACAATCATCCTACAACAATAAATGGTCCTCCTGTAGCATACATACTCCCCAATGGTGAGAAAGCACCCTATCCACATTGCCTAAGGAGCCAAACTTGCGAAGGAGTTGCACTCTATAGCTGACCAAAATCTGCAAAAAAATCAAAATAAAGACACCTAGGGGAGGCCCAAAGGTCCACACCAAACATAGCTGTGCTGAAGGTAATGTATCAAGGTAAAATGGCATCACATTTGCAAGGTGCATGGGCCTATTATATAATTCTGCCCAAAATCAACTTTACATTGGACCACATCTCCATGTGATAGCGCATTCCTTAAGCTCCACCCAAGCTAAAGCATAGCCATATTCCATTAATTAAAACTTAAACAAAAGTATGCCCTTATGTGTCATATTATCTTCCTTCAATGTACGCCTATAATCCATTGCACATAGGTGCCATATGACACGCACTAGTATATTGCTTCCATGGAGTACAAGCCACCCAATGAGATTGGGCCTGCGATCCTCAAAGGCAACACATGGTGGGCAAGTAGTATGAATTTGAGCATGCATAGGAATATAAACTATATAGTTGAATCCCAAAAATTATTCCATATTATTTGATGCACTAGAAAAACACTTGTATAATAAATGAAAAATCTAGGGAGCTCCATAATGAATGGTTGATAAGGCACATTACCCCCATGAAAATGAATCAATGTAGATTCATTTGAAACTATGCAATTGAATCTTGAAAAAGCATATCACATAGTTTGATGCACTAAAAAAATGTCACTTACATATAAATAAAAGATCTAAGGAGTTCCACAATGAATGGTTCATAAGGCACAACACTCATTGAAGGTTTTGAAAATGGGGTAGCAATCTAAGAAATATTAATTGTGAAGAAACTCCATGGTTGAGTGCTCAAGCCAAAGTAATGCTAGAATGGGTGACCTAAGAAGTTTTGGTCTATGCTGTAGGGTTCGTACCCATAGGCCTCGAACTCGGTCTGGGTACAAACTTGGTACGGGTTCGCCTGTGGGTATGTGCTGGGTGCGCACCCAACACTGTGGGTTCGCTCGAGTGCGTGGGTGCGCGCATGCACGCACTCGGGAGAACCCACAGTGCTGGGCGCGCACCCAACGCGAACCCAGGCATATGGTTCGCGGACCCAGGCGTACCAGCCACGTACCCGGGCATCCCTGGGAGAACCCACGGCCTAGCACTTAAAAAGTGGGCCCAAAGTTTAATAAAATACAAGGGTGCACGCATGCACGCACCCGGGTGAACCCACAATGTTGGGCGTGCACCTAGCGTGAACCCAGGCATATGGTTTGCGGACCTAGGCATACCAGCCACATACTCGGGCATACCTAGGAGAACCCACGACCTAGCACTTAAAAAGTGGGCCCAAAGTTTAATAAAATACAATTTTTTTATTATTATTTTCTCTCCTAACCCTAAAATGGCCCAATATGAGGCCTTTCAACACTAAAACATTTCATTTTTACCTCTCATTTTGCTCTCACCATATTTTCTCTCCATCTTGGCATTTTGAAGGGAGGTGATTGTATTCGAAGGAGATCGATTGTGGAGTGCCAAATAGTTTCTACAAAGGAGATTTAAGTGTTCAAGGTATGCATTTAAACCCTATTCTTTAGTCTTTTGATGAATTTTTTCAAGTTTCTTAGGTTTTGATGGATTTTTTCAAGTTTGTGAAGAAGTTTTTCAAGTATGTTTTATTTTTCCATTTTTTTTATAGATTGCAACAATGGCCAATAGTCAAAGTTCAGTGGGTGGGGAGGGAAGTCAAAAGTTCAAAATTGATAAAGGATCTCCTTTATGGAGACATACCACAAGAATTTCACAAATTCCTGGAGGTGGGGGGTTTGTTTGGAAGTGTAATTTTTGCAATGCACAATATAATAGCTCCTATTACAGAGTGAAACTTCATTTTATGGGCCTTGGTGGTAAAGAGATTAATATGTGTGAGGGCCCAAATAAGAAGGGGTTGTCTGTTGTACAAATAGCAACATTTATAAAAGAACAAGAAGATGCTGACAAATTGGTTGCAAGAGGAAAACAAAGTGGTTATAGTTCCGGAAAAAAAAAAAAAGTACAACATTACCCACTCAGATAGTTAGGCCCTCTAGACATCCCTTCTTGTCTATGCCCTCTACAGAAGAAGAAGATGAAGAACCAAAAATCACCACCTGCAAGAGAGGTCCATTCGAGAAGGCATTTAAAATGGAGGCAACAGATATTGTTGAAGAAAAAATTGCACATTGCCTCTATACCAATGGTCTTCCATTCAACTTGGTGAGATCACCATATTGGTGGGACATGGTGTCAGCAATAAATAGTGCACCTCCTGGTTTCACAAGTCCTAGGTATGAAAAGGTGCATACCACCTTATTGCAAAAAGAGAAGAAATCTATAGAGGCCCAACTGAAACCAATTAGAGATTCTTGGGTTGAAACGGGTGTATCTATTGTTTCCGATGGATGGAAAGATTGCAAAAACCGTCCATTGATCAATGTTATTGCAGTGTCCCCCAAGGGGCCAATGTTTTTTAGGGCGGTTGATTGTGAAGGGGAAGTGAAAAATGCAGAGTTCATTTCCAGGATTCTCATTGACTCCATAGAGATGGTGGGTAGTGAAAATGTTGTCCAAGTAATTATGGACAATGCAAAAGTTTGCAGGGCTGCAGGTGCTTTGGTAGAGGCTAGATATGAGCACATCTTTTGGACACCATGCACTGTACACTCCCTCAATTTGGTGATGCAAGCAATTGGCAACCAAATAGAGCAGGTGAAAGAAATATACCAGGAGGCCGAGGAGATCCAGATGTTTGTGACAAACCACCATATGTCACAAGCAATTTTCAGAAATTTTTCAAGATTGGAATTGTTGAAGGTAAATTTAATTTATTTAGTTTCATTTATGTCATGTTTTACATAATTAAATAAAATATTCTTTTGCATTATTTACATATTTTAAATGTGTTATTAACTTTCTATTAACATGTTCTTAGGTTGCTGAGACCCGGTTTGCATCTCACACAATTGTTTTGAGACGACTTGTGAAGGTGAAAGAGGCATTGAGTTAAATGGTTATTAGCAACCAATGGGGTATATGGAAGCAATCAAATTCAGAGAGGGCCCAAAAGTTCAAGGCATTGATCTTGGATGACGATTGGTGGGATTGTGTGAATTATTTATTGGAGTTCACCGAACCTATCATGTCTATGCTTTGGTTTGCTGATACAGATGAACCATGCTTGGGCGATGTTTATGATAGCATGGACACGATGTTGGAGAAAATAAAAATAGAAATACAAAAGAGAGAGAATGATCCTGAAGACACCTTTTACAAAAGGGTGGAAGCAATTGTTCTTCATCGTTGGAACAAGATGACAACTCCATTGCACCTCCGTGCATATGCCCTATCTCCGAGGTACTATACAATTGAAGTACTTTCTATCCGAGGGAGAATACCGACATATAGAGATTCTGAAGTTGCTAATGGGTATAAGAGGGCATTTAGTAGAATCTTCAGTGATCCAGAAGTGCAGACAAGTGTTATGAGAGAATTTGGATTGTTTATCTCAGAAAAAAATCATACCCCTTCTGTTGTTAGAGAATAATACAAAATGAATGCTATTACATGGTGGTACCTCCAACCTCTTGCAATCAAGATCCTCTCACAAGTAAGTTTTTTTTTTGCCACTTGTATTGTAGAATTTATCTTGCATTTTTTATTTTTTATTTTGTTGGTTTTCTCTCCAAGTTGCAAGCTCTTCTGCCACTAAACGAAATGGGAGTACATACTCCTTTATCCACTCAATGAAGCGTAACCGGTTGGCTGCAAAAAGAGTTGAAGACTTGGTGTATATTCATTCCAATTTGCGTCTTTTGTCACATAAGGATCCTCAATACAAGCAGGGGGCAGCGAGGCTTTGGGATGTAGCACTTGAGTCTGCTGACTTGGATGCAACCATTCAGGATATTGCTAGAGCCACTATGAATGATGTGGATAATATTGATGACATACCACATGGGAAGCCGTTGAAAATCCAAGTCACAATGATTTTTTTGAGAATCCTTTTGATGATTGATGAACACTTGGACAATAAACATTGAATCATGTTTCATGAACTACATTTTGTAATTCAGTAATTGTGATGATTTCCATTGGAATCGTGAACATAGACGTATATGATATCATTGATATGCTTTAGCCTTTATTTGAATATTTTTCAACTATCAATTGGCATTTAATATTTATCTTTGGCATTTGGCATTGATCAATGATCAAGTATCATACTATGAAATGATTTAGTTTTACAATTCTGTATATTTCTCTTATTCTTTTGTATATATAATACATATATATATATACACACACACACACACACACACACGTACCCATACGTACCCAAACCCCTAAAAAAATTTCACTTACCCACGTACCGGGTTCTCGTACCCGAACCCATCCCCGAACCCGAACTGGTAACTTAGGTTTTGGTGCATCCTCCTTGTGAGCATCACCTAAATGCAACGAGTGTCAAGTGGACCATTCATGCTCATGAGATATGGGTTCTTGTGAACCATTTCGCATAAAGATGGGTCAAAGTAGATTGGCTCAAAACAAGGCAGTTGAATCCTAAAAGATACACCACATATTTTAATTCACTTGGGAAACACTACTTGTATGTAAATGAAAAAGATGAGGATCCCCATCATAAATGGGCCTTAAGGCACAACACTAGCTGAAGGTTTTGCAAATTGATCAGCCAATTAAGTGGGCTTGGATGTGGGGAAGCTCCATAGTTATGCGCACTTGAGCCAAAGTAGTTATGGGATGAATGACCTGTGAATTGTCAATGCTTCATCCTATCAATGTCACCTATATGTAATAAATGCCAAGAGGAGCATTCATGCTCATAAGAGATGAGTTCTTGTGAACCACTATTCATAAAATATTGGTCGATTTACATTGACTTGAAACTACTGAAATAATCTTGAAAATCATATGGCATAATTTGATGCACTGCAGAAACACCACTCATGTAAATTTAAATCCATGTTGAATAATCACAAATTAAAATATCTAAGACAGTTACAAATGACAATTTTTGGGCAAAATTCCATTACAAACCTTCACAGTAGCAATGAATCAATAGCTTCATTTCTTATTTAAATACAAAGTGAAAGTATATAATAACATACAAGTATAATTAAGATATTAGATCCAAAATAGATAGAATTATGTGATCAATTGTTGTGAATGATAAAATGAGTTGGCCAAGGATAAATAAAACATAAGTAGATATTAAGGGCAGGCATCTATCCCAAAAGAGTCAATGGTGTGAAGCATAGAAGCAAGTATCTTCAAAATATTGTGATATATCCCAATGTATCTTTTCTTGATGAGGTTACCAACATTTTCTTGAACATATCGCGAATTTTTCAAAATATCATTGACAGCAATGTTTGTAATCCGCTAGATAGTTAATTAACGAATGGAATAAATAAATAATGTTTTGTTAAGGATTTAAGTCCTCGGGATTAGTCCTCGGGATTAGTTGGTACTTGACAGTTGCCGACGGTTGGTGTTCTCAACCGACGCCGGTTAACTATTTATATTGCTGTGTGGGTTGTAGTCGGGAGTAGTGTTGATATATGATGATGTAATACTGCAAGTACATGAATAAAGACTCGAATGCTTCATATACATCTGTTCTGTGAATGCTTTTACATGTTCAATGATATTGTGTATCTAGTTTACTTCTGTAGCGTATTGAATTACCAGCAGTGGAGTAAACATTTGGCGCCGTTGCCTGAGCGGACTAGGGAATCACTCGTCATGGCAGCGTAATGGGTCAACCGGCGGAAGAGCCTGTAAATGCTAATGAGGAACGGGAAGACCTATTGACTGAAGATCTTGTCAATCTGTGGAAGATATCTTTACGGGATCACGTACATAGGGAATCCCATAGACGGGAGATCCTTGAGGAAGTTATCTGGGATAGGTTGGAAGTGAATGACGAGGTGAATCGCCTCCTGAATCATATGCCCAGATTACTGGCCTGTCATTTCATTATTCTGCAAGACTTGCGAGAGAAGAGGATCGGGAATGCCTAAGGCAGCAAATACTACAACGCTACGAAGAGAGAACCAAACGAGAAGAAGAGGAACGAGACACTAGCCGGAGACGTACATCCGGTAGTCAGCAATGATCGCTTGAACAAATTTTAAATGCTTGTACGGCCGAACAAAGACAAGAATCGAGTACCTGACGGGCACGAGACTCGGGAAGAAAAGGTTCGGCGATCACTTAGGCTGCAAGAACAAGAAAACCGGCGACGAAGACTGAAGCAAGCCGGTAAGGAATTGGATGAGGATTTAATTGAAATAAATCAGAGTATTAAAAGAACATATGAAAATCTGACAAGAATAGACACATCCATTGGACGAGCGCACCAAAGTTTGACAGAAGGAAGGGACGAAAAACCCTTCGGCACTCCATACGTAGGAAGATATGATCCTTATGAGAACGAAGATGAATTGAGTAGTAGCATCAGACATTTTCGGGAATTGTCCCTCTCGGACGATGACGAACGGCTAACGAGTGGAAGATTTGAGCTCAGTACCCCAAGTCAGAGAGAGTATCGGAGGGAACCCTAGGAGACTCACAGTGTCGAGGACCCTGACAGAAGATGTGGGAGTGACTCGTACATGGCCAAGAGTGCAAGTGATGCACTGGAATGTAGCGGGGAAACCAATCTAATCGGGTCCAACACACAAGGAGTACAGCGGGGAAAGATGGCTACTCCGGAGTGGCAGAAGCTGCCGAAGTTTATGGGGAATGGGTCAGAAGATCCGGTACGACACTGTAAGACATGTGAAACTATCTGGATAGCCAGCGGGCAGGATGATCCGGACCAGTGGCTAAAAGCATTTCCAGTGACACTTAGAGATAGTGCCATTGATTGGTACTCTGAATTAGACCAAGCACAGAGAGCTACATGGAGGTCATTGAAGCAAGCTTTTTAGGAGGAGTTCAAACTCCTATGGGACGATAGCAAGATTGTCACGGAGATATACAATACTAAACAAGGAAAGCACGAGAGTGTGCGGACCTACAATCGGAAATTAAAAGACTTGATAGGGAAGCTTGAGGCACATCCAACAGATGGCCTAAAGAAGAGATGGTTTATTGAAGGATTGATTCCCTCGCTTCGGAGAAAAATGAAAGTGGTACCGCCATCCTCGTACACTGAAGCATATAATTGAGCGATGGACATTGAAAGCGAGAACAGGACATCCTCGAAGGGGAAGAAGAAAGATGACGAAGAGAGTGCGGAGGAAAGTGAAGACGAATCAACAACTGTACAAACTCTTTGTCGGGACATGATGCGAATGATGAAAGAACTAAAAGCCGACAAGGAAGGTTCCAAGGAGGCGAATGAATTATGGTGTACCGAATGCAAGACGGAAGGTCATACAAAGGCGAATTGCCCGAAAAAATTATTCTGTGACATCTACCAAGTTATGGGACACTCCGTCAAGGAGTGCCCGTACAACTTAAAAACAAGGAGTTCGCAAGTGTTCTTCACCCAAGGAGAATAGTCAACCCCTCCGACCACACCGCCAAAACCGCAGAGCAACAATGCATCCCCTGGAGGCTACCATAACAATCGGAGGAATAATACACCCAGGAGCAAAATTCAGTATGACAGCAAAGGTAGACCCATGATCCAATGCCGAAAGTGTAATGAATGGGGTCACTTTGCGAGGGATTGCGAGAGTGGCCAAGGCACCGGGGGAAAGCTATGCAAATGGTGTGGACCGGGCGATCATGAAGACACCGACTGTCCAAAACAGAAAGGTATCAACATGTTGGAGATAACCGACGAAGAAGTCTTGGCAATCACGAGGGTGCAGTCGAAGAAGGCCAATTATCCGGACCCTCGTACGGAGAAAGAAAGACTCTGAGAAGCCAGGACAATAGTAGAAGAGGCAATGGTGAATGAACAGAGAAATTCTAAAGCTACCAGTACGTTACTGCAGTCGGAGTTCGAGAAGAACATAGTACGACAGGTGCATCATACAACCGTACCAATCAAGGTAACTGACCTTCTGCAAACGATGCCTCACCTGAGAGTAGCACTTACAAATGTTGTTGAAAATAATCTTCAGAAGGGTTCGCCAGAGCAAATGCAAGAACCAGTAGCAGAGACCACGGATTCAATGCTACTCGCAGTAAGTATCGGGAGGAAACCAGCCGTCGTCAAGATGGAAATTTTGGGAATGAAATTATCTAACACCATCGTCGACAGAGGTTTGGGAGTGAACGTACTGCCAGAGGAAACATGGAAGTGTTTGGGTAAGCCGACCCTCTGGCCCCTGACATTCCACCTCGTAGGAGCAGACCAGCATGGCATCAAACCCCTTTGTACACTAATGGCACAAAAAGTCTTGATCGGCACGCAGCTGTTTTTGCTAAATTTCGTCGTCATCCCACTGGAGAAAAAGGCGTATGATGCACTATTGGGATGGGGATGGTTGATTGCTGCCAAGGCAAACCATAACTGGAAGAAGAATACGCTCTCAATCGAGAGTCAGGGGAGGAAGTATACTATTGATCTGAAGAACCAGGCGGTCAATGAAGATCCAGCATCTTCGGGATCCGAATCGGGAGGAGAATCAGATGTTGATGAAGAAAGAAAGCTAATGGAGCCGAATGAGGAAGGTGTACTGGAGATTGGGAGTTGCTCGGAGGATGAGACCAGTTCGCTGAACGGATTATTTCACTGGCAGATGGAAGATTATGAAGTCTTCCACCCTGATTGCAACATGCTACAAGTTAGGGAGGGGTAAGCGGAAGAATACAAAGGCTCGACCAGTGAAACATTTCCTCCAGAGTACGGTGAGTATAAGGAAGGTATGGCAGAATTGGACGAGACGCCAGCACACAAGTTTGAGCGGGATAAACTCATCAAGTACGAAGAGCCAATGCTGAAAAAGGTAAACCTTGGGGAACCAGAAAAACCTAAGGAGATTCTTGTGGGTGATGATTGGGACCGCGTACTGAAGGCGGCAACATTCAAAATCTTCATGGAGTATAAAGATGCCTTTGCCTGGACGTATAAAGATCTAAAAGGCATACCACCGGAGCTATGCGTACACAGGATCCCTCTCGTACCGAGAGCCCAACTCGTACAAAAGAGACCGTACAGAATGAATAAAAATTATGCCGCTAAAGTGCAAGAGGAGATTGAGAAGATGTTGGAAGCGGGCATCATTTTCAAAGTGGAGGTCAGCGAGTGGGTATCACCGATTGTCATATCCTTGAAGAAAGAAACAGAGCAGATTAGAATATGTGTGGACTTTCGAAGTTTGAATGCAGTGACCATCAAAGACCCATTCCCTATTCCCTTCACCGACACAATCCTCCAAGAAGTTGCCGGACATGAAATGTACTCGTTCCTGGATGGCTTTTCGGGCTACAACCAAATCAGTATCACAAAGGAAGATAAGTTGAAGACTACGTTCGTGGTTGAGGACAGCGTGTACACGTACAACCGGATGCCGTTCGGGTTGTGCAACGCGCCAGCCACGTTCCAAAGGATAATACTCCACATTTTTGACAGAATGTCTGTAGGTAATTTTAAAGCTTTCCTCGATGATTGGTCAATTTACAGTGATAAAGAAAAGCATTTGAAAGCCTTAGGCGAGTGCATGGAAAGATGTAGAGCAGCCCGCCTTGCATTGAATCCCAGGAAATGCAGATTTACGGTGCCACAAGGAAAGCTGCTAGGACACATTGTGTGTAAGGCTGGATTGAAAACCGATCCCGACAAAGTGAGAGTAATCGTACAGATGGAGGCTCCAGAGAACGTCACCGATGTGAAGTCCTTCCTCGGACATGTGGGATACTATCGGAGATTTATCAAAAATTTTGTGCAAGTGTCATATCCTCTTGACCTACTGACAAGGAAGGGACAACCCTTCATATGGGCCGAAGAACAAGAGAAGGCATTCAACAAACTGAAGGACCGACTGATCAGCTCACCTATACTGACGTACCCAGACTAGAATAAGGAGTTTCATGTACATGTGGATGCCTCTAATTTTGCCTTTGGAGCAACACTAGCACAAGTGGGAGCACACAGGTTGGACCATCCGGTATTCTTTGCCAGTCAGCTACTTTCAAGAGCTGAAAGGAATTACAGTACTACCGAGTGTGAAGCACTAGGAATGGTTTACTCCGTACAGAAGTTTAGGCACTATCTCCTAGCAACGCCGTTCACCTTTTATGTGGATCATCAAGCATTAGTGTATTTAGTGAACAAGCCAATCATTCAAGGACGAGTAAGCAAGTGGCTATTATTGCTCCAGGAGTTTACATTCACCATCATCGTACGACCAGGTAAGAGCCATGTGATTGCTGACCAATTGTCCAGAATCCGGTCGGGTGAACCTACCGAGGGAGGGGTAAATGAAGATTTTCCGGATGCACACTTATTTCAGATAGTAGTGTTACCCTCGTGGTATGAAAAGATTGGGGAATATTTGTCCACATCCACATTCCCCAAAGAAATGCCACTAGCGGAAAGGAGAAAGCTCGTCTTGAAAAGTAAGACGTTCCAGTTGATCAATGGCTTGCTTTACAAGATGGGGCCTGATCAGATCCTCTGGAGATGTGTTATAGAAGAAGAGATACCAGACGTACTAAAGGAGGCACACGAGGGTCTGGCTGGCGATCACATGGGACCGAATGCTACAGCGAGAAAAAATCTTTTGGTAGGCCTATGGTGGCCGACGATGCACACAAATGCCAGGGAGTGGGTGTTAGGCTGTGACACCTGCCAGAGGGTCGGGAAACCATTAAAACGGGACTTCATGCCACTGCATCCCTCTCGCATCCCTCTCAACCACAGGAGTTGTTCGAACTATGGGGATTGGACTTCATTGGACCACTAAAGGTAAGTCAGTTGCATCGGTGCCGATACATTGTGGTCGCTACTGAATATCTGACGAAGTGGGCTAAAGCTAGAGCATTGCCAGACAACACAGCGCAGAGTACGGCAAGATTTATCTATGAGCAAATAGTGACACGGTACGACATTCCCATTCAGATCACGAGTGATCGTGGAGGGCACTTTGTCAATCATGTCATCAAGTTGATGACGACGGAGTTCCGGATCTTTCACAACCTATCAAGTCCGTACTACCCGCGAGCTAACGGCTAGGCAGAGTCTACAAATAAAGTGCTAGTATCAGTTATTTACAAGTCATGTGGCATAGAAGAAGCTGACTGGGAAGAGAGATTACCAGCCATCCTGTGGGCATACTGTACGATGTACAAGGTAACCACGGGCCACACGCCCTTCCAATTAATGTAAGGTCAGGAGGCAGTGATGCCGATGGAGTACATGGTACCCAGCTTAAGGATAGCCGTGGAGAATCGGCTGGGTGATACTAAAAGTTTAAAAGAATGACTATACCAACTTAATAAACTGGACGAGTGAAGGATAATGGCACAATGGGTGACGAAGAACATGCAGTGGCGAAGGAAGTATTGGCACGATAAGCACCTCCGACGAATGAATTTCTGGCCAGGATAGTTCTGAAATATAATGGCCGCAATGAAATTAAGCCGGGGAAGTTCAAAGTTCGGTGGTTAGGACCGTTCCGAGTTCAAGAAGTCCATAACAATGGCTCGATAAAACTTGAGAATTTGGATCGGTCACCCCTACCAGAAGTGATCAACAGTTCTAAGTTGAAGCAATACCAGGTAAGAAAGGAGAATGCCATTGCCATCAATATGTTGGGCTATGCTACTAAAGAAGATTGGGTTGTGCAAAAAGAGGATCCACAAGAATATGACTGAGGTTCGGGAGGCCCCGGATATGCAGCTGAAGGAGTTGGATGGAGTCAGGCGTAGATCAAATCATTGAAGAGAGATTGGTGCAGAAAAGGGTAGAAGGTAGTGTTGTGCCCCGAATGCACAAGCACTTGACTAATGCGGTATTCGGGACACCAGCACTATAGCGGAGAATGGGTGGACATTGGTGTTACATAGCTCCGTATGAAGGTCTTAGGCAAGGATACCTAGCGAAAGGATTAGACAACGAGGCACAGAAAGAGGAGGAACAAATCACCCATGAACGAAGTATGTGTCAACTTGAGGATGCTGATGATGAAGCAAATGATTGAACGACGAGCAATGGGAAGCCTACTTTGAACGGACAGCTCCCTGTTTAAAGACAGTAATAATGACAGAAGATATGTTCATTTCAAGTGTAGACGGGTACACTGAAGATGTAATTAAGTAGTCGAGACGAGAACGGAGGAAAGGGCCAAGGATAGTGACACAAGAGGGGCTCTAGAAAATAATACCTAACCTAGTCGGGCCACCAATTATAGAAGGTGAAGAGGTTACGTGGTACCAGCGTTACGGCGGACGATATATTGACGACAGTTTCAAAGGTATTGGCCCTTCTCCACTGCTTGATAAATGGTTTGATATACAGTATGTAGGATCATGTTGTGAAGAAGAATGTTATAAGCGGCCCCCACATACATGCAAATAGCACTATGCGTCTGAATTGAAGGTTAAAGAGGATGGAGTATGGGGAACAAAAAGAAAACCTGAAAAAGAAGAGAGGAGATGAGAGAGAAAATAGACAAGATTTTAAAAAATTAAAAATGGAGAGAGAAGCTACAAGAAATCAAAATATGAAGAAGAATGGAAGAACAAAGGATAAAAAAAAG
Organism: Sequoia sempervirens; assembly: GCA_007258455.2. Classification (NCBI taxonomy): domain Eukaryota; kingdom Viridiplantae; phylum Streptophyta; class Pinopsida; order Cupressales; family Cupressaceae; genus Sequoia; species Sequoia sempervirens. The sequence continues at coordinate 94,764,200 of VDFB02179234.1, forward strand.
GAAAATGGAAGAGAACGGAGAGAGAAAATAAAAATAAAAGAAATATGGAGGAGAAATTAGAAGACAATGAGAGAGAAAAAATATCAGAAAGGCAAAATAAACGAATTGGGGGGAAATTAAAATGTAAAGGGGGAAATATGATGGCAATTAAAATAAGATTAAGAAGGATAAAATATCGCCCTCTTATGCACCGTACGGCAAAAGCAAGAAGAGTTCAGCGAAAACAAGTGAATATTACAAGTCGCACACGTAAGGGTCCCAGAAGGCAAGGAACGATTAGACATCACATAACACCAAGAACAAGGGAAAAGGGTGGAACCCGTATATCAAAGCCTCAAGACCGTACGGTGACCAGAAGTTCGTTCGCCTGAGTCACGCAAAAGGGAAAACGCCTAAGGAAGTCCATACGGATATCTTGTTTGGAGAAGGTTGTACGCTATAAAGAAGTGGTACGACTTGGAAGAAAATCCGTACGCTTGGAGGCCGTATGGGTGAAGGTCGTACCAGTGCAAGAAAGGGCCGTACGCTTGAAGAGAAGGGTTGTTGTGCGGAAGCAAGTACGCAATCAACAGAAAGATACCAAGGCCGTACGCATATCATCAAGAGAGTTCGTACGATTGGAAGAAGAGGCCGTATGACCTGAAGAAAGAGCCGTACGCTTTGGCAGAGAAGTCGTACGACCTGAAGAAAGAGCCGTACGCTTTGGTAGAGGAGAAGTCGTACGACTTAAAGGAAGAGTCGTACGCTATCACAAAGAAGAGGTCGTACGAGTTGCAGAAGAAGCCGTACGCTTGGATAGAGCAGAGGTTGTACGAGCTAGGAAGAAGGTCATACGTTGTGTTAAGGAGCAATCCGTACGGCATAGTGAGGAGTCCGTACGGTGGGAAGAGGACTCCGTACTATCTCACAACGGGAGGAAGAAGTCCGTACCATTCATCGGCTGGAGCCTTCGGCAGAAACAAATAACTGCTGTACTGGAAGTCATTAAGGGTTTTCACCTATCCAGAAAAGTTATTCTTCGGCAGTTGCATCCTTACATGAGCAGAAAAATGGATGCCAGCACGAGTACGAAAGCAAGGAAAATAATATTGAAACCCAAGGTGACTGGAGGCAAGTTAGATAAGGGAAAAGCTAATAATGTGACTGCAGATTCGCTGACGTGGGAGAGTCTCACAAGCATAGAGTGCAAGACATGGTGGCAGGAGACGGCGCCCGACTATCCCATCAAGCGAGCACTGGCGACAGCACAGGTGGAAAAGGTAGCACAGTGTCCTTTTTTTAATGCTAGGGATTTTGAAGAATATTTAAGAGATATTGTTGCCAATTATAATCAGAACAACCATAGGAGTACAATTGAATATGAAGGGTTTCCAGTTACGGTGGCTTTTTATCCCTCACACTTCCGAAGAGTTTTTGGCATACCTGTGTCTGGGCAAGTGATTGCCAAGCCCACTACAAAAATGACTGCGCAACAAAAGGAGATGATTATCAAAAGAATTTGCAGGTCTGATATCACCGCCAAAGAAAAGGAAGTGATATGGAGTGCAGGGGCTCGAGGACTGCGGAAAAATATGTTGGGGAATGGTGATTGGAAGTGCATTATGGATCTTATCAAATGCAAGTTGACAGGCGCTAGCCGAGCTTCTGATATCGCAACCTGGATGGTTGAGTACATGTTCGGGCTGAGTGGGGGAAAGGTTTACAATTGGGCACTATATCTATCAAAAAGGATTAGAGAATTCCTAGAATGCAAACACAAGGCGTTCTATATGACCCAGCAGCTTATAGTTCTATTTCTGGATGCCGTCTACAATCAAGTGCTAGAGGGAAAATTGGGAAAATTTCAGCCAGCAAGGGATTATGACAGTTCTTGGCCTACAGTTTTCAGATGGACGACTTTGGATGTTGGGAGCACAACAGAATAACCAAAGACAGTGAAGAGGAAGAGAAAACAGGCCGATAGTTAAGAGTATGAGCAGTTAGCAATGTCCTCATTTGCCGATTGTACTTCACCAGTCGGAGTGTATTCAGTAGATGTTAATCCTCGAGTGATAGCCCCAACAGAACAGGAGGTAAACGAGGAGGTTATAGAAGGTGGCGCAATTGAAGTAGTTGCACCAGCAGGAGAGATGACGCCACGAGGGGCGACAGAGGACACAACACCGGATGACATAATGGGTGAGACGGACGCACCGACATCACCAGGGGAGACAATTCAGACAGAAGGTGTAGATGGATGGCTGAGGCAAATGGGAACCCCTATTCGAGAGGAAGACATCTCCCCCATACACTCACCAGGTCTGATGGAGATGGAGGTGGGGAGAGATGCTGCACCAGCCGGGAGCACTCAGCCGATGGTGGCAGCAGAGAATACGCAGCCAGTAGTAGAGCAACCAGCAGTGGACGGGGGGGTGATGGCACAGGTAATTCATGTCACACCACAGATGGCCGTATCGGTAGCCGTAGGCAATGTCGGAGAATCCAGCGAATACACTGATAATGATGCATTAGAGGGGATTGTTGTGATAATCCCCAAGCCAGATCGAGAGGACCCAATAGGTACAATCGAGAGGTACATCCACAACCTCGAGCCTATTGCGTTGGCCATCAAAGAAGTGTCTGACATTGCAAAGACACTGCACCGGAATTACTCACCCATAGCCAAGCAGGAGGCACGGCGGATCATTCAGTTCATGAACTCAGGGAGTGGTGTAGAGTTCGACAGGATATTTACTAGTGATTGGCTGGCAAAGAAGACGCCATAAATGGTAGCAGCTTGGTTTCCAAAGAGGCCCGTTTTGCATGGGAAACACGAAAAGCTGGTGGCATAGCTATTTGAGATGGAGACAGCATACAGGACATTATTTCTAGCCTACCGAGAGTATGAGCTCCATCTAAACAAAATGACGAAGAAAGCGAATCAAGCCATCATCCTTTCTCGTAAAATCCATTTGCTTTGATACTCCATCAAGCAAATATGGCATGTAATCCACCTAATCAACCTCCTGCTTTTGAATTCCCCATCATTGCTCAGCAAGATAATGATAACCTTAAAAATATTCCTTCTTCATTACTTCCCAAATTCTATGGACTAGTTACAAAGGACCCAAAAATTTTCTTGTTTGAGTTTGTCATCCTCTGTCGCAGCTATGATTACACTCCAGATGCTCACAGGTTGAAGTTGTTTCCTGCTACTTTGAAGGAGGGAGCTCTTAGATGGTTTATGAGTTTTGGATGGGATGTTGTTGATAGTTGGGCAGCTATGCAAACAAAATTTCTTGAGAAATAAAAAGAATATTGTAAGAGTGGTAGTAAAAGGGATGATATATTCAAAATTCAACAAAAGGAGGATGAAAGCCTGGAAGACTATATCTCAACATTCTTGTTTTTCCTGAAAAAGAATTCAGACCATACTCTCAATGAAGAATCTCAGAAACTACTTTTTCTAAGGGGAATTAGTGACACCTGTATAGATGCCCTGGATCTGATAGGAGGAGATATAACCCAAGTGCCTTGGGATGATATCAAGAACATATGTCGCAACTACTCTCGAGCAATTGTTAAGAAGGGTAGTAGTCATCAAGCCACAGTGGGAAAGTCTTTTACTAATGGAGTTTCACGGATGGAGATCACACATTTGCTATCTGATTTCAAGCAGGATATCATAAACAACATGGCTACACAGTTGGATACTATGCAAGCTCGGAAAAAACATGAGAAAGCTGAAGCAATCTTGGTTGAGTTTTGTCCACATTGCAGATGTAAAATAGTGGCTAACCTGGAGGCTAAATAATTACCTACTGATTTTAAGATAGTGGAGGGTGATGATGACTAAGTATTCTTTCGTTGAACAAAGGCGACCATGGGCTCAAAGACAAGGTATGCCTCAAGACCCTTTGACTTTTAGTAATCCTTATTCTAATTACAATAACCAATGACAACCTACATATGGCCCATCACCACCTTGGAATACTTCTCAACCACACTGGCCTAACTATCAGAGTCCTCAATGGCAATCTCCTCAAAGAGGTTGGCAACAGCCACAGGGACAATGGACTCCACCTTGATACTGAAGATCCCACGAGGGGTTCTCAGCAATGGAAGAACCAATCCCCTGGATCCCTGCAGCCAAAGCTGCCACAACCTCTGGCCCTCATGCCACCTCCAGCAGCACCTGCAGCAAATACTGGCCCTCCAAAACAAATTCCTATGCCTGCTCAACCATTGCCAAATCCTAATAATAAGCAGCAGTAACAACAATAGCCTATGTATTTTGTAGAAGCCAATCAAGATTCAAACAGCCCTGACAGTTGATATCCATCTCGTGTCCGGGAACCACTCTCCCCGCACTACACCACTGTAATTACGTTGCAGATTTCAGACCGGCCCGAACAACCCATCGATCCCGCAAAACATATAAATTGCAGAGCCGAGCATCGCTCTAAGGAGCCTGTCCATCAGGCCAAACCACCTTTTCCTCAGAGATTGCAAATTACTACATCCAAGTTTATGGAAGAGCCTACCTTTGATATTTTGGATCAGCTAAAGAATGTAGACATTCAAATTCCCTTTTTTCAAGCCATTAAAGATGTCCCAATTTATGGAAAAGCCATTAAGGCAAAGAAGAAACCGTGAAGAAAAGAAAGAGAAAGGATCTTCAAACCATAGTTGTAAGATCGCCAAAACTTGCGTAGTTTACAAAATCATGAAGGTTTTTTGGTCAAGTAGCTTCAGTAAATTTCTGTATCGGGCCAAAAAATTCACAGATTGGAGAAAATCACGTACTTTGCTAGCCCAAAAGTACGGAGAGTTTTTGAAAAAAACTCGCGCGATCTAGAAGATGCCCAGGTAGCCAGCTAAAAAGGCATTTTGAGTTATTTTTTTCATTCATTTGTGTGCTCTGTTTCAGAGAAACACTAAAATGATGTGTTTCATGAAGGTTTGTGTGGCTTTGATGGTCTTAATTTGTGTTTTATTGTTAATGAAAAATGATGTACACCATGAAGGTTTGTGTGGTTTTGGAGGTCTTAATTTAAGCAGATGGGGCTCACTGACCCGCCCAGATCGCGATTGTGGAGCGGCTACCAGGCGCCCGCCTGACCTCGAGGGGCGCCGCCGACCTGGGATGGGGCGCCTCAGACTGGGGCGGCCCCTGACTCCCAGGCTGCCCCTGCACTCCCTGCAGGGGCGCCTTGACGCCAGGCCTGTGAGCCCCCATAGCGGGGCGCCCGCCTGACCTCGATGCCGCCCCCTGCATTTTGCAAGGGGCACTGCCCCTTGACCCCACTAAGGGCGCTATCCCTCAAACCCATTGGGGGCATTGCCCACAAACTCCCATTGAATTCATTTGATTTTCTAGGTACTCTCCACTAGTTACCTTCAATTTTACAAAAACAATTTGCTATTTTCATTTTGTTTCAAACTATCAGTATCAGTGTATTGAGCATTCCCAAACCCATTAGGGGTATTGCCCACAAACTCCCATTGAATTCATTTGATTTTCTATGTACTCTCCACTAGTTAACTTTAATTTTACAAAAACAATTTGCTATTTTCATTTTGTTTCAGACTATCAGTATCAGTGTATTGAGCATTCCACATGAGGATGCGATTTTGTATCTAATTTTCTTTCAAATCAATCAAATATAACTAGACTTAGCTTGTTTCTTCTATGTACTCATTTTATTGACTCATTGGATGCATCTTATCATTGAATTTTGAAAAAAAAATGCGTTTATAATGAAGTTTAAGCAATTTTTTAAGTTGCCGAGTTTTTTGCCGAGTTTTTTCCGAACTTTTGCCGAGTTTTTTCCGTACCGTATTTTCCGGGCTTGGCGAGTTTTTGCAATTGGCGAGTTTTTGGTAACTATGTTTCAAACTATCCATGTTCTAGGACAGTTGGCAGATATTATGTTAGGGAAAGTAGTCATTCCAAAATATACCGACCCTAGGAGTCCTGTGGTAAAAATAAATATTAATGGCCAGATAGCAAAGAATGTTTTGATTGACTGGTGCAGCTTATTAATGTAATGACCAAGCATACTATGGACATAGTTTACATACTCGGAATCGGAGAGTACTCGGCAAGCCCAAAAATTTTGACTCAGGAAATACTCGGCAAATACTCGGCAACTTAAAAAGTAGCAAAATTTTGTATAAAAACACATTTTTTTTGCAAAATTCAATTCTAGAATGGATCAAATGAGTCTAAAAACCATGAGTGAGTGTTTTATATAAAATTTCATTGTTCAATACATATGGATTACAAAATGGCATCATTATATGAAGCCGCATAGTAAAACTACCAATAACTATAATGAATTTATGATGATTGTATTTGAAAATCATCATCATAAATTTCATATCTAGGAAATTACAATTTCCTCTTCCCCAACCTAGAGAAAAATTGGGGGGTAGAGGGTATGGTCCTTGCACTCGATTCTGGCTCCCTGCTTGCCGTAGAAGATCGTGGAAGTGGCTCCACCATGTTGGTAGGTGGCAATGGCTCCTCCTCCACCACATCAATGTCATCCACTCCAATCTCCCCTGCTTCTGCTGCAGGCAAATCCTCCATAGCTTGCCTCTCGAAATCAGCAATCTCATCCTCGGTAAACAAGGAGGCCTCATCATCCTGCACAGTCCAATCACTGTATGGATCAATCTCATCCAAATCAATGAGCTCTTCTGACTGGTCTTGCACCTTTCTTGTGCGAAGCCGAAGGTTATATTGAACAAAAACAAGATCATTGAGGCGTTGTTGAGTCAACTTATTACGCTTCTTCGTGTGAATGGCATCAAACAAACTCCAATTCCGTTCACAGCCAGAAGAACTACAAGGTTGAGACAAAATTCGAAGGGCTAGCCTTTGTAAATTTGGGGTTCTTCCACCCCAATCTTCCCACCAAGAACCTACAATAAGATATTCAAGTTTTTGTAAATATTAATAAAATTATAAAACAATAGTAATAAGTAATAATAATTATAATTCATAACTTGCAAGATATAAGGCTTCACTTTTTCTTACTTGGTGTTTGGATCTCTCTTCCTCGTTCACATAATTTGGAAGAAAACAAAGGCCCCCTAGCTTCCTTATATTTTTGCAACTCTAGAAGGATGAGGTCTTTCACTTCAGAATCAGGTGTCATCCTTTCAATACATGTGAATAGACCCTCCATAACCTCCCCATTAGCATCCGTGAAGCCATCAGAGAAGTAGAACTTGGGGTTGAGAAAGTAGCCTGCTGCATGAATGGGTTGGTGGAGTTGATTGTTCCACCTTCGATCAATGATCTCCCAAATAGGGGTAAATCTATTTGCATCCCCCATGTAATAGTGTTGGATGGCCTCTTTGGCCCTATCCATTGCCTCATAAAGATATCCCATCACATTTTTCTCGCTGTCCACCAAGCGCAAGACCCTCACCAATGGCTCAGTCACCTATAAAGTACAAAGTAGAACCAAATTTAAATTACACCTTACAATGAAACACAATACTTATAGAATTTTAAATTAAGAATAAAAGATTCAATCTGAAAATTCATTAGAGTTGAAATTACCTTCACAATCTCTAATGCTCTAGTTCCAAATTGACTATCAAAGATTATTGCTTGAATTTTTTCTCCATCAGCCTTCTTTGAGTAAGTTGAGTCTACCCATGGTTGACTCACAAACATCTGCTTCAAGGAAGTCAATAAACCAGTGATACTTTGCAATGTTAGAAAATTAGTTGCAAACCTTGTAGCACCTGATCGCACAAGCTCTTTCCCCTTGGTGTGATCTCTCATCAATTGAAGAACCCATGGGTGATTATATATATATTTTGTTATGTCTCTTGCTTGTTCTACAATTGGTTTCACCCAATCAATTTTGCCTATATCCTCCAAAAGAAGGTCAAGGCAATGAGCTGCACAAGGGGTCCACAAAACTGTTGGATGCCTCGCTTGAAGCAATCTACCAGCTGCCACGTATGCTGCTGCATTGTCAGTAACAACTTGGACAACATTTTCTATGCCCACCTCTAAAACAACCTGCTCCAACATCAAGCTCAAATTTTCTGCATTCTTTATTATGTTGGAGGCATCAATTGACTTTAGAAAAACCATCACACCATTGGAAGCCACTATAAAATTGATAAGTGTGCGGTTTCTTCCATCTGTCCAGCCATCTGAAAGAATTGAACATCCAAACTTTTGCCATTTCTTCTTTTCTTCTTCCACAATTCCTTTTGCATCTACAATAGCATCTTCAAGTAACTTGCCACTTAGATCTCTTGGAGTAGGGGCCTTGTACCCTTTGCCTGCAACTGTCAATGCTGTCACCAAACACTCCCAATATGGACTCCTTGCCACATTGAAGGGAAGATTGTTATAAAACCAAAACCTTGCACAAGCCTTGTCTGCCTCTTTGTGCACCTCCTTATTCCACCCAGTTGCTTCCAATGAAGGTTGTGATCCTTGAATATTTCTAGGCACAAAAAACTGGAATTTGCTCGAAGCAGCAGAAGTGGATGGGGTATTGCGACCAGCACGTATACGTGGACCACGACTAGAGCCCGCAATGGTTTGAGTTTGCATAAGCTCTTCAGAATCTTCAGCCAAATTAGGAGCAATGGCTGCTTGCATGGCTGCTTTTGCTTTTTCCCTCTCAATTTTTTTTTCTTCAAGTGCTGCAAGAACAGCTAACATCTCGTGTTTCACCTCTAAAGTGGCTTTTTCACATTCCTTTGAATCACGACAAGGAATACCAGCAAGATGGTATTTGAGGCGATTGATGCCTCCACTAATCTTCTTCTTGCAATGAGTACAAATAACACTGCCTGCTACTGGCCCGTAATAACCATGTTTCCAAGTAGGATCACGACTACCAGGGGGTCTCCTTTCAATGACACTTGTGCCAACTGAGTCCGAAGCAGATGCAGAGGCGGATGCCATTGTGATTTATTAACCTACAACATTAAAAGTTAAACAATAAATATATTAGAACTAGTTGTAACAAATCCAGTATATTAGAAGTTGAACAATAAATATATTAGAAGTTGAGATGGAAATGTGTAAAAAGTTGCAGCTGAGTTGTATTGAAAGCTTTTGGTAGACTTATGAGATGCTTTTGGTAAAAATTTAAAAGTTTTGTGACTCAGAACAGCAAGGCAACACTCAAAAACTCCTCACACATACCCAACATTCTACCCAACAACCCCAAACTGAAATTTTTAAGAGAAACACATAATAACTAGAAGTCTAGACCCAAACAACAGTAAACTAACCCATATCAGATTGTTAACATAAATCAGATCGATCAGGTCTGCTACAGGTCTACATTAATGTTCTTGAACAGCTACATACAATATAAAATCTAAAGTGTTGCATTCTTTACTAGCTACATGCAAAAATAAACTATCTTAATAAAGGGAGTCATACAATATCGATGAAATTTGGTAACTAGATGCACAACTGTTTAGCAGGGAAACCATAGTTTGGAATCAATTTCTATAATCTAGCTGCTAGCACATATTAATTATATTAATTAAAATTCAAAATATAATATATTCTAAATTTTAATTAATTAATAAATACAAACAATGAATACATAAATATTAAATAAATATTACTTGAAAAATTTAATTTTTTTTAATTACTAATTTCTATAATCTAGAAATATAACATAATAACACATTATAAATTTTAATTAATAAATACAATACAATACATAAATATTAAATAAATATTAATTAAAAAATTTATTTATTTTTTAATTACTAACTTCTAAATATAGAAGTTAGTAATTAAAAAATAAATAAATATTTTAAGTAATATTTGTGTATTGAATTTATTTATTAATTAAAATTTATAATATGTTATGTTTTGAATATTAATTAATTTATACAGCTGCTACATAGTATTATAGTAACATTAAAATTAACATAGAAAAAAAATATATTTTTTAATATTCAGTTAGACATTTGTTTCTGGGCGAAATAAGCATTCGACTTTTAATAAAAATAAAAAAATAAGCAAAAGTAAATAATAAAAATAAAAAAAATCTGTAGGCATTTGATTTTTTTGGGCGAAATGAAATAATGGAATAAAGCTCTGCAAAAATACATTCGAGTTTTGACATTACATTTTTTGAAATGAAACAAAGACGCATGGATCAGAAACCCTAACCTGGAAATCGCGATTTCAAAACCCTTCAGTTCGTGCGCCAAAATCGCTGGTAAAAACGCGGATATGAAAAAAACGTGAAAACGAGGGTATAAGTTAAAAAAACGCGTCAAAAAAGGGGGGGGGAGTCGTCGGCGCGCGAAAAAAGAGAAAAAAAACACGTTTTTTATTATGTCTGATTAATCTCAGCTAGAAAATGCGATTAATCGCCATTGTTTGAGGCGATTAATATGGAAAAAAATGGCGATTAAAAGCACTGTTCAGTTTGGCGAGTAAAGGCAGGTTTTAATCGTTTTCTCCAAAAACTGGCGATTAATCTGTCACTCGGCGATTAACCTGCGATTTTGTAATCTATGCTATGGAATATTTGAATATCCTAACCATTCGGTCTACACCTACCGTCCTTCAGCTTGCTGATAGTTCCACAGTAACCCCTGATGGAGTGGTAGAAGATGTCATTGTCATCCTTGAGAATACCCAACAGATTTCACCATATTGTCCACTAAGGCAACTTTGGGAGGATATCCTATCATCCTAGGTAGACCATAGTTAGCCACAGTTGATGCTTTTATAGGATGCCGTTCAAGAGACATGACAATTTCTGATGGTTAGTCAAGAAAAATTGGAGCTTTTATACCACCGCCTGCCTGCATTGTCTCAACCACTTGGCTAGATTAGAGAAGAACCGATCAACGGCTCGCCCAGATGCCGCAACTGGGCTGGGGAGGACGGCTCTGCCATTTTGCAAGGCAATCCCGATCTCTCAGTAGCCTGGCGCGCAGTAGTCGCTCAGCACGCCCCATCCCCGAGTTCATCACTTACCGCAGCTTTTATCACACTTCCAGCTCCACATAGTCACAACGATCACCTTATCAATGGGGCCTGCAGGCGGCCCAGGCCGTTCCAACATCAATAATAAGTTGCCTCAGATCTTATTATTGATGTTCAGACAGCGGCCTGGAGACACTTCTACTTGCTTGGTAAGATCATTCATGGAGACTGTTGATAAAGGTGGTGTTTGTATTTCATGTGGAAGCAAATTGTGATAAACTGCAGGAAATTTAAGTGGTAGGCTCTCAGGATTCAGTTGCTACAGGGAACACTACTGAAGACAGCTATCTGGAACAGATGGGCTACTCAGATCAGAGTTGGACTGCAAAATGTGTAAAAGCAGGCCATCCTCACTCTGAAGCTGGGAAAACGGATTAGTTTGCAACATCATTAGCTGAGCCATTGAATTGACTTCATCAGTTTCTTCTCCTAAATCTGGCCAAATTGGTTGTGACAAGTTTGGCTGAGGCTGGGTAGGTGGGTATAAAGCCAATTTCTTTCTTGACTGACCATCAAAAATTGTCATGTCTCTTGAAGGACATCCTATAAAAGCATCAACTGTGGCTAACCATGGTCTACCTAGGATGATAGGATATCCTCCCAAAGTTGCCTTAGTGGACAATATGGTGAAATCTGTTGGGTATTCTCAAGGATGACAATGACATCTTCTACCACTCCATCAGGTGTTACTGTGGAACTATCAGCAAGCTGAAGGACGGTAGGTGTAGACTGAATGGTTAGGATATTCAAATACTCCATAGTATGCTTGGTCATTACATTGATGGCTGCACCAAGGTCAATCAAAACATTCTTGCTATCTCGCCATATTTATTTTACCATAGACTCCCAGGTCAAGATATTTTGAAATGACTACTTCCCTAACATAATATCCGCCAACCTGGCCCCAGAACATGGATATTTGAGGATCCTTTTCTTTCTTCGGCTTTAAACACGCCTTAATGGCTTTCTTCCATAAATTGGGACATCTTTAATGGTTTGAAAAGGGGAATTTGAATGTACATTCTTCAGCCTGATCCAAAATATCAAAGGTAGACTCTTCCATAGAATTTGATGTAGTAAATTGCAATCTCTGAGGAAAGGCAGTTTGGCCTGATGCTGCAGGAGAGGCTCCTTAGAGATAATATTTGATACTAGTATATGTTCTGCAGGATCAGTTGGTTGTTCATAGGTAGAGTCTGGAATTTCATAATTGCAGCTGTAGCAGGAGAGGGTTCCGCACCAGATGGATATCATTAATATTCAGGTATAAAATCGATAATGTATTGGCTTCGAAAATACATAGCTAACAAGCAGTTGCTACTGCACTTGGGCAATCTGAACAGTATAAGCAGGCGTTGTTTGGAGGGCCAATATTTGCTACAGGTGTTGTAGGAGGTGGCATGAGGGCCGAAGGTTGTGGCTGCTAAAGCTGCAGGGATCTAGGGGATTGGTTCTGCCATTGCTGAGAACCTCTCCATTGAGGATTCTGTTGCCAATTACCTTGGGGTGGAGTCCATTGTCCTTGTGGCTGCTGCCAACCTCTTTGAGGAGATTGCCATTGAGGACTCTGATAGTTAGGCCAGTGTGGTTGAGAAGTATTCCAAGGTGGTGATGGGCCATATGTAGGTTGCCATTGGTTATTGTAATTAGAATAAGGATTACCAAAAGTCAAAGGGACTTGAGGCATACCTTGTCTTTGAGCCCATGGTCGCCTTTGTGCAACGAAGAATACTTGGTCATCATCACCCTCCACTATCTTAAAATCAGTAGGTAATTGCTTAGCCTCCAGGTTAACCACCATCTTACATCTGCAATGTGGACAAAACTCAGCCAAGATTGCTTCAGCTTCCTCATGTTTTTTCCGAGCTTGCATAGTATCCAACTGTGTAGCCATGTTTATGATATCCTGCTTGAAATTAGACAGCAAATGTGTGATCTCCATCCGTGAAACTCCATTAGTAGAGGACTTTCCCACTGTGGCTTGATGACCTCTACCCTTCTTAACAATTGCTCGAGAGTAGTTGCGACATATGTTCTTGATATCATCTGAAGGCACTTGGGTTATATCTCCTCCTCCCATCAGATCTAGGGCAGCTATACAGGTGTCACTGATTCCCCTTAGAAAAAGTAGTTTATGAGATTCTTCATTGAAAGTAGTGTCACTTGCCTATTGGAGGAAGAGAAGCTGGCAGTAATCGCCTGAGATACAAGCATACAGGATATGGAGAGGAGGATGAAAGTGCTTGAGGAGTAGATGGCTCGACAGTTGGCAGAAAAAGACAAGGAACTGGAGAAGGTCAATAAAAATCTGAAGGAGGCAGTGCACCTGGTGAAGACCACTCAAGAGAAAGAATTGAAGGCCTCTCGTCACCTTTAGCAGCGTACAGAGGAGGTGTACCGACTACAACAACTGACCACTCTGGTTACCACTTCATCAGTTCCCCAGCCACCAGGGACGTCCTCTCAATCCTCTTCTCACTGAAATTTTATGTATTGATCTCCCAGTATTGTATTTGTCGTCTGGGAAGACGACATTTTCTGAGGGGGGGATGATGTAATCCGCTAGATAGTTAATTAACGAATGGAATAAATAAATAATGTTTTGTTAAGGATTTAAGTCCTCGGGATTAGTTAGTACTCGGGGGATTAGTCCTCGGGATTAGTTGGTACTTGACAGGTGTCGACGGTTGGTGTTCTCAACCGATGCCGGTTAACTATTTATATTGCTGTGTGGGTTGTAGTTGGGAGTAGTGTTGATATATGATGATGTAATACTGCAAGTACATGAATAAAGACTCGAATGCTTCATATACATCTGTTCTGTGAATGCTTTTACATGTTCAATGATATTGTGTATCTAGTTTACTTCTGTAGCGTATTGAATTAGCAGCAGTGCAGTAAACAATGTTGACTGAATTTTTCACCAATATATCATGATATTATCAACAATATATTGTGCAATTGAATTTATCATGATATATCACCTGTAATATTGAGATTAATAAAAAAATTGAAACAACCCCTGTGGTGTTTTATTGAAATTTTTGGTTTTTGTTTGATTTTCTGATTTCTTTTGTGTTTTTGCAATTTTGATGCTGGAAATTGAACTAAAGAAAGTATACTTTAACGTACAGGAAATTCATAAAACTAAAGTAAACCCAGTTGATTTTTATTAATTTCTAATGATTTTACAATGTACCCATTTGCTGATTTTGACTGTCAATTTTCTGTATTTCTGGGACAGCAGCCTGGAGGAACTGATTAAATGGACGCCTAGCCCAAATATGGAGCAATCTCCACGTGGGCATGTTCTGGAAATGTCTTCTTACCCCAGTCAACCAAGTCAAGGTCAAACAGCCACCCAAAATAGTCTCTGTTTATTTCTTTGAGAATGCACAACTCCCTAGGCCGTACGGCAGTGATGGCTGATCCACACATGCTGATCTCAGATGTCTGGAAACTGCTGCAAAGTCTCAAAAACCACTACAAAGAGAGTCGTCCCAGCTCTATACTAAGATCTCTCTTGAATGAAATGTTGGAAATGTTGTCATTGATGTCAAAGTGAAAAAGATGGAGTCATTGATGTCAAAAGCACTCAGTCCAGATTGTTGGAAATATTGTTATTGATGTCAAACTAGTGTGAATAAGAAAGCAAGTGTGTTCGACAAAAAGAATATATATCATATGAGTAACAAGCAGATCTAGTGCACAGAAATATTACATATAAAGCAGATATCTAGTGCACAGACCATAGCAGATTGGTGATCAGATTGGTGATGAGAAAAAAATATCTCTTTAACAGAGATATGTCAATCAGACATTCTGCAAGCTTAAAGATTCATGAGCAGATTTGGAAGGTAAAGAATTAAATAAATAAATTGCTTTTGCTCTAAACAAAAATTAAATATCTTAAGGCAATCAGCACCAATCACCATGCAGCAACAAGACAAATCAGAAGAAGATGATATATGAGACAAAAGACAAAAGGTGAATAAATTAAATATTGAATAAGACAAAACAACCCTCATATAAGACAAAATTTGTCTTATCTAATACAAGGAAAAGGTGCGATTAGTTTTATGAAGACAGTGATAGAAATAATTCCATGAAGACAATGGTTTGAAATCTAAATACCAGCCGACTCTATTCATAAGAGAAGCGCTTTCACACAAAGGGGCAAAAATATTATGAAAAGGTACCACAAAAAGACAAAAATATCATGAAAAGGTATCGACTCCTTATGAAGGGGTAATAACTAATAAGACAAAAGTCACAAAAGGACGATTTATGAGAAAAAAACTTTTGTCAAGGCAACAATTATTAAGCACATGAATGCCAAAAAGGTGCGATTACTAAAGAGACACGATTCAGAATTTTAAAGGAATAAATTTTCTGAAGTAGTGCATTGACCTTTGAAAAAGGCACAATGTTTTTTAGACTTGTTTATTTATAAAAAGTGATCATTAAGACAACTTCAGATTTGTTTAAATCTGAAGAAATACGATTTGAAAAGGTGCAATTTATGTTTTGAAAATATGCAGATCTGAAGTGGTGCAAAACAGATTATCAAAAGATAGAATCTTTCACAAAAGTTTGCTAGGTTTGATCAGCATATATATATGAGGCTCATCTGAAGAATGTTGAGTGTGGAATAACTGCAATATCATAAAAACACAAGTGCTGTGTGTGAGTAAAAAGCTATACCATAAAAAAACAAGTGGGTGTGGAGTGAAAAACAAAGGAGTATATAGAAAATACACAGCAGATATATAAGGCATATGAGTTGTTCTGTGCGGAATAAATGCTTTATCCTTAAGTCACAATCAGGTGTAGAAAAGTGTGTAGTGTTATGTGTTGAGCAACAAAGGCTATATCATTAGAACTCAAGCAGATTTATACAATTGAGAATAAGAACAAAGAAGAGTTGGAACAATTGTATAATCATACAAAGCGAAGGGAAGCACATGAGTTTTGCAACAAGAGTTTAAGCAGTCCAAGATCAGTTTTTTGTCATGGAATAGAGAATATTCTTGAAACACAAGGAAGAGATTATCATAAGAGATCAGACATTGAAAGAGCAGAATTTTCTTGAGCATAACACCACATCCATGAAGAGTATATGAGCAGATTTGACAAAGGACTGAATCAAAGAGGAAGATATATATGATTGCATCAAGCTTGTGAAGAAGATATCATTAACAAGAAGATCTTGATGAAGGCATAAAAGGAGTTTGTCATCAATTGAAGAAGACATAGTTTGTGAGGAGGAGTATTTGATAGATCCATAGAGAAGATTATACCAGATTTGTAAGAAGAGTGTTTGAGCAGAATTGTCCATTATCGGTTGAGGAAGCAACATTGAAGGTGGAGTATTATTCTTGGTATTTCTTTCTTTGCTAAGTTGGTGCTTGGCAAGTGGGGGTTGGAGCCTCCAGTAGGTTGGAGCCTACGAACATTAAGGGTTGGTGCCTACTAAATCAGAATTAAGGGTTGGTGCTCTTTGTAGGTTGGTGCCTACTAAACTACAAATTGGTGATTCAAGTAAGTTGGTACCTACATTCTTTGTAAAAGTTTATATAATTCATAAAGTACATTATTTGTACCATGGTTTTATCCTGAAAGGGTTTCCACGTAAAATCTTGGTGTCAACTTGTTCATATTGAGATATTCTTGCATAGTTGATTTGTGTTAGAGTTTGAAGTTGATAAAGGTTGTAAAGGGTAAAAGTTTGTTGATATACTGATTCACCCCCTCTCCCCACCCCCTGCCTCAGTATATCGTTGTGCTCTTCATGAAATGCCTAAAGGATCCCACATGCAAATTATGAGCTTCTCTTAGAGCCCACGTGTGGGTTATTCAATACCAAATCTGCAACTTATCCTAACTCCAATAATCCTTATTCAAATCTGCAAATTAATGAATGGAAAGACTGGATTATTCACTAAATAAGAATCCTCTTAATGAAGCACAAACTTGACCTTTGAATGAGATCAACCCAAAAGGAGCCTTGGATGTTATCTCACGCTTGTAGCACCTGATCTAACTGAAGGTCATCATCCCAAATCAGCCTGAAACCATAGCCAAGCAACTGCTGCTCAAAATAATATAATACTCTGGATATGAACAATGAGCTCACTTTCTTGCCTTATGCTTGCTCACGCCCAAATTAGATTTTGCTTCTTTGACAAATGAAATAAATAAAATATCTTCTCCTTGAAAACCACGCCACTTTCATAAGCCCTTTTAATTTTAATATTAATTCATTTGTCTTAAGCGCCCCCTTTTCACTTAAATAATTATAAAGTGACTTAAGATATTCTTTTAATAAAGTCACTTATCACTTTATAATATTGAATCACTCAATCACTTTAATAATAGAATATTCTTAAATAACGCGACTTAATGACTCCATAACTCTTGGCCCGGATAGAGCAATGAACTCTCGAGAGTGTCTCGTAACCATGATCAACTGCAAGTGTGTCATCACTGGCCCTAATGTCACTTATTAAAAATAGTAAGTAGCAAGGAACAAGTCCTGAAACCCCTTAGAATGATCCCCTAATCATCCTATCAGCCTACGAGAACCGTAGTAATAGGCTAACCCTATTCCTCGAGAAACTAGCTAGAAAGGGGACATTACAAAAATTTAAAAAATAAAGAAAAAAAAAATAAAAAATTCTAGATAAGCCCCAAACCTACAACTCTTTTAACATTCTTCTTAGGAACTCAAGGTTACACGGGGATGCGCCTGCTGCCCCAAAACTCCCTGTCCCCGCCCCTTGTCGTCCCGGGGATAGGGGGACACAAAGGGGACGTCCCCCTGCCGCCCCCAAAAACGCAAAATCCATCGAAAACGCCAAGAAACGTTTCCTTCACTTTAGGGATGTTTCCCTGTCTCCGATACGGATTGGGGATGGATTGGGGACGGTTCCCTGTACTGGGGACGGCTAGCCGTTCCCTACAGGCTGCAAGTCAAAATATATTAAAAAACAATTAAAAAATGATTTTTCAAAGGTTTAGTTCCTTCGCGCGGGGCCCACCAACTATTTAATGTTTTAATTGTTTGGGCTAAAGTCTGAAAAAGACTAAATATTAAATCTTTTAGTTCCACTCTTGCCAAAGGATGATAGTGACTCAGACAGTTCTAAGTCTTTGGATATTCATAACCTGAATGAGGCTTAATTTCATAGACTATTGTATTTAATATTTCGATTTTCATGTTTGAACTTTGAGACTTCTGGATACATGTTTGAGACATTTGGATATTTCATATTGATAGACCATGGTTTTATTGATGTTTGATACTGCTGTGATAAATTTTATAATGCTTTAATGACATTTCTTATGCTGTTATAGTAATACTCTCGCGATTTACTTACATATTGATATTGTTGTTATCAATTATTAATTTATTGACATATCTATCTCTCTTTCCCTCTCTCTCTCTCTAATATATTAATAAATTTTGAAAAAATCATATATATATATATATATATATATATATGTTGTCGTCCCCTGTCGTCCCCTAAAAATTGCCCCTTAGGAAATGTCCCGGAAACACGTCCCCTGCCATCCCCCCGTCCCCGTCCCCGACAGGCCGTGGAACATAGTTGGAACTTTTGTAAGTTGGTTGTACACCTTGAACAATGTAAATAGCTGCTAAGATTTCTAGCTGCTATTATTGTATAGCAATTAGGTCTAATGCTAGGGGACCAGAACAATTGTTGATGTCCTTATTTAAAAAATGAGCATGGTTATCTACAATTGTGAGGACACTTGGTTTAATCAAGTTTGAAAACATTGTGACAAGGGAGCATGAGGGTTGTTATTGTGATTAGTGATTATGACTGTTGCCTTTGATAACAGTGAGCAATACTATAATCATTTATGATTTGTGAGCATAGTCGTTAATCAACAAAACTGTTGAATGATTATGCTATCCTTCAACTTGTCATTCTTCTTGCACCATAAATGTTAGTGTTGTCGTTGACTTGTTATCATTGCTATGTATCAATGGATATCGTTGTCATTTCTTCATAACATGTTGTATTATTGAGGTCATTGTTTGGGTATTTTCGTTGTTACATATAAATTGTTATAATGCCATATCAGTTGAGATTGTTGTCATCATTATTGTCTTTTGATGAAACTTTCTGTGATTAATAATCTTCTTATGATCACTGGTTAGTAGCATTTTGTCATTATTGTGATCTGTATCATTCTTGATTAGTATGGTGTTCAACACCATTATTAGTACTGTGATCAATTAATATGGGCATCATTACTGCTGTCATAACATTATAGGAAATATTGTTAAGATGGGACATTGCTGTCCTGAAATGTCAGGCATGATTGTTGTCACTGTTGTAAACTTAAGAGGTATTTGATGAGGTTAGGGAGGCTTGTCAATTTTTATACTGTAGTTACCATTTTGTATATAGTTTAGTCTCTTGGACTCAAAAGTTAAGGAGAATGGTAGGGTTAACAGGCCTCTTTTATCTTAGTTGTGTTTTATTGCATGAAGGGTTCATTGTCATTCTAGCAAAGTTAGTTATTAACTGTTGAGCACACGGTGATACTGAGGAGGAGAGGGGGGGGGTTGCAGGGCATGAATTAGTATCTAACAATCCTATACTTTTCAAAACTCAATCACAATTAAAATCATTCAAGTAAGATCTAGCAATTAGGAACACAATGAGAACACATGATTTACATGGAAACCCTTTCGGGAGAAGAGCATGGCATAATATTGCATATATTTTATAGTTTAATCTTCTTCTCGTAGGCTCCAACCTACTATCAAAGTCCCAAATCTCTATACCAATTGAGCTCTAACTCAGCAAGAGGCTCCAACCTCTACTCGATAGGCTCCAACCCCCACACAAACTGAGCTCCAACCCAACAAGAGGCTTCAACCTCTAATTGATAGGCTCCAACCTATTAATCCTTCAATGGTTGATATAGTTTACTTCTCCACATGATCTTCCTCTCACAAATCTGATTATAACTCACACAATATTCTTCTTCCAAATCTGATTCTAATCCACACAATAACCTTCTCTCATAAATCTAATCACAAACTTCCTTCCCTCACAGACCTGATCACAACTATTCACACAATCCTTTCATAAATCTGATCTATAATATCACCTTAAAATCTGCACTCTCTCCCTTAGCATTTACCTCTCAATCTTCACATATGTTTGTTATTTATATATTTGCACTTATCCTTCTCATATGGCAGCACATACTCATCAAAAAATATCTGATTTGCACTTCATTTCTGCCTCTATTCTTTTCTCAAATCTGCTTTTAATACTCAAGAAAAAAATCGTTGAAATTATTATTTTCTACCCACAACTTCTTCTACCTTTTATATCTTCATATTTCCAAAAGAGACACCCTTTCACAATGGACACAACTTTTATTGACAGCCACACCTCTTCAAACTCATTGCTGTCCTTTTCATTAACAAATTGTGCCTTTCATAAAGTTATTATTTCCTTTTAATTAATGAATTGCTCCTTATGAGGAATCGCAGCCTTTTAAGGGAATTGCTGCCTTTTAAGGAACATATAATCACTGCTTCATTTTTTCCTTTTTTTTGTCTTATTCTTATTTTGTCTCATCTGGTTTTTGTCCTTCTGAATCTCTTTATTTTATCATCTTTTAAATAAGACATATTTGTCTTATGTGGAGTACTCAATCTTCTGTAGCATAAGTTGTTTCTTTTTAATCTCTCCTTATGATTTTATTTAATCGTATACCTTCATCAAATTGTATTACTTCATAATCTCTATTTCGAATAAGACACTTTGTTTTATATATATATGAAGCTTCATATGGAAGGAGGTTGGCTGAATAATATTATTTTAATCCACCCTTCTTAACTTGTATTTAATTCTTCCTTATTACAATTTCTTGAATCTTTTTAATACAACGATTTATGGCCTTTGCAGTTGGTCATAGTCGGTCATAGTTGGTTATAGTCGGTCATAGTTGGTCGTAGTTAATTATATTTAAATTAAACTATAGTCACATTGCAAATATTTCATACAATGGATGTCACATGTTGTTTCAGGTAATGAAGTCCCAATCAATTGCTTTGGTTGTTACGAAGCGTCATGACGGTTGGTTTTTCAACCACCGCCAATGACTATATATAATAGAGTTTATTGTAATCAGGAGATTTATGCTATTATGTTGGTGACATTATACTTTGTACTTGCTGTTAAATAAATGAATAAATGCAATTCCTGTTACAAGCATCATGTGTTCTTGAATATTTTGTACAGACATGTTCAGTGAATTATTCAGTTTACTCTTGTAGTACATCATAATTATCCCAGTGAGTAAACAATCTTTGGCCTATAACGGTTTCTTCTTCTTGTATCAGTGAATTCCATTGTGACACCAATAACATCTTTCTTGACATCAATGATCGTAATTTTATCAATAATCTTCCATACTTCTTTGAAATTAATGACAACCATTCCAACAATCTCCACAACGATCTCTTAGATGTCAATCTTGCCAACAATCTCGGTCTTATGTCTTTGACATTAGTGACACCAATCTTGTTCATGCACCTTCTTAACATCAATGACAACATGTTCTTATACTCTCGTATGTTCATGACTATCTTATTAAACAACATGCGTATGCACCTTTGACATCATTGACAATATCTTGATCACTCAATTTGACATCAATGACAACATTTCCAACATTAACATTGTTAAAGAGATTTATATTACAATCATCTGTAATCAGCAATCTCAAAATTTATGAGAAAATTCCATATTTCAAAATCCATGGTGTACACTCTTGTTTACTTTCAGTCTTTCACTCATAGATTAAAAACTCAAAAAAATCTCCCCTGACTTGTGAGTTCTCTTGTGTCAAAACTGCTCCTGAGTAACTCATAAGTGAAATAAAGGGAAATTTTTCTTAGAAAATTGGCTCTTTAATCACCAAAAATCTCTTGCTTCAACACATTTTCAAAAGATTTTTTAGAAATTTTCCTTTCCAATCTCACTCTATCAACACATTGAAGAAAGAGCCAAAATCTCACGAGTATGAAGGTCTATGTGGTCTTAAAGGCCTTAATTTGGGCTTGGTGGAAGCGGTTCCATCCCTCAACCCTGCCCTATATTGCAACAAGGAACATATTAGGGGCACTACCCTAAACCCTACTAGGGGCACTGCCCCTTCAAGGGATACACCAAGGGCATTGCCCCTTGACCCCACAAGGGGTGCTGCCCCTCAATCTTGCTGGGGGCTCTGTTAACAAATCCTCATGAGGGGCGTTGCCCCTCAACCCCACTAGGGACTACTTCCCTGACACCCCTTATTACGTAATTGGTAAATTATTTGATATATTAACAAGAGCGAGACGCTCAATAAATAATTACAAGATTTACAAAGAGCCGGAAGGATAAGATCGGAGACGATCTTATCTTCAGAAAAAGCAGGAAGTTTCTAAAAGAAACTTCAGATAAGATCTCGGACAACAAGGACGATCTTATCAGGATATTTTACAATATTTTACAATATTGAGCATTAATAAATAAATAAATAACATTATTTTAATACCCTCCCTTAATGCTCAATCTATTTACTACACCAAGATGCCCCCTGAATTTTACAAACTTATCTGTACTGAGCGACTTGGTGAGAATGTCTGCTGTCTGATCCTCTGTCGGAACATACAGCAACTGAACTGATCCGTCTTCAACCAGCTTCCGAATGAAATGACAATGAGTTTCCACATGCTTGGTTCGCTCATGGAAGACCGGATTCTTGGCAAGTTTGAGAACTCCCTGATTATCACAGAACAAGGGAGTCGGACCAGCTTGAGATATTTGCATATCTGCAAGCATCCGACGAAGCCAAACTGCCTCACATGCTGCTTTTACTGCTCCCCGATACTCGCCTGGGCCGAGGAGAGAGCTAACGCCCGCTTAATAGTCCATGTGACTCAACCGATCCCAAACCAACATATACCCATGTTGATTTCAATAACCGAACCGCCTAATCAACTGTGAACCCACTAAGT
Source organism: Sequoia sempervirens (assembly GCA_007258455.2). Classification (NCBI taxonomy): domain Eukaryota; kingdom Viridiplantae; phylum Streptophyta; class Pinopsida; order Cupressales; family Cupressaceae; genus Sequoia; species Sequoia sempervirens. Next base: position 94,787,248 of record VDFB02179234.1, read on the forward strand.
TTAGGATCGTGACTCCGAGTATACAAGAGTCCAAAATCAGGAGTGCCCTTCACATAACGCAGCACACGCTTCGCTGCTACCCAATGATCAGCCTTGGGGGCTGTCATGAAGCGTGATATGTAGCTCACTGCAAAACTCAAATCAGGTCTAGTAGCAGCAAGATAGATGAGGTTGCCTACTAGTTGCTTGAACAATGTTTCATCTACCACAGGTGAATCGGACTTAGCTGACAATTTAAGCCCTTTTTCCATGGGTGTAGAGGCAGGTTTGCAATCCTGCATTCGGAACTTATCCAGAAGACTTCGAGCATACTTGGACTAGGAGATGAAAATGTTGCTCTCTGTCTGCCAAACCTCAACACCTAAACAATAATGCAGGAGGCCCAAGTCTGTCATGTCAAAAGTTTTGCACAAGTCCTGTTTGATCTCAGTGATCAAATGTGCCGAACTGCCAGTAATGATCAAGTCATCCACGTAGACAACAACAAGCAAGATCTCATTACCAGTATTCTTGACATACAGGTTCGAGTCAGATGGACACCGCTGAAAGCCATGATCTGTGAGGTACGTGTCAATTTTTATGTACCAAGCCCGAGGAGCCTGTTTCAGGCCATAGAGTGCCTTGACCAATCTGCACACCTTGTTCTGACCAGCAACTTTGAAACCTCGAGGTCGCGTCATGTATACTTCCTCCTTCAACTCACCGCTGAGGAAAGCACTCTTTCACATCCATCCGATGGACCTTCCAACCAAATTGGCTGCTAAGGCAAGGACGAGCGATGGTACTCATTTTGGTCAGAGAGCAAAGGTCTCCTCATAGTCAATGCCTTCTTTCTCGTGGAGAACCCCGCAACTAGACGCAGCTTTGTACTTGTCATGGGTTCCGCTGCCTTTGTACTTCACCTTGTACACCCATTTGCAGCTAATGGGCTTCTTCCCCGAGTGAAGACTTCTAAAGTTCAAGTGTGACTTTTCCAAGACTCGGGTATTCTCGATTCCATCGCTTTCCACTCAGTATCCCTTTGCCTCCGAATATGTCCGGGAGGCTCATAAACACTGTGAATGTTGGCCATGAGAGCAAAATTTACTGTAGACTGCTGTTTGCTCTTGTTTCTGGATGATCTACCCTCAATGAGCTCATCAGCACGAAGATCACTGATAGTCTTAGCCCACCATTTCGGTCGGAGAGTAGATGTGCCAACATCAGATGCAACAGGAGGAGCTAGATCTGGTTGTGGATCTGGAATAGGTTCAACAGGGGGATGTTCATTATCATCTGGAGGAAACTCAGGTTGAGCATCATCAAAGACTAGGTCTTCGTCACCCCTCCCATCAGGTGGACCTAATGGAAGTCGGACACTCATATCAGGACCCTGTAGAGGCTGATCCTCTGAATGCGGAACAGGTGAGGAAGAGTGAAATGGACCTCGTTCCTCATCAAAGACAACATCTCGACTGAAGATAAGACGATCAGTGTCTATATCAATCAGCCTATATGCCTTGTGATTGTCACTGTACCCTGTGAACATGAGGTTCTGGCTCTTGGAGTCCAGCTTAGTGCGCTTGGCCTCTGGAATCCAAACATACACAAGGGAGCCAAAAACTTTCAAATGACTGATCCTAGGTTTGCAACCAGACCAAACTTCCTCAGGAGTCTTCCCCTTAACAGCATGAGTAGGTGACCTATTAAGGAGATAGACGGATGTATTGACGGCTTCTGCCCAAAACTTGGTAGGGACACTCTTGTGTTGCAACATGGAGCGAGCCATCTCAACAATCGTACGATTGCGTCGCTCTACAACACCGTTTTGCTGAGGAGTGTAGGGTGTGGTTAACAGACGCTTTATCCCATGAGTATCACAGAAGTTGGAGAATGCACTAGAACAGAATTCCCCCCCATTATCTGACCTAAGAGTTATAATACAAGAACTGGACTCTTTTTCAACCAAGGCCTTAAACTTCTGAAATACATTAAAAACCTCTGATTTCTGTTTAAGAAAGTACACCCACATTTTCCTACTATAGTCATCAACAAAAAGTAGAAAGTACTTGCAACCAGTTACAGAAGAAATAGACATAGGGCCACAAATATCAGCATGAACTAATTGAAGTACCTTAGAAGCCCGCCAAGAGTCGCCATCCTTGAACGGTGTGCGATGCTGCTTCCCAGCCTGACAAGCACCACAAACGCCCTGATGCTGAGTCTCGAATGTCGTAAGCCATCAACATCAAGTCCCTCCCGAGCAAGCTTAGAGAGATAGTGCACGCTCAAGTGCCTGTACTGCTGGTGCCAAAGACTGGTGACAGCTGAATTTTTGGCTGCCAAGGCTAACTCTGGAGAATCACCAGTGTCCACAAGCCTGTAAAGGCTATGATCCTCTATCCCAACGGCCACCAAGCAGCGAAGCCATCAACAATCGAGCATCTGCGAGCTGAATACTACATCCATCCGGGAGAATGCCGATAATCCGGATCGACCAGAGAAGATTGAGCCTCGATATCGTACATAATATAATGTTGATTATTTATTAATGCTCAATATTGTAAAATATTGTAAAATATCCTGATAAGATCGTCCTTGTTGTCCAAGATCTTATCTGAAGTTTCTTTTAGAAACTTCCTGCTTTTTCTGAAGATAAGATCGTCTCCGATCTTATCCTTCCGGCTCTTTGTAAATCTTGTAATTATTTATTGAGCGTCTCGCTCTTGTTAATATATCAATTAATTTACCAATTACTTGCGTAATATGGTATCAGAGCACAGGAAATAAATTTTTTTTCGAAAAATTTATAATTTCTTTTTCGAAATTATTTTTTGTTCATTTCGCGCGGTTCTCGAAATTTCGATTTTCAAGGCATCATTCAAAAATTTCTGAAAATTCGGGTGGCCTCGGGCGACGGAATTTGCGTCATTCTTTCTTCAAGGGTTATATCTCGGGCGGATCCCGACCACCCAGCTACCTAGCGTCGCGTTTTTCTATTTGGGTCGCTTTTTCACGGGCCTTCATCCGCTGCTCTTCATCCGTTTCTTCTTACCTTCTCGTGTGACCGCGATCTTCCGAAGCGTGCACTGTGGTTGGAAGAAGTTTCGCTGCATGGCGTGAAGACGCATGACATTTCTTCACCGCTGGTGACGCTGCCGCATTGCCCGCCTGCCGTGTTATTACTATCATGTTCTTCATTATTGACGCTGCCAGAAAGCATCTCTAATAAAATTTTAATCTTGTTTGAAAATCACCGGAGGGATTTCCAGACAATTTCGTCATTTTTCCAGTATTTTTTTTATTGGTCCGCATTTTTTAAGAAAAACAGCCGACTAGGGTTTTGTATTTCCAAAGTCGGAAAATATTTTTGATCATAGATTCCTGGTGGGTTTTTCGAGAGCTCAACTGGGTTGGTCTCGGAATTTTCTGGGTGCATCGTTTTTCGTGCCTCGAATTTTGTGCCACCAGACACCTGCATTTCTTCGCATCAGATCAATCTGCATTGGAATTCAGGCCCGAAGCCTGCATCGGCTTCTCAAGACTGCTAAATGGAAGATACGCTTACAATTTAATGAGGGCGTCAGACGAATGGCAAAAATTACAACACTGAAGCAAATGGACAAGTTAATACTTTTTATCACCGCCGCTTTGATCGATGATCTCGCAACGCTACTCGCCCAAGCGCGTGGGTAAGGATTAGGATAAATTTGATGAGCGTAATCGTGAAGCCGGCCATGCTTATTGCTTTCAATATCGATGATCAGCTCCCTCGCATTCCACCAAACCAACAAGATCACTTAATGGTATGAAACTTCCGACAAAAGCCGTGCGTTTTTCTTGAAGAATATGCTGTTTTCTATCATGATGGATGAGAAGACAACTCTGCAAGCGCACTTGAATAAAATCCAGGAGATCAGAGATCAGTTGGAGGCGATTGGTCGGAAAATGGAGGAGGAAGACATGGTTGTGATCACCCTGAAAAGCTTACCGAAGTCCTATGAACATTTCATAGAGACCCTCAACATTACGTCTGCTAATGTTGATCTCAAGTTTCCGAATTTGTGCACTATCCTGTTGCAGCAGGATCGATGGAGACAACAGTTCGGTAGCAGTGAATCATCATCCTCCACGGAGCAGGCCTTTGCAGCAAAAACTCAGTCAAAGCATCATGGTAAAGGTCAGCCTTCACAGCAGAAAGGCTCAAGTCAGCGCTCCACCAGTCCGAAGAAGAAAAATATACAGTGCAATTACTGTCATAAATTTGGCCACATCAAGAAAGATTGTCGTGCTCGTTTGGCTTCTGAGCAAAAGAAGCAGGGAGGGTTTCAGAAAGCGAATGTCGCTGAGCACTCTGAGCAGAAGGAATCTGCCTTTTATGCACTAATGGCAAAAAGGCCCGCAGACCATGTCAAGTCCTCTGCTTGGTACATAGATTCTGGTGCTTCGCGTCATTTCTCACATAGGCGTGATTGGTTCACAAACTTTTCCCCTTGCACTGACTCAGTAATCTTTGGAGGAGGTGAGGAATACACAGTTGTCGGCACAGGCACTGTTCAGGTTCAGTCTGGCGGGAGGGATCTCATATTCCTCAACGTCTATTATGTACCTGATATCGAGCTCAATCTTCTCTCAGTCAGTCAGATTATGAGGCATTCTCCCCAGATGGATGTGGTATTCAGCTCGCATAGATGCTCGATTGTTGATCGAGAAACTCGCACAACGGTGGCCGTTGGGATAGAGGATCATGGCCTTTACAGGCTTGTGGACACTGGTGATTCTCCCGAGTTAGCCTTGGCAGCCAGAAATTCAGCTGTCACCAGTCTTTGGCACCAGCGGTACGGGCACTTGAACGTGCACTATCTCTCTCAGCTTGCTCGGGAGGGACTTGTTGATGGCTTACCTGACATTCAGACTCAGCATCAGGGCGTTTGTGGTGCTTGTCAAGCTGGGAAGCAGCATCGCACACCGTTCAAGGATGGCGACTCTTGGCGGGCTTCTAAGGTACTTCAATTAGTTCATGCTGATATTTGTGGTCCTATGTCTGTTTCTTCTATAACTGGTTGCAAGTACTTTCTACTTTTTGTTGATGACTATAGTAGAAAATGTGGGTGTACTTTCAACAGAAATCGAGGTTTTTAATGTATTTCTAAGTTTACAGTCTTTGTTGAAAAAAGAGTCCGGGCTTCTAGTCTTATAACCTAGGTCGAGTAATGGGGAATTCTGCCTAGTGCATTCTTCCAACTTCTGTGATACTCATGGGATAAAACGTCACTTAACCACACCCTACACTCCTCAGCAAAATGGTGTTGTAGAGCGACGCAATCGTACGATTGTTGAGATGGCTCGCTCCATGTTGCAACACAGGAGTGTTCCTACCAAGTTTTGGGCAGAAGCAGTCAATACATCAGTCTATCTCCTTAATAGGTCACCCACTCATGCTGTTAAGGGGAAGACTCCTGAGGAAGTTTGGTCCGGTCGCAAACCTAGGATCAGTCATTTGAAAGTTTTTGGCTCCCTTGTGTATGTTTGGATTCCAGAGGCCAAGCGCACTAAGCTGGACTCCAAGAGCCAGAAACTCATGTTCACAGGGTACAGTGATAATCACAAGGCATATAGGCTGATTGATATAGACACTGATCGTCTTATCTTCAATCGAGATGTTGTCTTTGATGAGGAACGAGGTCCATTTCACTCTTCCTCACCTGTTCAGCATTCAGAGGATCAGCCTCTACAGGGTCCTGATATGAGTGTCCGACTTCTATTAGGTCCACCTGATGGGAGGGATGACGAAGACCTAGTCTTTGATGATGCTCAACCTGAGTTTCCTCCAGATGATCATGAACATCTCCCTGCTGAACCTGTTCCAGATCCACAACCAGATCCAGCTCCTCCTGTTGCATCTGATGTTGGCACATCTACTCTCCGACCGAAATGGTGGGCTAAGACAATCAGTGACCTTCATGCTGATGAGCTCATTGAGGGTAGATCATCCAGAAACAAGAGCAAACAGCAGTCTACAGTAAATTTTGCTCTCATGGCCAACATTCACAGTGTTTATGAGCCTCAGACATATTCAGAGGCAAAAGGGACAATTCGAAAGGGAAAAGGCGATGAACTGTAATACCGTAGTCTTCAGAAGAACTACACTTGGGCCCTTTCCGATCTTCCTCCAGCCAGCTCATTAGTCATAAATGGGTGTACAAGGTGAAGCATGTCGATTTTAACTGGATAAGCATAAAGTCATTTGTTGCATTTCACGCTTTTCGAGGCACGAAAAACGAGGTACTGAGAAGAGGCTGATGCACGAAACTCGAGGCACGAAACTCGAGGCACGAATTCCAATGCAGAAAACAGGGACAGATTCAGGTACAGACTACAGAAAGTACAGTGTACGGAGGGCACAAAATTCGAGGCACGGAAAACGATGTACCCAGAAAATTCCGAGACCAACCCAGTTGAGCTCTCGAAAAACCCACCAGGAATCTATGATCAAAAAATTTTCTGACTTTTGATGAAGGAGAAACGAGCAAAACCCTAGTCGGCCAGTTTTTCTTAAAAAAATGCAGACCAATAATCTGGAAAAATGACGAAATTGTCTCAGAAATCCCTCCACAGAACCGTTTTTCAAACAAAATGCAAATTTTCGGCTAGAAGATGTCTGAAAAACGCGTCAATAGTGAAGAACCGCGGCCGAAATAACACGCGGGCAGAGAACGCGGCCAGAAATACTGAAAATCGCGTCACCAAAGGTGAAGAAATGCGTCAACACGTCTTCACATAAAAGCACGGCCAGGAAAACTTCGTCCAACCACAGAGTCTGCAAAAAAAAAACGCCTTCCAGAAGATCGCAATCACACAGAAGATGAAGGGCGCGGATGAAGCACGCAGATGAAGCACGCGGATGAAGAGCGCGGCCGCAGAAAACGACCCAAATAGAAAAAACACGACCTTCAAATCGTGCGATCAGGTGCAGGATTCGCCCAGATATAACCCGCGAAAGAATGACGAGCCACAAATTCACGTCGCCCAGGAGAGCCACGAATTTTCAGAAATTTTTCGAATGATGCCCTTCGAAAATCGAAAAATTCAAAGAACACACCAGGAAATGAACAAAAAATAATTTTCGAAAAAATTTTGAAACAAAATAATTTCGAAAAAAGAAATTATTAAATTTTTTCGAAAAAATTTATTTCCTGTGCTCTGATACCATATTACACAGGTAATTGGTAAATTAATTGATGTATTAACAAGAGCGAGACGCTCAATAAATAATTACAAGATTTAAAAGAGCCGGAAGGATAAGATCGGAGACGATCTTATCTTCAGAAAAAGCAGGAAGTTTCTAAAAGAAACTTCAGATAAGATCTCGGACAACAAGGACGATCTTATCAGGATATTTTACAATATTTTACAATATTGAGCATTAATAAATAAATAAATAACATTATTTTAATACCCCTGCTCTAGTTTTAAGAAGAAAAATTAAAAAAAAAAATTGGGCCCACGTTTTCCAAGAATGTAACTTGTAAAGATAATAATATGGATTCAAATTTATAATCATATGACACTGTGATGGGCATTCAACTCATTTTTTGATCTGTAAATTGAGGAAAAACTACTTAAAACTTCTGTAAATTCAATTTTATGTGTGCTTTTGAATATTACTATTAGTTTACAAATTTTATGTGTGTTTTTAAATATTACTATTAGTTTACAAATTTTATGTGTATTTTAATGTTCAGAGATTTTAACGGGTCACTGAGTCCAAGCCAAATTAGGGTCTACCGAGTTTTGTCAATTCACAAGATTTTACACTATGCTTTCACTACACTCTTGTTTACTTTCACTCTCACTTTCTGTGCAATTAGGATGGCATTAAATGTAAAAACATCAGCTGTTTCTCTTTTTTATTTGAATATGTTCCCTACTGTTTTCCTGATAATATCCCATGAAATTGAAAATATCTTTATCTTTTGGGATGTTGAGAATTCATAAGATATTTGCTTTGATGGTGTGAAGGTTACTTTTGGTACCAGTTATACAACTAAGTCAAACACAAAATAAATTCATGGAATTGCTAGAAATAGCTTAATTCACTTGGCCTCTTTTGATGCATGTCAATTATTCGATATACTATAATAGTAGACTACAATTTGCACAAAGGCATTTATTGCTTATGTTAATGATGTATTAACACCATAACAATCACCAATGTAACTTTGGAATTAAATAATAAATACAAGAATACACACATTGAAGTGTGTGGCATCCAATTCTTTCAAACTCTATGCATTCATTCTTCCAAATCAATAGGGTCATGATGAATTTATATTTCAATTTCTATAATTGCCTATATGCTTCAAATTTGATTAATTTAATCCTTTTAAGTATCTTTGAAAGAGTCTATTGGGTTGTGGTGTAATGGCAAGGGATATTTTTGAATGTGATTATCCAAGGTTCAAATTCCACTCTATGATAAAGCGGCCTACAACCCAACAAACACCCCATTGATGGTTCCCCATGCTAATACAGATATTAAATCAAATGCCCATTCTTGGATTGGAAGGTTGCCACACCAAAGCTATGGTTCAGTGATATCCCTAGTCACCCTTAGCAAAAAAAGAGTATCTTTGCAAGACAAATTGGTTTAAAACAATGTGGAAACAATATAAATCATGGGCACATTGAAATGCTAAAAAAAGGCCCATTCTTGGAAGGGTTCCATGCCTGAGCTATGGCTCAATGATATCTGTAGTCACCCTTAGCAACAAAAAAATATATCTTTGAAAGACTAAAATTGATTAAAAACAAAATGGCAATAATATAAAATTTGTTTCATGCACTTTGGTCATACAAAAGTAATCTATATGATGCATAAGAAAAAAAAATTACTAAATATTCTGGGATTTTTTAGTAAATACAAGAAATATACATTAATGAATTTATCCACAACTTCTCAATATTAAAAGTATTCAAGGCACAAATATAATTGGAGAGCATCCTTTCATTATTCAAGGATCTACAAAGCCGAGAAATTGAACTTGTGTGAAATTGTATGAGTCTCCCAACCTTATGCAATAGAAAATTTAAGTGTTTTACCGGCAAATCGCTTCCAGAGTTTACAACAAGAAGATTATTTGCATCAACTCCCAGAATGTACTCCTTCCCATCTTTAACCTCTTTCACCTGACATATAATACCACTTGCCTGATCACCATCATCACTCACTTGGAAGAAGCATTATTGACAACTTCATGACAAATTTTGTATAAACAGGTGCACCAGATTCTCCTTTTGAAAATTTATCGAAGCTTACCATTGAGATAATTTCCACCAGTTCAGGGTAAGTAATATCATTAATGGATGGTAAATCATTTGCTGCTAGAATAACCTGAAATAGCCAACATTGTTAACTCCTTTGAATCGCATCAAATGATCAAAAAACAAAAAAATATTGCAATCACTATGTCAATAGAGAGAGGCTATAAAACCATGCTAATCTTGTGAAAGCATCTAGAGAAGTATCATTCAACATAAGAGAAAAGTGAGCCTTGAGTTCTACTTTATGATGTATCTGTCAATTTTGAAAAAAATAATAAAATAAAAAAGGCTGCATTAACCCAATGAATACTCTATATAAAAAAGAATATGTGGCCCACATCACAAGACCTGGGATGGTGACACAGAGGCCAACACAATAACCTAGCTTCTAAATTAGTATATTATCATCATAATTTTAAAACTTTGAGCAGTCACCAGGTTTTATCAAGTATTTTGCCAACATTCTAGTGAGTAACTCACTGAGCATATTTTATGAGTAACTGATGAGTACTTTTCTCTTGATGTTTTTTCAAAAAAATCCTTTCTTGTGGATTTGAACTATTTTCAAAATTTTCCTAGCTATGCATCTACTTTTTAGCAATATTTTGCATGTTACCTAAATTTATTTTGTGAATTTATAAATTTTTTATTTATTGAGTCTTGAAACCAATTCAAAATTTTGCTGAATCCAAGTTTTAATACTATGATTATAATGAAAATGCAAAAAAATGTCCAGCAGAAAGGATTGCATATTCATGAAGAGAACAATACCATTCAATATAAACAGGTATAAAGCATATGTCAACAAAGAATTAGAAGACTAGGAATAAGAATTCAGCTGATCAGAGACTAGGAGGAAAAAGGCCCTAGCTGATTCTATCTGGAAAAAAGAAATGTGCATGCAACTATACAAACCTTTATTGCCTTTTTAGAGGTCAATTACAATGTGCAAGTATAATCACAAGAAAGACTTTAAATCAAGAAAAGTTACAAAATGGTTTAGTTTTTATAGTTACAACTCACCTTCCTAGAGATGTAATGGTTTACCTCCCAGATAGATGTTGTGCAAACAAATATTCATGTGGGGCAAACCTTGGAAGCATATGGTTTGACATAGCACAACATGGCACAAAGGTTCTACATGATTCATGAATTAGTGACAGAATTACACAAAGACTGAAGATGTTGTGCATCAACTCCGAAGGATCAAAAGAGATATTTCCATGTTGTAGCATTATGATACATGGTGCAGGCCTTCCTGTGCGATGACAATAAGGCTAGGTGTCAAAAAATGTAAAGCCTTAAACTAGCCTACCAAGCATTGCCCCATAGCATCAACTCTGAAGGATCAAAAGAGCTCTTTCCATGTATACATGGTGCAGGTCTTCCTGTGTGATGACACTAAGGTTAGGTGTCAAAAAATGTAAAGCCTCAAACTAGCCTACCAAGCATTGCCCCATGGCATAACCACTCCCAAATCCCATGATGGGAACCCCTGAAGTCATATACGGAGATCTGCCCTTCAAGGATGAAAGCAACAACACTATAGCGCCAAGCAATCCCCAATTCTATGTGCTTTGAGCTGGCCTTAGCAATTTGTTCTTTAGGCATCTGGGACCCTCACAAGGCCAAGGACAAAGACTATGTAAGTTTCTGTGCAAACCTAAATAGCACAATGTGGCAAGCAGGTTTCACACAAAGTTTGGCTTGTGTAAAATCCTTTGACAGAGTGCTAACTTGGGGAGATCTGGTTGAATTAAGCACGACTTGAGGTGTTGTCAAAGGCAGCACAGCTTTGATTGGAAGTTGGTGCCAAGATATAGCATTGATTCTCACCTTAGCTTAATCCTTGTGTATCATGTACCAAATCAGAGAATGCCAATCATGCTATGCTTGACGCTACAGTAGCCCAATTGAGGTTGCATTGATCCAACGAAGCCAATGGTAACTGCCGCTCTTAGCTAAGACAACACTAAACTACTAGAGAATCATGTTGCTTGGCACTAAGTATCCTGGTTCTATGAGCAAACTTTGCACAAAAAATTTCTTGCACATCCAAGTGATGAGAAGGGTACTGCTATGAGTGTGTTATCTTGAACTAAACCCCTTGCACAGAGACCATTTTCCACACTTTAAAAAGGCAATGCCCCTTGTTCCATTGCTCCCATTGCGATGGACCTGTTTCTCCTAGTGACAGATGTCTACTAGTTCCAAGGGCATATGTGGTATCCCTGTGCCCTTAACTCTGAGAGGAGGGGTGTATTCCCACTAACTCCTCAAGAGATGTGTCTCAAATCCCTATACATAAGATTAGATTGCACTTCCATCTATGATGATTGTTGGATGCTCAAGAACATGGCAGAACTCTGTGCACAAGTGTAACCTTTTGATACCAATGCTAGGGTGGCACCAAAATCTGGGGTAAGTTTGGAACAGTGCTTGCCTAACACCACATCAGTTTGTCTAAAAGTAACTTACAATGTAAGTTATAAATTTACAACCACCAAAATATTCAATAATAAATACAAGCATACACACTTCAAGTGCCATCCAATAACTTCACATATTCATTCTTCCAGTAAAACATGCCATAGTTATCTTTCTTCAATACATGAATTCAAAACTAGTAGTAGTAAAATGACACCTTGCTCGAAATATACCATGAGAAAATAATAGTTTTTGGTGTCATCAGGCTTTCAAGTATAAACTGCATCGTGTTGCAAATTAATAAATTATGTAACTGTTGATGGGAAAGATAATACAGCTCTATCAAGTGTGATCTAAATAAACAATGATGTGTGCCCTTCTAGTTGTCAATGCAAATTAATAAATTATGTAACTGTTGATGGGAAAGATAATACAGCTCTATTAAGTGTGATCTAAATAAACAATGATGTGTGCCCTTCTAGTTGTCAATGCAAATTAATAAATTATGTAACTGTTGATGGGAAAGATAATACAGCTCTATCAAGTGTGATCTAAATAAACAATGATGTGTGCCCTTCTAGTTGTCAATAACATTTATGATCTGATCATTTGCCTTCAGTTTAAAAAAGTCAGACCTGTGTACCTCGTCGGAGCAACTCTCTTGCAAAAGGTAAAATCCCTAACACAATATCTGCACCAGAGTTATCCACAAATATGACAGCCTGTAAACACGACATGCACAAAAACACTTAACCACATAGAATTTCCATAAATAATTGGAAACATGAAACAAATGGTTTCAATTTTTAAAAGCAAGTAAATCTTTGACATTTCCTTCTAGATAGAATCATAGATTAGGTAACATATCTGACATTGTTGCCAAACAAATTTCTGTCCAAAATGAATTGGGAAAGTTATTGAAGATCACAATTAAGGGGTACGCATTCCCATGCCATGCAGATGATAATTTGTGTATACAATGCAAACATGTGAATGAAATATAAAAACATAAAATGATTAGACTTGAGTGATCAATTAGATCTATGAAGGACAACTATTATTCTGTTTCTTGACGTACTTAATTCATCATTGTCATCAGGAAAAAAGGATTATGTGCCATTTCAACAGTGTCACAATGCCTGATGTGTCAATTATCAAACCCATACTTCATGACCAAATATGTGATTTACCATAAAATTAAAATTTTCAATTTGTGTTTGTGTATTTTGTATTTCTCAACTCTAACAATTGGTTTACTAGGTAAGTATTTTCCCTTTTCTTAATTCTGCCAAATGGAAGAAGATTTGCTGCTTCCAAAGGAGCAATTCTTGTTTTCTACCTTCAGGCTTTCTGTTCCAATCTAATTTCTTCTATTTTTCTCTTCTAGAATACTTATTAATTAGATTATACCAAATATAAGGTGGAACTCAATAAATTTCAACAGCCATCAACAGCAGTGCCTACTCTTTGAAGTTCTTCTTGTGATTATACTTTTACAGGTAACAGCATATTTGTCATGGATCATAAATTAATTTGGGGAAATCAAGTTCCCAAATATGTCCAAAATAGAATCTAAGGATCATTTTCACTAGTCAGAATGATGCAGTCAAAGACATATCTGCTAGCATCTAGTCAGGTGTTCTCTTCAATTTAACCTTCTTTACAATCTCTTGAGATGAGATTTTGTGAGCACTGTACTGTCCTCAATACATTAGAGAGCTTGTTTTTGGCTTAGTTTTAAGATATTATTATAAAGCTTTGACTCTTTCACAAATATAGAATTCTATAAATGGGGTTCAATAGAAGTTTCAGAATACTTGGTGTCCCACATATTAAAATAAAGAATTAATGAACCAGAATCTTGCCTTCCTCCAAGATTTTCTCATCCAGCTTAACTTGAATGCCTCCAAGTCATCAATTACCCATGGCCGAGGTAATAGGTTTTCACAACTGGCCAAAAAAGAAATTCCATCCTTTGCAAACACTTCTGCAAGCTTCAGAAAATTATGGCCAAAGTGTTAGCAATGCTTTGTCTTAAATTCCCAGTACATGAATATTACATCACACAAGTCTTCACATAATGTTCTGAACTATGAAAAAGTACAATAATGAAATCTTCATATATCATGCCTTTGGCCTGGGTTCAGAAGTAACCACAGGATAAAGCATATAGAAATTGACAATGAAAGTTTCTGTATGGAATTGAAGATTGAAACAGCCAAGGATTAGTATAATCAGCAAGTACACATTCAATTATATAATCTGTTAGGATCAAGGGAGCATTCAATTCTCATTGTTATTGTTGAAAAAAGTTACAGGAGCGAGGCAATAAAATTTAAGAAACCCACAGATGTGATTTCAGAGTAAGCCAGTTACCATAATTACAGATCCTACACCCGAGACCTTTAAAATGTATTTTAGCTTTTTGTTGTCACATGTTAAACAGAGTGACAGCATGAATCTTATGCAAACTTAGCAAGAAGGACAATACCAAAACAGTAGCAGCAATAAAACAAAAACATTCTTAATTGTACGAAGAACATGATACCCTCTATGTATGTGAAAGAAACTTTTATGGTTTATAGTCGGATACTTTTCTTCTTTACATTTCTTCTAGCTAGTTTCTACAAAGCCTAGAAGAACAAAACTTAGTTTTAATCTTCTCCAAAATAACAATTCAAAAATCAGCATTATGCATTCTATATATTATTTGCATCAAACATGAATAGTCATGCCCATTACCATGTATAGAAAATACTCTATAGAAAAAAATATATAGGTTTACCTCAAGCACAAAGTACGGGCCGAGACTCTTAGGCATCTATGTTAACCTTAGAGATTAAATCAGGAAGTCAATCCTTACAAAACCTATCCATTACCAACTATCTTCCAGAATCAACTAACTATTGGTCATGCTTGAACCTTTGCTTTCTTACAATTATGTCTTGATACAAGTATATCAGTTCCAGAAAGTGCTTTCACAGTTTGTTTTGGCCCCATTTTGACTTGTGAACCTCAACCATTTTTCATTCTGATCTCCAAGAGGGATATTGCCTTTCAGTCACTGTTATATTCTGACAGATTATCTGGATCCTGTACAACAAGTCGGGCTCAAATCATGGACTCTTCATCTGCCATACATCCTACTAATTTTATGATTACTATTTCCTTCATGAAGCTCCACAAGAAGTGAATCGTCTTGCTGATAATCACATTCAATACATGCAACTTATCTTATACCCTTCCTGAAAGAATTCAAAACTTCTGAATGGTCATCAACAATTCCATTAGCTGGGAAAGCTGCTACTCCAACACAGAATTCCCAATTCTCTTTTAATAATCAATGTTGCCCTCCACTATCAAAACTCTTTCTGCCAAAACTTGGAAAAGGCTCTTTCTTGAGGCTGCATATTTATCTAGCCATAGTTCTTCTCCCTTTTCTTGGCAATAGCAAATTGCTTACAGTCAGTGTCTATTGATTTTCATTTTTCAAGAGGACAAATGTGTATCCTTCTTTTCTGGTCGTGTTTATCTTCAAGCAAAGAGGTCATATTTGGAGAACAAGAAGATAAAAATCTTTATCAAGAGTTAGAGAAAGATTCCCAAAAAATTGGCATTTCAAAATATTTAAAGGGACTTGGCAAACTGCTTGAGACTTGGAACATTTAAAGCATTAAAATCATAAATACCACTAAAGAAACTAAAAAAAATTATGTCTTCTAATATGTTAATATGGAGTTTAAAATTTACAAGCAACTGAAATTAAAATGAATGTTTTATAGTGTTTTTTTGTTAACTTCGAAGTTCAAACTATAATCTTGATTTCCAGATTTCCTTGTCTCTTCTGAACACTCAAATCTATGGTTTGAATCAGAATTTGGCTATAACTTTAGGTTTCCAAGGCTTTAAAGTAGTGACTTAAAACTGGCATGTAGTTCAGCTCAAGATATAGAACCAACAATGAGGCAGGAAACTTCTGTTACCCAGATGAAGGGCAGAACCTCTGGTAAACAAGAAAAGGTTCTGATCTTAAGAGAAAACTGATGACAGTGGACACCAAGCATACAAAGAGGCACGACATTAAAAATTCACCCAAGTAGTGATGCTATAGTGATTAGTAGCAAAATTGAAAATATTTCGATGAAAGTATCTACAGTGGCGAAAGAAATTCTTAGGCATGAGAAGGGATAAACTGTTACTAACATATTGTTCTCAATATTAGAATTTCTGAGAACAAAAGAAATAAAGGATTACAAAATGACCAAAATAGGTAAATAGATGAGCTGGAAATTGTTATGGCACATAATTCAG
Source organism: Sequoia sempervirens (assembly GCA_007258455.2). Taxonomy (NCBI): domain Eukaryota; kingdom Viridiplantae; phylum Streptophyta; class Pinopsida; order Cupressales; family Cupressaceae; genus Sequoia; species Sequoia sempervirens. The sequence continues at coordinate 94,803,289 of VDFB02179234.1, forward strand.
TCATTTGCTGTTAGAATTTTGTGGAAAGCAAGTGTAAGACTACCTTTAATGAGTAATCAAGAAAGCTTCAGGGAGTTGCAGATTTTTAGGCATGGTCTGGTATTGCAGATCAAAGTTATAACTACTGTTTCTGTAAGGACGTAGTCTCAAATGTTATCTTTCTAGTGTCGTATGCATTTCTCAAAAACAGAAAAGATCAATGGGACCCCAAAGTACAATCATCTACGATAGCAAGAGAAATGACTACTAAGGCATCTCCACAACAGAAAACACTAAACTTAAAAAGGTAAAAATAAAAAATAAAGAACAAAAGTTTCCATGAAAATGTAATGTAAACCCAAGAGCCCTAGTTATTGACATGGGCACAGTGCAATGATCATATAATAGAATATGATAGATAGATCCTGTTATCACTAACTAAAGAATATAATTTTGTTTTATAAAAGTATGTCTGTGTAAAACAGTGCACACACATGGCTTAAAATAAACCATACATAAAACTCAGTACAGGTCTGGCCAGGCTATGTGCTCCATGTTGAGTGTTCCAGCCTTCATAGCCATGCTTTCTAGTAGTGCATGTGTCATCGTTTGAGTTTCCCAAGCATAGAGAAGGCTGTAAGTTTACATTATCAATATTCAGATAACAGTTTTCAGTGGATGGGGGTAATAAGCAGCTTTTTTAGTGAAGGGAGGAGTTGTTTTCTGATTTTTTTCATTTCAAGGCTTCCATATAGATAACAATCAACATGGGTCCCCATTATGGGAGCACACTACTATCTGGAAGCTTGCAAAAGAGAGAAATAAATAATGCAATTTATTGAACCAAAAACTCTGGAGCAGACATTTCTATGTAAAACATATTTGCTGCCTTTAAAAATGCTTGCTGTGGGAATTGTAAAGAAACTTTGCAAAATAATGCCTTGCAGAAAGAATTGAGATGCAACAAACCCTCTGTTGCTGATGAAGAGGATGAGGATGCCTCTGAGATTGTACATCGAACAAAGAATGCAGGTTATCCATATTCTGCTTTGGGTGGCAGTACAGTGTTCAATTCAAAGGCTACATCAGTTTCTCCTTCAAAATGTTGAAGAAAAACCTCATATGCATGGCAACCTTTGCAAGAACAGTACATGGTGATCTATATACACACATTCAAATCTGCTTTCTTTTCTAGTTTAATAAATCACTCAATTGAAAAATCAGAAGTTAGATGCCATTTTCCTGATTTTTGCACTAGTTCACAGTACTTATTTTGTTATTAATTGGTCCAAATTATTCAAAGACTTTCTTAGCAATCAACCTTCCATGTATCACAAGGAATGCTGTTTGAGAGAGAACTTCCTATGCAATGGGTATTCTGATCTGGGCATGTATTCACATATTAGAAATCAGAAACCAAGCTAAACTGGCATCCACACATCTGACAGCATGATAAATTTACATCCTTTCAAGAACACAGAAAGAGAAAAATACCTGTGCAGCTCCCAAATCAAATATATTGCCTGCAAATATTCCTCTTATCAGGTTTTCTAGACGTTTTCCTCCATCTTCAATATCATCCATAGCTTGCACTACTTTTTCAAAGAGGGTCAAAGCTTTTGCGTTCTCTTCATCCTTGCACCATGAAAACCAATAAACAAGAAGTAAGGAGCCATGACTTAATTCATAATTGTTGTGCAATAGATGAAGAAAATGGGAAAACAGAATCATACAGTGAACAGAAAGGGCAACCTTTTCTAATAATTCAAGGTTTAAATATAAACAAGATTATCACCTTCACTTTTTTAAAGATATCTCTGAATCCAGGCTCTTGTAAGCACTGTTCACGTAGTCTGCACAGAAGCTAGAATAATCCAGCGAGAGAATTCATATTCAGTATTTCTTTTCCTTAACATTAATATATGAATTAGGTTTGTAAAACCCAAGCTTCATGCAAGAACTGTCATTGAAATAGTTCATAAGAAGTCAACTTACTAAACAATCTGGCGGTCCTCCATGGCTTTCAGGATCTGCTTCTAATTCATCAAGAATTTGTCCATATCTAAGGGAAGCATCAAATTAACAAAGGTCGTTTGGTTATAAATGGATGAGACCACAAGGCATATATTTCATTGAATCTTTGTTCTTTGATTGCAAGCAAAAGATATTTTCTAGACATGATAGAAGCAAAGAAAAATGATGCCCAAAGCCTACTAATGACCATAGAAACCAGATCAAAATAAAGAAAGCAAGCAACACATTTAGGACCCAAGTTTGTATGATATCTTCTCTATGGTTACCAGTTTAAAAAAGAAAAGCTGCTTCCTAAAATAGCATAGTATGCATAAGACCAATGGACAGGATTGCGATCCATTCTCATGTTTGGCTCAATGTATCTCAATGACTTGCCATTCCACATGGTTGAGCATTTATTCCTCTCTGTTTGGAAATATTCTCAGCAAACACACAGTTGGAAAAAAAGTACCAGAATTTGTTATGGTTAATTGTAACCAAGTCTCAGAATTTCCTTATGCCAATGAGACTTGAGATGTCTATCAGCTATTATATGTTGAGCACATGGTTATACTGAGAGCGGGGGGTGAATCAGTATGTCACAAACTTTTACTTTTCAAATTTAATCAATCACATCAACCACACATGCAAAATCTAGCAATTAAGAACACAGACAACACGTGATTTATGTGGAAACCCTTGCAGGAGAAAACCATGATAATATATATATATATATATCATATTTCTTCTTCTTGTAGGCTCCAACTTACTAGAGACTCCAATCTCTACTTGACAAAATATAGGCTCCAACCTATTGGAGGCTTCAACCCCCCACACAAACTGAGCTCCAACCCAGCAAGAGGCTCCAACCTCTAATTGATAGGCTCTAACCTATTGGTTCTTCAATGCCTGATATAGTTTCTTCCACACCAATCTGATTTAACCTCTAAATCTTTTCACAATCATCACAAATCTGATTTAAACTCTAAATCTTTTCACAATTTTCACAAATTTGATTCAAACTCTAAATATTTTCACAATCTTCACAAATCTGATTCAAACTCTAAATCTTTTCACAATCCTCACAAATCTGAGTCAAGCACACATTTCTTCCTTCTTAAATCTGAATATTGCTATTTCAATTTACTAGCATAAATCCTATCTTCAATATAAGTATAATTTACCCTTCATATTTCTGCTCTCCTTTTCTTTATTACTCAGAAAATATTCATTGAAAATTGTTGTCCTTCTTGCCACATTTTCTTCTACTTTTTATATCTTTATGCCTCTATGAAAAGAGACATCTCTTAAAAAAGAGACAACCTTTTAATAAGACACAACTCTTAGTCATGCTAATCGCTGCCCTTTGAACCTTTATTAGTTTATGCTTTTAATGCTTGAAAAATCTTAAATGTTGCTTCTAAATTAATATCCTCTCATTATGAGTCGCTGACTTTTCATAAGGTAATTGTTACCTCTATGATGTTCAATGCTTCTTCCTTTAAATATATTCGCTGTCAATAATATATCTCCTTATACACATAAGTGCTGCCTTTATAATCTTGGGCGATATTCTTAATGAATAGCTATTATGATCACTGCTCTTTATAATTAATATAACTTTCAGTGCCTATAGCTAGGGGGTCGGCCCCATTAACAAAGTCTTAATTGATTTTAATTGCCTTATTTAATTTTCTTTGTATTATAATAAATGTTCTTTAATTTCAGCCTTTAATTAATCTTAGCTGCTGCCTTCTATGCTTCCTTCATTAACTATAATTGCTGCTCTTCACTAACCTTAATTGCTGTTTAAAATTTATTGCTGCTTTTATCATCCCTTAAACTTCATTTAAAAATGCCTGACAACAATAATCAAACATTCTCAGACAACGAATTTTATCTTGACATCAATGACAACATTTCCAACATTATAATTCTTGTTTCACAGTCTATCAAATTTAGTGTGTTTCATCATGACAATAGAGCAAGGTGTATAACGTGCCATCTGCAAAACTGATATGTAAACTGATTAGAATGATTTTTCAAAACAAATTTTACAAACTAGCACACCTACAAGTTTCACTCACTAGCACACCAAAATTCTCCAAAATAAGATGCAATCTCTATGCCAGAGCATTATACACCTACTTAGTTCAATTGAAAATCCATAGCAACATACAAAAATGCTCGAAATGACTAAAAATGGTCTGGAAACAAACAAAACAAGACTGAAAACACAAAATTACCCTGGAGAAACCCTTAATAGGTGAAACCTCCAGCAAGAGTGAGCTACTTCAGCTCCCCAATCATCATATTTGAGTCAATTACATATGGAAGAATGTCTCTAGGACAAGAAATAAGCTCATGGGACTCAACAAGCAAGCTCTATTTTTTATCGTTTGTGGAAATTAATACATTTTCTTTCTTTCTTTCTTTCTGTCTACATCCATATCCTGCCTGCAACTCCATGAAAACCCTGCTCTTCAGTCTATCTGATCATAACAAGAAGAATCAAAGCAAGTGCCAGCCTTTTAACAATTATTTGAACTTGTTTTTATAATCTATCTACATGCTTTGAAAAGGGTGTCTTCCTTTGTACAGTCATTGATTGTATCCTTGTACGATTAGAGAGCATGCATAATAAGCAACAATTACACCATGAATTATAGTATTCAATTTATTAATTTCATGGGATGAAAAAATAATCACATTATGAACAAGCCTTTATAGACGGATTTCTCCTTCAACCACCTAACTACCATATGGGAAAACTTCCTCTAAACTACCCTTGTTAATTTTTGGATCAGAAATGAATAAACAGAAAAACACAGAATAACGAACAGCACATGAACAACAGAACACATAGTTTATCCTGGGAAAACCCTCCTTCTCGAGGGAGAAAAACCCAGCAAAATATATCACATATATATATTGAATAAAAGAGCAGCACTTCTGCTTTACAACAAGGCCAATCACAAGGCCAAACTGATATGAAGATCATAGCACCACACTTGTGCAAATACACTTCCAAGAATATCAATCTGCTGTAGATGAAATTCGCACTTTGCTTGTGAATGGAATGAACTGAATATGATCATTGAATGAATGAAAGCATCTCCCTTATATACAATTCGAAGGAGATGATGCGCCCTTTCAATATGCAAGGTCGGCCACCAAAGATGAAAGGATGTGACTCACACAAATATCAAGGAGAGGTTGGCCTCAATAATTAAATAAATAATTTTATTATTCAAGTGAAGTGCCTCTTCACATATCGATTGCAATAAATAAATAGCCAACGGCTATATGCAATTTATTGTCTAATAAATACATTGCGGGAAGTATGTAGCCCGCGGCTATAACATCAACACTCCCTCTTAGCTAGGGAGGAATACTTCCTGATATCCAAGGTCATGGAGTCTCTCAACATGACACCCACAATGGCTACACCCATATGTGGAAAAGAGCACATCACGGAGTCACTCAAAATGATATTGTCCATCATGGCTACTCCCATGTATGGAAAGGAATATGAGCACAAGAGTCCATCACGGAGTCACTCAACGTGATGTCGTCATCTCAACATGACGTCCACCATGGCTACTCCCAGAGGGTGGATAAACACAAGTGCAAGTAAATCATCATGGAGTCTCTCAACGTGATGTTGTCATCGAGTCTCTCAACATGACATCCACCATGGCTACTCCCAAAGGGTGGAACAAGGGCTTTCACCTCAAATTTCTCCATCACAGAGAAAGATGCATTAACAAGGGCTTACACCTCAAATTCCTCTGTCTCAGAGGAAAATGCATTATCAAGGGCTTACACCTCAATTTTCTCTCTCACAGAGAAAGATGCATTAGAGCAAATCACTGAAGATCGCTGATGTTGAGTCTCCCTCTCAGCTAGGGCTTCATTCTCCACAATTCCAATCTTGTCTTGAAAGTGCACAAACTTTACTCTAGAGAGAGGCTTGGTGAGAATGTCTGTCGTTTGCTCATCAATGCAAATGTATCTCAACTGGATAGCTTCCCTCAATACCATATCTCTGATATAAAGGTATTTGATCTCAACATGTTTTGTTTTTTCATGAAACACTAGATTGACAAAAAGCTTCACACAACTTTCATTATCAAAATGAATAACAGTCGGCTCCAATGATTGTCCAAACAATCCTGCAAGGAGCTTCAGAAGCCACACTGCTTCTCGAGCTGCTACACATGCTGCAATATACTCTGCCTCCGCAGTGCTTAGTGCCACTGAAAACTGCTTTCTGCTACACCAAGAAATTATTGCAAACCCCAAACTAAAGCAACATCCAGAGGTGCTCTTCTGATTAGCCACACTCGCTGCCCAATTAGAATCAAAATATCCTTGCAACTGTAGATCTACACTGGAAGTATATCTCAAGCCATATCCAACTGTGCCACGCAAGTATCTTAGGCTGCAACTAGATGTATTTTCCTTGGTTCACACATGAACTGACTAAGTGCACTCACTGTATAGCAAATATTTGGTCTAGTATTGACTAGATACATCAACGATCCAATCAACTGCCTGTACATAGTGGGTTCCATTAGATCTGAACTAGCTGCAGACTCTCTCAACTTCTTCAAATTGGTTTCCATTGGTGTAGACATGGATTTGCAATCCATCCCAAATCTCTTCAAGATGTCTAAGGTGTACTTTCCCCTGAAGCTCCAAGTACTTGCATCAACCTTCTGACCTCCTCATCCAAGATTGCCTACAGCGTTTGCCTTAGAGAAAAGGTTTTCCAGTGCCCTCTGTAGAGAATTCAAGACAGTCCTCTTCGTCTTCATCCCAGATCACTCTACTTTGAATAGGTTTGTGGAGCTACCAATATCAAATCTAGATGACTGACTTGTGCAATTCTGTTCTCAACTGCTGAAGAGGTCTTTCAAGGATTTACAACCTATCCTTGCAACACTGCAACCTTCACTTCTTCTTAGTGAGTCACAAAACTCCCTCTTGATCCTTGCCTCAGAGATTGCAAAGAAGTCTTTTGGAAGTGAACTTCCCTTCATTGACTGATCTCAGAACCTTAATCCTATTCCAGGACATGCTCACAACTCGAGCCTTGAATCCTCAAAATTTGACTCCCTCTGAATGTCATTTCCTCCTCTTCGAAGTAACTGATCACAATGACAATCTGTAGTGATTCTTTTAGTGTCTTCATCTTTCTCAATCTTCTTGCTGATGCAAACTCTCCATCCAAGGCAAACCCGGCCTTGTGCCCTTGAGAGATGTCTATAGATATGTGTCACCAACTCAACTTTAAGGCAGCAAGCTGTGTCTCTAGTTTTCAGCCTGCGTTGCTTCCTCACAAGATGCCTCAAGCTCTTCCTCCCTTGAATTCCTTAAGTAATCTCAGATAATTAATTCATCATTCAATTGTTTCTCGATCCAGCCTACATTTTAAAAGGATTAATAATAGTTTACATATATATAAAAATCAAACTACAAGTGAAGCATGTAGCAAACATCATTAGAAAGATCAAATAAAAGAAATAATAGGACTTATCTTGTTGATTCTTGATATATCTTTCTTTCATCTTTACTATTCTTGGAAGTGTTAATCTCAGCACAACAAAAGACAATTTGCTCAACACAGATTTCTTAGCTACATTACGCATCCAGCATATAGAACCAGACCTCTCAAAGAATCAAGGCTCTATCACAGTCCTTGCATATAGAGAATGATATCAATGTGACCAACCAATCACAATTGAAATTGTAGTTCTCCTTTTATTTCAGAGTCACACTCAGATATCTTCACAACTAGCATGAAACAACTTGCAAAGAATAATTGGTATCTCCAAAGGATCTTATCCTAGTGATCACTATTCAAGAGAAACCACGATCTTTACTAAACACACACGATTCAAATAAACGATGTCAGATCTGCACAACTTAGCAGACTGAATTTTACCCCAGATTTCAAAAGTATAAACATAAAAAAACAAAATACTTATCTCGATGAAATCAGAATCTCCTTAAGTGCTGTAATAAAAACACTTTTCAGGTCTCCAGATAGTGATTCTCCAAGCAAGCTAATATCTTCTTTACTGCACTACAGTTCATACTATTGAAAGAACAACAATCATACACGACCACTTGGAACTAATGCAACCAGCAGTCTACACGGCTATATCAAACAATACAATGTGTCGGTAAAAGGAATGAATGTTGACTTCACAGATTACTTTGATCAACACACCCGAGACAGAGGATACAAGAGCCAGAGACGCCAGTAACTGTGGAGATGACATGAATTCACAACACCATAAATACTTATTGAATCCGCTAAAGACATATACGCCAATGCAAGGATATTTGTATCACCGGATATCAATACTATATATGGTGCGATATGGAAATTATCTCCTTTAAACAATCAGCATATATGAACATGAATAGACTGAATAGTATGAAGTGTCATCCAGAATACGTATCCTCCATCGATATAACCATCCCAATAACGGAATGTCACAGATAATACCAACCTCCTTCAACGTTTAGACAAACGCATTGCCAACAATATAAAATATTGAAGATAAGGGAGTCCCGATTCTGCCCGGTCGACCATATATGACTCCACGGCACTATCAAATACCAACAGGAACATCAACGGAAAATGACTCAATTAAATGCCAGTTGATAAGGTTTTCCGTCTCCACAATGAAATTCAATGGATATAAGAACATTTTGTATGTTCTCCCGCATTCAAATACTATTGAAGATGCCATGTAAAATCTCCTTCGGATTTGTCTCTGGCATTAAGAATGTAATGACGATGCTCGAAACATAACTCTTGCCTAAGAATACAAAGGCTCTCGTATTAATAGAGGACTCAACACCTGAATCGCTAATACTGCCAACGCCAATAATTATCAACAAAGTCCCGAATCTCCACCTTCGGAACACAAATAAGGATGCGTAGAGAGTATGACCGGTGAGACGTCACTGAAGAATACCGCCTTCAGAGATAGATATTATTGCCCGCCTCACAAGTTATTCTTCTCACACCAACAAATCCGACTACCTACATAATTCTACTGTATACTGCAACTCGATTCTCCAATACAGAGACCACATCAGGGGCTACATCCTTCAATGGTCAACAATGAGACCTCTGCACTAGCCGACTTCATAAATTTTCTTGCAATCAATTTCTAATCAGATCTTTTCTAAAACCTAGCTCTAATACCATGTTAATTTTTTGGATCAGAAATGAATAAGCAAAAAAACACAGAATAACAAACAACACATGAACAATAGAACACATAATTTATCTTGGGAAAACCCTCCTTCTCGAGGGAGAAAAACCCAACAAAATATATCACATATATATATGGAATAGAAGAGCAGCACATCTGCTTTACAAAAAGGCCAATCACAAGGCCAAATTGATATGAAGATCATAGCACCACACTTGTGCAAATACACTTCCAAGAATATCAATCTACTGTAGATGAAATTCGCACTTTGCTTGTGAATGGAATGAATTGAATATGATCATTGAACGAATGAAAGCATCTCCCTTATATACAATTCGAAGGAGAAGATGCGCCCTTTCAATATGCAAGGTCGGCCACCAAATGAAAGGATGTGACTCATACGAATATCAAGGAGAGGTCGGCCTCAATAATTAAATAAATAACTTTATTATTCAAGTGAGGTGCCTCTTCACATATCAATTGCAATAAATAAATAGCCAACGGCTATATGCAATTTATTGTCTAAAAAATACATTGCGGGAAGTATGTAGCCCGCGGCTATAACATCAACAACCCTCATATTAACCAATTAATATAACATTACTAAGATGAAATATCTAGCATTAAATATAACACGCCATCAGATTATTACATAACATATACAAAACAAGAACAAAGGCCTTTGGATCACACCAACCACAAATGCCAACAAATCCCTTCTTGGTCCAAAAGCTGTAAACCCAAATGGGTTTGAAGCATCTGTGAATGTAGTTAACCACCCAGCCCTACAACTCTATAACTCAATTCTCTATCTCTTGGTATTGATCAACTTGTGTCAACACATGTACACATCCTCCTCATTCTTGACTCTTAGCTCCAAACCCCACATTGAGCAACCTTTATCAATCTATATATTCAGTGCCTCCCTAACATAATATGGGCAAGATACCATATGAGCAACCTTTATCAATCTATCTATGTACACATCCTCCTGATTCTGTACTTCATCGAACATGCCTCAGACCATACCATAGTATGGGCAAGATATGTCATTGCCAACTATGATGACCAACATCCCTAATAAATAATCCTTATCACAACATTAAGATAACACAGAAGTTAGGAGAGCGACACTCGTTGACCAATCATGAAGACCTACCAAATACTTACCATTCGCCAAAATTTTGCTCATCAACATTAAAAATCTAGAAACCAAAATCAAGAACACCACACTACACTAGAATGCCAAATTGAAATAGAAAAACAAATTTTGTGATAACACACTGTTAGTGAAGAAGACAACTAAATATAATGACTCAGATGTACCCAGAAATGAAGACAAATATGTTACCAACAGTTTCAGAGATCCTTGTTAAGTTAGCGATCTTTCTTTGAATTTTAGAGGTACAACTCCTACGTATGATTTAATTGATTTTGGGGTATGCTTTTAACCGGAAAGCAGGAAAGGAAAAGCTAACGTATGTGCATAATGATGACACAAATGTGATGGATAAACTTAGAATGAAGAGAGCGAAAATAAATGGCACAAAGATCACTCATTCCTCACTCACAAATAACTGAGAGAATGAACAACAATCCCTTTTCAATAAACAGGTTAATCAAAACTCAAAGATTCTGTAATAAACACTTACATAATCTGATATAACAGAATGGACAATGAACAATCAAAGAATGACTACATAGAATGCACAGGTAATCTGTAATCCAAAGGAAATATTAATAAACACATAGATTTAAAATGCATCCTTTATTTCTTTGACGCAAACAATGCGCTTATAGACCCTCTATATTTATACAAAAGATCATGCTTGAAAAGAATGACTTCTTACTGTCCTCTCTCTTCCAGAACTGAATAATCTCTTCCCTCTCCCCAAGGAAATGAATATGTTACAATAAATAATATACAGGGGCTTTTCAGTTCTCGTAACTGACCTTTTTATTATTAATCAATAAAAATAACTTTTGGACTTCTCGTATTCATAACTGCTTCTTGAAGTTTTAAATTATTAAAGAAAAATAAAGCCTTTCAAATTTCTTTCGCGAACAAGTTTTTGAGAGTCCTCTTTTCTTGGCAACTTAAGTTGCAAATCATAATGCACCAAATCAGAGTCTTCAATTCTTTTCTGGAGATGGGGCCTCAAATAAGGAAATTGTGAATTACCACAATTACCTTTATCAGGAACATAATTTGACCTCTTCTCTATTTAAAACTCTCCAAACTGTTCCAAGCACAAATATCAATTACTTCAACTGGTCTCTTGCTCCAATTTAGGGAACACGTGATAGTTAAAATTATAGCTTAAAGGTCATTAAAACCAGCTCAAGCATCTTATAAAATAAGAATCATCCCATACATCACAAAGTTCCTACGGAACTAATCTTATGCATTGCCTCAGACTTTTCAAACTGATGTTTCTTTCATGATCTTTCCATCTCTTGATAGCTCCACAAGAGCAACTATTTCACTGGTATGTAAACTCAAGTAATTCAACACTTGTGGTTGTATGTTGTCATACTAGAAACTAACATTACGGAACTTTGCATCACTCGCAATAGAGCTCGAGGGAGTATCATTGTTACTACTCTCCATAGGGACCAACTGAGATTATTGTCGGAGGAAGAATAGGACTGAGAAGAAACATGTGGAATCCCATCGTAATCTGCCCCAATCTCCAGTAGTGTACCCAATTGCATATGCTCACAAATTTGGGTGTGAAAAGCATCCATTCGAGACTCATGGTCAAATATGTCGACCTCTGAAAGATCACGAATTTTGAGATCAAGATAATGCCATATTGAATATGATTAAGGCCCTGTTGTGACCTTTTCACACATCGCCCCATTGCAAATGGGGACCCCCTGATTTTGCTTTTTTTTCCTTGGCATCGCAACTGCTTATCACTTGTCTTTTTACAATGAGGTCATCATTTTGAGAGTTTCAAGTTAGTCTTCTGAGAGTCATCCAAGCCAAGTCAATAATCCATGTTTAAATCAGTGCCTAAACGTCACAGAAGTGCTCAGAAGGCCCGGGAGACGAGGATCGCCTGTGCTTTCGGCCAATTCTGACACTTCCTATTTTTTAGGGAATCTGCTTTTTGCTTTTTCGTTTTTTCATTTTTGGCATTTTTGGACCAAACGGGGTTCCCTATTTTTTAGGGATTTTGCTTTTTCTATTTTTAGAAAGTCAACCCTGGTCAACAAATCAACTTTCCATCTTTAGATCCAAAAATCAACCTAAAAACCGAAAAATCAATCAGAAAAATCACCCAAAAAGTATGAAATTAATGTCAAAATTCTGGAGAAATCTGGAAAATTCGCCAAGTTCAAGGTAAGGAAGAGGGCCCTTGAAATGTGGGACGGAAAGAGAGAAATGTCTATGATCTTGAGAAGTCCGCCATGTCTAAGGAAGGAATGGCAAGGACTATGGAAAGTCCGCCAGCCATGAAGGAAGGAATGTCAAACACTAAGGAAAGTCCGCCATGCCACAAAGAAGGATGGCATCGACTATCCAAAGTCCGCCCGGCCACAAGAGAGAAGTGTCTAAGACTCTTCAAAGTCCGCTAGCAAGAAGGATGGCAAGACTTCTTTGAAGTCCACCCTAGGAAAGAGGGACGTCCAAGGTAGTGTGAAGTCCGCCATGCTTGTGGAAGGATGCCTCTAAAGTCCACCAGCTTTGAGGATGCAATGTCTAAGACTCTTTAAAGTCCGCCATACTCAAGGAGGTAAGTGCCAAAAGGTTAGGAAGTCCGCCATGATCAAGAGGAAGCATGTCTAAGACCCTTTGAAGTTCGCCACACTTTGGCAAGAGGTCTTTGAAGTCCGCCCAAGCCTTGAGGAGCTTGGCAAAGGCCTTGGAAACTCTGCCACACCTTGTCCAATCTCTTGGGAAGTCCGCCATGTCATGTGGGAGAGAAAAAATTGAAAATTCCACTAAGTGTTGGGTGCCTAGAGAGAAAATTCGAAAATTAGCCTAAGTATAGAAGCCTAAAAGGGTGGAAAATCAAAATTTTGGCCAAGTGTTGTAACATTTTCAAAGCAAAGTGCTAAAGTTTGAAAGGAGAGTGCTAAAGAAAGTTCGCTATGGCATGTGGAAGGTGGAAAAGACTTGAGGAAGTCCGCCTAGGCTATGGAAAAGGGAAAAAATGAAGTGTGCCTAGCATAAAAATGGAAGAGAAATTTAAAAATCGCCTAAGTATAGATGTCTGGAGAAAATGTTATAAAATTGACAAATTTGGCCAGAGAAAAATGCACAAGGCAAAGAGGTATGAAAGTCTGCCCTTGGCTAAGGGAGATAAAAATTTGTCAAGCATCATGGAATTTCACCTAAGGAAGACATCCAGACACAAACTTTGCCTAGAGAAATTCGTCCGTGCGAGAGAAAATTTGACTTTGGCATAAGAAAATGTACCCAATGCAATTCAAAGTTCACCATGGCGGGAGAAAATAAGGATCTAGCGTAACATTTGTCAGCGAAATGGCTAGAATTTTGACTTGGCTAGACGAAAATTGGAATAAAATTGGAAAATAAACTTTTAGCCAAAGAAAAAGGAGAGAAAATCAAAATAGCCATGGGTCCAAAACGAACGGGTTGGAATAAATTAAATATTTTAATATTTTAATAATTTATTTCCAATACTCAAAAATTTAAAATGCCTTGGACAAAATAATGGATGCAAAGGCAAGCTTCAAGTCCGCCCAAGGTGAAGATGTCCAGCATGAAGCAAAGTTTGCCCAAGGATGGATGTACAAGACAAGTGCAAAGTCCACCTGGAGAAGTGTCCAAGACAGTCCAAAATTCGCCCTCAAGCATGATGGAAAATTTCTAAGGCATGAAGTGCCTAGAGGGGAGATGGATTGCAAATACATATGAAAGTCCGACCTTGCTCAATGGGTGGACGACACAAGAAGGTCTGACTTTGCCCAAGCATAGCATGTCCAAACCCTTACAAAGTCCGACTTTGCTTGGAGAAAGTATGTCCAGACATCCATAAGATCTGCCAAGTACAATGGCAAACATGATGCAAAGTCCGACCTGGACCAAGAAAAGAAATGTCAAAGTGTTGAGAAAGTTCGCCCCAGTGTAAGAGAAAAGATGGTAAGCACTAGAGAAAGTTTGACTTCTCCCTAGAGATGTTTGTCCAAAGTGGCTTGAAGTCTGACTTAGGCCGAGAGAGAAAACATCCAAGCTCATGTGAAGTCCGCCCAAGGAGAGGATGAGAAAATTGGCTAAAACTCAGAAAATTGGCTAAGTGTTGATACCTTGGGGAGAAGAATTCACTAAGTGTTGGACAGAAAACAGGAAGGCTGAAGAGGAGTAAAGAAGAAACGAATAAAATCCTTAGCACAAGCCAAATTTAGAATTGAAGGCAAATCCACAGGCAAAGTTTGTTCGAGCATGGAGATGGCCAAAACCTTGGCTAAATGTTGAATGGTCCACATGAAGGTGTTACAAAATAGCCAAAATTTGGCTAAGTCTGGGAAATACTTCACAGAGGATATTCCAATTTCCTCCATTGTGGCGAAAGCAAAGAGGCATTCTTCTCCAAATTCTAGGCACTTGAAAGAAGCAATCAGGACAACTTCTAGAGGGATTTCATCTCTTGAAGAATTAAAAACAAGCTTCCAATCAGAATCAAATGGTGACAAGAAGAGTGTTCCAAACACATCTCCATACTTAGACAATTTCTCGACACAAATTGGAGAATTCAGAGAGGAAATCCCAAGGAATAACATCAACCTAGTTCAAGCAGGAGGAATTTCAAAGCAACCAACTTCAAGTCCAAAAACCTGCTCCAAGGGGAGACTTCCAGACCTCAAGGATTCCAGTACAGGTGAGAAGAAGAAATCAAAGTCTCAAAAGGAATCCATAATCAAAGCTAGGAAGGAACAAGCGCAAAGGACAGAGTCATCGGCAAGGAAAATATTCTAAGGCAAGCACGTGGAAGAAAAAAGAAGCGACCAAGGAAGGCATCTAGCACGCTGAGGTGGCGCCTCGTCATCTTCCAACCGATCAAATTGTTCCAAATCAACATGCAACAACTTTCTATTTTATTGTTGATTTATATTTAGCAAAAAGGACAAGTGTCCTCAAATGTAATTTTCTCATTGGTTGAAGGTGATAAACCCTAATTAGGGTTTTATTTTGTAATCTCGGTCGTTGGTCTGAAATCAATCTTGGCCGTTGAATTGTAATTGGGGAGCCTATAAATTGAGCTCACCCCTTCATTTGTAAAGTGTGGAGATAGTATATGAGATTGTTGCATTGAGACTATTTCCAATAATAAAAGCTATTATGCATGATTTGCTTTGAATAACTTTTATTGTCAAATAGTAAGCGAGGTTGCATATCTTCTTCCGCCATAGATTAGAGTTAGAATTAGATTAAGTAGAATTTGTTTTGAAAGTTGGTTAAGTGAATGAGAGATTGATCGTATAGATTCAATGGTGAAATATTGCTCATACTTTCTTCCAATGGATGATTTGCATTCGATGCGTAAAGTTAGCCTGAGCTTGTAATTGTGGACGCCTAACTTCGGTCTCATTCGAGATTTGAAAATTATAATCACACCCCCTTGAAGATTGCACCCACTTTGTGTATGTTGCTCAGCAGGAGGCGAAACAAAGTGTGGTTATTCCTTTCACCGAATCTTTACTGTCTCTTAAATTCTTAGGCGTAGAATAGATCCCCCTGAACCCTTATCTTTTTGCCATTTTTTTTTAGATCCAAATTGAAGTCCTAATTGAAGAAGCCTTTAATGACAAATCCGCCTAAGTCCCGAACTTGTGAAAATCTCTTTAATGTAAGTCCCCTTGTTTATTACCAGCAAATCACAACGCCCATTGAGCTTATCCACACGTCAAGACCTGACAAAAGAAACCTTGGAATCACCATATGATCTTCTCGCAATCTTAGCATACACGGTGGTTTTTCAAGAGAGGATAGAGTGTCTTTGGACATTTTATTCTGTGTGTTCGGTGGATGATAAAACGTACACCAACAGGTCCCAACTCCAACAACAATTGTCTGCATTGAATTAATGTGTGATCATAAGAACTAAATGAGATCACAGATAGTTCGGGCAACCTAAGCTATACTCTATCCAAGGTACATAGGAAAGAACTTCAATTCTTGATACAATTCCACTAGTTCACAAACTGAATCACCTCCAACTAGTAGCCTGCAAGGGTAATAGAGTGTTGCAAACTTGGTAGTTCTCCAAACTGCACTAGAGGATAATTTGCTTCTTCCCAAAACTCACCATCATTCATAGTTAACATGGCAATGTCACACTCTATCAATTGCAGCAACAATAGTTAAATATTTAGAATTTGATCCTTTCTTCTTCAACTCCACCTGTGTATGGTGTTCTATTGTGTGAGCATTAGTTAGCACTCTGCGCCCCTTGAAGATAAGTCTACTGCTATTTGAACTAAACTGGCACTTGCTTTGCCATGGAAGAGAAAAGTTTAGCTTTGTGTTAACACACAAAGAAAATCTTGACAACAACATTCAATGAGATAACATCTCTTTAAGGCATCAATCCAAAGCTTTCCAATCTGTAGGAGTATCACAACACGCCATGAGCAATTTTTGAGACGGTTCACATGCCTAGTTTATGCTTTCACATCTTGCATGTATATCTAGCAAGGCACTTGTAACTATGACCTCTTAACAAGAATTCCCTATTATTATGCTTAAACGAATGCCCCATCATCATTGATAAACGTTTAACCCAATGCACACCGCCAACCAATTTGGATACACATTTTGAGTTTCCAGCCATCGAGATGTTCCAAAGCATGCATATCGGATCATAGAGTGGTTCTCACAACCACTTTTGGGCCCGACTCATGGTTTCAAAACCATTGAAAATTGATGATAATTTTAAAACATTCTTCACTTAATTTTCTTTTACATGGGCTTAAAATAGAATGTCAACCTTTTGAATGGTTTCCACAACCACTTTCGAGCTCGACCAAAGTGTAATGTCCCTTCCTTAGATAGCTCAGTCTATAGCGGAGGTTGGCCTACTATTTGGATTCTCGTAGGTCAGCAGCATGGTTGGGGGACCCAACCAAGGGCTGTGGAGTTAGTGTTAAATTTAGGTGATTAGATTTAGTGCACAGAAAGATAATTCGAAATTAGACAAAATAACACAGCATATACCCTGGGAAAACCCTCCTCTTGAGGGAGAAAAACCTAGCAACAAAGATCTCTCTTATATTTGATGTAATAATGGCAACTTTACATATTACAATGAGGTCTAACACAAGACCGATATCCAACTCTGGCAAGATGAAAAACATATAACAGTCTGCCAATTCGTACTTGTTATGTATGAGATGACTATATACAGAAATAACATTTAACAGTACTCACAAGCACTGATGGTTCTCAACCTAATGAATTCGCATCATAATGATTCGCACTAATCTTCACCCTTAGACATAGTTCGCACCTTAACACAGATTCAATATGGTGGAGTTCGCACAGATCCGCAATGAAGAGGTCACAACTAATCACCGATCCAATATGGAGAGATCGCAGCTAACACTAACACAGATCTGGAGAGTTCGTAACTAGCACAGATCCAAATTGGCAGAGATAACAATAATTCGCAGTCTCTTATTCACACATAATAACCTGTTCGCACTTGATGTAATATTCGCATTTGATAAAGTAGAGCCGAATTGAATTGGTCGAGCTTCTCTAGATATTATATTCGCACTTGAAGATGACCGAACTGGGGAAGAGCTTCGATAATCAAATGGATGAACAAACTGTGTATATGTATGGGAGACAAGTCCTTCATGTCGGCCTCTTACAAAATCACATATCTTCTTAATGAAGTCGGCCTAGAAGTATATTAAATGTCTTCTAAGAATTTCAAATTCTTTCATGTCGGCCAAAGCATGAAATACAAAACAATAAAAGTAAATTGAATAGCTAACGGCTATTATTCAATTTAAGACTTCCATGAAAGAAGTGAGCTGGAAGGAGCTACCGAAGCTGCTTTAACATTAACAGTTAGCTGGGAGCCTTTCGAGCCTTTCAGATTGGATTTCAGTTGATGAATCCAGAAATAAAGTGAAAAGATTAAAGTTGCTTTATGGGAATAGTAAAAAGTGAATAGTAATTGAAAATCATATGGTGAATAGTGAAAAGTGCCCCCATTCTAGCAACTCAAGTTGTTTTTAACAAGTGGCCTTTTTATTTGGATGAGGAAAGACCCTCAAGATATTATTTTATTGACTTCTATTAAAAAAAAAAAAAGGCTCTTAGAGGTTATAAAGCAAAGTGATGAGCTCTTTTTTGGGCATTCTACTCTCATTTTTTACAAAACACTTTGCAAGTTCGAGCTTTGAAGAAGGGTTTCAGCAGTGCTTCAGCCTTCTAGGAACGAAAACTTTCAAAGGCTATCATGGATTGAACGAAAACCCAGTTCACCTTTGGGGAGGGCCTACCTTGGGTCTTCATTTGGGCTTATTTGGATGAGTTTCAGGTATATATTTTGCAGATATGAGTTTGCAGTAGTAATATATCAACATATTGCAACAGATCAAGGGCAAAGGATAATTTTTGGGCGTGAGTTTAACCTGGACGGCACCATAGTTGACTAGTACCATTCATTGTAGCAGCCAAACACCCATATAATGAATCTGATCTGAAGAGTTGAGGTGCTGGTAATAGAGGTTGTTTGGAGCCAATACCAAGCTGCCACGATTTATTATTGGAGCTGCATCTTCAAGAATAGGGGCGGCATTAGTGAAGGAACGATTTGGAACTTTGAGAGCTTCACATCAACTATCAAGTCTACATCATCATCATCGATTCCTATCAACATAATCCAGGTTCCTTACTCGCATTATATAGGGTCATTCGCATAGTTTAGTTGCTGCCATATAGTGGCTGTAGGTGCACAATTGTATCAGACATTGTAATGACATTTCATTGTAAGCAAAAAAATCTTGGCAAGGCATATTGATCAGTTGTAATCAGCATATCAGATTGTACTTCAGCATTGCACTTGATTTTGCATATAATAAAGGAGCTATAAGGTTGCATGCCATATGTTTGATAAATTGTCTCTTGCTGTAGCTTCATTTCAATGATCTGGTTTGCATGCTAAGTGTTTGTAGAAATGCCCATAGTGCTGTAGATGCATATTCAACATCATTTCATTCATATCTTTGCATTATCAGTTGCTGCATTATATTTCAGACTTTAGTTTACTACTTTCAAGTTTATATCAGCATTGCAAAGATCATCCAAAACTTCAAAAACACAAAAACAAGCAATCAGCAGCTGGTACAGACTCTGTTGGCCAAGTGTTTGTCAATATTCCTTGAGCATCAAATCAGCAAGTTGAGGTCAAATTTCTCAAGGGATATTTTACAAGGGTTGTAAAACCATCTCATATTGTTGATACATTTGAAAGCAAGTAGTAGGATCCCACAACTCATCTTTTTCGACTTTTCCACTTTTTTACCAACTCAAATATTTCGGCACTTAAATAATTTCGGAAACTTAAAAGTTGCCGATTAATAAATAAAAAGAAACAATTTTAATCGTAAGTATCGAAAAAAAAATTTCATCTCCCACTTGACTTTATCGGCCAATGCATGTGTTACCTAATTGCCTTGTAGCTCGATAAAGAGTTTTTAAAACTCTTAAACCTGCTGATTATAAATAATCCCTTCAAACAAGCATTTTCTTAATAATTTCCGTCAATTATGAAATGTGAAAATCTGTAATAATCCAACCGATATTTCAATTTTCTTTTTGGGACAACCATGCTTTTTAAAGATGCACACATTATGTTGTCGGCCACATCACTTCGACTTCCGATGAGAATATCGTGTACTTGCCTTTCGTTGTCTTCATTTGCCAAGACTATTTCTCCAACTCACATGAATAACAAATACTTTAGAGACAACATAAGTTGCAGAATTTTTAGGATGAAACTATAAAAGTAGTGTTATCGGGAATATTCAGCCTATAGCCATGAATGATACATAAACACTAGGAAGCTCAGTTGTGTAGTCACGATAGTTCTAACCTGCATTTTAACAGAGGAAATTTTAAAATTTTCAATGACTAAAAGTGGGCATAACACACACCAAACTAGAATAGATGTTAGGCTTGATGATATTAACTTGCAATCCAAGGACTATGTATCTTAATTTTAATATTTTAATAGTCGGTTATTATTTCATCTCATTCCAAGAATCAGGAAAGGGGAACTTGGATGTTCCACATGAAAAACATTTTTTGTAATTAAATATTATTTTCAAGGCACTTGGAATATTCTTTGCAAGGTGGCATTGAGAGGGGAATTTGGCCTATAACAACACTATTGAACACTTGGCATGAAATGGACGGGAATCTAACTATTTATGGTTTTGTAAGAAGTGTAAGAAGCATCTATGATATTGTATGAGGTAAGAAAGCATCATTGATGATGTTTAAAGTTGGTAGTTATTTTTGGACTTAGGGAGTTGTTATTTAGTTTACTTGTAGCTTACTTTTGTCCTCTAGTAAAGTTGGACACCCCAGTTCATAAGAAAAGTCTTGAAGCTTCTAGAAAGATGTGTGTAACTCCTAGACACATGTTATGAGGTATCTTTTGCATGTAGATGTAATGTCCCCATTTTACGACATCCTCTTTCGGTGGGGTTGATTCTAATACACTTACTATTTTTAGTAAGTGCTATTTTTAGCAGGGGGTTTGGTGTTGTGCTTCTATCCTCACTGAGCCCTTTCGAGCTCCTCAGTTTCTCTCCGGCTCGAGTTTTAGGGCACTACTTACTATTTTTAGGACTTTCTAAAAATAGTAAGTCATCCAGGGCAAGCAGGACCCGGTCAGGGTTATCTCTCAACAACATTTTTCAGTGGAGGCATCAATTTCTAAGGTTTAGACATTTTAATATTTTATTTCTCCTTCGAAATTGGATTTAATAAAGTAACTTAAAATTTATTGGTTGAGGATCATGACGGGGACGTTTTTGTACCTGGATGCCTAGTGCAATGACTTTAAGTCATTTTTAAAAGAGCTTTAAAAGTATTTTATATTGCACATTAGGGGGGTGGACACCTATGAAGGGAAATGAGTTAAATTTTAAATAAAGAGCTAATGTTGAAGTAAAAAGATTTTAAGATATCTTTTTAATAAGGTTAATACTTTGGGCACCCAAGTTATTGAAGAAAGAATTAAAAGATAAATTTAAATCAAAGCAAAGTCAAGGTGGTGTTGAGTTTCTAGGGTTGCTTGGTCGCCCTAAGTGAAGCTTATCTTTAAAAGTGAATGGGAGGCTTTCATTCTTCAGGGATGTTTTGGATTTGAAACTTGGTTGTACATTTCTCTTGAAGCTTGGGCTTTGAGAGTTTTAGAATGATTTGCTGAGATGAAAACCTCTACAGGGACACCTTTCTTCGTGTGTGAAAGACCACATCAAGAGAGGATATTGGAGGCTTCACACAGGAGCTTCATTTGTGCACGAGTGCTTTTGCCAGGTGGGTTTCTCGCCGATTTGCTGGTAGAGATCGATCCGAAGCAGCACATAACGTAGTTGTGCTAATCGATCTAACATCCTTTGTCCTCCCACCAACTACAATTCCCTCCCTCCCTGCAAGGGGGGCATAGGCTGCAAATCGATCTCTCACGTTCTAAATATTGATCTAACATTTTGTCCTCATGAACACACGGAACTGTAGTTTAGTTCCCAACCACCCACATAGGCCTGCATATCGATCTCTGTTGTAGACCTATATAGAGATCGATATCTAACACGCCCTACTATTCAAAGTTGCAGATTACAGAGTTTGGAGATGAAGATTTTCAAACATTTTTAAGTGGGGTTGTTGGTTTTGGCTTGTTTAATCTTGGTATCAATCTAGGTGATGATAAAACACATTTTGGTGGTGATTTGAATGATTTCTGGGCATTCTCTTATTGGGACTGAATCTGGTTTTTAGCTTGTATCTCAAAAAAGGATTGATCATTTGAAATGGGTATTGTTTCTATGGAAGAGTCTTCTCATGGCGATTCCAAAGTGCATTAGATTGTAATTTTTGAGTGAGAAATGAATTTTTAGTGGCTGGACGAACTTCTTGGCCGGGACGCCCTTTGGGAGGGGGTGATCATTCACAATTGGTATTCTTTGTTGGCTCTGTTGTTGGGCTTTCAGAGGTCTATTGGCAGCCTTTGGGCGTAGCTTTAGCAAGGAGTAAAGGACCCATAATCTGCTTCAATTCATCCCTTCGAAGGGGTTTCTTGGTTGCTGCCAAGCGCCTACTTATCAGGATGTCGACCCTTTGCTGCCAGCCGCCCAGTTTGGTGAATATTTTCAGATTTCTTTCGTGGCCAGTTGCAGTTCATTGCTGCCATTATATGCTTCCTTAAACAGGTCTGAGTTTGCACTTCTAAGTCTGAAAATGTATTGAAAAGGATTAAATTTCTGTTTCAATTTCTAAGCAATATAAGGCTGAAAATTATCATTGCTAGTGCACAAAAATCTAAGGTGTTCTTTCAAGCTATCTTCCTATGTTTCATGTTATGGCATTTATGTACACACAAAAAGATTGGCACTTAAAAAAAAAAAAAAGCAAACATAAACCTTCTATCATGAATGGCATGTGAGGGATCCAAACAAACATACTCTGAAGCATGATTGGTATATTAAATCAATGCAAAATCTGTCAAACCAAACACATTTAGCAAGGGTGCAAATCAGGAAAAAACTTAAAAAAAATAAATTGGTGTTGGTCATTACAGTGGTATCAAAGCTAAAACAGTCCAACCAGAGAGTGGGTATAAAATTCTATAAGCCAGAGTGATAGAAAAAGAAGGTATTTGGAGAGGAGTAGGAGAAAGGAAGAAAGTTTTTGGGAACATTGGTCATCTTTAGAAGAAGAGCAGCAAACAAAACCATCATCCAGTGGATCTTCTAACACAGGAAACATGGGAGATAGGGGTGGTAATGGTGATAGGAATGATAGAAATGAAAGGAATGAGAGAAATGAGGAACCTTTGGACAAGTTAATGCTTCTTCTTGATGATTTGGTTAGGGGTCAAGGTAGGGCAGCACAACAACAACGGGAAATTATTGATCTAATAGCAGATTTGATACAGCGAATGGATCAAATGGGTCAAGGTAACAGGGTAGGACAGCAAGGAGTTGGTAACCAGGGAGCTTTGGCAAGGCCTCTTATGCCAAACTTTCCACCGAGGTTTAGAAGCACCTGTGAATCCTGAGCTTACCTTGTTGGAACAACAGGATCATTTTGGGCAGGATTGGCTCGATGCAAGGCTTGGGTTTCAAACGGACATAACTCTCAGAGATTATATTGACTTGAGGATGAGGTACTCTAACCACAAGGGAAATAGAGACCAACAAAATGAGCTACGAAGGAAAGTAGCGAAGCTCACACTTCCTTATTTTGATGGGTCCGGAAAGATGACAGCAAGGGCATGGGTACAAAAACTAGATACCTACTTCACATTAAATCCTATGCCAGAGTTAGAGTCCATTTAGTATTCATCAATACACTTAGACGGCATTGCTCACGAGTAGTGGTATAATGGAATGTTAACTTTGAGGCATGCACAAATCACTTCTTACAAGGTATCCACCAAAAGGTTGATTGAGAGATTTGATAAAAAAGATCTCGAGCTGCACTTTTAGGAGTTAGCCCAACTCAAGCAATGGGGTTATGTAGACTCATATATTGCAGATTTTCAAAGGCTTTCAGTGTTAGTGACTAATATTTCTGAGAGGAGGCTCATAGTATGTAATGTCCCCAATTTGGGGCCCTTTCTATTTAGCGGGAAAAATATAGCATTTTTAAATGCTAATATAAAAATAATAATATAATAATAATAACAAAATAATAAATTTAAATTATTGTTAAATAACATTTAAATTTATATAATTTGTGTTTCTATCTGGTTGACTCGTAGGTAGGAGGCTAAAAATAATATTTGTGTTTGGGCCGACCACAAATCCAATTAGTGTTTATTGAGATCGCTTTCATATTTGGATCATTGCGGAATTTGGACACTGGTCTTGCCTACATCGCAGGAGACGTAGTCTACTGGTGTGGCACTCAAGTGGTGGGTGTAGCTGTACCCTTGAGAGATTTCGTGCTTTTCTATCCTTCCAATATCACTCGCCATTCATAATTTGTTGTATTACAGATTTGGAAGCAATTTTTGCTATATCGAGCATCTAGTTGAAGAGGCAAGAATGCATCCTTCACATTGACGCTCAGGCACCTCCACATCCGACAACATCATAACCATAGCACGACCATGCTTAGTGGGGATTGACGGGAGTCAACACTATCATATAAGCACCGATGCAGATGTCTTCCTTAGTCGCACGACACCTAGAGGCATCATACTATTGAAGAGCGGGACTTGGCAGACACTGAGGAAAATATCCATCGAGCTAGCATAAACCTACTTGGCGACACGTCATAGTCTGTGGTCATCATCTGGGCAGCGGTACTCCTCTTCTTGTATGAGAGTGCGGGTCTGTGGCTATTTGGCGTCACTTTGTATTAAGGTTCGGTGTATGAAATAGTCTATATCAAATGGCTCGATTATGTGGTCAACTGAATAATGTTCGGCTGTCGCTGTGATTGAACTCTAGTTAATTGTTGGACTCTCAATATTTATAACTCTGAGTTTGTTGTTCTGTGTCTCTCCTATATTTTGAATTGTCTATCTATTGCTTGAGATCAGTACACAATGCTCCAGTGATGTGATTAATATCTTTGTCTCTCAACATCCTTGGCTTGAACTTGTAGAAAGTTAAAATCGTTCATTTTGCTAAGGAAAGACAATACATTTTTGTCGTATTTGGGACTAGGCATTATTGGTGTATGTAATACAGATCTAGGCATTTGGGTTGTGTGAATAGAGATTCCAGTCTGGGGTCCTCACAGTGGTATTAGAGCCTTCGTCCTGCCAGCCTGTGGATCCACAAGTAATATGATGATGGAGGAGCAAATCGAATCTTTCATAGAGAAGTAGAATCAAATAAATCGGATGCGGATACAAATGATGCATACTCTCACAGCTACAATAACCAACCACAAATCAGGACCACAGAAAAAGGATATAGATCTTGAGGTTGAGGCGCCCGAAACATTGAACGAATATCAAAGCTTGCTAGAAGATGCAAGGGCTTGCATCCCCCTTGATGCGTACGTGAGAACATATGAGTCCCACTACCCCCGCAAAAAGGGTCTTTATGACTACATAAGACGAAAAATGAAAGAAGAAGAAGATTCAAAAACTGCCAAAGAAGAGATCAAAGTGCCGGAGCCAGAGAAATCAATCTTGAAACAAGAAGAGCCCGTTGAGGAGACTGAAAAGAAGCTTGAAGTAGAGAAGATTTCTGATGTTATTAAAGGGGCCAATAAAGTTGTGATGATAATGGAGCAAAAAGAAGGATCAAAGTTTGACGGTACCAAGCAAGAAATGTTTGCACTCCCTTATTCCAAGGATGATCAGATCATTATGAGAGATGTTTATCTCTTTTCGAAGTTGCATAATGGTATCCTTCAACGAAGCATGTTGGAGGACAATGTTGACACAGGAATTGGTATGAGGACAATAATGCTTCACAAGATGCTGCAGAAAGGTAATATTATCCAGCAGAATGGTGGAGCAGGGACTTTCACATTGATATGGGATCCTGGTATACAAGTGCGAATTGCTCGAGGACGAGCAATTTTCGGGACGGAAGGACTGTAATGTCCCCAATTTGGGGCCCTTTCTATTTAGCGGGAAAAATATAGCATTTTTAAATGCTAATATAAAAATAATAATATAATAATAATAACAAAATAATAAATTTAAATTATTGTTAAATAACATTTAAATTTATATAATTTGTGTTTCTATCTGGCCGACTCGTGGGTAGGAGGCTAAAAATAATATTTGTGTCTGGGCCGACCACAAATCCAATTAGTATTTATTGAGAATTTGAGATCGCTTTCATATTTGGATCATCGCGGAATTTGGACATTGGTCTTGCCTACATCGCAGGAGACGTAGTCTACTGGTGTGGCACTCAAGTGTTGGGCGTAGCTGCACCCTTGAGAGATTTCGTGCTTTTCTATCCTTCCAATATCACTTGCCATTCATAGTTTGTTGTATTACAGATTTGGAAGCAATTTTTGCTATATCAAGCATCTGGTTGAAGAGGCAGGAACGCATCCTTCACATTGACACTCGGGCACTTCCACATCCGACATCATAACCATAGCGCGACCATGCTTAGTGGGGATTGACAAGAGTCAACACTATCATATAAGCGTTGATGCATATGTCTTCCTTAGTCACACGACACCTGGAGGCATCATACTATTGAGAAGTAGGACTTGGCGGACACTAAGGAAAATATCCATCGAGCTGGCATAAACCTACCTGGTGACGCGTCATAGTCTGTGGTCATCATCTGGGCAGCGGTACTCCTCTTCCTGAATGAGAGTGCGGGTTTGTGGCTATTTGGCGTCACTTTGTATTAAGGTTCCCTATATGAAATATTCTATATCAAATGGCTCAATTATGTGGTCAACTGAATAATGTTCGACTGTGGCTGTGATTGAACTCTAGTTAATTGCTGGACTCTCAATATTTATAACTCTGAGTTTGTTGTTCTGTGTCTCTCTTGAATTTTGAATTGTCTATCTATTGCTTGAGATCAGTATGCAATGCTCCGGTGATGTGATTAATATCTTTGTCTCTCAGCATCCTTGGCTTGAACTTGTAGCATGTTAAAATCATTCATTTTGCTAAGGAAAGACAATACATTTCTGTCGTATTTGGGACTGGGCATTATTGGTGTATGTAATACAGATCTAGGCGTTTGGGTTGTGTGAATAGAGATTCCGGTCTGGGATCCTCACATAGTATTGTTGATTGATGGGTTTTTTGATCCATTAAGGGGTTGGATTAAAGCTTTCAACCCTCCTATCCTTCAGGAAGCCATTAAAAAGGCTAGGGACATGGAGACATCAACTTTCAAGAACAAATTTCAGTCTAAGGAATCAAAGCCCAAGAAGGAAAAGGACAAGAAAATTGACATCAAAGAGCAAGAGCAGCCTAAGAAAAACTACACAAGGATAGACAATGAGACTTTGAATGAACTCAGGAAGAAAGGATTGTGTTTTACATCCAAGAAACCTTACACTAAGGATCACAAATGCTCAACCAAGGCTAAAGAACTGCTAATAGAATACCAATCTGATGAAGATAGTGGATCAAAAAAATCAGACCAGCAAGCTGATTCTAGAGAAAATGAAGGTGAAAAAACAACAAAAGAAAGTGGTAAGGTGTGGGACCATGATGGGATATTTGCCCAACTCCATAGCTTTCATAAGAATCAATCTTTGCGAATTAGAGGTGTGATACAGGGGCAGTGCATGTTGGCCTTGATTGATACAGGTGCTACCCATAACTTCATCGATAACGGTTTAGTGGCACAGAGAGGTCTTCAGACACAAGAGGTTAGTGGTTTCAAAGTTATGGTAGCCAATGGATTTACGATCCAGTGTACCAGGATGGTCCCTCTGTCATGTCCCCCGAATTGTAGCAATGGGATATAAAGCATCGAAAACAAGATAAACAAAATACATATTAAAAGCATTAACTATTTAATATTAATTATAATTATCAAAGATAATATTATAATTAATATTGTAATTACCAAGATATAAATACTAAATATTATAATCATTATAATATATTAATGAAAAATACATAATATATCAACTACAATAAAATAATAGCGTACATATTGATAATTTATTGTTATTATACTTTAATGATTAAAATACAAAATATTAAATTACAAAAGATCAATAAACAAATAAAATAAATATAAATATCAAAATTTATATAAAAAAATCTAATTTGCAATTTAAATATTATTATAAATAATATTATGCAGTCATCAAATAAAATATTTGGCACTAATTACACTTATTAATATCTGATTAACATTAAGATATTCACACAATAATTATTTACAATTATTAAATCTGATATTATTATCTAAAATTAGTTGCACCAATTTCTAAATAATGCCATTAGACATCTCTAAGCTTTGCACCGATCAGAATTAGTTAAAAGGTCATGTCAATTCAAAAGAGTCACCAATAAGATATTTAAAAGACCCCAAAGTCATTCGAAAGGCATGGAAATAAAGGAACATATAAGGAAATAAAGATCGACTGCCACTTTCGGGTGAATAACTAGACTTCTAGAGGCTACCATAAATAAAAGTAATATCTTCTAAGACTAAATCGGGCTGGAAGGGAGGATATATGGGAAATCAGAATTATAAATAAAGAATAAACGGAGGTGGCAATACATTTGGATGAAAGTCAAATTTATGGGCTGTGATCTACTAAAGGGAAGAGAAATAAAGAATCATCTGATAAAAGTTATTCTTTGAAAATCTGATCACCAAGGTTCGTTGGCTAGCTGGAAGTAAAGAGGAATCTGCAGGTAAGTATTAAGAGAATACTTTATAAATTTAAATAATGAGTCCGGTAAGTACATTGTGAATCTAGATATTAATGTTTAGTAAATATATGATGAATTTAAATGATAGCAAGGAAGAAATGAAGGTAATAATAACATTTCAGCAAACAGAATTACCAACAGATCTTCAAGGGAATGGTATACAATGAGAAGTAAATAAAAGAGGAAGGGAGTAAAATAGTTAATAGCCATGTGTATGCTAATTCAGATCTATGTTTTATTCACATATAGGAATAATCATAATCGGTTTTAATATAGGGTTGATTATGATAATATAATGAAGGTTCGTGATTATAATTAATAGAATATAGTTATTCAAATTGAAGTAGATAATATAAGTGTTAATATACATATTCATATAGGGATAGATGGATAATATTTATGAGCGTCCAATAATGTTGCTTACAGCAATTATTGTGTGTCCTTATTGAGCTATTATGACTTTACCTTGACAAATAGACTTCCAACTCAAACTCCCTTTCGCTAACACTCAATAGGGAGAGGATGGTTGAGGAGGGAAAGGCTGGTAAGTTCGATCCCATGTTGATGTCCCAAGATGGTAATAAGACTTGAGGGAATCCACTCAGAGATTGGTCACGGGCCCTTTGTACTGTAAGGCGTCCCTCCTCCAATGAGGCTAGGAAAGAGGAGCCAAGGCAAAGATCTATTCCAATCAAGAGTAAGAAGTCACATCTGATTATGCTAGTTTATGGTTTTAGATGATAATACATTTAATTGTCTTATTCTTAAGCTGTGCAATCTAAAATGATGAACAAGGAATTATGTGCTTAATTGATAATACATGTTGTAAGTAGGTCTTCAAGGTAATTTACATTAATAAAATGGTGTGTTGGTAAAATAAATTATATGTCCTAACTTGTGCTTTTATATTTAGAGGATAAGTCAAACAAGGGGACATTACATCCTCAGTTCAGTTGGGAGGACATGAAATTAAGGACTTTTATATGGTGAACATTGGAAACACAAATGTAGTTATGGGAATTCAATGGCTACGCTCTTTGGGGTAGTTTACCTTGAACTTTCAGACATTAGAGCTAAAATTTAAATTTGAAGGTAAGAATGTGGTTTTGAGAGGACTATCACATAGTGGACCACATGCAGAGTCTAGCAAAGAAAAGGGAAAAGACAAGGCAGCAGCCTTTAATGCATCTTTAGAGCTGTCTAGACTCTAGAGTACCAGTGAACACTTGTATCAAGGTTAGTAATGCTAAAAATAATAACACACCTTTGGGGAATGATTTATTTATAGAGACAACATCACAGGATGAACACAAAGAACAAATCAATCCACCTTCTGATACATGGAATCTTGGTGAGATGGTACCAAAATTTGACAAAAAACCTAATTGGGATGAATCTACTTTTGGTTATGGAGTTGTTCCAATTTCCATTCCGCAATTAAGCATGGCTGATGGCATTGATGATGACTTTGGTCTTGGTCTTGTTACAGAGAACAAATCAAATTTTACTTTGCATACAGTTGAACATGAGCAAGGACCTAGCAGCTTTGCTGATTTGGATTCACAATCAATTCTTGAGGGTGGTCAACAATTGCGTTTTGATAACCCCTTGTTCGAGATAGGAGCTGATAGGGTTTATGACAACCCACTTTGTGAGCTGGAAGATGAAGTTATTCCTAGTTGCAGCACTACATTGGATGAAAATAGCAAGGTTTGGGACCCAGGTGTAGCTTCTAGTAGTGAAGTGTTGACTCAAGAATGGACTGGTGGGACTTCTTCTAGCCTCGAGCCTCGAGAAAATTTTCCGATCAGCTTACATACGATTCTGATTTGGGATCAGCAATTGAGTTGTACCAAGTTGAGCTTGGGTGTCAGTTATGATTTGGTATTAAGGGATGATTCTTCAGCTTGTATCTTGTTTACTTCTCCTACGCATCCAGTGAAATCATGGATCAATTATTGCTGCCTACGCTTTCTTGAGTTGGTTATATAGACTTTGTTCGATGAGTTGATTGATTTTGAGTTGGGGCAGCAATTGTGAGTATCTTTCAAGATTTAGAGCCCCCATTATCTGCTTCCATTTTGGTGAGTGACATTGACTACAGTTACTCCATGGTATGGGCATACTTTGCTGTGGTTGATGGTTTACTAGTGTTCCACGGGGACGCGTCCCCCCCAAAAAACATGGAGTTTCCAAGACAGGGAGACGCCTGGGAAACGTCCCTCCGCCGTCCCCCCGCCGTTTCCTTCCATGAGGGAGACGTTTCCTGACATGGTATAAACAGAGTTACCGGATACGCCAGCCTCCCTCCCATGATACGCGCATCAGCGTATCTGATATAGATACGGGTACGGTACGGCGCTGATTCGGCATGGATACTGTATCTAGAAGTGCCCGGAAAACCCTGGAGTTTTTGCCATGCCTGATACGCAGGGATTCGGGTGCCAAAATTTTTTTGGTGAGCAATTGCAACTGCTGGACTTCATTTGCTCTCTGGATTTTTATTTTTAGGTGAATAGCATCCCGTACGCCCACGCCCAAATCGATTGCCATCGATTTAATCTTTTCCAGGTCCAGATCATTGCCATCGATTGAATTTTTCCTGCTTCGATTAAATTTTTCCTGCTGGAAGTATGCTGTGGGCAATTTTTATTTCTGCGCTCATTTTTCTTCGAAAAAAACATTAACATTTGCTTTGGTTTATTATAGTTCGCTTTAAAGTTTAATATTTTCCTTTCTAATATTTTAACTTTTAATATTAGATTTTAGTTTTATCATTTTAATAAATTCGATTTATAATTATTACTAATATGAATTTCGAAATTGTGAAATTTAATTTATACTAATTTATTTATTAATATTTTAGTTTTATTATTTTACAAATTCAATTTATAATTATTTAAATATTATTATATTTAATAATTTTATAAGAATTTTGAAAAACTTTTTAATTTTTCATGTTTAAAATTACCTTTAAAATAAATTAATAATTTGTGTTTTATAAATGAAAATCCATTTATATTTTATAAGAAATTAATAATTTGTGTTTTTTTGTTTTATAAATTCAATTTATAATATTAATTATTTAAGTATCTTTTAATTTTATTAAAATTTTAATTGTTGTAGGATATTACTCAAGGCATCTACAATTATGTAATTATATTGTTATACATCCCCTCTCGGAAACGCGTCCCCTGCCGTCCCCCCGTCCCCGTCCCCGAGACTCCGTGGAACACTGTGGTTTACTGATTGCTACTGTTTGGGATAGGAGAGTACCAACTGAGCACATTGGGCTGACAGTGATGTACAGTGTGACGCAGCTTCAGCATGATGGTTCCTTTTTGAGATTCACTTGGAACTCGGGATTTACACTGTTTTTTTAGAGCAACTACTGTTTGGGATGAGAGAGCCAGTGTGGATTTTCTCGAGCTCACTCTAGTGGCACTTCAGTTTGGCTCTCTTGAGGGACATAATGTTGAGGAGTGGATTGAGTCTTGGTGTTTATTTGTCACTCTTCTTACAAGTGATTTTCAAGAGGCCTTGAATTATTTGGGACCTTGGGATCTTTACTTTTTTTAGTATGATTTTGATGGTGGATTGCAGGGCTTTACAGGTATTGCTTGAGGACAAGCAATCTTTGGGAAGGGCGAACTGTAATGTCCCCATTTTACGACGTCCTCTTTCGGTGGGGTTAATTCTGATACACTTACTATTTTTAGTAAGTGCTATTTTTAGTAGGGGGGTCTGGTGTTGTGCTTTTGTCCTTAGTGAGCCCTTTCAAGCTCCTCAGTTTCTCTCCGGCTCGAGTTTTAGGGCACTACTTACTATTTCTAGGGTAGGCGAGACCCGGTCAGGGTTATCTCTCAGCAACATTTTTTATTGGAGGCATCAATTTCTAAGGTTGAGACATTTTAATATTTTATCTAAGTTGCCGAATCGGGTACGGGCACGGGTACGGGTACGCAAGTACGGTACGTGGGTACGCCAAAAAATTTTGGGCGGTTGGGTACGGAATCAGGTACGTCCATACAAAAATATAATAAAATATTCAAATATATATATATTTAAAATTTAATATATATTGAATATTCTATAATCTATATTATTATATAACTATTAATTTTAAATTTATTATACAATCTATAATATAATAATAAATAAATTAATAATATCTATTATTATTAGAATGTATATATTATTAATTATATTATTATTATTTATAATTATACAGATTATAAAATATAATCTTTATACTATATATTATATACGATTAGCTTATTATTATTAATAATTATTAATATTGTTAATATTAATAATATTATAATTATTATTACTTTATATTAATATAACCCAAAAACCTTAAAAAACACATTGCAAATAAGAATGTGTTGAAAAAAATTAAAAAACCCTAAAAATAATTATTAACATTAACAATATTATTATAATTATTATAACTTTATATTAATAGAACCTTAAAACGCACTGCAAATAAGAATGCGTGGAAAAAAATTAAATAAAACCCTAAAAAACAATGTTGGGACAAACGAGAAACATTGCGGAAAAGCTCGGAAAGAACCCGTGCAGAGGAAAGTGACGGAAAATGGTTGAAAGAACCCCGCGCAGACGATGCAAGTGTAGAAACGACGTGGCTCAGTAGGAAACAAACGCGACTCAGGCAGAAAGGACGCGGCTCGGTGAAATGAAACAGTCAACGAATGCAAACAAATCAGAAATGACACGGTCAAATCCTGCGGAATCGGTCAACAAATGCCATGTCACCCTCTGAAACGCTTGGAATCGACACGCTGTTGATCGAATCGTTTCGGACTGACAAATTTCGACTCCGGTTCGTACCCACAACGATTCGTACCCGATTCCGACTCTGAATCGTTTCGGGTCAGGGTACGATAGCAGAAAGCCAACGATTCGGCAACATAGTATTTTATTTCTCCTTCGAAATTGGATTTAATAAAGTAACTTCATATTTATTGGTTGAGGGTCATGAAAGGGACATTTTTGTACCTTGATGCCTAGTGCAATGACTTTAAGTCATTTTTAAAAGAGCTTTAAAAGTATTTTATATTGCACATTAGGGGGGTGGATGCCTATGAAAGGAAATGAGTTAAATTTTAAATAAAAAGCTAATGTTGAAGTAAAAGGATTTTAAGTTATATCTTCTTAATGAGGCTAATACTTTGGGCGCCCAAGTTATTGAAGAAAGAATTAAAAGATAAATTTAAATCAAAGCAAAGTCAAGGTGGCGTTGAGTTTCTAGGGTTGCTTGGTCGCCCTAAGTGAAGATTATCTTTTAAAAGTGAATGGGAGGCTTTCATTCTTCAGGGATGTTTTGGATTTGAAACTTGGTCGTACATTTCTCTTGAAGCTTGGGCTTTGAGGGTTTTGGATTGACTTGTTGAGAAGAAAACCTCTGCAGGGACACCTTTCTTCGTGTGTGAAAGACCACATCAGGAGAATATATTGGAGGCTTCACACAGGAGCTTCATTTGTGTTTCAAAGTTGCAAATTACAAAGTTCGGAGATGAAGATTTTCGATCATTTTTTGAAGTGGGGTTGTTGGTTTTGGCTTGTTTAATCTTGGTATCAATCTAGGTGATGATAAAACACATTTTGGTGGTGATTTTAATGATTTCTGGGCATTCTCTTATTGGGACTGAATCTGGTTTTTAGCTTGTATCTCAAAAAGGATTGAGCATTTGAAATGGGTATTGTTTCTGTGGAAGAGTCTTCTCATGGTGATTCCAAAGTGCATTAGATTGTAATTTTTGAGTGAGAAATGGATTTTTAGTGGCTGGTCGAACTTCTTGGCTGGGACGCCCTTTGGGAGGGGGTGATCATTCACAATTGGTATTCTTTGTTGGCTCTGTTGCTGGGTTTTCAGAGGTCTGTTGGCAGCCTTTGGGCGTAGCTTTAGCAAGGAGTAAAGGACCCATAATCTGCTTCAGTTCGTCCCTTTGAAGGGGTTTCTTGGTTGCTGCCAAGCGCCTACTTATCAGGAGGTTGACCCTTTGCTGCCAGCCGCCCAGTTTGGTGAATATTTTCAGATTTCTTTCGTGGCCAGTTGCAGTTCATTGCTGCCATTATATGCTTCCTTAAACAGGTCTGAGTTTGCACTTCTGAGTCTTAAATTGTATTGAAAAGGATTAAATTTCTGTTTCAATTTCTAAGCAATATAAGACTGAAAATGATCATTGCTAGTTGTTCTTTCAAGCTATCTTCCTATGTTTCATGTTATGGCATTTCTGTACACACAAAAAGATTGGCACTAAAAAAAAAGAAGCAAACATAAACCTTCTATCATGAATGGCATGTGAGGGATCCAAACAAACATACTCAGAAGCATGATTGGTATATTAAATCAATGCAAAATCTATCAAACCAAACACATTCAGCAAGGGTGCAAATCAGGAAAAAAC
The DNA here is from genome assembly GCA_007258455.2 of Sequoia sempervirens. Lineage (NCBI taxonomy): Eukaryota > Viridiplantae > Streptophyta > Pinopsida > Cupressales > Cupressaceae > Sequoia > Sequoia sempervirens. Next base: position 94,838,515 of record VDFB02179234.1, read on the forward strand.
TTTTAAAAAATAAATTGCGGTTGGTCATTACAGTAGACTACTTGACTGATGGTTTGAGTCCATTTTAATGGATACCATTTATGGTTTCTTTGTATTACTTTTGGCTATAAAAAGGAACCTTGATGAAATGATTTGTAAGCATGAGATTAAATGAGAAGTTGTAGGTTCATAGGTATCGGATTGAGGAGAGAAGTGTGTTGAATATTGTATTCTTGTTTGTGAAGATTCATGAATAATTAGTGCTCTCTTTGCTGGTAGAACTTTCCCCAAAAGGCTTTTTCCACATAAATGCAATGTATATTTCTATAGTTTCTTGAGTATATTTGTTTTCCATTTCCATTCACATATTTGGCTTAATGCATGTTCACTAAAATCTCTCCAAATTTTATGTTATTGATACAATAGTTTCACTCCATTTTTTCAACATTTGGTATCAGTGCCCTTGGTTTTGATCAATGGGGGTTGATGTTATGTAGCTCGGGATATGATATTATAATTTTTATAACTAAGTGGACATGCCAATATGTGGTACATATCTCTTAAGTTAATTATGTTGAGTTGTAAAAAAACTTGTGTAATTAATTATATCAAGTGATAAGCAGACCTTCATAACACAAGGTGTGATATGAAACCAGAGATAACCCTTGATTATATTGATTCAAAAGAGAATGTGTACAATATTGGAGAGTATGATAGATTGATACTCAAATTCAACACAATACAATGAGTATTCAAGTCATCTATTGTTATTATAGAGCAAAATTACAACATTTCCTCTTTGAGTTTCAAAGGAATACCTATACAACCTAAATTCTATATAAAGATTTACAAAGACTAAGAATCAGAATACCTAGAATGAGGCTTAGAATTCCCTTTTATAAACACAAGGGAAGCAACAAGCAAAAAGCCTCATTCAACTGCCTAGTCACTAGAAGACAAAAATCCAGGTGGTGACAATATTTACATAGGACAAGAAGTTATTACAAAAGCTGATAGCCGCCCAAAAGTGGTTGAAGATCTTTGCAACATTCAAGTCAGCATATAGGAGGTGATCTTCTTGAAATTTCTTCTTGCAAGTGACAAGACACATCTGACATTCTTTGTCTCACAAGCCCATGCAACAGTTATACCTAGTTGTTGAAGACCAATTGAAATGCAACTCAAGTTGTAACACTTTATTCCTCCACGTCTTCAGTCTGTCCTACTGATGTGCCCATCCTTGGTGGCAAGAATTGACTGACCCTCTCCAGATGGGACTTGTAGTCATCTTCGATCAAAATTTGCACGAAGTCTGGGAAACCTAATAAACGGTACTCCAGTTTTGTGAGTGCATCAATGCATGAGTTCAGCTGGTTAGCATCCACCTCTCCTTATTGATTTTATTATACATGAGAGTAAGAAGATTTGCAAACTTCAACTTCCACTCCACATAAGCTATTACCCCACCCTCTCCATTCAAAATTGAGGGCATACAAAATTCCTCAAAACCTTCAAAGGTATTCAGTTCCTTCTAAATTAAGTCCCTATATCTGCTATGATGACTGATAAGGTCATCCAATAAATCTGAATTACCCAAAATGCCAAAAACCAAGCTACTATCAAAATTGGGATTACTGACAACAAGTTTCAAGACTTCAATCCCATGGGACCAACTGACTTGGAAGCATCTCAGCCTCATCCATGCTTGATTATGGCTAGAAAATGCATCCCTCAAAATGGTATAGTTGTCCCATACCTTGTTCAATTGAGAAAGGATCTTTGACAACCTATAGCCCAAAATGTTGTCAATAAGGTCAGAAACCTTCTTCAAAGCCCATTCCTTTACTATTTTGGCTTTTGTTTTGCTTTGCTTCAATTCCTCCCTCAATCCTTCAATCTCAATCATTAATTTATTCTTGTCTTGTGAGACTTGAGCCTCACTTATTTGTTGTGGAGGGGGCAGTAGCCCAAAAACTGTATTTAGTTGTTGTTGCAACCTTTGATTTAAGGCATTTTCCTTATCCAGATCTCCTTGCAACTTTTTGACAATAGCCTCAATGAAGAGAGTTGCATTAATTGTCAAAGAAGCTGCTTGTGTAGCACTTGTGTCCCCCACTCTTCTTATGATGAGATTACCTATGGGTTCATTAGGGTCACTTATAACCTGGGGCTTGTTCGTATCTAAGAAAATTGACCAAATTGCAAGGGTCTCATGCCCTAGGTGAAATCCTAGGCCAAAGTATAAGGCCTCTACCCGCTCTTATGAATTCAAAATTGGACTTTCACCCCCATGTCTTCTTATTGCATCAAATGCAATAGCAGAAGATATATCCCGACCTGGTAGCAACAAGCACCCTGCCTTCCTTACCAGCTCTCTACCTCTTTGAGGAGTCATGGCATTCATTTCATCCTTGACATTCCTCCAGAATTTCTCAATGATCTCTTTCTTTTCACTCTCAAAGAGGCTCTTGTCTGAGATCGTCTGCTGTAATTCTTCCCCTTTGTTTCTAAGGACAAAGTCCAACTCTTGTGTGGTGATGAATTAGTCATCTTGCAAGAATTCCTCACAAGCCTTTGCTCTTATGTCATCCACAACCTGCCCACCTGTCTCAAAATTTATGACTAACCTGTCATCTGTGGGTCTCAAAGTTGCATGGACACGGATACGGATATAGATACGGATACGGTATCAGACACAAATACGACAATTTTTTAAGACCCCCAATATGGATACGGCTGGATACGACATTCATAAAAAACACACACATGTATATTTTCTAAGTTATTAGAGGAGATTTTCATTACTTTAAAAGAAAATAAGTAAATATAAATTAAATAATATTAAAATTTAAACATTAATAATTTAGTAAAGAATAAACAATTAAATTTATATTTAAAGAATAAATTTTAATTTTTTCAAAATTTCTAATGTTTCAATAACATAATATAAATATTAAATATAAATATAAAAACTATAAACAATTAACTTTTTTAAATCTATAAAAATTAAAACGCCAAAAAAATAGTAGAGTTGCATTGGAAGAAGACCTAGAAAAATGGGTCGCTAAAATAGAAATACATTTCAATTGTCTTCCTCATTTGGTGTAGGTTTTGTTTATACAAAACAAAAACAAAATTGTACGATTGAAGTTTTTTAAGATTAAGTTTAGGAGATTCATGTTGGATATTTTGAAAATCATATCACAAAGTATCTGGCACGGCTGGATAATAAAGATTTTTTGGACACGTGTGGGTATGGTATCCAACGTGTATCTGCAGTGTATCGTACCCATATCTGTATCGGATACGGGGATACGCGCGCCTGGGGAGGGGTAGGGGCGTATCCAGCTACTCCGGTGGGTCTTTCAACCAACATCCTTGGAGGGGGTAGCATCCCCTGCACCATGAGGGTATCTCCATTGAGCTCATCCGAACCAACTGGATAATCCACTAGAGGTTCTACCATTGGATTTATTTGCTACAGTGGTGTGATTGGCTAAGGACTTAGTGGTACATCTACTCTGGAGGTGGAAGCAGTTGATATGCTTGGAGTAGTTGAAGGCACATTTGCCAATAATTGATTGGCATTATCAAGCATAGTTGTCATCTTGACTATGGGGTCTTGGATGTTCAAAAATGACCCTTGGAAAGAAGGATCAACCTTCTTCCTTTTGTTTTTTGCAGTTTGAATCTTGACCCATAGGACCCTCCTTTGTGAAGCTTGGCTCTCAGAAGAGAAATTTCTGATCAAATCCTCCACATTATCAAGTTCATGGTGGTAAGAGGAGAGCTTATAATTTGCTCTTTGCCTATGGATGAACCCTTCAAGATCAAATTCCTTGACTTTGTCCACCTTCATTCTGTATGGCAGCAATTTGTTGTACACTAGTTCCATGCTTTCCCTGAAAATGATACTATGCGTGGAAGAAGGGCATGCTTTTTATTGTTTCTAAAATGAATCTTATCAGACTCATTTAATTGTCACATTATTTCCAAAAAGGCAATTCTGTCAAGCACATGTTTTGGTAGCACATGGGGTGCTACTGAGGTTCCATACATCCTGATTACTGTTGCATCAGAATAGAAAAACCAATCCCCCTAGTTATGGTCTATTCCCTTTTCTTTTCTAGGATCAGGTCCATTGGTCTCAAAAACGTACTTATTTCCTCTGACAATCCCCAATCTGTTTGGAGACCAAGACCCTTCCACAAGGGCTTCACAAAGAATTCCTCAAAAACTGAATAATTGGATTTACTATAGTCCTTATCCCATATATAGGTCCACTCTTGGATCGGTAGTATTCTGTTTTGCTCATCAATAAGCCTGACCGGCAACTATGGAGGCCACATTTGTACCCTGCTATACAAGATTATATGTAGTAGGAGAGAATAGTGCTTGAAATGTACAATATTGGAATCCCTTTTCAAAGAGCTAAGGGATTTATGCAATTGTTTTGCAACATATCCTACAAAATCATAAAGCTTGTTGACATCCCTGCTTTGGATGTCAACTGTAAGAACCATCAGGCTGTAATGTCCCCTTCTCATCAGTGATCTGTTCTGACACTCATCAACCTATTTCGGAAGCCCGTAGGCTCGTTTGAGGTAAAATTAGGGTTTTCATGTTCAGAGGTTCTATGGCATTTCAGGGAGTTTACTATTTTTAGTAAATTCTATTTTTGGTAGTATGCAGTTATCAGTCTTCGGGTCTTCATTTTCAGTTGGAGCATTTAATGCAATTCAAGTCTGGCTTCTAAAGGTTTTATTTTGGTGAATAAAGGCATCAATGTTATAATTTGCAATTGACCCCTTGGCCTAGGAGAACAACTTTAAGTTGTGTTTAAAAGAGGGACTTGGAAGGGGGACGCCTTCATGAGGTGTTTATATTTTTTAAATATTGTCTTAATGCCTTGGGAAAAGTGGACGCATCTTTTAAGGAGATATTTTTAAAAATAAAGTGAAGTTCATAATTGTGCAAAAGGGACGCCATCTTAAGAATTAATTGTTTTTGGAAATTGAAAAGACTCTTGTGTCTTTTGGTGTGCCTTCTCAGGAAATTGAAGAGTTTTGTGAGCTTCTATTTAGTGAAGGTTTTGCTCCAGCCTTGGTATCCATTATGCTTATCATATTGTTATGCTGTCGGAATGACTTCATGAATTTAGCTTTGAGGAATGCTTACCTCTTAGCATTGATCCAATTTCATGTTTGAAAGATAACACCTAGTTGGTTTTGGGACTGCTTCTCATCCAGACTAGCAGATTGAGTTCAAATGTTGAAGAATTTTGGAGATTTATCAATTTTGGTATTGCTAATTCATCTACAGCTGAAGGTGATTTTGATTCATAGCTTTATTATCAGTCTGAATATGATTATGAGTATTTCATCATTTGATTTGTTGATCTTGGGCGACTCATCATGCCAAGTTTGAGATTTTTTAGTTGAGAATCTGATTTTTAAAGGAAAACCGCCCCTTCAAGGAGGGTCGTACATTTCACAAGTGCATTGGAATGCGTGCTAAATTCACAGAGGGTCTTTTTTGTTGTTTCTTCATCCTAACTTGGTCGCCTACCTTCCAGTTGTTCATTGCATTTGATTTCATTTGAAATGGAGGTAATTTGATGAAGTTATGAGCATTTTATGGTGTTTCAGTTTGCTGATCAGAATTCCAGAAAACACTGTTTTATATCAGATTCATATGATTTCAGTTTTGGTCTTTATTTTATCATTCGAAGAGCAAAAGAACATTGCTAGTATTCATTCTTCTCTTCTTAACTATGTTCTCTATCATTGTAATTAGTAATTTGTAGATTTGTGATTGTAAGGTTGAGATTTTAGTAGTACTAATCCAACTGTTTTAAGTCTCTGCAATTACTTGATTTATTCCATATTAATTACCCCTAGATGGTTTACCGCCAGTGTGGAAAAATGAACATTTGATATCTCTTTGTACCCACTCTCAAGTGGTGAATCCCCACTCTTAAGTGGATGCCTGTCGCAGCGGATGAATTAGATAGATGTATCTTCATGGCTGGTTATCCGCCTAATTATTTCAGTTCAATTAATAACTCCGTCATATGTTAGCACCTCGCCCTCAGTGGGATCTTGAGTGCACATTCTTGACGTTGAGTTTGTCTCATTTCAAGTATTGTTTTTAGTTTCTCCGCCATATGACAACACCTATCCTTCCTTGGGATTGAGTGTGCATTCTTGGCGTTGAGTTCTTTCAAGCTTGGATTTCAGTTTTTGATGCTAACGCTAATTCAATTGGCGAAGTGTTGATTGTGTGTGAAAAATCTATTGAAAAAATTGGTTAGCATATTTCACAGGCTGATATGCAATTGAAATTTACTATATAGCCCCAAAACTTGACATAGGGAGAAGTATGTTTTGACAAAGTAATCCTTGAAAATATCATAGGCAAAAGGCTCAAGCTCACACCTACCAAATCTATGTAGCTCCCTTTGTGGCCCTCTAGGCTTGAAGCATGGCAGCCACTTTACTCTGTAACTATCCCGGTTTCTTTCATATTCTCTGTTGAGGTCACCCAAGTCAATTGGCAGTTGTGCATTGGGATTTTGGTCGAAGACTTTGAAGATATGACTTCTAGCCAATGGCAAAAGATTCCTCCCATCCACTGTATATAGGGCCCTTATGTCAAGGTTTTATGCCCTGGCAATGTCCCTGATTAGCTCCACATTAATGAATACATTGGGTACTACCATTTTGCCCAGTCCCAGATTCCATATGCTCCCCACTAGCCTCTCTACATAGGCCTTTATGTATGTGTGTTTGAAAAGTGCATACCCCTTAGATGTAATAATGGGGTCCCTGCAATTCTCATTCTTATCTAAGAGTTTGTTTGTCACAATTCTCGACCCTGGACCTACTGTCGGTCTCTTAAATGACCCTGTGAGCTGCACGATGATTTCCTCATCCAAACCCCTCTTATGACTCCTTTAAGTTTCGACAATTCTAAATATAGGGTTTCTTAAACGAGAAACTAGGGTTTGCAAAACTAGAATTAGGGTTCATAAAATTTTCCACTTCTAGAAGATTTCTGGAAAATTTTGGCAACATATACCCTCTATAACCCTAAATTTCCTTCTTGCCTGGCTGAATTTTGATAACTTATATTCTATTACCTTCGAATTTGCAAAAATGTGGTCTAGAGTACTTACTTGCTTTGTGGATGTCAGAAGCCCTAATTTGCTGAAGAAAACCATTGTTCGCTCTAGAAAATCACAGCAACTCGCTCCAACATTCAACAATTGTGCTCTGAATGAATTTGAATGAAGTATTTTTACCCAAAATCACCATGAATTCGACAGATAGCAATCCCATCCACCACTAATTTTCACATGCTTGAACACGCAACCAATGATAGATGTTTGCCAAGTTTGAACGTGGACCGTTGATCTCAAGATCAACGATGATCGCAGAGATTTGAATTTGCCTCTACGAAGTGACAACCTCCTTTTGTCGTCACGCAAACAAGTGTCACCATTTCGAGGACTTGTGGAGGGATAATAAGACAAAATTAAAGCCTTCTCGATAGTGAAATTCTCTATGAAGCATCCTGGTGACGACACTTGTCACCATTTCGCGATTTTGCAAGAATAAAAGGTCAAGCCCACCATGGCTTTGCGAAGACTTTAGCCTTTGCAATAGAAATCAGCACGTGCATGAATGTGTCATTGTTTCGCTGATTCGTCAAGGCGAATGTGTCAAAAGGACAAGGCTTTGCAAAGTAAAGAGCTTCCGCGAACTATTGCACGTGCTTTAATAACAACTTAAAGCAACTAGGGAATGAAGGGGACTAACCATGGACGATGCAATAAGGCTAAACGAAATAAGATAAAACATTAGCAAATGAACATTAGCCCGCAATATATTTAAGCCCTATACACATGTCGCCTTTTCGAGAATTTGCAAGGCAAGAAAATGACAAAACAAAAGCTTCTGCAAACTAAAGGAACAACATGATATGCTGACGTGTGTCTGATGACTCCCCAAGGAACTTAAGACTTAGGAAGACATGCTTAAAATATTTTAATAAGAGTTGCAGCTTAACTTCCTAACACAAGGGGGATGGTGAACACATGACAAAGGTACCCTCAAGTCATAACTTAAGTGGCCAAATAAAAAGTTCACCATGTCAACGACAAAATATAAAAGTGCAAGGGTTTTCAAAAGGGTAGGGTTTTAGAAAGCCCTAATTCATGAACGTACCCTAGCTTCGCACAATTGAGGAATTTCAAATTTTCAAAAGACTAGAAAAACCATAGAACCACCAAATTTTACATGTACCACCAACCACCTCATGTAAATGCAACCATCATCTATATGAGTGATACCATAGAAACTCCTCTAGCTCATCAATGTAAATGCTAAAGAGGGCAGAAGAGAGAGGATACCATTGTATGACTCCAATAGTACTCACAAAGTCGAAGAGACTACGAGAAGTACAAAACTGCACAAGGACAATCTCATAAAGCCTTCAAGCAGCCACAATGAGAGAATTGAGAATGTCGACATCATGCATCTAATAGAAAAGTAGGTGTCTCAAAACTGAGTCAAAGGCCTTCTTGAAGTCCATGAAACAACAAAAGATTATGGAAGAGTGGTGAGCCTCCTCAATAATATATTGGAGTGTAAAGATAGGGTCAATAATTTCATAATCTCCCCTAAAGCCCACCTGCCCACAAGCTCAAAGATTACCTCTCTCCAAGTACTCAAAATTGCATGCCTAACATTGTGGCATAAAATTTGGCAAATGTATGCAATATCATGATAGTCTTGTAGTTAAGATCAAGACTAAGGAAAGCCTAAACAAACAAACTCATTGAAAAGATTTTCCAAAGGGAAGGCAAGGGAATACACACCATATTTGATAATTTCAGCTTGGAGGACTTCACAATCTACTACTCTACTAGTAAGTAACTTCAAAATAGCCCATCTGTATAGAGAAAACTATAGAAGTTGGCAATAATAGTGGGGACCATGACAATACGTTGGTCAATTACATTGTAAAGAGAGCTAGCATAGGAAAAACACACATTGGGCTAATGTCAAAGGCTATATTAGCAAGTTTTCTTAGGAGAAGAATTTACCAAAAGTGTTTGGGGGAATGGTGAAGATCAATAAGGAGGACATGTCGCTAAGAAGCAAGAAACTCCCACTTCTTGCAATTGAGAAGACAATGGCATTCCCTATAGATGGAGGGAATGGAGGGAAGGTCATGTTTTAAGGAAACAAGAGCCTTTGATGAAGAGATTTTGTAATGTCCCCTTTTTAGCATGCTCATGTTTGCGGATGGTTTAGCCTACAATTCTGACCCTCGTAGGCTAATGAGAACGGTTAGGGGGTCTTCTGAGGATTGTATCATCTTCAATGTTCAAAGACTAGCAGTTTTGGCTTTCGTTTGAAGTCTCCAAGACTCCGTATGCATTACTTACTATTTATAGTAAGTCAGAGTTACACAGAGGGGGACCCTTACTATTTTTAGTAAGGCATGTGGTCGTATGCAGTTACCTCAGCTTAGCACCTGGTTCAGACGGCATTCAGAGATGTTGAGTATTTATGGAGTTATTAATGTTTATTTGGCTTAAATAAACATTAATTAATTTAAAAGGATATATTATTAAGTTATAACTAAACTTAATATTGAATGTCTAGGCGTCATGAGCATGGGGCCATTTGAGTAATTATTATTTGGGCACCAACTTTGGTAAATTTGATGAAATATTAAAAGTGAATGCAATTAATAACATTTAATGTTATTAAATGATGCTTTTTGAAGAAATCGACCCCTCTTGGAGAATTATAAATATTTCTCATTGGAGATTGTGCATTCATTTGATTGAGCATTGGTTTTGATGAATTTTATCTGAGAGAGGAAGCCAAGGGTTTCTGAATCAGTTAGCCATTGGAGAACGTACACTCTTCAGTGTTGCAGCCATTTGAGGTGGTGAAATATCCATTGAATCTAGCATAAGGAAGTACTTCATACAGAGGTTCTCATTGCGCAAAAATCAGAGTTTGGAATAAAGGTTTCAGAGCTTAATAAAGGGAGGTTTAGAGTTATATTGAAGAGGAGAATCAAAAGTAAATCATTTGTGGTTTCCAGCATCCATTCCAAGAAGAGTCGACCTACCTTTTAAGTAATATTTGCAGACTTCTTTGCAGCAAGGAGGCAGACTTACAATTGGGGCGATCTAGGTCAAGGGAGCCACATAAAAATCAATAAAAATTACAAGGAGGTGCGCTCAGCTTATTTGAAGACATCCACATCAATTTTGAGGAAAAAGGCAATCTATTTTGGAAGAATCAAATTTCTTTGTATGGTACTTTCTTGGCTGCGAAATTCAACAGCAACTATTACTTGCAGATTTTCGGGTATGGAATGTAATTGCAGATTTGAAGCAATAAATAAAATAGTCTCTTTCATTGCAGCAATACCATAATTTTCAGTTTGTGTAATTTTCTATTCCTTTATGTTTGTCATCATTCTCAATACTTGCACAATTTCAAAAAAGAAAAACCCCTTGGAAAACATACATAAATTGCAAAACAAACAAAAACAAAACAACACCGGTAGTTGGGGTTAGACGAGTTCTTACAGATTTGCATTCATCGTCAAACCACCAATTCATAGGGCAAGCTTCGTGGAGGTGACAAGATTGAGAATAATGTATAGTGGAGGGACAAGATTCAAGGGTAGCATCCCAAAAGGCTTGACAAAGGAATTCACACATGTAATCAATAGTAGGAAGAGTGAGGGAGTAGAAATTGATCAAAAGAAGGAAGAGACCGGTAGAATAGTCGAGGGTACAATCACCAACAAAGTGAATAGTGGTGTCTAGTGGTAGGGGACATGATGAGAAGGGGTGTGTGAGAGAAATGTAAGGAGTGAGAATTAGCAAGAGGGGCAAGTACTCAACCCCGAGGTACTTGATGAGCACACGATTATACTAAGAGATGGGGGGGGCCGAGGGGGGTGGGGGTTGGGGGGGTGAATCAATGTAATACAATCTTTTACTTTCTCAAGCTAGCAACCACAATAATATCAATTGCACAATATCATTCACATAAGATCTAACAATTATGCAACACAAGGAGAACACACGATTTGCATGGAAACCCTTACAGGAGAAAACTATGGCAAAATATTGCTTTTATATAAATCTCTTTTACAATCTTCGTAGACACCAACCTACAGGAGACAAAGAACACACTCAGACCTGCAAATCTCTCACATGCATTAGATTAGTAAATTTTCCTTTTGTGGACACCTAACCAAGAGTCTAAAGAAGGGTTTCACCAAGTTTCATCAAATTTCAGTGGTGCAAACAAAAGATATGAATTTATTTCTCTCATTGGAAACCCTAGCTCTGTAACAGAGCAGTTTGAGGTGTTTTTGTTGTAGCTTGCTCAAAACATCATAAAATTTGACGAAACCAATTGCATATGAACCTGCAAACAAAGCACTAACCATCCGCCTTCGGACTTGCCAATGTTTCATACAAGGCCGTGCAATACTATTTTCAGATTGTATTTGCAGAAAAATTGCCAAAAATCATGAAGAAACAGGGGTTTTCATCAAAAAGCTCCTTCAACAACTTCTTGGAGCATTCTTCTTCATTCCTTTGATGTGTATGATCATTACAAACAGTTACAATTGAATTTTCATGATTTTTCCATCAAAAACCTAATGTCTTTTTGTATTAAGCTTGCAAAATATGCACTTTTTACCACCTAGAACTAAACAAAAACATGAATAAAGACCCTACATGGTCTTACATGGTCTTTCAAGACCTTATTGGACTCAACAAACCAAAAACAAGAGCTAAGGAACAAACCCCAACCCTCCACAAGCCAAAAATCACAAGAGACGATTAAACCATGTTGCGAATCCCAAGGGGGGCGCTGACCATCTGCCAACAATCTCCCCCTCAGCATTACTCGAGGGGATTCAAACCTGTAACCTTTGGCTTTGATACTAATTGTTGGCCCCATGGTTGCTGTTGTGCCAAAAGATCGATCTGTTAATGCTCAATACAACCGCCAGAGTTAACGGATCCACAGGAGGCGATTAAGCCATGTCACGAATCCCGAGGGGAGCGTTGACCATCTACCAACACGAATTTCTTAACATGAATGACAATATTTACAACAGTACTAGTGATGAGAAATGTTCAGAAAGCAACAAGTATAACCATGGATGCTCTACAATCAACCTTGACTAATATGAAAGTGGATATCATATCTAGTGTAGATGTCCTCCCACAAGAAACATGGAAAAGGTTAGGTTGACCAACCTTTGGATGAGCTAATAGAGGGAACTCAAAAAGAATCAATTGTGTATAGGGCCATACAAGCATTAATTGTCCTAAAACCAACTTCCCTGACATATATGAAGTCACCATCTGCACACTGAATGATTGCCCATTTAATATGAATAACAAGAGCATGTAGGTCCTTATGACAAGCATTCACTTAGATATGAACATTCCAATATTGAATGAAAGAAATAGAAGGGAGCCAAATCCATAACAAATGTAAATTGTCAACTGTTAGTTTCAATGGCAAATGGAGTTAAATCAGCACAAATGTAAACTAGCTTGTATGTCGACAAATTATACATTGGACTAGGTATATTCTGGCTGAAATTTGATATCATGCATCTCTGCATTTTTATTTTATTCATCTTCTGCATGTAGACTCTAAGATGTTGCTTCAAGGTTCAAGGTCTACCTTCTTAGGGCCTTAGCACTCTCCATGGAATTCAAATAAATATATTTCCGATATAAATCAACTCAAATTGTTTTCAATCTTGACTTGTAGATTCCATCTTGATGATAGCATTCTGAACCTTGGAGTCAACTTTCTTGTGTGAGGATGGTTTCCCCATACCGATGTAAATATACAATAGATATTTAAGAAACTAATCCTCTCAGAAAAGCGTAGGTTTAACAAAGGTTTGTCCAATAATTTTGCAGTTTGGGTAGATATTTATGATGATATTCATGATACAAGAAATTTTCTTTTTTGATAGGTTCACGCTTTTGATTGGAGATCTGAAACAGTGAGGCTACAAACGGGGGACCTCATCCTCGACATAAACACAAAAGAAAGGTCCTCCCACAAGCACGATAGCCCAATGAGGGCACAAGTCTTGCGAGCACACCAACCCAACGAGGGAGTGGCAACCACTCCCGTGAGCGCGACAACCCAGCGAGGGCGCAAGCCCCGCAAGCACGCCGGCCCAACGAGGGAGGAGCAGCAGTTCAAGTCCGGAAACTTGAAACCGGTGGCCAAGGTTACAACGCGACCACTCTTACCAACACACTAGGGGATCAACAATTACATTAATAGAAAATGGTAAAATCTCCACACCTAAATCTACCATTGTGTGTAAAATATACCCAATCAATAAAGGGTCTATAATATACGAGTAATGAGATGTTCCAAATATCATACAAATAGACACAACAATAACCTCTATGATGTACCAATAACCTTGCAAGATGTTATCGCAAAAGTAATTCAAAGATGGAATATTGCTCTAATGCCTCTCTAGAACAAACAGACCCATCAATTTGTTTCTTATTTATTCCAAGATCTATAATAATTTCTATCTTACTTTAATGAACAAGAACTAGGTGCAAGCAAGTTACACAAAGATTTTGCTATTACCATTCCCATCCCTTTCTCCATTTGAAATTTCTATAAAGTCATTACAAAAGTTAAGCCCATGTAAAATTTAAGACCTATCAATATTTGTAAACATGCAGTAAACATTACTGCAACATGAATAGATGACAAAGCTTGGGACATCAGAGTCTGCCTTCTTAGAGCCATATACTCTTCATGGAATTAAAATAAATTTGTTGCCAATATAAATCAACTCAAATTGTTTTACTCAACGTTGCAAAACTCGCTGACTACACGATGGAAGCGCGAGTACTCGCGCACCATGACTAGCGATGAGTGACTCACTGAATAACTCAGCACCGAATTCTCTAGTAAACTTGTGGCGAGTTTTGTTGCAAAATGCATGAAAATGTGCACTTTATTGCAAGGAAACTCGTCAAGTTTCAATATAAAATTTGCAAAAAGTGAAACATGAATTTTTTAACTTATTTTTACCCTTCCACAATGCGATTTCGGGATGCAACGAGGGCATGGTGACAAGTGACGAGGGCACTGCGGCAAGTGACAAGGGCATAGCGGGAGGTGAAATTTATCAAAGGTTTTTTGCTAATTACTTTCATGCCTTGAACAATTGAAGCTTGTGAGAGTTGACGTTGAATAAATAAAAATTGTGACCCTAAAATTTAGCCCCTGCAAAATTTTAGCAATGGCTACATACATTATGACTTCATAATCCTTCTAATGTCCGACTAAGACTTTGATGCAATTAAATTCACTATTACTAGGTTTTGACCAATCCATCAAAATTTATGACTAAAAGTCAATACTCATGGGCCAAAGCCTCTAACAAATAGAGCCAAAACTCAATTTTTGGTTATTCTTGGCACCTTGTCCTTGAGCTTCAATCTCCATTTTTTTTCTATGCATGTCCACCAGGGTTGTTGCAATTGCAATATTTGACAAAATTCCTCTTCTTTCATCATGGGCAAGGAACCCTAATAAACCCCTATTTATTGATCAAAATAGATTAAAAAAGAACTATGGAATCCCTTTCATACCAATGCCAAACCTAGTAAACTCCCATTATCATTTGTTGTTCTTATTAAGATAAAACTGTTTATTAAATGTAAAAACAAACACAAGTTCAAAATACTGTTAAGAAGCCTGAATACAAACAGGAAACCCATAGTTTATTGGCTAATCCAACTCTTAACTACAAAATTTGTTAAATTCTTTTATATAAAAAAACATATGAACAATGAAAAATATTTCTTAGAGAAAGACATTTAGGAATGATGAAAAAACTAGAAGAAAAAAATATATTGATCTTTGCTCTGTACAAGGCATATTGTCAAGGTAGATATGGCTATTTACATTCCACTAGCTACACATTCAAAACAAAACACAGCAGTACCAAGTTGTCTAAAACCCCCAAAAATAGCTCACTGATTATAATAGAACTCAATGAGATCCTACTTTACTAAATTATTAATGATAACATTTTATTAGTAAGCAAGTCTCTAAAGTCTAAAGTCTAAACATTTCAACATTTTGTATAGTCCTCTTTTAGCAGTGAAGTTAATCAATTCTTTTATAATGTCTATAATAATAATTCATTTTTTAAAGAGTATTACTAATTTTTTATGTTGTCTCCCTTTTGCTAGGTTTTCATTCATATTTTGCTAAAAGAATATGGCTTCTGCAAGTAAAAGAATCGATGGTAACCAAGAGATCCTTACTAGAAACATGGAACACTAGGTGCAACGCAAAGAGAAATTATTTGTTCCATTGCACTAGGTCTATGAATGGTGGCATAAACTAACTCAAATACCACCTTTTACGAATCCCTTGCCGAGATGTTAGGCCATGTACAAAAGCTATTGAAGAGGTTGAGAGGGAGGCAAAAGCATTCCTTGCAACATTTGAGCAAAGGAAGGTAGACAAAGAGAGAACAACAGAGGCAATGGCAGCCCCAATCCCAGATTTCAGTTCTACAAGGTCACAAGAAGATATGGGGGGCTCTTCTTCTATTGGACCACAGATATGAGGATCAAGAAGTGTGGGCAACCACAATTCTAGTTTTTTTGTTCCTTGTAATACCCTTGGTGCACAACCTTCAATGGAAGGTACTGCATGGAATCGAGAGTTGCAACATGAGGCAAAGTTGGCATGTGAGAAATTTTGGTACTACCAATAATATTTCATTCAATGTTGCTTCTAATCCTTATTGGGAAGAGTTGGTCAATGCATTGACCATGGCAGGTAAGGGGTTCAAGGCCCCAAGTCGTCATGAGTTGAGTGAGCCATTATTGCAGAATGAGGTCCAAAACACTCGTCGACTAGTGGAGGAACAAAGGAGAATTTGGGAAAAGAAAGGATGCACCATATTATCTGATGGGTAGACGGATGGCAAAAACATGACACTCATCAACTTTTTAGTGGCTTCAGAGGGACAGCTGGTATTTCTAAAATCAACTGATGCCTCTATTGAAATAAAAAATGCAAAGAGCTTGTGCAACATGTTGGATGAGGTGATGATGGAAGTGGAAGTTCAAAATGTCATTTAACTTGTGACCAACAATGCAATTGCATATGTGGCGACCAATAAACTTCTAGAGGTGAGGAATCTGACATTATTTTGGAGCCCTTGTGCTGCCCACTATCTTGACTTGCTCGAGGACATAGGGACACTAAGTTGGGTGAAAAATGTGGATGAAGATGGAAGGAATATCACGAAGTACATCTACAAGCACACTTGGGTTCTAAGTCTCGTGAGAGAGCCACTAATGGTAAGGATCTCGTGTGGCTAGGAGTCACACGCTTTGCTATTAGTTTCCTCACCTTGCAGAGTATTTTAGCTACATTGCCCAGCCTTAAGCGTGTGTTTGTGAGTGAAAGATGGTAGTAGAGTCCTTATTGTAGGAAGGCTGAACTAAAGTAGAGAAGGTTGTGAAGACCATTTTTTATGATAGATTTGCCAACGACATGTAGGAGATCATCAATGTAAGTTTTCAAAGATGGTTGTAGAGTCCTTATTGTAGGAAGGCTGAACTAAAGTAGAGAAGGTTGTGAAGACCATTTTTTATGATAGATTTGCCAACGACATGGAGGAGATCATCAATGTAAGTTTTCAAACTTCGATTGACGATTCATTTTTTTATTTTCTAATATTACAATTTGTTAATTTTTTATATTTAGGTGTCAAAACTGTTGGTTAGAGTTCTACAATTGGTGGATGGGGATCAAAACCCCATGGGGTATCTATATGAGGCCTTGGATAAGGCCAAAGAGGCAACTCAACATTTGTATGAGTCAAAAATGACCAAATATGAACCCATATGGCACATAATTGATCAAAGGTGGAACCGAACCAACATATTCATGTTTCTACCTACTATTTAAACCCCAAGTTTTATTTCTTTCCTAAATTTCAATGCAGATGCACAGGTTCTTGTTGGCCTCAACACATGTATTGAGAGATTGGTTGATGATGGTAACCTTCAAGCTCTCATACTTGATGAGCTATAGAGCTATAAGAAGGTCAAAGGGGCATTGTTTTATTCCAATTTTTGCATTCATAGGAGAGACACTCTACAGCCAAGTAAAAAATTTGTGTTTAATATTATTTTACCATTTATTTTAATTTTTAAGTTTATTAAAATCATTATTTAGTTATAAATGGCAATTGTTATTCTTGCAGATTTGTGGTGGGAAGATTATGGTACCACAACGCCTAATCTTCAAAAGCTTTCCATTAGCATTTCATCTCAGACTTGTAGTACTTCTGGTTGTAAGTGCAACTAGAGTGTCTTTGAGGCCATTCACACAAAGAAGCGCAATAGGTTGACTCAAAAGCTGCTTGAATGACCTTGTCTATGTGTGATACAACCTTCGGTTGCATGAGAAGAAGGTATAAGGGCAGGGTTCACATGAAGCACTTGACCTTGACGATGTTGATCCATACTCAAATTGGGTTGTTGAGCCTAATGAGATGTGGAACCATGGTTAAGTGATGATGAGTTAACTGATTTGAAGAGGAAAGCAGTTGAATGGGAAGTGGAAGTGGCAGCATATGAAGAGGTACAAGGCGAGGTTGGTCAGCCAGCAGAGGCAGTTTCCTCACACACAGCTTGATCCTATCACTATGGACGAGGCACCCATTAAGGCTCCTATTGAGGATATTGCACCTATACCATCTACTTCATCAATACCCACACAACAGCAACAAACACTTTTGAGTTTTAGTCGTAGAAGAAATTTATGATTTACAATTTTCATTGATACAAAAACTTGAAGTTGATATGTATTAAACTCAAATTTTGATTTATATATGATAGAAATCAGTAATATGTTCTACAAATTCAGTATATATGTGTGTTTTTGAAGAATATTTATAAAATTATGTATTTCCAAATGTTCGATAAATTTGCTTAGTTTTTGTCCGAGTTTTTGCCAAGTCCTGAGTTTTTGCCGAGTCCCAAGTTTTTAAAAATTTTGGGCCTGCCAAGTTATTGCCAAGTCTGAGTTTTAAAACTATTGTTCGACTTTTCAAGCTTAACTTGCATTTTCCTTCCTATAAGTCCAGTCTTGATAATAATATAGTGAATTTTGGAGTCAACTTTCTTGTGTGATGTTCATTTCCTCATACTGATAAATATACAATAGATAGTTAAGAGCCTAATTATCTCAGAAAATCTCAGGTTTAACAAATGTTAACTCATCTCCGTAGAAAAATGTTGCACTATCATAAAAGAAGTGTGTGGACAAACAACAATGTGTATTAATTTATTAAATGCATTGGTCATATTTGAAGAGTTCATTTTGCATTTTGGCTAGACTTGTATGATGATATTCATGATACAGGAATTACTTTCAATAGAAACTGGTAAATTTCCACAAAGCTAAATTTCCCAATGTGTAAAATATTCCCAATTAATAAAGCAATTATGATTAAAAGTAATGAGATTTTCTAAGTATCATATGAACAGCTATAACAATAACTTCTGTGATTGACCAATAACCTTTCAAAAAGTTTTACATAAGAATAATTCAAAGACGAATTATTGTTATGATGCCTTTCTAAAACAAACAAATCATCAATCTGTTTCTTATTTATTCCAAAACCTATAATAATTTCCATCTTATTTTAATGAGCAAGAACTAGGCGCAAGAAAGTTACACAAAGATTCTGTTATTAACATTCCCGTCCCTTTCTCCCTTCAAAAACTCTAAGAGCCTAAACAGTCATTGCAGAAGTTAAACCTATCTGAAACAGAAGACCTATCTATATTTGTAAATGTCTAGCATAAACATTGTGGCATCATGATTGTAAGACAAAGATTGGGGCATCATGCCAAATGAATTTCAGAAAATGCATTTCCCAAAGAATTTTTTTCTCATGGATACCTCTCTGCAAACTTGGCTGATCTAGCCTCAGCATCTGGAACAGATAGATCAAGTTCTGCACGTTTCCTACAGAATAATTTACATCTACAGTTAGAAACACGATAAGAAAAAACTTCCCTTCATTACAAATAATACCATATTCTGTATATATTATTCTTACCAACTTCAATGAGAATTATTTGATTCAAATTACAATGTTAAAGAAGTGTTCATTTTAAAATTGATATAAATATACAGCAGAAAAATTTAAATAAAATTGTACAGGTATACAAAAGCACTATAGAAGGAATTATATTTTTGTATATACAAATTAAAATAAACTCAACAAGCCAATTTAATTATGGTGGACAAAAGGAAAATGATCATCCTTAGACCTTGCATAGAGTGATGAGTTCTAGAACCTAGTGATCACTATTATCGGTACCACTTGACATTTGCTACTCCATCCCACATTGGGGGTTGGTATGTGGCTCAACATTTTTTTGTCATATCCATATTTATAAAAAAATATATAATATAGAAGAACAACATCAAATTCATATCAAAATCCACCTATGACTCCACACAGCAAATCTCCATCTGGCTCCTAATGAACAACACAATTTAGAACTCCAAATTAAAGATAAAAGTATCAGATGTGCTTTAACCATCACCCTAAGCCCACTTACGAGGGCTGAATGAAATGCACATAGAATGGATCATTCTTGTGGAAATCATCTACCAAGAAATTCAATATGTAGATTTCTCATGTACCTTCCTCTAAAGTAATTCAATAATTATCATAAAAGCAAATTGAAGCAGAACAATAATCTGAGTCTTACCAGACAGATTAATTGCAGCAATTCATCTAAATATCAAAGAGTTTCACCCAGATTTTAATCGCACAATTTCAAATATGAAATCACCATGAATTATTCATTTGTTTTTGTTCAACTCTACAGATAGAAATGATTTAAACAAAGTCTGCAATATCAATTGTTTTCACTGTTCTTTGCAATGTTCTGACACTACTTAATGCCTCCAGCATTCTTCAAACTGCCACGCCTCTTTATTTAGTTTATATATCTGTAGATTTCACCAGTCACCAGAAGGTTCGATGCATATAAGATAGTGATATGAAACCTACCTTTTATTATTTATTTGGCTTCATTTGTAAATCTAGGTATCAATGTTAATTTAAAACTCATGAAGGGAAAATTGGGTTTGATGTACAAGATGTGAAGGAATCCTCAATCATTGCTAAACCTTGTTAAAATACACAAATCCAAAGTATACCTATTGGATTGTTATTATTAATGTGTAAATCGTGAGAAATTTGGGTTTGCTAGATTTGGGTAGAACATATTAGGGTTTGTTATTTTAGGGTAAAATAATGAAGTCTAAAGTATGAAATGAAGTCATTAATGTAGCTAGTAAACTGTGATGTAATTCAAGGTTTATAAGGTTTTGAGGAAATATATTTAAATCTGTTAAAAACATTTGCTTAAATATTAGCAGGGACGTTACAAAGATGCAATAAGGAGAAATATAGATTAAATACTCTCTCAAGAGAAAATCTTGGGTACTCTACATATTAAATAATAAATTGATTGCTAACTTCATTCATGGGGTAAATCTAAGATTTATCTTGCCATGAAAACATTGAAGGGATAAATTTTGAGGCAACACTTTTCAAAGTGCAAGGTAAATAATTAGGAATTTACCACGTGGTTGCTTCACCATCAAAAGCTACTCAAAATGATAAACGCCAAACTATGTGACCTTATACCATGCATGTCACACATCCATAATGAGTCTTAGGGGTGGGAGCAGGCAAGGAGTTTAGTGGGGGAGCAGGAGGACTGCACCGTGCAGATAAGAAAGAAATATATGCCTTCCAAATGCACATTTTAAACTAATTTAATATAATTTGGTTCATGTAATTGGTAGATGAAATATGCTATGTACCCTAATTTACCATTTGCTTCAACTATCAATTATATTTACTGACAATTCCCTTCACCTAATTTACCATGTGCTTCAACTATTAATTGTAATGTCCCCTATCCTAATTTGCCCTAGAATTCACCTATTGATCACAAATTCCACAAACTAGGGTTAGGACTTTTGCCTTATCAAATAAATAACTCTTTAATGATGTAATCTTGGATTGAAATCTGCATTCACCACATGAAAAACATTCCCCAATATGCATATATATTTGTTAGCATTAGACAGTTAAAATACAGTAATAGGCATTCAAGAAGCAATAGACTATAAACTAGGGGAAAGGACATGAAGGATCCGCCCGAAGTCACATTCCAAGCCTAAGAGGTTGTATACCACAACTCTCCCCCTGGGCGACTTGTACCTGTTTTCCCCATCCATGTGACAACCCCGGAAGACACGTGCCAACTTGAGGGAATGAGCGGAGCTTGTGAGTGGCTCTCAGCATTTAACACCCCTCCATGGCCCATCCTCTCTATGGGATTGGGTGTATTACGCAAGTAATTGGTAAAATAATTTGATGATTTATTTACAATGAGCAAACGCTCAATAAATAAGTTACAAGATTTACAAATATAGCAAGTTTCTAAAAGAAACTAAAAGAAGATCAACAACGATCTTATCAACAATATAATACAACAATATTGAGCATTAAATAAATAATAAATATTATTCTAATACCCTCCCTTAATGCTCAATCTGTCAACTACACCAAGATGCCCCAAAAAACTTGAATTATAGTTTTTAGATAAAAACCCATGAATCTTAACCAGAAAATCGTTTTTTTTTTATAAAAACTCAAAGATTTCTTTCGAAATCCAAAAGAACAAAACGATTTTTAATTATCCTAGGCTCTGATACCATATTATACAAGTAATTGGTAAAATAATTTGATGATTTATTTACAATGAGCAAACACTCAATAAATAAGTTACAAGATTTACAAATATAGCAAGTTTCTAAAAGAAACTGAAAGAAGATCGACAACGATCTTATCAACAATATAATACAACAATGTTGAGCATTAAATTAATAATAAATATTATTTTAATAGGGCGGATATCTTGAGTGGGATCTAGGCTTTCCTGCTTCCTCAAGCCCATCCTGCAAGGTGGGTTTTCAGACAGATTAATTACTTGGATTTATTCTTATTCATTGACATTGGTATGCAATATCAAGTATGCATTTAAGGTTTCCTAATCATGCATAAAGTAATAGTATATAGATTGATACATGAAGTGACAACTAACAATGCCTATGGGATCCTATCAATGCATGAAGTAACAATTGCAAATGCACAACAGAACGATGCTTATGCAGTACAGCCAATCAATGCACTTAAGTCCTGATCAATGCTAGGAAGAAGTAATCAATGCATATGTAATTAGATCAGTGCTGTGTCGAATGTTTAATGATAATCAATGCAAATATATATGAAATCAGATTCGCTACCATGAAGACAATCAATCAATATACATAATCAGATTGCTACTATAGAGATAATCAAGCAATACATATACATGTAATCAGATCGCTGTTATAAGACAATCAATCAATATATATAATCAGATCGTCCTATGTGATAAAGGCAGAGATACACCTGTTCTAGAGTAACGAATGGAGTGACTTATTCCAGCGTTGCCTCTTGCTGATATCTATCTCCTTGTGTTCCTTATCCGTCCCTCTTGCCATGAATTGGTTCATCCTCTATATCTACAGGTGCAGAAGGTTATGTCCTTTTATTCAGACATGTCTCTTGACTATGTCCCTTCAATTGAGGCATCTCATCTCCCTTCCTCTAATTATTCACGATTATCTCTTAAGAGACAATTAATATATATTAATATTGTCTTTTATACTTTTGATCCATTTATCTATCCTTAAGGCATTCGATAGTAATCTTTAATGAATGTGATTTCTGTAACGTCCTCTAACTTCCGTGGGATGCCGATGGGTTTAGTTTGTCGGTGCGAGGGGACATGACATTAATAATGTTTACAGATAATCCCCTCTATCGCATTCCTCATAACCATGAGTTCTACTTCTGGAATCCTCTTCATCTTCTTCATTTGAATACATGATCGATTAGATGGGGTATACCTTCTTGCCAGGTAACACAAGTGACGGTGCGCTAGATTTTACCATTCCCAATGCTGTGATAAGGTGTAATCTCTAGGTGATAGTGATCGCTCTCCAACCACCAACGTCAACCGAAAGCTAGACGATTTTACAGACCATGTTGCTCTCCTTCCAGTGAATTGCTTGCTTGAACCTAAGGTAACTCCTCAACCCAGTACTCTACCTCTGCTTCTATCTAAATCTTGCAGACTAGACCATGTACAGTTATTCACTATGGTCTCTACATCGTGTGCTTTTAGCAGTTCCAGTAATGTCAAATTTGATAGATGACTCAGTTTATTCAGTTAACTTGAACCACCCTCGACTTAACAAATTTGGGGGGGAAGTAGAAGCACGGAAACAGTCCAAGAAATATGGGATGAGATATCATCCCCAAAAGCACTCACAAACGACCCTGATCATATTTGAGAAAACCAGCTACACAAGGTCATAAACAAAGGAATCGCAGAAGCATATAACACAACAGGGATGTATTTCCTCGAAAGCTTTAACCAGTGTTTAAATAATGGCCATGGGCAGTAACATGCAGAAACCTGATATTAAATTTACGAAAGGCTTATTTCAATTAATAAATTAGATCATTTGTTGGTGTGGGAGACAAACTGCGGAAACAATTGATGTAATTTAAAGGTTGCTTTGTAAATCATCAATACAATGAACTTTTCAAAACCCAAACCTCAATGCAATACAAATTCAGAAAAAAATGTTCTGGACTATTATATATTAGCTTGCCTGAAAGAAGGAATGGACTTCCTGAAAACCTCGATCCAAGCGAGTTCAGCTGGAGTAGGCTTGTGAGAAGAATCCGAAGCAAATCTGTAAGGAATGGTACATGGCCTGTATGTTGTTTCAATGGGGGTTGTGAGAAGAGGAAAAGGCACCAGTGCAGACGAGCTCTCCATCGAAAGAAAGAGGTCTGTCCGAGAAAATGCTGAAAAATGATGTTTCTCTTCCGATGAAAAAATTTACCTGGGACGCTTGGGGCTTATAGTTTTAAAAAAATAGGCCCTCTACACAAGCAGTGTTGTTGATCGTGCGAAAATGTCATTTATTTTTACTTTTACATTTTTAGGTGTCATAATATAGGTTAATATTTTCTGTAGTGGCTTCTCTAGAGGCTTTTGTCTTGAAAGTACCTTTTACAAGCTTTTTAATTTATTTTTTATTATTAATAAATATATTTTTTCAATAAAAAAAATAGGTATCATATTTAATATAAGTTAATAATTAAAATATGAGAATTTTAATATAAAATAAGTAAATATATTAGTTATTTAGTTATTTTGAAACATATTAATTTAAAATTATTTTATTTATTTGAGAGTTATTTTATTTTTTTATCTATTTTAAATAATTATATACCTCTTTAACATAAATATACTAAAAATAATTAAAATTTTATTTATCATTTTATTTAATGCATATATAATTAGTATTGTGCTTTGTCAATCTTATGTGCATCCTAGTTGTGAATATTTAGATTTTGTGCACATTATCTATAATGATCTTAGTGTGTCATATTATCTCATGGTAGTTCTAGAACATGGGAGCATCTTCATCCACTATAAACATTTATATTGTGGTATCAATTCACTTACCATAGTGGTATTGTTGACCATAACATATTTGTTCCTTCAAATCTCTTGATCTATATGTGTAATCAATTGGTTTAGATGTATGTTAGAAAATACTGAAAGATATCTAAACTTGTAAAGTACCTTTTTTGGAATGTGAGATCAACTAACTATTCATATGCTAGATATATTGTAACTTGTACTTCATCTAGGTGTTATTTTAACCTATTCCATACAAATGCTACTACTTTTGATTGTCACTAAAATGTATTTAAGATGAGAAATACACATTGGATGGTGGTGTTAGGGCCATGCTTAGATTTTTCCCATTTGAGGGTGCATATAATATATTGTTATACCAAATTGACATGTATTTTGTGGTTGTTTAGGCTAATTTTCTACTACCTACTTTCTTCACTCATGTCTTTATGCGTCCTCCACATTAACCTTTGGCACATCTATGTTATCTCTTGTATAATTACTTCCTACTTTGAACCACCCTATTTTTGGATGTTGCGCCACTTTTTTTTGTTTTGAATTCAACTTACTACCTTGCATACCTACACTTGACTACTCTTGGGTTGTGAACCAATTACTCCCTTCACCACACATATAATTGGCAACTACTCCAAATTAAGGGTTTCAACACACTTTTCAAGTAGCAACATCTTAACCCACATATATAATTATATTACCAACTTGCACTTGACTAGAATGAGAAATTTATGCAAAGCCTCATCAAGCAAGCTATATCTAGATACTGCAAATTGTAGTTTATAATTATTAATAGTTTCCTTCACAAAAAGTATCTATAACATGTGTCCACAATATATCTAGTTTATGTAATGCATGATATTCTTTAGCATTCACATAAATATACTCTAGTACTTGTTTCTCTATTTGATCCATGGTGCGAGCCAATCAAAATTATGTTTTAGTAGTTTTGACCTTTTTTATATATAGAGGATCAAACTGTTCTTCATCACATCATTATTTATTTTTATATCTACAAGAATCTCCTTGCTCACAAATTTCTTAACCTTGCCCACCAATGATGGATATTAGGGAGCATAGCTTTCCAATCTATATCCATAAAAGTAACACATAGAGTTTGAGAGTATCCTAATAACATAACCAAAGTGTTAGCCATCTTCAATGTGCTTGCAATGACCCATGACTAAACACTTCATGGCTTCATTATAATAGCATCTCACCTAGTCTTACCCAAATAACATTGAGTTCTTCACCCTCTCTTTTGACTTGTATTATAACTTGCAAACAAGTCCTAGAACTAGCATAAACATAGATTGACAAAAAGCACAAGCATTTCTATATCAATTAATAAAATATGGATAAAGTTGATGTGCATTTGAAAATATTATAATCATGGGGTAAATTAACTAGTATAAGTCAATTGTGCCCTAACACTTCCTTAGCTATTCATGCATTGTATAATGTTGTTGTGTGTTTATTGACAATTAACTAGTATAAATCCATATATATATCCTAAAATACATTGCAGGATAATGCACTATATATATCCTTATTTATAGGTGCATATTTGTTAATCTTGCACTATCTATTATATAACTAATCATTATTCTTAGCATGTGTTCCAATATCAATTACAATACGTCAATAGATAACAATGTGTAATGGTGCATATGACAATGTCATAAATATAAAATGCATAATATATTCCCCCTTAAACTCGTTGATCCAGAAATTCTTTTCACATTCTAGCATGATCTCAAAATAAGTTAGATCAGCTCACAATGCCAAAATATAAATTTTAAAGACGTAGGATTCAAAATCTATGATTGTGGAAGAATCTTAATGAGTGGGGATATAGAGATTATGATCAAATATTTGAAGATGAGTAATATTTGTAGATTAATCATTCCATTAAAATACTATAATTAAAACATAAGTAAAAAGGGCATGAGAAAATATTTAAACTTCTAAAGCGTTTGTAATAAAAGTAATATTTCTAGATTATATTTTGCCCGTTTATATTATATCTTTTTACATAGCATTTGCTACAAATAGGCTGACGCTCATCAAATTATGCTGTATACAGAAGATTCCTCATGGTAGGGTAAAATAACAGAGAAGATAACTAGCTGGAGGGTTTCAGAGAAAAATCAAGACCTATTAGTTTCACTTGAATGGTTCCACATCGTGAGGAGCTTATATGACAGATACCTGCAACAAATTAAGGGATTGAAATTACAGGTAGCATTGAACCCATCCTAGAAATGTCGTTTAATGTATATGGTTATGATCAATTGATCTTTTCGGCCAAATGGGCGATTGTATTTTTAATCTAGATTGTGATTTTCGAACCTGCTAATAAAAAGGCGCTGTTTTTCAATTGAATTAGACAAGCCCGTAATGTGCATTTCTTCTTAAAAAAAATTCTCGGCTATCTTTCTGTGTTATAAATTTGCTTGTGTTTTGGACTGAGTATCGAAAAATATGAAGAGGGTTCTTTCAATCAATCTGTTACACACCTCTATGTCTGTGCATCGTTTTTTTTAATTAGATTATGAAGATTAGATGAAGGTTTATTTATAGAAGTGTTTGCTTGAGGTTTTCCAGATCTTGATTTAGTTATTTAATTAAAATTTTCGTTTTCTTTTCTAAAAAATCGTTTAGGAAACTCTTCTGTACGTTATCAAATGGGTTGCACAACAAGAGAGAAATCTGTGAGAAACAGGAGGCGGCTCCGTTCAAATAACCCTACCTCGTCTGTTAGAAGTGAAGAACACTTACCTGATGATAAAAGGACGAATGACACAGTTGTGGAGATTTCATCCAACAAAATAATTACATCTCCAGAAGAAAAGCCCAAAGAAAAGAATGCAGTTTATGAGGAAACTGAAGAATCCGATTGGGGGTATTGCACAGAAGAGCAATTGGAGGATCTTTTACTAAAGAGTCTTGAGTTTGTCTACAATAAAGCAGTGTGTAAAATTGCATCTGGGGGCTACAATGAAGATGATGCAGTCAAAGCAGTGCTACGAAGCGGTCACTATTATGGCAGCGGTGACTTGCTTTCCGACATTGTGAAAAATGCAATGATGTATTTGAAAAATAGCACCACTAGCACTAATGGAGCTGACATTGTTTTTAGAGATCTTAAACAGCTTCAGGAATATGCCTTAACCAGGCTTGTGTGCTTTGTTCGGCAGCTTCGACCAGAGCTTAGCAAGGGGGATGCCATGTGGAGCCTCCTCATGAGTGATCTTCATGTGGGTAGAGCAAGTACCTTAGAGATCCCTTCCATACCACCTGCTGATGAGAGATTGTTCATTAAATCGGATGAAAATTTCCCATCTCCTTCAACAGTAATTTCTATGCCCTCTCCAATCAGACCATCTTGTTTGTCTTCCAACCTTATACCTATCGGTGCAGTTTCAGAGCCATGTGGGATGTGTGCTGAAAGAAAGCGAATATCTGGCTTGAATGCAGAACAAGCTGATAAAGCCATTGTAGATGCTTCGTCTTTACTGAATAATGGCTTCACATTTGATGCTGGAACATCACAAATGCCTTTGACAAGCACCATCCAGTCAGCCCCAAATGCTTGCAGGCAATCTTCTATGAAATTGTCTCTATTGAGGAAAAATGCAGCTTGGCTTCTGCATGAATATAAATCCAAATCAGATTTACGTTCCCAGTCAGATGGTGGAAAGAATGAATATTTGGTTTTCTCAGATGGGCCACAAAACGTTCAAACTCAATCTCAGAATTCCTCTGAAAAGAATCAGTTCTTAACACAATACTTGAACATGTCTACTGAAACTACAGCTGTTTCAACCAGGAATCCCGCTGTAGCTACAGGATCATCTTTGGAGATAGCTTCTACAATGGATGCAGGCCAAGATCAGTTTAAAGGAAAGACTAGAAATCGCCCTGATATTTTAGAAGCCATTTTGGGAAGTTTGAAGCAGATGGGTGTTAGTGAGAAGTCTGATGGCATTGATCAACGGAATGAGATAATGTTGAAGCTTATGCACCAAATAAGAGATTTAGAAATGCAATTAAAGGAACAGACTGAATGGGCTCAACAGAGAGCAATGCAAGCAGCCAGAAAATTGAGTAAAGACTTTACAGAGTTGAAACAATTAAGAATGGAGAGAGATGACACATTGCACCTGAAAAAGGATAAACAGTCACTTGAGGACACCAGAATGAAGAGAGTTGCTGAAATGGAGAATGCTTTACGCAAAGCAAGTAGCCAAATTGATCAAAACAATGCAGCTGTAAGGAGGCTTGAAACTGAGAATGCAGAGATGAGAGCAGAGATGGAAGCATCCAAATTGAGTGCAGCTGAGTCTGCTGCAACATGTCAAGGGATTGAAAAGAGGGAGAAAAAGAGTCTAAGGAGGACTCAGACTTGGGAGAAACAGAAATCAAAACTCCAGGGTGAAATCAATGAAACGAAACAGAATATTTATCAAGTACAGAAAGAGTTGTCTCTCATTATAGATGTACAGCAAGAAACAGAGGTGAGAGCTCATTCATGTATTTCAGTTTTGGAGTTTTTGCCGATCTTTCCCACCATTTTGAATTTTGCTCTATATTTTGTTTCCTGCATATTCCGGATGTCTGTGTATAGCATGGTTACCAGGAGACCTGAGATAAAAGGACATCATTTATAAATATGGTACGGGGGTATATGAATTAGAGTAGATACACATGCACATATACATATATACATATGTGTATATACTATATACACATATGTAAACATATCTATCTACAAATGTATACATATGCATGTATAGTCACAAGAGATGTTACAGGTATCAAAGATGGTGTCCGAGTCCCTGTACTGAGTTTTTTGATAAGATGCTTCATAATGTTGAAGAAATTGTTGTCAACATCAAGCATACCCTCCAATTCTATGAATTAAGATTAACACATTGAAACCGAAGCATCATATCCTATTGAAGAATGATTTTATACCCGATTTCTAGACTGCATTTTTTATCCCTGCTTCTTTGATATTGTGCCACATTGACTGCTTCTAATTGAATGTTGATATGAAGGGAATCTGAATCTGGTGAGGATGTACAGGCAAAATTGAAGCAGGATGAGAATGCCAAAGAATTTGCAATTGCACAAGCTGAGGAAGAAAGAAGAGCCAAAGAGGCAGCTGAAGCTTCTGCCAAAAGAAGGGAAGAGTCATTACATAGAAAGACAGAGCTGGACTTTCAACGTTACAAGGATGATATTGAGAGACTAGAACAGGAGCTAGCTCGTCTGAAAGCCAAAACAGTATGTTCTCGAAACGAAGCAGAGGAAGTTAGTGTAAAGATCTCGAATGAACTTCAGGAATCATCTCAGAGAGAACGAAATAATGATCGACAATGTGTAATGTGTAGGATTGAAGTTGTCTCAATTGTATTTTTACCATGCGCGCATCAGGTCGTTTGCGTTAAGTGTAATAATTTGCATGAGAAAAAGGGCTTAGAAAACTGTCCATACTGTAGAAGTCTTATACAACAACGAATACATGTTTATGGTGTAAGCTTGTAAATCTATTTGAAAATGTAGATTTACATGTTAATGCAAACCACCTATTGGATAAGTTATGTGGGCATTGAATTATTAGTGAATTTATGTGGCATTCCTTCTATTTGATGGGCTGTTTCTTCGTTGTTTGATGGAACCGTACATCTGTCTTCATTGTACGGATCTCAAGGTGATTATTGACTGTTCAAATACTGTTTTTGACTTCATTAAAACACCAAATAGTATTTTTGACTGTTCAAATGTGCACGAGACATTCTCATTTCTATTGACATTTTCATTATCTCTCTGAATGAGAGACAAATTTATAGTGCTATCAAGGAATGATTGTCTTACATAATATTTTATGAACGATTGAATCCCAAAAAATCATGACATAATTTGATCTATTGCAGAAATACATACGAAAGCGAG
Organism: Sequoia sempervirens; assembly: GCA_007258455.2. NCBI lineage: Eukaryota > Viridiplantae > Streptophyta > Pinopsida > Cupressales > Cupressaceae > Sequoia > Sequoia sempervirens. Next base: position 94,869,206 of record VDFB02179234.1, read on the forward strand.
TTTTTAAATTTAAGATTCTAATTAGATCTTGTCAATTATTATCGGAACTTGAAGTGATGTCTCCTTAACGCTATGGTACCATGATGCAGAGCTACCTAAAATTTATCAATAGAGCTTTTTGAGAATTTTTAGGAGTCTTTAACAATCAGATTATCTTTGGATTATATAGAAGTAGTCAATATAAAAATTATTAGTACTTGCCTTAGGCATAGTACTATTGTAATGAGTTTGGCTTTTTTTAGTTAAAAAGTTATTAATAATTTAGTTTTCAACCAATCAAAAACAATATTTAAACAGAAATTAAAATAAAGTTTAATTTTGTAAAGTCAACTTGTAAAATATTTAACTTTATAAATTATAAAAATTATTTTTTGTGCATATGATTGGTTAAAAAAAATTTGTGTGTTATTGGCGGATAAAGCAAATTAAACATTTTTTTAAGGAATGATTTTTCATTTTTTGCTTTATAAAATCATTTCATTAAATCTTTCTAAAACAAATAAATGTTATTTATTTTTTGTTTTTTTATATATGTAATTGTTATTTTTTTATTAAAGAAAATCTTACAAAAAACAATTAACTATTTTATAGAGATTTGGATTCACACTATTAAAATAAAAAAATAAAAAAATAAAAATTGTATTATTCTTTCCTTTATCTATGCTTTTAGTATTTTATGGTATAATTTGATTATATATGTTTCTTTTCATTAATAATATTTTTTCATGTATATTTTTTATATTAATTAATATATATATATATATAGTTTCTTAAAAAAATTATAACCTATAATATATAGGTATATAAGATTATATATATAATTATATATACTATTTCTATTTATATCTTATATTATTACAAGTAATAATTTGTAAGTAAATAAGTTAACCTATATTATGTAGGTAATATATTAATTTATATTATATATTTATATATAATATAATATAGGCTATTTTATTTTGTAGGTTCTCCTTTCACATATATTTATATATATTAATAAAACTATCTTAATTGACTACTATATTAATTATAATATTAATATTATTATATTATTACTATTAATATAATTAATATAATAATAAACCACTATATTAATAATTATAACAATATTTTAAAATATATTAATATTATAATATTACCTATTTACTTAGTTTATATAATATAATTTATAAATTATTAATATTAAATTAGAATATAATATATTTATTATATTAATAGTATATTTAACTTCAACTATAATATGAAGATTTCGATTCATAGAGGTAATCAATTCGGGGATGGCGATGGTGTGTGAGTGCGGGCAAGCTAGGGCACCCGAGCCCTAGCTTGCAGACTGGTTTTTTTCTGTGCGCAGGGACTTTGCATGCTCGCGGGGGGTCAAGGGGACCTGAATTTTATTTTGGCTTTCTGCTGTCTTTGGGGGCTGCATATTTTTTCTCTGGTGTTGCGCTTTGTGTAGCTGCTGCGGGTGCCATACGGGGTTTATCCTCCTCATTCTAAGCGCCCTTTAGTCCGTGCTTGGTGCATGCTTGGGGAAGGGCGTTTTTTTCTTCCTTTGTGTTGATATTCCTTGTATTGGTGCGCCCGTTCTGGGCTCTTGTTTTGGTTTTGGCCTGGTGAGTGGGGGCTACGGGAGCCCTCATTTTGTTGATTTAAATGGCTGCTCACGTGGCTTTAGATATGGCGGGTCTTGATTCTGCTTTGGCTGGGGGGAACGCTGGAACTCCTTCTCAACATTCCTTTGGTTCGAGTGGGGTTCGAAATGGTGCCCTTAAACTGCATAAGGTGAATGGATGTTTGGAGAGGACTCAAGAACGACCAGTTTTAGTAGTACAATCAGAATCGGTAGCTGAAGATATCGAATACTATTGCAACCATGTTTTGATTTGTAAGTTCTTGGGGATGTGGGTTTCTCTCGCTTTTCTTGATAATTGGATTCGTAAGACATGGAACCCAGAAGGTGACTTTGATATTCTAATGGATGCAAATAACTTCTTTATGGTAGATTTATCGTGTGTTTCTAATCGAAACAGGGCTTTTGAAGGTGGTACGTACTTCTATAATCATGTGGGTCTTTTCATCAAACCATGGCATGCTGGTTTTAACTCGGCAGAGGAATTACCTTCTAGAGTCCCAGTTTGGGTTCGCCTACCTCGGCTACCATTAGAATGTTGGAGAAGTGATACTTCAGTCGATTGCGTTGTTGCTTGGAAGACCTATTGGTCCTTCTCAATAGACTCTGAATAAGAGAATTTTTTCTTATGCTAGGGTTTGTGTTGAAATTGATTTGAGTAAGCCATTACCAGATTCTATTGATATGACTGTTGGATCCTGCTCCTGGACTCAACCGTTAGACTACGAGATGCTACCTTTCAGGTATAGAGTATGTCATGAATATGGGCATCTCCAACGAAGGTGTCCCCGTGCTTCAGGTGCTTTTGGTACAAGTAATGCTTCTTCTCAGCCCTCTTTGAATGCAGACAAGGGTAAAGCTCCCATGCAGGGAGGGGGGGCTGATAAGGAGGGATTTATCCCGGTTAAGCCTCAGAATCGTAATCAAGGCCAAAAGAGATCATTTAAAGATAGGCAAGAGGAAGAGACTCTCAACAGGTTTGAGGCACTTGAAGATTTAGTTCAAGAGGAGGGTTTTCAAGAAGTTCTACAGAGATCAGCGAATTCTTTAGCTATGGAGGTGCCTGGAGTTCAGTCTTCTGGGCCTCCAAGTTTGATTCAGACTGGAGTACAGGGTGCTCAGATAGCTATTGTTGAATCTTCTCCAGACCTTGTTTTGGCTACGACTGATTTGGTGATGGAGGCATCTGGTGGGCCTGCTGACATTGGTGGAGTTCTCCCTGAGATGCAAGGTGCTTCTAATCTAGGTAAACAGAAGACTCACTCTCCTGGTTTAGGTCTGCATCAAAAAAATTTCAAGAAAGGGGCTCTTGAGAAACCTCTTAAGGTGGGTAGAAAGAAGGATCAGGAAAAAGTCAAGCTAACTAGTGAGACGCTGGTAGAGTCAGGTTTGGTGAAGACTATTGATACTCACTTCTCCCAGCCTCCTCGATGATTGTGCTTTCTTGGAATGTGCGGGGTATGAATAGCATGCCTAGACAAAAGGCTATTCGAGATTTGATTTGGTCTCATTCTCCTGATGTGGTTTTCTTACAGGAAACTAAGTTGTTTGTTGACAGTATGTTGGTTGTGGCTTCTAAGGTTTGGGGCCGAGGTCAATGCCAATGTGTTGGGGCATCTGGTAATTCTGGTGGGGTGGCTTGTTTGTGGGACCCACACAAAGTCAGACCTATTTGGTGGTTCTCTTGTAGAGGCTCGATTTCTTGTGTTGCTTCTCATCTTGAGTCAGGGGAGAGAGTTCTCTTCTCGAACTTGTATGCACCGACTGACTTTCAGGGTAAGATTTTGTTGTGGGATCATGTGCGATATGTGAGGTCATTGGATCCATACCTTCCTTGGATTCTTGCTAGGGATCTTAATGCCGTCACATCTTTAGAGGAGAAGAGGGGTGGTAATGTCCGTCTGGATTCTGCTTCGACTCTCTTGAAGGATAATATTGCACTCTTGAACCTAGTTGACATCAAGCCGGGTAATGGGTTATTTACCTGGAGTAATAGAAGATGTGGGGAAGCAACTATTTCTGAAAGATTAGATAGATTCCTGGTTTCCAGTTTTTGGATGGGGGATAGGTGGGTGACTAGCTCTAAAATTTTGGATGGCAGGGGTTCTGATCATTGGCCAATCAAACTTACTGTTGCATTACCCCGACAAGGTATAAACCAGTCTTTTAAGTTTCAGCTTATGTGGCTCAAGGATGATTCTCTTCATGACTTAGTTCTTGGATGGTGGAGTCCTGGGAAGCCGACACATGGGACTGCTATGTACTCCTTCTCGAAGCAGCTCCAGTTTGTGAAGTATAAGTTGAAGCGTTGGAATAGGCAGCACTTTGGTAATCTCTTCCAAGAAAAGAAAAATGCTCAGTCTCAATTAGATTCAATTACCCAGTAGATTCGAGATATAGGTTTCACAGAGGAACTTGGATTGCTTGAAGCTGCTGCGATGAAGGAGGTGGAAGAATGGAACTTAAGGGAGGAGATTTTTTGGAAACAGAAATCCAGAATTGAGTGGCTCCAGGCTGGAGACAGGAACACTCCCTTCTTCCACAACTCTATGAAGGATAGAAAGCAAGGTAATGTTATCTCCTCTTTAGTGTCGGAGAATGGTGAGATTTTTTCATCTTCTGCATCTATTTCTGCTGAGGCTATCTGTTTCTTCTCTGCATTGTTGTTTGAGGACTCCCCTCCTGCGGAGGAGGATGAAGCTTTGATCCTGGGTAGTATACCGACTTTGGTTTCTAGAGAAATGAATGAATCTTTGCTCCGTCCTATCCCTTTATCTGAGCTTGAAGCAGTCATTTTTCAGATGAAAAGCCTGATGGGTTTCCGGCTGAATTCTTTCAGGAGTTTTGGGAAGTGATTAAATTGGACCTTCTAACGGTTGTTCAAGAATCTCTATTGAACAAACAAATGTTGAGATCTATGAATGCTACTTTTTTAACCCTCATACCAAAGAAGGTGGGGGCTAATGCTTTGGATAATTTTAGGCCCATTGCTTTGTGTAATGTGGTGTTTAAAATTATTACAAAGCTGATTGCTGAGCGGCTGAAACCTTGGTGAGGTAGACTTATCTCTGAAGAGCAAGGGGGTTTTGTTGCTGTTAGACAAATTTTGGATGGTGTCATTATTGCTGCCGAAACCATTCATTCTATGGTGAGTTCTAAAGAGAAAGCCATGTTCATCAAGTTGGACATGGCTAAAGCTTATGATCGTGTTAAATGGGCCTTCTTGTTCAAGCTTCTGGAAGCATTTGGTTTTGCTGGTGATTGGATTGAGTGGGTCAGGAGTTGTGTCACTTCATCTTCCTTCTCTGTGTTGGTTAATGGTGTACCCTCTGAGTTGTTCAAGGCTTCTAGGGGGCTCAGACAAGGAGATCCCTTGTCTCCCTATTTGTTTATTTTGCTTGCGGAAGGCCTAGGGAGGTTTATAAGATCTCGTGTGGAGTGTGGCTTGATACAGGGGTGGAGTTGGGGAAATAACATTCCCTCCCAATCTCATCTGCAGTTTGTGGACGATACTGCTCTCATGGGTCGTGCCAAGGTTGAGGAAGCTGCCAAATGGCGTAGCACTCTTGATTGTTACTTGGCTGCTTCAGGACAACGAATCAATGAAGGGAAGTCCTTTATTTACTTCTTTAATACTCCAAAGATTATTCAAAGGAGGATCGCTGGTATCCTCCGTTTCCAAATTGGTACTCTCCCTTTTGTTTATCTTGGCATCCCACTTGCGGTTCGCTCGTTTCCTAAATTGTTTTGGAAGGGGATTATGGACAAGTTTCGGAATCTGGTCAGTCATTGGACTTGCAGGTGGCTCTCTTCTGCTGGTAGAGTGACTTTGCTAAAGTCTGTGGTTCAAGCTCTTCCTATATACATATGTTTTGTTCTCTCGGCACCTTCTAGTTTTATCAAAGATTTTGAAAAATTGTCTAGGCAATCCCTTTGGACTGGCAATCTTCTTCATAGAAAGTGGAGCTTGGTTAAATGGGATGTCATCTGTAGACCGAAGCAGGAAGGCAGGTTGGGGCTTCGCAGGACTGACTTGAATGGGCAAGCTCTTGCTGTGAAACTTTATTAGTGGTGGTGCTCTCAGCAAAATCAATTGTAGGCAAAAATTCTTACCTCAAAGTATCTTGGTGAGGTCGAGAGTGTTAACGTGGCTCGCTTTAGCCTATAAGGGAAGGGTTCTATGATTTGGTGCACTCTTAAAAGGGGTGCCAAGTTGGTCAAACATGGGTTGTTTTGGATTTGTAATGAGGGTAAGGAAGCTCTTTTCTGGCATGATTCTTGGGATGGATATCCTCCCATGTTGGCTTCACATCCTCATTTGCAAAATTTGTGTCAACACTTCGTGGATGCTGGTTTTTGTCATGTGGCTGATTTTAAAACCCATCAAACATTGGGGCAGGCTACTATTTTTAGGTGGAAGGACCCAAGGGAATGGCCTCCCAATGGCTCAGTTGAGGACCGTCAGGAGCTTGCAGGGATTTTATCTAGACGTGCTTGCAGTTCCCTCTCTGGGCATGATGTGTTGGCTTGGGACTCTGATCCAAAAGGAAGATTCTCTGTTGCTTCAGGGTATGCTGTCCTTGATAAGCAGTTGTTTGGGAGTACTGAGATCTCTTGGTGGAAGAAGGTTTGGAATAAGTTTGCTTGGCCTAAATGCAATTTCTTCTCTTGGTTAGTGGTGCAAGGAAAATGTCTTACCTGGGAAAATCTTTGCAAGCGTGGTTTCTAGGGAAATTCTATGTGTGTTATGTGTGTTGGACATGAAGAGTGTATTTCTCATCTTTTCTTTCAGTGCTCCTTTGCGAAAGCCATTTGGCACTTTTGGTGGAACCTGTGGCGTATGTCGTGGACATGTTTCCTCTTTGAAGGAATTTTGGGAAAGTCAAGGGTCTCCTTCGGTTAGGACTTCTTTTCTTTTAATTGCATGGGTTATTGGCCCTGGTCTGATAATTTGGCATATTTGGTTGGAACGCAATCGAAGGATTTTTTTGGATAGAAAGTTGCTGATTGGTCAGCTTTGGTTGAGAATTTTGGGGGGTCTTCATGAAACTTTGACAGCTAAGTGTGATTTGTTTGTTCCTGTGGATCCTGGTGATTTTGGAGTTGTTAGTGCTTTGGGGCTATCCCTAGGGGGGAAAGGAATAGTGAGGACTGTTCGCCATGGGTGCGGGAGGAAGAAGGTTAGTCAGGCTGGTCACTGGTGTCCCCCTGCTCTGGGGGAGTTGAAAATTAATACTGATGGCTCTTCTAGAGGAAATCCTAGGCATGTTGGTGTTGGTGGCATTGGTAAAGATGGCTCAAGAGTGGTGGTGTTTTTCTTCTCTATTTATAGAGGTCAACATACTAATAACCTCATGGAGGCCACTGCCATTCTCTTGGCTTTGGAACGGGCTTGTGCTCTGGGATGGAGAAGGATTGTTTGTGAATCTGACTCTTAGGTAGTTATTGACCTTTTAAATAAAAGGCAGTTTGAGGAAGTGAATTGGCAGTTGGCTGTGGTGGTCAAGCAAATTGTTGCTTTGGGCACTACCTTAGACTCTGTTGTTTTTTGTCATGTCCCTTGGGAGTGGAATAAGGTGGCTGATGGCTTGGCTAGGTGGGCTTCTGAGCAGATGGGGACTTGGAATGTGGTGGATTGGGACAACCTCCCTAAAGATTTGGCTTTGGTTCTTGAATATTTGGTTATGGAAGATATGAGGTGCTGCTTAGGTGTTTCTTAATTTGGTGTTGTTTGGTGCTTTTGTTGGGAGTTTTCTTCTCCTTTGTAATGCTTTTCTGATTCAATAAATTTTTACCCTCTTTTTTATTAATATGAAGATTTCACTATCAAATTCAAAATGAAGTATGAACAAACTCAACTTCAACTTTATTAGTCATATTATGTCTAGTACAAATAATTCATAAACTACTTCCTTATCTCAATGAATGGGTTCATTATATAAATATTCAAATATATTCCACTTTAATTTTTTTGAAAGAAAAAACACCAAACAATAAACATTTATTTCAATTTATTTTATTTTCAAATATTTAACATCAAACAAGATATTTACATTACATAACCAAAACATATAAAAAAACCAACACTATTAATCAAACAAAACACAAAATACAAAAGTCAAAACTAAAATACAACATTAATTAAACTTACATTTATTTTTATTCCAACTCTACAAATCTCTTATTAGAATACTACAAAGACAAGTACTCACCATTACGTGGCACTTGTTTTAGTAGTAGCTAATGCGAAAAAAATGCATGAGCCTATGCTTTTTAATGATGTCATGTGGATTACAAACTTATAAGTTGATAGTTAGAAGTTTGAGAACTAAAATATTGGGTCTCCTATTTTCAAGAATAAGATTTCAATATATTTTGTATCAATTTTTTCCTCATCTCATGGAACTTCCTACTGTATAAAAAATATCTAAAAGCCCTCTACATGATATTGCCTTGTCATAGAAATTTTACTTTAAAATAGACTAGAAATTGCACTTTTTGTGCAATTAACATGTTGATAAGTATTTGCAACAAGTGCACTGTATAATAAAATACAAAATTATAAAGAAACATAGATTTTAGCAACAAAAAGTAGTGTACAAAGTGTCAATTCCTCTAATGTCTATTGATTCTCTTTCAAGTGTTGATCTTGAGATCTTTGAATTATCAAAGCCTGCATCATTTTGATTAGTAGTTGACAATGACTACCATGACTAATTGAAATGATTGACACAAGGTTATAATATTATCATTATGGGCGTACTAGGTTGGTTTGTGTTCAAATACATCTAATGCAATGAGAATAGTGGGTTTGGGTATGTGGAAACTCTAGAGAGTCAATATTTTGTTGCCTAATTTTGCAATTCAAAGTTTCTTGGAACACATGTTGATTTTTTTCATGTGTGTGCATGTTGTCTTTTAATATTCACTCAAATTTGTAAAGCCAACACATTGTGGCTTGAAGTCTTCTTTTCAACAAATCCTTTCCATAGTTGATAAGACAAATCCTTAATAGTTAAGAGTCAAGCCCACCATGCTCAAGTTTGAAGCACAAAGAATTTTAGGTCAATAAAGATTCTTAAAATATTAGCCTATGATAGCATCCCAATAAACTTAAAACAATCACTACTTGTTATTATATGTATATGGTTTATAACAAAATATAAAAATATTAAAACTAGTATAGAAATCTTAAATACATCAAACTAGTATAGATATCTTAAATACATCTATCCGAAAATGTCGATAGATATCAATTTGAAACAGTTTTATTTTCGAGTTATTTTACATTACGTTTGGATAATTTTATTTAGTATATACATGGATACATAAAATTTATTGTGTCTACATTGTTTAAAATTTTATTTGTGTATTCTTCTCTATTTTTAGTTTCATCAATTATTTAATTATTTAATGTACATCCCACCCATTTTTGCCATTGTAGAATGCCTTTCAATATTAATAATATTAAACCTTATATTCAAAATCAAATAATACCTTAGATCAAGTTAAAGAGGGCTCAAATAAAATGAATGCATGCCAATTTTACTAATACAAAACCCTCTTTGTTGAAGTTGATTGCTTGAGATGCAATAGATGTGGTTGTTCAAGGACTCATGCAAGACTTTTGCAACATATACTTGTCAAGTTGTGAAGATCATGGATTCATTTGATGAAGGATTAGGTTGATTTTTTAGATATTTACTTGATGATGTGAATGGTGGATATTGATTGAAATGAGTGGAGAATCTTGGTAGGCTAAAATAGTCAAAAGGAATTATGGTGGCTCCTTAGTAGGCTCTAAAATAGGTGAGGGGAATTAGTTGTGCATAAAATAAAATTAGGAGGTAATAATGGTCGATATTGGTTGAAATGAGTGGTGAATCTTGATAGGCTAAAATAGTCAAAAGGAGTTATGATGGCTCCTTAGTAGGCTCTAAAATAAGTGGGGAATTAGTTGTGCATAAAATAGAAATAGGAGAGAATTATGGTGGAGTTATGATGAAATTATGAGGGGATAATTAATATTTTTATTTATTTGCGGAGAATAAGTGAAAAGGGGTTTATTAATTTATTTTGGGATAATGAATGAACATTAGTCTAATTAACTAAATAACACGAGTTATTTAATTAATTAGGAATGGTAGATGAAAAGGGAAATTAGCATGATAATGAGAAAGCGTTGACATAGAATTAAGATGCAACGTTAGGTGCAATGTTAGAAGGTGGCAAGAATTAAGTGTCTACATTTTCCCCTCTTTGAAATGATGTGAAGTAACAATGTTTCAAAGAAAGTAGATATAGCGGCTTGTTGGGACGAGATAACATGCCCCAAGTGCTAATATTTTGATTTTGAGATTGATTGATGGTTTGAACTTAGATTGAAATAGAATGAAGTTGATTGGCTGGTCAATTGAATGATGATAGATGATAGCGAGGTTGTTTTAAATTTACAAATACACATCATTTAATTTTATCAATACAATGTGATGTCTAAAGGCAATTTACAATAAGAAATTTAGTTTTCGGGGCCATGTCTTCTTTTCAATTAACTCTACTCTATCCTAAAAATGTTCTAGAATTGAAATAAGATTTAATCTACTATTGCTTAGAAGGGAAACATAGTTTCTTTACAAAGAGAAACACACTTGGTTTAGAAAAGAAACACAATTGCTTTAGTAAGGGAAACACACTTTGCATGAAATGCAAATTGAAACTTTTTTTTTAATCTTTTCTTAAGTATTTAAAGCCTATGCTTGTAGATCTTATACAAAAGATAAATAAGCAAATATAAAATTTAAGAAAAACATAAATAATAATACAATACTCAAAATGGAAAAGATTGCACCAAGTGTTAGAGTAAAAATAGGTAATCAACTAATTAATTTATTAGGTCCCCTTTTTACTTCATTACACTTAAGTTAAACTTATGAGTGCTTTTCTATTTTCAAGTCGTGTTTTTTTGTTTCATAGCATAGGATGAGGGCACGTGTCATGATCTAATTTAATCCTCACCTAGGGTTGATTTTTTCTTCTTGTTTTCATAATGAGTCATCATTCATTATTGTGATCATTCAATTCTATAATTTAGAAACTTAATTATGGAGCCCTTTTGGATCAATTCATTTCTCAAGGTTGCATAACACAATTTTTTTTTTGTCTCTTTATGTGATAGGTATTCTGGTTGCAAGTGATTTTTGGGAGCTGTGATGTTCAACAATCAACTCCAACATCACATTAGAGCACCAAATCTATAATTTTTTGTCCATTTTATAAGAGATTCAATCTTGAAGAAAAGATTGGCACATCTTGGAGCAAAATAGACATCATTGTTGTGTCTAGAACAACCAAAAACCTTAAAATCACTTGTTCAAATGCTCAAATATGAGCAGCTAATTTTTTTAATGGCATAAAGATAAAGGAGCCAAATTCCATATGAATGCACATAATCCATACTTGCATCGTTCAATTTCTACATGTGCAATGATTTGGTGTAAAAAAATTGGGCAAATTTTCTTTGGTGGCAACATAAATGGCATTTTTTTGGTCAAGGTTTAAAATACAATGGTAGCTAATTTCTTTTTCAATGGCTAATATCATTTTCATTCTATATCTAAAAAATTCCCAACAATGCTCTTTTATTAGTGGTGACAATTATTTTTAAAAGGAGATTGCTAATTGTGGGCTAGCTAGTGTCGCCACCAACTACCCCAATTACCGATTGTTTACCACTTTTCCAATGGAAATTTCATCCATTGAAAAAATTCAACTCACATATTGGTGGAAATCATCTAACCTCTTGATAGCTAACATAAAATTAGCAAGGGAATATTTTGACCCATGATGCTTTTTTTTTTGTAAGATAGGGAATATTTCAACGAGCGAAAGCATATACTAGTGCTCATGAATATTTTGACAACATTGGTTAATATTATATTCTATAAGGAATATATTGGTGTATGAGCATATTTTGGTGCTGATGTCGACATGATGTAAGTCCTCTACTATTCAGTAGGACCCCTAAAACCTTAGATTTTATGTCAAAGAAGCTATTTTTTCTTTTGACCATAACTTGGGCATATAGTGTCGAATTTTTTCAAAAAAATATATCATCAAAAAATTAGTTCTATGTAATTTACAATGGTGTATGTCTCATTATCAGATTTTTATGTTGGTAAATTCAACTGCTTATCAAAGTCAGATCACCATTTTATGCTTTCGAGCTCATAATTTTTTGCTTGTATCTCCAATTTTTGTGATTATTGTGGCATTGGAAAGGCATTTCAGAGCTCTTCATATCTATCCATTCAAATTTTCTATAATCTACCTCAATTATTTTTATTTAATTTGTTGTTATTTACATTCTAGTCAATTACTTGGACATCATGGCATCTAAAAATGTCTTGTTTGCATGATATGAATTAATTTGATCTACTTTATATGAATTAAGGTTATTGGTTTATGATTTTATCATTTGATGAGGTATCATGGGTTTTTATATTCATCCTTTTGTGGTAATATTGGAAAAGAATAATTATGAGTCTTGGCAAAATGACATATCTCAAGTGGCTTAATATTTTGTGTTATCTTTACAGAATCATAATTGAACTAGACACAATAGGGAGTAGATCAACATGGGGTAGTATCATTGATCATATTGTAGGAAAAATTTGTTCTAGTGTTGATCATGACACTATGTGTGATGTATTAGACATTGATTGTCCCCACACACTTTGGACTAGACTCTTAGAAATCTATGGAGACCCTCACATCTTTTCATTCCTATAGGATATTGTTGAAGATTGTCTCATTCCCCTTGATGATGTAGATAGCATTTCCTTTGATGATGATACTTTACAGGAGCTTAAGCATATCATAGGTATTGCATGTGTCAATGGTTTAGAGGCTTGTCTCCTTGTTCCCACTCTTCTTATCGAGACCCAATATCCATCTTTTGTTGTTCCTAATAAAATTAGTATCACTACATCTATGGCCCTTATTGATTCAAGTACAATAGGACATTCATCTTCTTCTAGACACAACTATTTGGGATTAATATCTATTAGACATATCATCCTTATTTGTGGAGTCTCGTATTGTGGATTCAAAGGACTCATTTGAGAACATTCATCTCTTCTTTCATGATAGCCACATCATCACTATTATCCCATCATCATTGTCTTCAGAGCTTGTTCTACATCAATCTTCACATTATTTTGGATTAACATCATCTCATTCCAATGTGTGAACATTTGAATAGTTTTCATAGGTACGCATCATTTGGATTTGGATTCCCTATTCATCCAGCTTATGGCAACGGATTCTCCAATCACTAGTGGATTTGTTTCTTCCTAAGGGGAGAAATATTGTTTGCAAGCAATGGATCATGTTCTCTTTAGGCTTTCATCATTGGCACAAGAGCTAATTCTTTATGGAGGGGATTCATGTTATTATCTTCTCTCTCATTTTGGGGGCATTTATTGTACATATGTGACAAAAGTAGTCCTTGGGGGTTCATATTGAGTCCATTTTTTTAGTACACATTTATTGCATTTTCTCTCTTTTAGAGAGGATTTTTCCCCATGAGGTTCTCTCCTTTTTTGATTATGAGATATTTATCTATTTGTACATGGGTAACTCATCAAGCCTTGTAGCTTGGACCCATCCATGCGCCCATTCTTGCATTCACCATTATGTTTTTAGCTTCTCCCTAAGTTGTACTTAAGGGGGGTGTTAGAGTAAATAATTAATCACCTAATTAATTATTTAATTAATTAGGTCCCCTTTCTACTTTATTACACTTAAGCCAAACTTAGGAGTGATTTTCTATTTTTAGGTCATGTTCTTTTTTGTCTCATAGCATAGGATGATGACACATGTTATGATCTAATTTAATCATCACCTATGGTTTCTTTTTTATTTTTTCTTTTATAAGAATTCATCATTCATTATTGTAAATCCAATTATATAATTCAGAAGATCGATCATTGATCCTTTTGGATCAATTCATTTCTCAAGGTTGCATAGCACAATATCTTCTTTTTTCTCTTCATGTGATATGTGCTTGGGTTGCAAGCAATTTTCAGGAGATGTGAGGTTCAACAATAAACCCCAACACCAAATTCCTTATCCTTTAAGAAAATTGGGCCTTACTCCCCTTCAATATTAGTACCTCAAGTCTACAAAAACATCACAATTGTTTTATGTTTTTCAAAGAAAATATAATTGTATTACACTTTCTTTCTCTATTACTAAAATTTAAGCTATTCTCTATTTTATATTTCTTCCATCCCTTGACTAAATCTTGAATACAAACTAAGGAAAAGTGTTTGTAAAGTATTTAACTTATTCAAGACTACGAGATTGCAAATTAGATAGCAAACTCTTATTCCTAAATTTATCACATAATATAAAAGAGTTTTAGTTTTGACTTAGAGCACCGACTTGATTCTAGGCATGATATAATGGTACTTTAGTTTTAACTTGAAGTATTTCCTAAATCCTAAGTGGAAAAATGAAGTTGTAACTACTTTAGTTATGTAGCTATTTGGAGTAATCGATTCCTTTAAAGTAGGGTGCACATGTTTGTTAAGAAGAAGGTGGTTAAGGGAATTATTTATAGGTGGCATCCCATAAAATATGCAATTTGAAGGCACTTCATTGTTGTTATTCTCACCAAATTTCTAAGATAGTAACAGTGGATCCACCCATCAATTATTTGATGTGGTTTCACCATTAATCCACATATTTTAAAGCTACTTGAATGATTATTGGGCTTATCCTAGCTTATTTATCCAATTGGATGGTTACCTCATAGCCATTAACCACACCATTTATTTATATTTTCTAGTTTCAAATATTTAACTAGGGTTGCAACTACCAAATAGGTAAGAGTGGAAACCTATAGGCATGGTGGTAAACACCAAAGAGCCAAGAGTGGAAACCTTAAACCTATTTATCCGTTTATCTGGTTTACTATTTATTTATTTATTTTATTTTTTATTGTTGTCCTCAACACCTTTCACTACAACCTATCCTAGTCTCATCTATAGGTGTATACCTTATAGCCCTTGTCATTTCAAGTTTCTAGTTTCACTTCCCACTTTCTAGTATCTAATATCAAGTATCAAGTTTCCTTTTGCTAATGTGTTCTTTATCTTTCTATCATAGGTCAATACTACATTTCATTTCCCTAGTTCTTTTATGGAGTGCATCTTCATAGATCTTCCCTCAAAACAAAGTGGTTATTTTTTGGGTTACTTTTAGCATTTCCACTCACATTTCATTGCATGTTTATGTTTATATTGTATAATTTCCATCATATATATATATAGAAAAACACACACATATATAAGAAACACATATATATTTCCCTTATGTGTTTCTATTTCCATTATGTTTTTTAATCTAGTTTGATTTAAAAGTATAAAGTTTCCATAGTCCATGATAAACAAGTGATTCAAAAAATTGACATAGTTTAATCCAGAAGTTTTGCCCACTTGTCTAGTTTGATTTGTTAGCAAAAAATTAATACTTTTATTTTTCATGCTTTTTAGGAATCACTACTTTCATAAAGTCAAAAAGACAATTCAAAGACTATTATCTCCCCTTTAGGTAACAAGTATCCTTTATATTTTGTAATACTTAGTATACTCTAGTGCATTTTATTCCTATTGAAGTGGGGTTAAAAATTAATATAAAAATTACACTATAATTCTCATTATCTTGCTTTACAATAAATTTAGCCTTCATTTTGTTTTGTGCTTTTGAACCTCTATGTCTTCTTCCTATGTCATGTATTATCTCTTCCTTATCATCCTAACCCCTTGCCCGTGTGTTTCTTTTTAATTTAATATTTTCCTTCCCTAATGTGTTTTTCTTCTTTTTGTGTCCCTTTGTCCCTTTCTCATAACCATCTTTGTCATTTAACCAAATCAATTAATTAGATCATATCTCCTATGTTTAATAGAAACTCACCTCTTTTGGACCCATAAATCTTGCATGGTAAAGCTTATATTAAACCATATAACCACAAATTTTAGATGATCACTACTATTCTTAATTGGTATTCAAAATTGGATCTACTTAGACTCAAGGAGTAAAACTCACTGGTGGGTGTTAATTTTTTGGTCTTTTCACTTTCACCAATTGGAGTTTTTTTATAGAGTTAGGATCTAATTCGGTTTTTTAGGGAAATATAGTTTGTGTCCTTGAATTCCCTCCAAAATCCATAAATATAGGCTATCTTTGTCTCTTTTTAACACAATAGATATTAGGTTTTCAATTGAGATGAAATTTTAAGCTATTTTATTTGATTAGTGGTTACTATATTTCTATAATATGTTAGACATTGTATTAGATTCTACATTTTTTTTGGAGCATCGCAACAACTTCTACAACAAATCTATCTTTTGCTTACATGTATTTTTGATGATGGATCATGGAGTATGATTCAAAATGTTTATACAAAGAATTGACACAATTTCAATCCAGAAATAGCTCACTTGATTATCTTGGACCGTGGAAACTTTATGCTTTTAAGCAAATCTCTTGAATATTGGTGACTATTTTTTTATACTTTTGCAATACCTTAGAATGGTTTCTATTTGATTTTAGTTAAAAAAATAACTCCATTTCTCTTCATTTATGGACCCATTTTGTGTTTCTTTTCACTTTATTGTCCTCTGATTGCTTCATTTCAATCTATAGAAAATGCTAGCTTAGTTTTTTGTTGTGATTTTCTCCTTGGTTCCACCACTGACCACTCAAACCCCTATTTCCCCTTCCATATTAGTTGCATCCACTTTTTTCTTAGATTTATTATAATTTTTTTTAATCTTTTTCCATCCCTTCATTTGTATCCTTTAAGCCTCCAAAAGTCTACTCTTCTTGTTTCCTTCAAAATACCTTATCAATTCACATTTATTTTCCTAATCTAGTGTTTTCCTCACATCACTTTAGATCCTTTCTATCTATATCAATATTTTATATTTGTGAACTTCCATATGTATATTTTTCCTTATCTCCCAACATTTCCTTTTGTTGCAAGTATGAAGCAAGTATGAAGGTGTTGTCACTGATGTCAACTAGTTAACTGGTTCTTAACTGGTTGTTGTTGTCATTAATGTCATGGATAATGGTTATTGGTTGTATATGTCAAGGATATTGAGAAAATTGTAATAAAGAAAGGTTGTAGGTGTTCAGTGTTTGCTTTGGGTTTTGCTTTGGAATGTACTGCTATGCTAATGATGATCTAAGGTATTGTTCATGGTTGCTGGGAGATGCTATATCCAGATTTTGGGGTTTTGGATCGTTGTACAATGTGAGTTATGTTCACCAGTTGTGAACTGAGCTTTTCTGTGTATTTGGTTGAGGTTCAGGAGAAATGTAGTTGCTCTAGATTTCTTCTTGTTCGAGTCTTATGACTTATGGTTTTTAGGATAAGCTATTGGGAATGTTTTCAATTTAATTTTCTTATCTCAAAAGATTGGATCGTGTTAAGGCTATGTGTAATTAATTGATTTATGTGTTTTACACTGGTTTGGCCGACCTTGTGTTTAACACTACCTTTGAAGCTTATGGAAGCATGTTGAGGCATGTGGTTCGGTCGCCCTCATTCTAATTCCATCATAGAATGTTTTGGCACCAACCTAATTTGAATTTGTAAATGCAAATGGTGCATGTGGTCGACTTTGGATATGTTTCAAAATTGAAGATGGTATTAATATAGGATAAGATATTGGTGATATGTGTGGAAAGAGAGTGCAAGCGAGATAGATACAAAACACTGTGTATGTGACGTGAGTTGGGTAGATCAGTGTGAAATATAATTGTTGAGTTTCTGGAATCAGTGAGCTGAAGGTGTACTTTATCATTCGTGCATGTCTACAAGTGTTTGAGCAAATTGTGGTGGAAATATCTGTTGCATTAAGACTGTCTTCTCTCTATAATAAATCTCTTCTATCTTCTTTATGACTCTATGGCAATGAGCCCTCCAGGTTGTTAACCCTTGTTGGACAGTGAGTCCTGATCTAGACAATAAGTCTTGTTTTGGCAGTGAGCCTTTGTAATTGGTTTTGATATTCTCTATATTTTGAGATAATCCTCATCGTGGTTTTTCCCTTATTGGGTTTTCCATGTAAATTTGGTGTTATTGTGTATGTGTGATGTTTTTCAGTTTCTGCCTTTGCACTTAATGGTTAATCATATTAGCAGAGTAAAGGATTTGTGATTGATCTAATTTCCAGTGAAAGTTTTAAAGGTTAAATTTTTTCACAAGTGATTCACCCCCTCTCTCAATTGTCTTGTTCAACAATTGGTACCAGAGCTTGGTTCTTTGTAGAAGAGCTTAATCGCTTAAGGAAGGTCTGGGATGGCAAGCAAGATCACTTTTGAGTATCCTAGGTATGATGGAACCAATTATGCTATCTAGAAAATAAAGATGGAAGGGCATCTTAAGAACTGTGGATATGATGTTGAGGAAGCTTATAAGACTACCTACACTCCTACTAATGGTCCGAGTATAGTTGATGAAATCAAGGTGCATGAAGCAAACAATAAGGTGAAGTTCATTCTAAAGAATAGTCTTTCACATTCAGATTAAAGTTCAAAATCTGAAGACTACTAAAGAACTTTAGGATGCTTTAGAAAAGATGCATGAAGGAGATGAAAAGGTCAAGGAAGCAAAGTTGCAAAATTTGGAGGCACAGTTTGAGATCCTACATATGTCTGAAGATGAGAACATTAAATCCTATCTACAGAGAGTGGATGAGATGGTAGGTGGAATGCGAGGACTTGGTGCTACAGTAGATGAATCCAGGATTGTGAAGAAGATTCTTAGAACTCTCCCTAATGCATATAGTGAAAAGGTATCTGCTATTGAAGAATATGTAGATTACAAGTCTTATACTAAAGATCAATTATTGGGAACTCTAACATCTTATGAGATGAGAAAACCAAATTTGAGAAATGGATCCAAATTAGAAACTGCTTTTAAGGCTACAAGAGTTGAAGATCTGGATGAAGAGAACCTCAATGAAGTAGAAGCTAACTTTGTGAGAAGGATGAAGAAAGGCTCTGGTAAGTATGAAGGTAAGTTACCCTTTAAATGCTTTAGTTGTGCGAGAATGGGTCATTATGCTTCGATATTTCTGGAAAGAGCTAAGAAGAATAAACAAAGATTTAGCAAACAAAACAAAGGAAAGGTGATTAAGAGAGCATACTATGTGAATGAGGATGCTAGTATTTCTGATGAAGAATTTGATTATGGAGATTTTGATGAAAATGAATGCTTGTTCTTGGCTATAAAAGATGAATCTACTTCTGCTAATATTGAAAGACAGGTGAAGGAAAATGCTCTAGAAAAGAGTGAAGGTACGATATTTCTGCTATTCATGCTAAATAAGAAAATAACTATTGGGTTGTTGACAATGGCTATTCACATCACATGACTAGTGATAAGAGTAAGTTTGTTAAACTTGAAAAATATGATGGAGGCTTAGTTGTGTTTGGAGATGATACTAGTGCTAAGATTTGTAGGATAGGTTTTGTAAGTTTTGATGACAAGCATAATATTGATGATGTCTATTATGTTAAGGGTTTAAGGCATAACCTCTTGAGTGTTGGACATATGTGTAGTAAATGATATAATCTTATATTTGAGGATGAGAAATGTGAAATCAGGAAAGGATTCAAAATAGTGATTGTTGCAAAAAAGAAGTCTGAAGGAAACATTTATCAACTTAAGGGTGTTGATGGACAATGCTTTATGACTCAAATTAATGACACTTGGTTATGGCACTGGAGAATGTGTCACATGAATTTTGATAATATGACAAGAATCAGTGTAGTACAAGCCGTGAGATATTTACCAAGGATTACAAAGCCTGCTAATGCTATTTGCAAGAATTGTCAATTTGGAAAGCAAGCAAGAAATAACATTAGATCAAAGGAACAATCTACTACCAGAATACTGGATTTGATTCATATAGACCTCTGTGGTCCTACAAGAGTGAGAATTCTACAAGGCAAAAGGTACTTTATGCTTTTGATTGATGATTACTCTAGGTATACATGGGTTACTTTTCTTAGAGAGAAATCTGATGCATTAGATAGATTCAATGCATTTAAGGCTATGGTTGAGAATGAAGTAAATTTGGGAATAAAATGCTTAAGGTCTAATAGAGGTGGTGAATTCACCTCCCATGAGTTTAATATTTTTTGTGAAGTTCATGGAATAAAAAGACAGTTATCTACTCTGAGAACTCCTCAGCAAAATGGATTTGTTGAAGGAAAGAATAGAATGATTCAAGAAGTTGCTAGATCAATCATTACTGAAGTTGGTATAACAAAATTTTATTGGAGAGAAGCTATTCACACTTATGCTTATGTGTTCAATCGATTTCAAGAAAAAGCTAACAATGCTAAGACCCCTTAAGAGATATGGTATGGAAGAATTCCTACTATTAAGTATTTCAAGGTATTTGGAAGCAAATGTTATATCAGACGGGATGAAGAAAATTTAGGGAAATTTGATGCTAGATGTGATGAAGTTATCTTCCATGGATATTCTACTAGAAGCAAAGCTTACAGATGTTTCGATAAAAGACTGAGAAAGATTGTAGAAAGCACAAATGTCAAGGTTGATGAAGCAGTAAAGAATTCAATTGAAGTTGATGGATATGTATCTGATGAACCTAATTGTATAGAAGTTGAAGAAGTTGTGGAAGAACAAGAAAAGCAGAATGAAGAAGAAGAAGCTCCAGTGGTGTCCCCAAAGACACCTAAATACATGTGCAAAAGAATCATTCAAAAGATCAAATCATTGGAGACAAGAGGAAAGGAGTATTGACAAGAAGCAGAGTTGCTGCTATTGGTGAGATAAATTTGTGTTTACTTTTTGAGGTTGAACCAAAGACAATGAGTGAAGCATGTAATGATGAAAGTTGGATAAAGATATAGAAGAAAAACTTATGCAGATTAAGAAGAATCAAACTTGGGAATTGGTCCCTAGACTGGTAGATAGAAACATAATTGGATCAAAATGGGTATTAAAAAAAAAGTTGAATGAGAATGAAGAAGTTGTAGGAAATAAAGTAAGGCTTGTGTGTAAGGGTTACTTGCAAGTAGAAGGTATAGATTTTCAGGATACTTTTGCTCCGGTGGCAAAGATGGAAGCTATCAGAATGTTTTTAGCGTTTGCTACTCATAAATATTTCAAGGTCTATCAGATGGATGTTAAGTCTGCATTCTTGAATGGTGAGTTAGAGGAAGCATGGAACAATGAGAAGGATTTCAATTGTCAGATCAATTGAATATGGTTTGCAGATTGAAGAAGGCTTTATATGATAACTAACTATGTGGGGGATTTTGTACTCTTATTAGGAATCCTAGTTTTTTATTGGGTAACAGGTAGTTTTGAATTTCAATATTTGTCTGAAAAATTAAATGATTTGATTGTCATTGATGGGGTTGGTTCATTTTTTGTTACTTCATGTGATTTTCTCTTATTTTTAGGTCTAGTAGCCAAATCTGCACAATTCCCACTTCATGTACTCTTTGATCAGAACTCAATCTGAATAATCGTAGAAGTGATTGAATAATCCAATTTGTCCATAGTTTCTTCAGACATACTAAGTTAATATGTTGAGCTCAGAATTGTTTGAATTGTTAAATATTCATCAACCAATATAGGTAAAATTCCTAAAGAAATATGATCAAAATTTAATTCATGACGATCATAGGTCGAAAGTTCATATTCTTCAGTCATCGCTAGACAATTTGTGGGACAATATTCGACACAATTCCCACAAAAGATACAAATTCCAAAATCAATACTATAATTTTCCAATCATTTTTTCTCAATATCTATTCTGAATTTCCAATCCACAATAGGTAGATTTATCAGGCATACACAGACGCATACTTCACAAGCAATACATTTATCAAATTCAAAGTGGATCCTTCCACGAAATCGTTCTGATGGGATCAGTTTTTCATAGGGATATTGAATAGTAATAGGTAAATGATTCATGTGATATAAGGTAACCATAAAACCTTGACCAATGTATCTCACAGCTTGTATTGCTTGTTCACTATAATTCATAAACCCAGTTACCATGGAGAACATGTGTAAAATTTCCTTGAATAATCATTTCATAGAAATTTATTTCTCTTCATAGATCGGATCTATCAAATTTGGATATATTGTAGAATTGAGAATATAGAACCTCTTTGGGAAGCAGAAAAGAAAGTTAGTCACAATAAAATAAGTTGGAAAGAAGTTGTTAGTAATAGATTACCTAGAGCAATAAGTAAAAGAAATTTCCACCCTGGATGGAAGGAAGGAAGTCCCTCACTGAAATTCGGAGTAGAGGAAGGAAAGCCCTACCGTGGGTGGAGGAAGGAACCCCATCTGGGAGGAAGGAAAGGAGCTCAACCCCATCCCTATCCAGCTTTGCCATTGGCCTGCGCTTCACTATTCCTGACTTGCGCTTCGCTACCGACCTATTCGCCTCAACCCCACCAAGCAGCCCCACTTCGGGACCGAGGGGTGGGAGGATATAGATATGCCTCAGGTCGGTCCCGAAGGGTAGGTGGGCTTCGCCCTGGTTAGTGGGGTTTGGTCATCCTGACTATCCTCCCAACCCCCTGGTGGGGTTTTCCGTGGGTGGGATTCGATCTAGCATATTAGGCGACTACCTTGGTTGGCCATGTCTCCCAATACGCTCTCTTGTATTAGTACATATGGCCTAGAAGAAGTGGTTTGTCTTCTAGTTAGTACAAAAAGTCGAGGAGCCATTAGGCTCTGAGGTGGGAGGTGGGTGCGACTACAAAAAATTGTTAGGTTCGTAGTGGAAGGTGTAGAACTGATAGGTTTGTAGCGAAAGGCAAAGAACCGATAGGTTCTAGCCTAGCAGCAATACACCTGATAGGGTGTTGAGCACCCCACCAACATCATCATCCAGGAGGAAGGAACAACCTGTAGTCATAGTAGTAGTAGTAGTTTTTGTTGTTGTTTCGATGAAGCATCGACTCTATGGTAAGTAACCTCCTCGATATCAAGAGGTTGGTCATTAGCCATAATATTAGCATCATGACAACTCCGTTGAGCAGCGAAAAATCTTACTATGCTAAAGAGGTGGTCTCAAACCACGATAACAAAGTACTTTCTTCAACACACAATTGTCACATGAAGAAAGGCCAGTTCTTAGAGCCAACCAACCAGAATACCATTATACTATCCTCGACCAAATAAGAAGGATAAGACTAGATCAGAGGTTAAACATCATGGTATAGCCAGATGATGAATGCCCCTAGTTTTTGTTGCTATTTGAGAAGGGGGGTTGGTGGGGCCTATCTCCTATATTCTGGAATCAACACCGCCAAGCCGAAGATCTTCATGAGCCGAAGCCGCTTGAAGCACACACAAAGGCACCCTTTACAGGATGAGATCTACTTGATGAACTGTACCTTTAAGCACACTTCTCCTTGCAAACGGGTTGTTCCCAGTCAGCTCGGTGTGACTGGAAAGCTCCTAAAGCTTGGTATGCAAGGTTAGATAGATATTTGATTCAACAAGGTTTCAACAAAGGTATGGTAGATAGTAATCTATATTTTAAAATTGAAAATGACAAGATCTTGATTGTAGTTGTATATGTTGATGACATTATCTTTGGAGGAAATGAAACTATGTGTAAGATGTTTGCTGAAGAAATGCAAAAAGAATTTAAGATGTTTATGTTTGGTGAGATGAATTTCTTTCTTGGGCTACAAATTAATCAAGCAAAGAAAGGGATTTCCATTTCATAGTCAAAGTATGCAAGAGAAATGTTGAAGAAGTTTAGGATGGATGGTTCCAAACCGATATGCACTCCTATGATGATTGGCTAAAAATTGAGTAAAGATGATGATTCACTTAAGGTTGATTAGAGTAAATACAAATCTATGATTGGTGGATTGTTGTGTTTAACTGCTACTAGGCTAGATATCATGCATGCAATTTGTCTTGTGGCTAGATTTCAAGAAGATCCTAAAGAAACACGTGTTACTACTATTAAGAGGATATTCAGATATTTGAATGACACTCTAGATTATGGCTTGTGGTATCCTAGGGATATTGACTTTACACTTAGTGCTTATACAAATGCAGATTGGGTAGGTTGTGTAGATGACAAGAAAAGTACAAGTGGTGGTTCATTCTTAATTTCTTGGTTGTAGATTGATGTATTGGTTAAGTAAAAAGAAAGAATTAGTTTCTTTATCTACTATTGAAGCTGAGTATATTGTTGTTGCATCTTGTTGTACACAAGTTTTGTGGATGAAACAAACATTGAAAGTTATCAGAATAATGTATGATGATCCCATTTTTATCTTCTGTGATAATACAAGTGCAATTAACATTTCAAAGAATCCAGTGATGCACTCAAGGACAAAACATATATCTATTAGGTATCACTTTTTGAGAGAGAAGGTTGTGGAGAATGAAGTAAAGCTTGAGAATGTACCTACGAAGGATCAAATTGCTAATATATTTATAAAGGATCTTCTTAAAGATACTTTAGAGTATCTCCAAGAGAAGTTAGGGGTCATTTCCCTCCCTTCTTGAACTAGATGCATATGGAGTTGCATCAGTCTGTTGGGTCTATGGATCTATTTTTTCTTTTGGACTGATGTTTTGGTGGCTACCTCTTAGGGGGAGTAGGTAGTGTCATGTGTTTCCATTGAAAGAGTAATTTGTTCTTAATGTCAAAGGGGAAATCAATGTAAAATATATTTTTCCTTTGTCATTTATGTCAAAGGGGGGGGGAGAGAGAGAAGAGTATCATGTAAAAAATATTATCTACTGAGGGGGAGAAAGTAAAACCATGGAAAGTGTGTCTTTGATGGTTTTTCACATCATGTGTTGTCATCAATGACAAAGGGGGAGATTGTTGCAAGTATGAAGCAAGTATGAAGGTGTTTTCATTGATGTCAACTGGTTAACTAGTTCTTAACTGGTTGTTGTTGTCATTGATGTCATGGATAATGGTTATTGGTTGTATATGTCGAGGATATTGAGAAAATTGTAATAAAGAAAGGTTGTAGGTGTTCTATGCTTGCTCTGGGTTTTGCTATGGAATGTGCTGCTATGCTTATGAGGATCTGAGGTATTGTTCATGTTTGTTGGAAGCTACTATGTCCAGAATTTGGGGTTCTGAATCGTTGTACAGTGTGAGTTATGTTCACCAGTTGTGAACAATGCTTTTTTGTGTATCTGGCTGAGGTCTGAGAGAAATGTAGTTGTTCCATATTTCTTCTTGTTTGAGTCTTATCACTTGTGGTTTTTAGGATAAGCTGTTGGGAATGTTTTCAAGTTAATTTTGTTATCTCGAAAGATTGGATCATGTTAAGGTTTTGTGTGCTTACTTGATTTATGTGTTTTACACTGGTTTTGCCGACCTTGTGTTTAACACTGCCTTCAAGCTTATGGAAGCATGTTGATGCGTGTGGTTGGGTCACCCTCATTCTAATTCCATTGTAGAATGTTTTGGTGCCGACATAATTTGAATTTGTAAATGCAAATGGTGTGTGTGGTCAACTTTGAATATGTTTCAAAATTGAAGATGGTATAAATATAGGATAAGATATTGGTGATATGTGTGAAAAGAGAGTGCAAGCATGATAGATGTGAGATAGATACAAAACTGTTACACCCCAATTGTATAATTACTAGTTACTATTACTGCATAGGGTTAAAATGAATGTAATGTGAATTTTTGAGATGAATAAAATATGCTTGTACCATGTTATCAATATGAATGTTTCACATTTGATGATTGTATCATTTGATGTTATTCATGGTGGAATACTACATTTATATGAATGCACGACTATTGAATTATAATTATTCTAACTTGGATATATTTATGTATACTACATATGTTATGAAAATTTGATTGTAGTGAGCATGTGTTAGTGGATGCAAGTATGTGTTTCATTCCTCCAGGAAGAGGGCAAGTATCACTCGGGAGAAGATCTTGGTTGGCTAACCGGTAAAAGTAAATTATCTGAGCATATAGCTATAGTGAACTGAGTTAGTTTGTGGGTTATAGGTAAGTCATCAATAGCTTGTATGTTTGCATTAGGAGTCTTGTTTACTTCTGCATGCTTTTGCGGGTGATGTTTATCTGTTTGAGTTTCTGAGATCTTTCTTGTGTTATTACGATCATATGGGTAAGTGGGATGTAGGTGGAAGTATGTTTATATGTATGCACATGTGTGTCAATGGGATCAAATGACACGTATATGCATATGTATAGATATACCACACGTACACACTTATCAATATGGTGGTAACGTAAATGGATGTAAGTGAACCGAATGTGAACACACACACACACAAATATATACATATATATATGTAAAGTATATACATGTATCCATATGTATATGCATATCAATACAAGAATACGTTGACAAATGGACATGTTCATACAGATGCATCGATATCATTTACCTATATATATGTGTACATAGAGGCTTATACATTTACACACACACACACACACATATATATATGCATACATCCTATATAATGTGCTTATTATAATTATATTGCATGTACTCTTATATTTATATATATATATATATATATATCAGATGTATGCTGATTGGCTTACGATATACATATCTAATTATATATATATATTATATTTAAATATATATTAAAAGATTATATTTATAGTTATATATATACATACATATATATATGTTAATACATAAGGTATTTAAATATATATATGTGTGTGTGTTTGTATAGTATAAACAGTATATATATATATAATAACATATATTTAGCATATTAATTAATTAGAATTCAACTAATTCCAGTATTTAATAAGAAGTTGATTTATGAAGGTCACTTATGATGTTAAATGACCATGGCTAAGATGTGTCGATGTTGGACATCAAATTTTTAGTTGATATGGAAATATACACAGTTGTGTATATAATCTGCATGTTACCAACAAAGACATGTATTTGGAAACATAGCAATACATTTTAATATGCAAGCTTTGACTTGGTCGACAGAGTAAATGAGAAATACGTGGACTTAGTCCAACACATTAAATGGTTCAGTTGACTCAACCTTTAATCCAGTCGATTCATTCTATGTGTTATAGAAATATCATTGACTAATTCACTTCATCTGAAAATTGCACCAACTTAGTCTGGTAAAGAGGTTTTGGCACCACTTTTGATTGCATTTTCTTGTAGATGTCATTTTTGGAGAAATGTTCAAATTCTCCATGTGTTGATTGAAATGGTCTTTGAAATGTTGTCAATGAGAAAGTCGATCTGTTGATGGTTTATGCTTAGTCTGAGCTTTTATCATTGCCACCTTTATGTTGATTTATTTTGCATGAAACTGGTATCATTCTTCATGCCTTAACTGTAGGATTTTAGAATGTTGGCTGCTCTATAAATAGTTGCACCATTTCACTAGAAACGTATTCTCTCTTCTATTACTTTTATCATTTTCCCATTTCACTTAAGAGAGGCATTTTACCAAGAGGTTATACATATTTCTGTTGTTTATTCTGTTGAGATATTAACAACCATATTCATCTATTTTATTAGTGAGGAAAGAGTGATCTTTTGTGAGAAAGAGGTATCTTATTTGTTTGAGAGAAGTGTGCTATCAAAAAGAGAGAGAGATGGAGTTGTTTTGGAAAGTTGATTCAAGCTGAATTACTGTTGAAGAAGGTTGCACTATCATCATTAATTGGGATAAATGATAACAAGCATGGGGATTTCTTCTTCTTATTATTTACTTGGATTTAATGTGTTTTCTATGTTGCCTGAAATGTCCTTTCTATTTGTGAAATAGAAGTATTTATGATTGTCTTTTGAAAAAGGGAATTGAAGCTTTTAGGATGTTCCTATACTATTCTTGTAAGATCTCCATAATAGGGGAATGATGTTTATATTAGTTATTATATAATAGGCTTGAATTGAATGCAAGAGTCACTTGAATGACAATACCTATGCGTAGTTTAAGATATCCTTAAGTCAAATCGGCCCTGAGTAGTGTTAGTGATAGATGACTTCATTCGAAGTACTGAATGAGAACACTTTGGCCAAAGTAGTGCAATGTCTGAGACTCCACTTAGATGTGTGACTACCAAGACTACATTGTTAGTTCATCGTGATCCATTATTGCATGCTAGTTCATGATTGTGGGATTACAAAGTTCTAGTTATTTCGGACACAACACTATGCCCAGTTGGTTGTCGTTATCAGTTACTCCACCAATATCTTTGTTGAAGGGAAGGGACATCTATTGAATGATAGATGTGCAGGGGACCGCATTAAGAGTCTGTGGTTAGTAGAAAAGTGCTTGAGTGATGCTCCTCCTCCACAACAGGCAATAAAAGAACCAAGATTTGAAAGGAAAGAACCTTGACTATCTTACAACTATTTTTTCTAAAGCTTTATGAGCTATGTATGTATTTGTATGCTTTATTACATTGATGTATATATTTGAAATGAAAAGAAATTCATGTTTTAATATGTTATGCATCTTGACTGGAAAATTATCAATAAAAGAAAAGAAATTTTTTATTGCAATGAATTTGTTACTTGTTTCTTTACTCGTTTGGTGTAAAATAAGAAATTTTTACTTTATGGAAGGGTTAATACGTTACATGTGGTATTAGAGCTACCAAGTTTAACTTTGGAACCTATGAGATCATCATTTTTTTGACCCTACATTATCTAATGTTGTGAAAATTCTTGTGTTAGGATGGTGCATCTTAGATTAATGACTCGAAAGTCAATAATCGGAAATGAGTCCTACCTCAAGGCCAAGAAGGAAAAAATAAGCCATGATTAGAACCATAGAGGGAACCAACTACAATAATGCTATATAGTTGAGTGACACCAAAACTTTTATTCATGCAATTTCTCAAATCAATGATGTGAAGAGGAAGATGAAGATGGAGGCAATGTACAATTACCTACCAATCATCTCACTAGAAAAGTTTGAATCATTACCACTTGTAGCGTAGAAAATTGTACACTCTTGAAGAAAGAGGCAATTTCACATTTAATTTGGACCTATTTTGGAACCCTTGCATTAATTACCCCTTAAATCATCATTTATAGGCCCCTAGGACCCATTATTTTTGGATCTTGAGGCTTATTCCACTCAAAAATCATATAAATCCTGACAAAAAGCACTAAAATCATTTAAATCCCGAAAACCCACCTCAAAAACCTTAGATGGGACTCATTCACCACCTTGGGAAAATGAGTCCCCTTTGGTGGGACCCATTCACCCAGGGTGGCAAATGAATCCCATTTGGGGCATTTTTCAAGTTTGAGTGGGAAATTCACCAATTTAAATCAAATTTCCGATGGATGTTGACCTTTGAGGTCTAAATAACAGTCAATTAGGTGTTGATGCCTATAAATGCAAGTTTATAAATAATTTTCAATATATATCTAAGCAATCCAAGCATATTGAGCATATATCTTTCAAGAGCAAATTCAAAGATCAAGTTCACAAGAGTCTTCAAAATTCTATTTACAGCAAAGTTGAAGCTTTGGAGCAGCAATTCAAGTATTTTTCCAGGTCTTCAAGCTCACTTTTGTTCAAGATCTAGCATTTTCAAGAGTTGATCATAGATGCCTATGGAGAATCATGAAGAATTCTAGGTTGGGAAGATGCAACGAGCCATCAAGCCAAGCCTAAGGAATTATTTTCTAAGTGATTCCATCTTCCATTGTCACTCTATTTTCAACCTAAGGAAGGTTTTCATATCATTGAGATTCATTTGAGGTGATTCAAGATCTCCTAAAGTGAGTCTTGCATCATTCAAATTTTCATTTATGCATCTTGTTCTTGCATGTTAGAATAGAGTTGCATCATGTTTTAGACTTCCTATTCTTAGACACACTTAAGGCTAGGGTTTTCATATACATTTCATTATCTCTTTCAAGGTTTAATATTATATCAAATTATATTCTATTTTGCAAGTGTTTTCACAGATCTAGATTCAGAATTCAATCTGGGAAGAAAGTGCAGGTGTTGAAGTGCAGATCAATGATTTCAATTTCTGAAAAGCAGAGCGAGACGGATTCTTCATTAGTGGTGAATGAGTCCCATTGAAGGTGTTTATCAAATTAGTTTATAGATTCCAGTACCCTTTTCCCCAAAACAACTTTCTAGGTAGAAACCCTGACCTGGGACTGATTCACCCAGGTTGGCGAATGAGTCCCAGTTGGTCAAAAAGTCAACATTTCCAAAATTTCAGAGTTACTTTCAGTCATCCTAAGATTCCCAAGTGCACTCCATTTACTTTTACATTTTCCTATTATGTTTTGATTGCATTTTCAAAGCATTTTATAGGTCATTTAGGTCTTTTTGTATATCACAGTGTGTTTTCAAACATATTGCATTTTCCAAGTTTCTACTTGGTGGTGAACCCTCTTTACCTATTTTTAGCCCCTAGAACAATCCCCTTTGACAGATTCCAATCTCCTTTGCATTGGAATCTCAAGGGTTTGTTCTTGAGTGAATCATGAAGGTTTTTGTATCTCTCCTTTTAGGTCCAAAACCCTAGAAGTGTAAGAGAGTCTCATATACAAAAAAATTTGATTCACCACTTTCTAGGGATATGCCTTTAGAAGAAAGTGTTAGTCCTGCATTCATCTTTAGGGATCCTAGGGTTCTACCACTATATGAAGTAATATCAATTTTTTCAAGTAAAGAGTCTAAGGGATATGTACTAAGGACACCGCCAGATGAGAAATGGTCTCATGAACAAATGTCTATGAAAAATATAGCCTACATTGTTGATGAAAACCATATTGACATTACTTCTTGTAACTATGTATCAGATGATAAATCTAAGGGTTATTATCCTTTTTGGGATAGGTATGAATAGATGAGAGATAAACATAAAGATAAGGAATAACAATTTTCTCAATTTGTAGGTTATACTTATGTGTCCGAGAGTGAATCTGAAGGATACTCTCCACTTGACTATCTGAATAGTCACTCCATGTAATTGAAAGGATATTGAAATCCTCATGAAATGAATAAAATTATGTGTTTATCAAAAGAAGTGTGTGCTTAATCGTATATGGAATTCATGTGTACATATGAATGTTTACTTTTATGTTTTCCATAAGATAATTGATAACATAATTTATGCTAACATGGAAAAAACATTCAGGTAAAAATAAATCAATCACATAAGCATGGTGAAGACCCAATGCAAGTCAGGAGGATGGACAAGGAACCATTAGAGTAGTGGCTAGGCTTGACCAAATCTTGGAAATGTTAGCTAACCTTGAGCAAGAAAGAGTTAAGGATAGGGTAGAAAAAGAAGTATCCATTAATGATCAAGAGGGAGAAAATTATTCCCATGGGCATGGTGAAAACCATAATCATGAGAAGAAAAAAATACCTTCACCATCTATTGAAAGGAATAAAAATATTGTGTCTTCTGAACTGTCAAGGGACATGAAGAAGATAATTCCACCTAAGTTTGATGGTAGTGCTGGAGGCGATGAGGCTGAAGTATGGCTTGTTTAAATGGAAAGGTATTTTGAAATACGAAACTATGATGAGGTTACTAAAGCCTCATAGAGTGCATATCAATTAGCAGGAGAAGCCTCTAACTGGTGGATGAACAAGAAGTTGGAGCTTAACATTAACTCATGGAAATTAACTTAGGGATCATTTGTGGAGATTTTCCACAAAAGATGGTTACCACAACTTTACTATGACCAGAAACTCTTGGATTTACAAGAGTTGAGGCAAGGTAGCATGATGGTTAATGAATACTGGGAGAATTTCACCCAACTTTTGCACTATGTCCCCACATACCATAAGGATGCGCATTTCCGCATTAGGAAATTTATTTTGGAACTCAACAATCAGATTGCAGGGGAAGTGGATATGCATGGTCCAACAACAATGGATCTTGTATATGAAAAAGCAATTAAGTAGGAACAAAAGATAAAAACTGATTCCACTCAACAAGAAAGAAAAGATCAAAAGAAGGATGTAGAAACTCCTAATGAGATAGTTCCAATGAAGGAGGATTTTGTTCAAAATGTTGCAACCCAAAAATGGAAAAGATTTCGTAATTATGGAAGATTTTAGGAGAGATCGAAAGAGAAATGATTCTAGCATGGGTAATATCAACAAAGCTAATGAAAGTACCAACAAGTCTAGAGAATCCATAGGGAAAAGAGGACCAATTACATGATGTTTTATATGCAGAGGGAATCACTATGCAAGTGAATCTCCCAATAAAACTTTTGGTTCACAACCCTATGGTAATTCATTACCCACCTAACAGGCCATGTTTCAACAAAGGATACATGTGGTTGTGGACGATCGACAAGTAGATTACCAAGTAACACTAGTCGAAACACTAGGTATTTTGTTTGGCTTACCTATTTCTATTCTTATTGATATTGGTGCAAATGAGAATTTCATTTCACCTAGAATAGCTAAACAATTATCTCAGAAGGTGAGACACATGAAAATGTCTTGGAATGTAGAGTATGCAAACCAGACAATGGAAAAGGTGGATCAATGTTTATTCAAGGCTAGGATAGAAATACCTAGTTTTACTATAGAAGTTAACCTTTATGTCGCACCTCTAGGATCATATGATGTTATCCTAGGAATGAATTCGTTGTGGAAGCATAGGGCTATAGTAGAATGCCATGCTAAGACTGTAGAATGCCTAGATGATTTTGGAAATCAAATTAAATTCCAAGGAATACGTAGAGAGGTTAGGATTTGACAAATTATGACAATGCAACTTATAAGAGTTAAAAAGAAAGCGCGTAAAATCTTTGCCGTAAAGATTGAAGAACTTGGGAAGGACAGTGATAATTCTGAGGACCAGAGTTTGCAAGAATTAGAAGATGGAGAAATAGATGAAACTAGAAAATCAGATATGGAGAAGTATCCAATTTTGAGGAAATTTTCAGATGTGCTTCCAGACGAGTTACCAGGATTACCTTCAAAAAGAGTATTTGATTTCTCTATTGATATAGTTCCAAAATCATAACCTATTTCTAAGGTACCCTATAGGATGACAAACACTAAACTTATGGAACTTAAGACAAAATTGGATGAATTGTTGTTGAAAGGACTGATAAGACCAAGTTTTTCACCTTGGGGAGTGCCAATCATCTTTGTTAAGAAGGATGGAACACTACATTTGTGCATAGACTATTGTATGCTTAACAAAGCTACGGTTAAGAACAAGTATCCATTTCCACGCATTGACGATATTTTTGATCAAATGAGAGGTGCTGCCATATTATCTAAAATAAATTTGAGATCTGGTTATCACCAATTAAGGGTTAAAGATGAAGATATCTTCAAAACTGCTTTCAAAACTTGATATGAACACTATGAATTCACTATTTTACCTTTTGGTTTAACAAAATCAGAAGCATTCATGAACCTAATTAATAGTGTGTTTAGGGATTACCTTGACAAATTAGTACTAGTTTTTCTAGATGATATCTTGATTTATTCTAGAAATGAGGAAGAACATTGCAAGCATTTAGAAATGGTCCTACAATGTTTGAGAGAGCATAGGTTGTATGGTAAACTTTCCAAGTGTACATTCTTCCAAAAGAGGGTATATTATTTGGGACATGTGATTTTGGAAGAGGGAATTGTTGGAGATCCAGTGAAGATCAAGGCAGTAATTGAGTGGCCTATACCCAAAAATGTGTTGAAAGTAAGAAGTTTCATGGGTTTTGTAGGATATTACAGGAATTTTGTCACAAACTTTTCTAAGATTGTTTTTCCAATTACTTCTTTTCAAAAGAAAGGAAAGAGATTTGAATGGAATGAGAAGTGTTAAGAAGCTTTTGACCTACTCAAAGAGAAACTAACCACCACACTGATCTTAAAAGTACTAGATCCTGAAGGTAGCTTTACAGTTATCATCGATGCATGCAGAGAAGGGTTAGGAGGCATGTTGATGCAAGATGGGCAAGTAATTGCCTATGAATCTAGAAAGCTGAAACCATATGAAATGAAATATGCATCGCACGATTTAGAATTGGTAGTTGTAGTTCATGCATTACAAATGTGGAGGCACTATTTGCTAGGAAAACCCTTTGAGTTGAAAACTAACCATAATGGGTTAAAGTACCTTTTTACTCAACCTAATCTAAATGCTAGACAAAGAAGATGGTTAGAGTTAATAGTTGACTATGATTTTAATATCAATTATATTAAGGGGAAAGAGAATCGAGTTGTTGACACATTAAATTGAAGACAAAACATTGCTTCTATAGTATCTGTATCAAGGGAAAATCAGATTTTTTAAAGGGGTTAGCACAATAACATTAAAATTCCAATGAAATAACAAAGTACATAGGAAATAATATGAAAACAAAAGGAACAATGTTACCCTAGGTCTTCATCTTCCATGCTTCACCTTTGTTACACCTCCTAGCTTGCTGTAAATAGAGATGCCCTTAGATTTGTATGAGCAACTATGACAAATGACAAGACCAAAGCAAGTTTTGAAGGATTTTATTGAAAGAAATGACTTGACAATAGACTAAAATGACAATGACTACAAATGACAATGATCATAACCTAAATTGACAGAATGAGCATGAGAGAGAGAGAGAGAGAGCTGAGAGAAAGAAAGAGCTAGAGAGGGACAAAATGAGAACAAAATTGCCATTTTATAAAAACTGCAATTTTGAATGTGTGGCCAGGATGAGAAGATGACAAAAAACCCTAGAATCAATGATCAAGATTGAATGTTGCAATAAGAATTAGGGTTAGGTCAAAATTAGGGCAAATGATAAGGATGAAGGGCCAAGATTGAATTATAAGATAATTCAATCAAGTCGAAATTAAATGAGATGTCAAAAGATAAGAATAAATTTGGAAGATAAGACGCAGGACAAAGAGGTTCTTTGGAGAAATTAAATAATAAAATTATTTAATTTAGGTGACTAATGAATAATTAAATAATAAAGATATTATTTAATTATAGAGGAATGTGACAAAAGAATCATTTTGAATTAAATAATGATTTAATTCAAAATTCAAGAGAGATAAATAAATTTTATTTAATTTAATGAGAGAAAAGGCTAATGAATAATTAAAATTATTTAATTATAGTGGAAAGTGGACAAAAATTAAATAAATAAGAATTTATTTAATTTTAGAAAGAAGGCTTAATTAGTGACGTAATTAAATAAATAAAAATTATTTAATTAATCAGGGAGGAATAAAGATAAAAATGAATTAATTAAATAATTAAAATTATTTAATTAATAGAAGAATTATGACTTTAGAAAATAATTAAATAATTAAAAATTATTTAATTATTAAGAATGAAAGGGGCAATGTTGAATAATCAAGAGTTGCAAGCCTAGGACAATTTTATGTGTCTACAGTATCAATTCAAACTGATTTCACAGGACAAGTACTCTAAAAGTGTAAGGAGGATGAGTATTGCTTGCAAGTTAAGCAAGCACTCATGGATAATCCTCAATATTCTAAGTACGAAGGTTTTCAATTTGAACCTAATGGATTAATTAGATTCAAGGGTAGAATGTATGTACCTAATCTAAAGGAATTAAGAAATATGGTATGGAAGGAAATACATGAAGCTCCATATTCCGGACATCCAGGAGTGAAAAAAATGATGGCTGATGTAAAACCATTATACTTCTGGAAGGGAATGAAAGGAGATGTCGCTAGTTTTGTGGCTAGGTGTCTTAAGTGTCAAAGGGTGAAAGTTGAGCATCATCATCCTCCAGGATTATTATACCCACATGACATACCAGAAAGGAAATGGAAAGTTATAAGTATGGAATTTGTGCAAGGACTGCCTATGTCAAGAAATAAGCACAATGCTATATTGGTAGTAGTGGATAAACTTACAAAAGTGCCACATTTTATACCAGGGAACCTAATTGATGGAGCACCTATCATAGCAAGAAAATTTGTGCAGGAAATGTTTAGATTGCATGGGATTTTTGAAAATATTATTTCAGATAGGGATGCACGAGTCACTTCTATGTTTTGGCAAACCTTGTTTTCTGCACTAGGGGCTTAGTTAAATATTGGCCCGACATATCATCCAGAAATGGATGGGAAAATGGAAAGGGTAAACCAAGTATTGGAAGACCTACTTAGAATGTATTGCATGGATCAACAGTACAAGTGGGAAGATTATTTACCCTTAGTTGAATTTGATTTTAACAACTCATATCATTCTGCAATTAAGATGACTCCTTTCGAAGCTTTGTATGGATGAAAGTGTCAAACTCCTATAAGTTGGGATAAAATTGAGGATCGAGTGAGTCTTGGGCTTGAAATGTTGGCTAAAATGGATGCGAAAGTTAAGATTATTAAGCAAAGGTTAGCAAAAGCTATCAATTGATAGAAAAGTTACATTGATGCTGAGAGAGTGCCCCGTAATTTTTCCTTTGGTGACAAAGTATTGTTGAGAGTGAAACCTCACAAGAGCTCCATTAAATTTGGAAAGTCTTCTAAGTTATCCCCATGTTATGTTGGACCTTTTGAGATTCTAGAGGAAGTGAACCTAGTAGCCTATTGAATTGCTTTTCCACCAGCTCTTTCCAGAATGCATAATGTCTTCCATGTGCCCTACCTTACAAAGTATATACCAAGGGATAATCATGTAATTGATTGGACTGCTTTACAGGTAAGGGACCCCAAAGTAGTAACTCTCAAGCTCATTAAGGTGCTAGGAACACGTAAGCTACGCTTGTGTAATAAAGAGTTATTGCAGTGCAAAGTCCAATGGAACCAATACATAGAAGACTCAACTACTTGGGAGGACTATGTGGAAATTCAGCAAAAATTTCTTGACATTCTTGATGCTTTTGAGAATGTTGAATAATGTAATGTTAGATTGTTATGTTTTGAATAATACCTTAGGTCATTAGGGATGATGATTATTAAGGGGGGAGTATGTTACACCCCAATTGTATAGTTACTATTTACTATTATTGCATAGGGTAAAAATGGAAGTAATGTGAACTTTGGAGATGAATAAAATATGCTTGTATCTTGTTATCATTATGAATGTTTCACATTTGATGATTGTCTCATTTGATGTTACTTCAGTTGATGTTATTCAAGGTGGAATACTGCATTTATATGAATGAAAGGTTATTGAATTGTAATTATTCTAACTTGGAGATGTTTATGTATACTGCATATGTTAGTGAATGCAAGTATCTGTTTCATTCCTCCAGGCAGAGGGGAAGTATCACTTGGGAGAAGATCTTGGTCGGGTAACTACTAAAAGTAAACTATTTGAGCATACACACACCACATTAGAGTTAGTGAATTGAGTCAGTTTGTGGGTTATAGGTAAGTCATCCATAGCTTGTATGTTTGCATTAGGAGTCTTGTTTACTTCTACATGCTTTTGCAAGTGATGTTTATTTGTTTGAGTTTTTGAGATCTTTCTTTTGTTATTACGATCATATGGTTAAGTTGAATGTAGGTGGAAGTATTTTTATATGTATGCACATGTGTGTCAATGAGATCAAATGACATGTATATGCATATGTATAGATATACCACACGTACACACTTATCAATATGATGGTAACGTAAATGGATGTAAGTGAACTAGATGTGAACATATTTATATCTAATTATATATATATATATTATATGTAAATACATATTAAAAGATTATATATATACATAGTTATATATATACATACATTTTTATATATATATATTAATACGTAAGGTATTTAAATATATATTATATATATTTAGCATATTAATTAATTAGAATTTGACTAATTCTTATTTAATAAGAAGCCGATTTATGAAGGTCACTTTTGACGTTAAATGACCATGGCTAAGATGTGTCGATGTTGGACATCAAATTGGAAGTCGATGTGGAAATATACACAGCTATGTATATAAGCCATGTGTTACTAGCAAAGACACGTATTTGGAAATATAGCAATACATTTTAATCTGCAAGCTTTGACTTGGTTGATAGACTAAATGAGAAATACATGGACTTACTCCAACACATTAAATGGTTTAGTCGACTCAACCTTTAATCTAGTCAATTCATTCTATGTGTTGTAGAAATGTCATTAACTAATTCACTTCATCTAAAAATTGTGCCAACTTAGTATGGTCAAGAGGTTTTGGCACCACCTCTGATTGCATTTTCCTGTAGATGTCATTTTTGGAGAAATATTCAAATTTTCCATGTGCTGATTAAAATGGTCTTCAAAATGCTGTCAATGAGAAAGTCGATCTGTTGATGGTTTATGCTGAGTTTGAGCTTTTATCATTGCCACCTTTATGTTGATTTATTTTGCATGAAACTGGTGTCATTCTTCATGCCTTAACTATAGGATTTTAGAATGTTGGATGCTCTATAAATAGTCAAACCATTTCACTAGAAACATATTCTCTCTTCTATTACTATTATCATTTTCCCATTTCACTTGAGAGACACATTTTACCAAGAGTTTATATGTCTTTTTGCTGTTTATTTCGTTGAGATATTACTGGCCATATTCATCTATTTTATTAGTGAGGAAAGACTAATCTTTTATGAGAAAGAGGTATCTTATTTGTTTGAGAGAAGTGTGCTATCAACAAGAGAGAGAGATAGAGTTGTTTTGGGAAGCTGATTCAAGCTGAAATACCTGTTGAAGAAGGTTGCACTATCATCATTAATTGGGATAAATGATAATAGGCATGGGGATTTCTTCTTCTTGTTACTTGGATTTAATGTTTTTTATATGTTGTCTGAAATGTCCTTTCTATTTGTGCAATAGAAGTATTTATGATTGTCTTTTGAAAAAGGGAATTGAAGCTTTTAGGATGTTCCTATACTATGCTTGTAAGATCTCCATAATAGGGGAATGATGTTTATATTAGCTATTATATAATAGACTTGAATTGAATGCAAGAGTCACTTGAGGTACACCCAACTAAGTTATTAAATTAACTAGAAAGGATTGTGTTACTCCTAGGATAGGTAATCAAGTATGGGAGGGAGCTTGTGTACTTACTTGTTAAATAGATTAATTACAAGTAGATTAGTATGTTGTAGGTTAGTCTGGGGTGAGAGAGTATCCATTGAAGGACAATACCTATGCGTAGTGTAATATAGCCTTAATTCAAATCAGCCTTGAGTAGTGTATGTGATAGATGAATTCATTTGAAGTACTGAATGAGAACACTTTGGCCAAAGTAGTGCAATGTCCGAGACTTCACATAGTTGTGTGACTACTAAGACTACACTGTCAGTTCACCATGATCCATTATTGCATGCTAGTTCAAGAATGTGGGATTACAAAGTTCTAGTTATGTAGGACACAACACTATGCTCAGTTGGTTTTCATTATCGGTTACTCTACCAATCTCTTTGTCGAAGGGAAGGGTCATCTATCGAATGATAGATGTGCGGGGGACCGCATTAAGTGTCTTTGGTTGGCGAAAAAGTGCCTGAGTGATGCTTCTCCTCCACAATAGGAAACAAAAGAACCAAGATTTGAAAGGAAAGAACCTCAACCATTGTACATCTATTTTTTCTAAAGCTCTATGAGCTATTTATGTATTTGTATGCTTTCTTACATTGATGTATATTTGAAATGAAAAAGGAATTCATGTTGTAATATGTTATGCATCTTGATTGAAAAATTATCAATAAAATAAAAGAAAATTTTTATTGCAATGAATTTGTTACTTGTTTATTTACTCATTTGGTGTAAAATAAGAAATTTTGACTTAATGGAAGGGTTAGTACATTACATAAATAGTGTGTATGTGATGCGAGTTGGGTAGATTAGTGCGAAATCTAATTGTTGAGTTTTCAGAAGTGTCATGACCCCTATTTTCAATAAGTAATTTATAATTCAAAAATACTATTTTGATGCATTTAATTTGGTTGAATGATTATATTGATCGTACTTCTCAAATTTTAATTAAATGAATTAGTAGCGAAATAAAAGTGCAAATAAAAAAAGGGGGAATTTATTATAATTTAATTATAGATTTTATTTTTGCAAATAAAGGAAAATGTTTGGTTATTGTGAATAACTATTTTAATTACAATTGAATGGTATTTCTTTATTATTTATTTGGAATAAATATTTAAATTGCAATTATATTATATTTCTTTATTATTTATGTAGACACATAAAAGTGACCTAGGCCTGCAAGCTTTATTTTTCATCTTTTGTCCTAGCATAATTGTGACATTTAATTATGTCCTTGGTCCACTTTCCACTGTTAATTAAATAATTCATAATTATTTAATTAATTCATGTTTGTTTATTCTTCATGATTATTATTATTTTTAAACAAAGGGGTAAAATTTTTTATTGAAACTCATAAAACAACATTACAAAGTAATCAAGAGACCAAAGTCCCCAGGAAAATCCAGACCACCAAGTAGAAAAAGACAATCAGCACCATCAACCATCACCTTCTCCCTCCCTGTCCTTAGCAATAATTCTCTCAAAATCAGGACAAAGCGCCAGAGAAACCCTTTCCCACTCCTTAATTCTCCATCCCTCAGCATACTCCGATGCCCATTTCGCCAAGCAATCAACAACCCTATTCCACTCCCTTGGAATATGAACGAAAGTCACCATCTCCATTAATGAACTAA
Organism: Sequoia sempervirens; assembly: GCA_007258455.2. Taxonomy (NCBI): domain Eukaryota; kingdom Viridiplantae; phylum Streptophyta; class Pinopsida; order Cupressales; family Cupressaceae; genus Sequoia; species Sequoia sempervirens. The sequence continues at coordinate 94,909,529 of VDFB02179234.1, forward strand.
CTCGCAAAATCTGTTGCACCACCCCAGCCAACTGCCAACTGACATCCTCCACTTTCTGCTTAATAAGTAAATTGATCAAAACCTGGGAATCAGATTCACAAACAACCCTTCTCCATCCCAAATCATAAGCTTTCTCAAAAGCACAAAGAATTGCCAGCCCTTCCATAAGGTTGACAGTATGAACACCCTCATAGACCGAAAAGAGGAAAACCACCGAACTCAAATAGTCCCTACCAATTCCCCCAATACCAGCCGGCCCCGGATTGCCTCTGGAGGAACTATCAGTATTGATTTTTAGAACCCCAATTGGGGGAGGCTGCCAAAATCCAGACCTTTGAACTCTCTGCTTTGGATGCTTACCACACTTTACACATGCCGAGGCCAAGGAAGACCCCTGAATCCCCAATCTCTCTGCCACTTCAACATCCCTTTTCCCCAAGGGGAATTCCAACTCACACTTAGCCACCACCGTCTCCTGAACCATGCCCAAAGTTCTCTGCCAAAGTTGTTGCACCAACTTCTTTTCTCCACGAAAAATTTGCCAGTTCTGCTCCAACCAAATCTGCCACAATATGAAGATAGGTCCCATAGACCACACCACCTATAAAAAGGAAGCCATAGAGGGAGGCCTACCCAACCTCTGCCAAAACTCAATCAAGGAAGAAGCATGAACACAGGGACTATTCCAAACCCCCCACCAGAAATGCCAAATCTGGAGGGAGAAAGGGCAGCGAAAAAACAGATGAGCCGAGTCCTCCTCGTTAGCCCCACACTTCTGAATATTATCCCAGGTCAAACACTTATTCCAAGCCAACATCCACACAAAACAATTACATTTTGGCCAGGAAGACTTGTTCTAGATCTTCTTCCACCACTGAATTTCATCCCCATCCACCCTATGGGACAATAACTCCCAATAGCCAGAAGCAACAGTATAATCCCCTTTAGGATTGGGAGACCAGGCAAGCACATCATCATATTGGAGAGAGCTGCAACGCCTACTGGAAAGGATACTATGTAGCTCTACACATTCTTCTGGAAAACCAACATCAGGCCATTCATTTGGAGACTTCCATCCAGCCACCTCCAACTAACCACGAGAGGAAAATGACTTAAAGTCACTCACCCATGTCCAACCAACCTCACGAAATCTCTGACAGAGATTTAACAAGTGAGGAAACTGAGAAATGATGGGGGGATATCCATCCCATGAATCAGACCAGAATTGAACCTCGGTCCCCTTTTTACAAATCCAAAATAAGCCATCCTTAATAAGAGTAGCCCCTTTCTTAAGCGTGCTCCAGATCACTGAGCCCTTCCCAAGAAGGGGGTAACGAGGCATTTCCAACTGAGGGATTCCCCGAAAATACTTTTGAGAAAGAATCTTGGCCCAACTCTTATCCTGCTCCTTACACCACCTCCAATATAGTTTCACAGCCAAAGCCACACCAGTCAAAGCCATCTGCCGTAGACCCAAGCCACCATATTGCTTTGGGTTGCACACCACCTCCCATCTAACCAAACTCCATTTGGAAGACTCCAAGCAACCAGCCCATAAAAATTGTCATGTCACTGAATCCAAATCCTTAACAAAACCCAAAGGGGCAACCTGTAGCATGCATCTGTAAATGGGCAAATCCTGTACCACAGACTTGATAAGCTGAACACGACCAGCAAAGGATAACCATCGGTGAGTCCAGTGATTAACCTTTGCCCTAAATTTATCTAAAATGCTCTGCCATGACTCCCGAGGCAATCTGCCCACTGAGATAGGGAAACCAAGATAGGTCAAAGGAAGTGTCCCGATCTGAAATCTCAATGTTTGAACAATCCTCCTCTGAATGGGGCACAAAGTGTTGAAGAAGAAAATAGATGACTTATCCTCATTGATTTGTTGACCTGAGGCAACCAAGTAAACATCCAACACCCTACGTAAATTAGAAGCCTCTCGCATTGTAGCCATATCCATCAGAGCAGTATCATCCACAAATTGTAGATGAGACTACAGAGGTAAATTACCTCCACACTGCCAACCCTGTATGCTACCCACCTCCACGTTCCTTCTAAGCAACCTCCCCAAACCTTCAGCGAGGAGAATAAACAAGTATGGAGAGAGAGGGTCCCCCTGACGAAGGCCCCTAGAAGTACCGAATAGCTCAGAATGATTCCCATTAATAAGCACAGAGAAAGAGATTGAGGTAACACAACTCATAACCCATTGAATCCACTCCACCGCAAACCCAAAAGCAGCAAGAGCCTTCCACAAGAAGGACCATCGAACTCTGTCATAAGCCTTCGCCATATCCAATTTGATAAAAATTGCCTTTTCCTTAGAGCTAGCCATAGAATGGATGACTTCAGTTGCAATAACAATCCCATCCAGAATCTGTCTACCTGCAACAAAACCACTCTGTTCTTTGGAAATCAACTCCTCAAGACCCTTTTTCAACCTGTTAGCAATTACCTTAGAGATGATTTTATAAATGACATTGCAGAGAGAAATGGGTTGAAATTGGCTTAACCTATCTGCCCCCTCACACTTGGGAATAAGAGCAAGGAAAGTAGAATTTAAGGCCCTTAACATCTGCTTGTTCCTTTGAGATTCTTGCACAACCTCCAGGAGATCCAAATTGATAATATCCCAAAATTCTTGGAAAAACTCGATCGGGAAGCCATCAGGACCTGGCACCTTCCCCTTCTACATCTGGAAAACAGTTCCTTCAAGTTCTTCCAGTGTGATATCATTCATAAGTTGTTGGTTCAGCTCCCTAGACACAAGATGAGGAATACAAGAAAGAACCTGAGCCTCCTCAGGAGACCCCCCTTGCGAGTCCTCCCTAAAGAGAGAAGCAAAATATTGTCTTACCTCATTAGAAATTTTAGGGAAGGAAGACAGATGTTCTCCCCCATTGTTCACAAGACTAGAGATAGAATTCCCATGCCTCCGTGCTTTCACCGAATTAAAGAAAAAAGATGTATTTTTATCCCCTTCCTGCAGCCAAACTATTCGAGCCTTCTATTTCCAATATATCTCTTCCCTCAGCTCCCATTCCTCCAAGGTTCTCACAGCTTGCGCTTCAGCCTGAAGAAGCTCAGGTGTCACTCCAACCTCCCTTAACCTCCTTGTGATACTATCCAATTCTTCATGAGCCACTGCCTTTTCATGGAAGACATTCCCAAAACACTGAGAGTTCCAGCGCTTAAGCTGATACTTAACATGTTGAAGATTCTTGGAAAAAATATACATTGCCATCCCATAAGCAGGTCTACCACTCCTCCACCATTCTACCACATAATGCTTCAGAGAAGGGTCACGCAACCACATGAGATGGAACCTAAAAGAAGGCGTACATGGAGCACAAGTTGAATCAATGACAAGCTTGATAGGCCAGTGATCTGAACCTTTCCAATCCAAGATATCAGAGCGGGAAGACCACATCCCCCCAACCCAGTAGCAAGACACCAAAAAGTGATCCAGCCTTTTTGCGATGCAATAATCCCCAGCTCGACGGTTGTTCCAAGTAAACTGTCCATTACTAGGCTTGATATCAACAAGATTTAAAGAGTTGATGCTATCCCGAAGCAACAAAGCAGAGGGCTCCAGCCTCCCAGAACCACCCCGCTTCTCAGCCAACTCGCAAATAACATTGAAGTCTCCAGCCATAATCCATGGATGGAAAGGTGTCATAGAGTAGACTAACCTGATATGAGACCACAGAGCTTGCTTACCCCAGAAATCAGTAGGAGCATAGATATTAGAAAAGAGAATAACCTCCCCTGTATCAAAACTAGAAGCAATCATAGACATAGTGGATTTAGAAGACACCCACCAGAGAGGTCAAATTTTCTGAGGATTCCAAAAATAGGCCACACCCCCAGAAGATCCATGAGCACCAATACATTGACACTCACCACACCTCCATAGCCTAAGTGCCAAGTCAAGCATACTCTCAACAGATAACTTAGTCTCCTGAAGAAAAAACACATTAGGACCATGCTTTCGAACTAAATCATGAACCACTTTTTGTCGAGGGCTGCTGTTCAAGCCCCTTACGTTCCAGGAAAGAACAATCATTTCAAGGGGCTCAAAAAGTGAGAATCCAGAGTCTTTACTGACCCTGACTCAACCAAGTTCTCACCTATCAATTTGATCTTTTCCACATCCTTCTTTCTACCTGGTTTAGCAAATTTCTCTGCCCCACCTTTCTTAATATCTTTTTGCAAAATGCCCAATTTTGGAGGCTTAGGCTTCTTAGCAGAATCCAGCTCTGCACTTCACCCAAGATGAGAAGAATCCTCCCCCACTGCTGGAATAATGACCAAAGAAACTGGAGCCTCTAGGCCTTTTGTCGGCATAGCAGCTTCTGTGAGCACACCATAATCACCTTGTGGTTCCATAGAAGAATCGAGTGCAGGTCCCTCTTGAGCAAACTCCTCAATCCCCTGCTCCAAGTTTACCAAACTTGGATTAACTTCCTGGTGACTAAGGTCGTCCAAAACCTCAAACCTGTTAAAAGTGCCCTCTTCTTGCCTTTCTCTGAAAGGTCTCTTTTGCCCCCTGTTCTTACTCCGGGCCTTGACAGGAACAAAACCATCAGTATCTACCGCCACAGCAGGACCATTTCCCTTCCCCTTATCCGCCCTGGGAAGATCCTGAGAAGGTTGTGAAGGCTGGGGATCCACCAACTTGTATCTTGGACACTTTCTTAGCAAGTGGCCATATTCACGATAGAGCCTGCAGCGGAAAGGAAGGGTCTCGTAGTCCAATTGCTGCACCCAAGAATAAGAACCCGCACACATATCTATTGCATCAGGCAGAGGCCTACTTAGGTCAATTTCAACACAAATTCTTGCGAAAGTCATTACCTTTTTCCCCAAGGTCTATGACGAAGCTCCAACTGGTTTTCCAAGTAGCGAGGCCAGTAAGAGCAACACATCCTCCTGATAGCATCCACTGGGAGGCAAGGTAAATGAACCCACACTGGGATGGTATTTGGAAGCTCCTTAGTAGGGTTAAATCCCGCATGCCATGGCTTGATAAACAACCCCAACTTATTATGAAAATAAGGTCCTCCCTCAAAAACCCTATTACGATCAGCTATGCAGTTAAAAGTAACCATGGAGTAATTGTTAGCCAACAACATTATCTCCATTTCTCCCATCGGCTCCCACGTTCTCTGAGCCCAAGTCTCCAAAAACTGGAGCGAGACCCTCATCCCCAAAAATTTGCAATATAAGGAATGATTTGAGTAGTAATCAATATCTTCAGCAATCAAATCAGGTGGAACAACAAATTTTGGTCTCACCTTGCACTGCTCTAGACAACCGTTAACCTTTGTGATCCGTGAACCAGAGGACAATCCTGCACTATCCATCCCAAAGTCCGTAGCAAATAAATTGTTATTATATGTTGACATCCCATCCTTTGGGGACATCGAGCAAATTGTTGCACGAAAACTCAAATCAGGAGTAACCCCAGAAGCCTCTCCCTTGGATAAAGCCATCAAACCCTATTCCAATGCATAAACCCACAAAAAGAAATAATGGGCCGAAACCCCTACCACTTCCACCTCCCGTACTCCACAATACTAGCCACTCTAGCTCTTCCACACTCACACCAGAAAAGAGGAAGAGCAACAACGCCGAAAGGAACCTCCTACAGCCCCCGTACCACCCTTAGCAACAAGGGAACTCACAATAACCAGCCACAAATCCGCGAGCTCGCCAGAAGCCAAACTCCCATGCATGAGGAGACACACCCCGAACACACCAGTCGGCACAAGCAGCAGGAAATTGCGCCAGCCAACCTCCCCAATCAACAAGACACACCAGAAAATAGATGCCTGCCCCCAGGAACACCAAAAATCCCTCCCCAGATCGCGCAGATGCAGAACGAAATGGTCATGAGCTAGGGCATGGGTGCCCTAGCTCGGCCCGTGCAGAGACATTCGCAAGCCATCCTTTCTACTTTCCCCATTCTTCATGATTATTAAATAAATAAATTTTATTTATTTATTTGATACGTCACTAAGGGTCTATTGTCCTCTTACAATTAAATAAATTTCTTAATTTATTTAATTACCTTTATTCATTTATGTCTTGTCGATTATTAAATAAATGAATTTTATTTATTTATTTAATGTCACTAATTCTTATAATTAAATGAATTTATTAATTTATTTAATTATCGGTCATAATCCTCTAAATTAAATAATTATCTTTAATTATTTAATTACCTAATTTAACATTTCTCTCATTTTAAATAAATAAATTATTTAAAATGATCTCACTTTATTAACTGTCACTTCATTTTAGTAAATAATCTGAAAATCGATTATTTACTATCATACAAAATCCATATTTTGAATTAATTTAATTCAAAATGGTAATCTTCTTCCAAAAATAAGTAATTAAGCAAATTCTTGATTTTCTAAATTTGTTTTTCATTTCAACTCTTATCTTATTGATTTTTCAAATCTTACAAATCAAGTAGTCTTTATTTTCTCGATTTTCAAAAATCTTTATCTTTTTGACTAATTGTCACATTTATTCTTGACCGCCGAATTGATTTTATCAAATGACATCTTGACCACTCATTTAATAATTTTTCCCTAACCCTAATTAGGGATTGTCACAGGCAATCTTAACCTCTGATTTTAGGCTTCTGTCAACTTTTAATCTTGGTCGTCCATCCAAAATTGCATTTTCTATAAAATGCCAATTTTGCTCACATTTTGAGGGACATAGCTTCTTGATATTTCATTCTACCATAATTGTTGAGTCTTAGGCAATCTTATAGTCTTGTCATTTGGTCATAGGCTCTATTTTGGCATAGTTTAATCATATCCTAATGCTTATCATTCGCATGGTAGCATTATAATCATTTTAAAATCCTTCATACCTTGCTTTGGACATTGTCTTTGTCATAGTCATTGCTCACACACTCAAATATGAGGGAAACAATTACATTTGTAGCAAGTTAGAAGGGCTATGGAGGTGATTCATGGAGGCTTCAAAGGCGATTTGGTATAATTGTTTTTATTTTATTTAATTGTCTTCCTTTGTGCTTCATAGTTAATGTTGGATTTTATGATTTATGCTCTAATCGGCCAACCCCCAAAATAACCCATTGATACATTGGTGAACGCGATTGCTTTATTTTCTGTTCTGTATGGTTTTTTGTTTTCTGTCGTGTTTGCTAGTATAGGTACAAAACGACGTATTTGCATTTTCTCGAGCTACATACGTTGTGTCGCGACGCATTCAAAATCCATAACGTCGCATTTGCTCCGATGAACCACAATTAAAGCGCATAACACCACATTTGACATACTGAGTCACATTTGAAGCTTCAATTGACACATCTTCCTGTTAGACCAGAATGCGGGACTGAGACGCATTTGCTGCATAGAGTGACACATTCGCTCTATTGTGATGCATTTGCCTGGTAACTTTTTCTTCCTTTTGGATTCAGGTTTTTCTATTTTCTATTCTTTTTTGTTGGGAATTCTGGTTTTCTTCTGCATTTTGACTAGCATAGGTGTTTTTGGGATTACTAATCTTTGTTCGCAGCATGTGGCACCAAGACTTCGTGAGTCCAAGACAATTTAATCAAACTCCTAGCTTGTGATTTTGTAGGTTCGAGTGTCCAAGACTCACTTCTAAACATTGTGCTTGTTTCTTTTTAAATTACAACACTTTTATTTTTGGTGCACATAAAATAAACATGTCTTCCATTTTGTTTGATTGTGTTTGAAAGTGGTAGGTGAATATGCTCTCACCTTGTGCAAACCAGGTGATCAGAAAGTGAGACCCACTTTGTCCCTGCGTAACCTTGATGAAATAACCGAAGTATCCTCTCCCCTTGCACAATAATGTGATCCTGGGTGTAAGAGAAATGATTATTGCCTCTAGAAATTGGGCCTGTCTGGGGATTTCATCACCCTAACGCGACTCAAACTGGCAACGGAGCTAAAGCCAAGCTACCCCCGACCAGTATATAAATGTGAATCTTAAGGGAAAACCTAAGATTACGAGTGTGGATGTGTCATACAGACCAAGTAGTACTCCACAAAACCCTGTTGAGTGTAACCTCTTCAGGCTGGAGTGCCTCCTAAATGGAGATTAATCTTGCACCCCATGTATGGCCACTCGAACGGGGGTCCTGAATTAAAAACTCTTGTGTAGTAAGCCCAAAACCTTCTATTTGCTAGTACAACACTAGTCGGTGTGAAGCCTTCCACATCTTCACAGTCTTTATTAGAGGTGATCAATCTACCATGGGAGTTTCATGGGGGTTGGAAGCTTGGTTGGCCTGAGAAGAGAGTGCATTGTAAGGGGGAGCCTGTGCAGCCAAGCTTCTGGATTCACATGCTACTGATATGCGGCTGGGGAAACCCATGTGGAGTCTAGCGAATACTATCCTGGATTAATGATAGGATTGTACTTGTTCTCTTTTGTGTTTGATTACTTTCAAAATATCACGCTTTCCAAGTGTTTGCTGGTTACTAAAATGAAACAAACAACACCCAAACATCTAGAAACAAATAGTCAAACTTTAAACAATTTGGATTTTTTACCACAAACATAAAAAAATTGACTTTTTGCATTCTGCAACGAATCTGTTCAATCACAATCGCTCTGTCACATTGCATTTGACAGACTTTATAATACATCTGCTATGCTAAAATGTATTTGTTGTTCCCAACACTGCATTCACCTGTATTAAAACACATTTGATATTTGTAAGGCTGCATATGCAATCTTGAACCGCATTTGACATCTGTAAAGTCCCATTTGAAAAACTGGACTGCATTTTCCATTTATAGTGCCGCATTTGATAACTACAATGCATTTGCTTCCTATAATGACACAATCGCCTGACAGAAAACCAAACACTGTCCTAGACCAGAATTCAAGTCCAGCCATCTTAGCCTACTGTCAAAACATCTTTTTCAAAAGTCTTTGTCAGAAACCAGAATTGAAATTGCTCAAAACATTCATCATTTGCATTCATTAACTTGCATCTTAATTGTAGGTTTAAAATTTCCAAATTTTTAGTTGCATTCCCTAGGCGTCATAATCGTCATTTTTTTACATAAATTTATCCTTAGGTTTCATCTAGGAAAACTTTGGATTAGGCCAAATCTCCAAACTTTGCAAAAATGATTATTTTTAAAAGTAGGTTATCTTGGGACCCAGTCATTATTCCTCTTTTCGGTCATTGTCATTTTTGTGAGGACCTCCAACTCAATAGTCTAGTTAGGTAGGTTCACTTGTCATTTTGACCTTGTCATTTAGTCCCCTTAGGAAGTCCTTTGATAACCAAAATTGAGACATAAGTCAAGCTTAGAGTGGTTAGACAAACCTTTCTCCAACAATTGTCCATCTTTAGTCCCCATTTTAAACTTAGACTTTGCATTGTCCATCTCTAGTCCTCATTTTGAACTTAGACTTTGCATTAATCATCTTAGTCCTTAGTCAACATTATCATCTTAGTCCTCATTTGGCACTTTGGCCTTAACAACCTTGTCATCTTGCATTAATCATTTCCTTAGGCAAACGTCATCATCACCTTGCATTGTCATCCTTTATTCCAAAAATACAAAAAAATTAGTGTCATAACTTGTCATCCTAGTCTTCATTTTACATTAGCCACATCCTTTAGACAACATTGTCACATTGTCATCCCTTATTATCGAAAATCCAAAAACATAGTCTTGCATTGTCATCCTTTATCCAAAAAAAATAAAAACATAGGCTAGCGTCATCCTGGCATTCAGTTGTCACTCTTATCATCCTCATTTGAGAAATCCCCTTTTATGGTTGAGACTAGGCTTCAAAGACATAGAGGACAAATGGAAAACTTTGGAAAATATTTCAATCCCAACATCGATAATAACACTTATGACACGAACCAACATTGGACTTTTTCTGACCCATTTCACAATATGAACATGCAATCTTCATCACGAAATCCTTCTGAACCATTCATACAAAGGGACTAAAATGGATGAGTATATGCAGAAGACTTAGAAGCTACAACGCAAAATCCTGATATAGCCTCCTTTGTAGAAAACTTAGTCTTACATGACCCTCAAAGGTATCTAGCCATGCTTTTGGACTGAGGGGCTAAGTTACCACGGGGCTTTGACATAAATACTTTGGGACCTCCATCCGTCTACCCTCACCATCAACAATCACTTAACATAAATCCTGCCATTAATTCACAACAAATGTCCACTTATCACCCTTATCCTAACCTTGACAAGGGAAGCCAACTGTCCACTAGTCCATTCCAAACCTCCATGTCATATTATGGCCCTTCACCTATCAATCTCGTCCAAGTCTACATGCCTTATCAACTATCTACCAACTCATGTCAAGTCCCCACATCATACCATATGGATCTGGTCCAAGTCTCCACGTCCTATTTCGATCAACCTTACACTAGTCTAGTCCAAGTCTCCATGTCATATCCTACGTCATCACTAACTAATCCAGTGCTAGTCCCCACGCCATGTTCTAAGCCATCATCCACCAGTCCAGTCCAAGTCCCCATGTCCTATCCTAGTCCTTCACATACTAGTCCTGTCCAAGTCTCCATGTCCTATCTGAGTCCTTCACATACTAGTCCCATCCAAGTCTCCATGTCCTATCCTAGTCCTTCACATACTAGTCCAGTCCAAGTCCCCATGTGTTATGTTAGTCCTTCATCCATTAATCCTTTTCAAGTCACTCCCTCACAAGCCATGTTTAATCATGAAAATTCTATCATAGTCCAAAGTCAAATCCCATTGTCTAAACTTGAGGATACATGTCAAAATGAAAGCCCAAAGCATGACATTATAATGTCACCCTCATGTCAAGAACAAGGTAGTCCATCCCTTGACCCTATCTTTCAGTACATCCAAGAAGTCCTTCAAGACAATCATGACATCCAAAATACACCTACCCTTGACAAATATTTCAATCCCAATTATATCATCCATGACAACCCCATCTTTGACCAAGACCCTACCATTGACCAAGAAGTAAAAAATGATCCACTCCTTGATTTTTATGCCATTCATGATCAAATACTTGCTGACCCTATACAGGCCTTGACTATTGACACTTTCCAAAATGAGACACTTGCCTCCATGACACACATAGACGATATTCCTCAAGAACAAGAGTCTTCCATTATGGACATATCTACAAATGATCGAGCTATAGCTGAATTTACTAGACTCTATGACACTGACCATAACGATGGCTTCAACATCGACTTGGAAGCACCAATAGAATCATCTAAACCTGACATGTCACATGATCAGACCAAAGATATCAGTCAGAAATATGTCCAACATGACAATGAAGCTAAGACACTTTATCAACTAGGGTCATCTATCTTTGTCAGAGCAGGCTTCCTTGCAGACGGAAACATTCTAGGTAACAGTGTCCACATACATCATGATGGGTTAGCATCTTGCTTTCAAAACAATAAATACCCGATCGCAAACAGAATCTATCAAAGCATGCAATATCAAGGCAAAGGACTAGGCATACATGAGCAAGGCATTCAAGAACCAATACAACTTCAGGAAAATTACAAACATCAAGGTCTTGGCTATTCTTTAGTTAGCAAATCAAACGATGTCAGTGGAACCTCCTCGATACTAGGGGAAACCTTGTTAGATACAAATGTCAAAATAGAGTCCATGAGAAATCCTTGTCATAAGGTTGTTGCCATCACCCTTTCCACCCACACCATAAACTGTCATTCTCAACATCTTAAACCTTCCCTTTGGAACCAACAAAAACAAAAGTCTTACAAAGTCAAAAATCAAATATCAAAGGCCATTGAATTAGACAAAAAGACAAGTGGACAAATGAAATTAAAATGGATCCCAAAGAAAAGTGGATCAAGCAAAGAAAATATGTGAAAATAAAAAGTTAATTACAATGTGGAGCCATAAGACAAGAGGACTCCCACATACAAAAAATTTCCACCTCCTTCAAAATCATCATCAAGCAAGGCATCTAAGAGTGTTGGTTCCAAACACTATCCCTCCAAAATCCGTTGTCCACCATACCAAGTTTGGAAAATAAAAAGTGATTCATCCAAACAACCTTTCCACGTCCACCATCATCCATCATAATCCTACATCTCGTCTAAAGTCCAAATATCCCACGTCACAAATCTGTCACATCATGGAAACAACTCTTTACCACAAGGACTCTCATGGCACTCTATTGCGATGTGCGTATTCTGATAAATACAACTCTAGTATCAAAAAGGACCATGATGACATCAATCAGTTGTATGCAAGCGCTACAATCGTGACAAGGCAACTACTTCAGAAAGGATGTTATTGGAATATCATGGCACCAGTCTCTACATTGACACCATCAACAACTTCAAAACAATCAATGGTCATCTAATGCATCGAGGCTATCCAGAAATATCAAAAATACAAAAAAATTAAAAAATCAAAAAATTGTCACCCTGATGAAAATCTGGCAAACAAGCGTCTTGGTGACACCAAAAAAAAATCAAAAAAGTCAAGAAAATAGTAAAGAGAAAAATTTCGTCCAACTGTGAAAACCTGGCAAACAAGTGCCCTGGATAAGTACCATGATGAAAACTTGGCAAACAACTATCATGTGTAAAATAAATCATCTATGTGCAAGTCGTCTCATTTCCCATACTTTCCTCATGACATTTACACCCATCCATTTCATTCATATCATTTCCATCCATTTTCCCACCTACCTTGGTCTTGACATAAAACTAGCACACATAAATCATGCTTTGGGAAAATTCTTGACATGTCTATCCTTTGCTCATATACGATTCACGAAATGTCATGTCATTACTTTCATAACCTCACTATCCTTATGTGACATAGTCCTTGAAAATCAAATGACAAATCCTTTAGTCTCATATCTCTTGTCCTTTACCAAGGCCACCTCTCATCCTTTCATGTCTGTCACCTATTTTGGATTTCCCTTGTCAAACAGTCTAAGGATACTCCATTATCCCTTTTAGTCCTAACCAAATCATTCCAAATGCAATGAGTCCAATCCATACAAGCACATTATCCAAAACATTACTTGACTTTGTTCCTGGCCTGACTGTAGACCTCGATACTTTTGTCACATTATCATCGTCCCCACGTTGTTTCGGGATGCGTCCTTCCCACGTCAAACAACATTTTCATCACCTGTCAATTGATATTCAACTTGACTAGGGGCACAATCATGTTTGTCCTTGGATTTTCATGTGTAAGAACCAGTTACATGCATTTGTCATGATCCTCATAAACTATCAAAAACTGTCAAAAGTCCAAAAAATCATAAAAAGTCCTAAAAAAAGACCTAAAAATCATAAAATGTCCTGAAAAAAGACCTAAAAATGAAAAAAAATCCTAAAGAAAGACCTAAATATCAAAAAACATTTTGAAAAAATTCAAGAAAAACCAAAATATGTTCAAAACAAAAAAAATCCAAATAAATGTCAAAAATCCTAGAAATGGAGTCATTCCTTGTCAAGTCCGTCAAATCAATCAGTCTCTATCATTTGTCTGAACTACATTGTCTCTACGCATTCGCTATGTAGGTAAGACTCAGTTTTGAGTTCCCGAGACATTAAGTCGGTCCTTTTAGATCTGTCAAAATAAAATCATGATTCAATCTTTGGTCATCAAGACAAAGTCATTGGTCGTGTCAAATAATGAGGTCTTTGAGTGTATGACATAGGCAAGCCCATCTATCGATGAGGCCCCAAGGCTGCACTAGGTTAGTCCATTAGGGTTCATGACATTACACTGGAACACACATCAAAAAAGTCTTCAATTCAAACAAGTCATCTCAAAATAAGCCAATTACTGCAACAAAATTTTGACAACCATTTACTCAATGTGAAAATTACATCAACATGCCAATATTGATATATAGTTGACACAAGTCAATTCAATCAACTTCAGTCAAATTTGGTCAAAACAAGTTAAATTATCATAACCAGTCAAACTATCAACTCTTTGTTATCTTTCAGATGTGTCCTTCTGAAGAATAGCCTCTGTCATTCATGCCTTAGGATGTGTCCTTCCTAGGCGTCATCATTGTCATTTGACATTTTTGAGGGATCCTCTTGACATCTAAGGATCACTCCTCACGACATCAGTATTCTTCAGATGTGTCCTTCTGAAGAATAATTTCTGTCATTTATGCCTTAGGATGTCCTTCCTAGGCATCGTCATTATCATCCAACATTTTTTTTGAGGGATCCTCTTGACATTTAAGGATCACTCCTCTAGACATCAGTATTCTTCAAGATGTGTCCTTCTAAAGAACAATCTATCTCATTCATGCCTTAGGATGTGTCCTTCCTAGTCATCGTCACTGTCACCTGGCATTTTGAGGGATCCCTTTTGACATTTAGGGATCAATCCTCTTGACATCAACATTATTTAGGACGTGTCCTTCCTGAATTTGGCAATCTTCGACATTTGTCATCTTGGCATCGTCAAAACCTTGACACCTTGGCATCTCGACATCATTAGACCTAACATCTTGACATTAAGACACTCGACATCTAGACACACTTGGTAAACACTTGGCACTTATCTTTGGCTTTTTCATCATGTTACTAGTTTTTTAGTGAGGTCCTGACAATGGGATTTAGAAAAGCAACAACGTATTATGATGATTGTCTTTTTGACAATCATGGTATTAGTTTCTCAGTGATGTCTCGACAATAGGATTTAGAGAAGCAGTGATGTATCATGATGGTTGGCTTGATTTTTCATCATGTTACTAGTTTCTCAGCGATGTCTTGATAATAAAATTTAGAGAAGCAACAACATATCATGATGATTGTCTTATTTTTTCTTTTTTTGGACTATCATGTTACTAGTTTCTCCGCAATGTATTAGACAACATAATTTAGAGAAGCAACGATGTATCATGATGATTATCTTGTCTTTTTCGTTTGGACTGTCATGTTACTAGTTTTTCAATGATGTCTTGGTAATAGGATTTAGAAAAGCAACGACGTATCATGATGGTTGGCTTGATTTTTCATCATGTTACTAGTTTTTCAGCGAGGTCCTGACAACGAGATTTAGAAAAGCAACGATGTTTCATGATTTGTCTTTTTGACAGTCATGGTGCTAGTTCCTCGAGGATGTCCTGACAACAAAATTTAGAGAAGCAACAACGTTTCATGACTTGTCCTTCTTATCTTTTTCTTCTTGTGGTTGGTTATGACAAAAATATTAGGGCAATTGCGCCCTTAGTATGAGTCATGATCATCCTTGTCTATGACTACTTGTCTTACGTGATGGTACGACCTTGCACGCCTTGATCTATGTCATATCATGGTGTTTGTTGGCCATTACAATAATCCATCCAATGATGATTAAGAGCAATAAATGTTAAAGTCCTATGGTAATATGTTGAAGGATTTGGTCTAGGAACTAACATGCATCTCCTTCTATCTTATCATCTTCTCTCGCCCATCTTATATAGGCATTGCATCCATATCATCATTTATATCTTTTGCACTAACAGTTCTTTGTCTCTTCATATTCTAGTTTTCTCATCAGTTTCGAGAGCACACCCGTGTTCTTGGAACCTGATTGTCCTCTCGAAGGGGCATACCGCTACCTCCCTTGTCATTCTTCTTCATCCTATTTTGCACTTGGACATATTTTTGACTTATTTTCTTTGTCATAATGCGACAAGTGGCATTATGACAAAGAGGGGCAAAATGTACACATAAAAATGACCTAGGCCTGCAAGCTTCATTTTTCATCTTTTGTCTTAGCATAATTGTGACATTTAATTATGTCCTTGGTCCACTTTCCAATGTTAATTAAATAATTCATAATTATTTAATTAATTCATGTCTATTTATTCTTCATGATTATTAAATAAATAAATATTATTTATTTATTCGATACGTCACTAAGGGTCTATTGTCCTCTTACATTTAAATAAATTTCTTAATTTATTTAATTACCTTTATTCATTTATGTCTTCTCGATTATTAAATAAATGAATTTTATTTATTTATTTAATATGTCACTAATTCTCATAATTAAATGAATTTATTAATTTATTTAATTATCGGTCATAGTCCTCTAAATTAAATAATTATCTTTAATTATTTAATTACCTAATTTAACATTTCTCTCATTTTAAACAAATTAATTATTTAAAATGATCTCACTTTATTAACTGTCACTTCATTTTAGTAAATAATCTAAAAATTGATTATTTACTGTCACACAAAATCCATATTTTGAATTAATTTAATTCAAAATGGCAATCTTCTTCCAAAAATCAAGTAATTTAGCAAATTCTTGATTTTCCAAATCTGCTTTTCAATTCAACTCTTATCTTATTGATTTTTCGAATTTTACAAATCAAGCAGTCTTTATCTTCTTGATTTTCGAAAATCTTTATCTTTTTGACTAATTGTCACATTTATTCTTGACCGCCGATTTGATTTTATCAAATGACATCTTGACCACTCATTTAATAATTTTTCCCTAACCCTAATTAGGGATTGTCACAGGCAATCTTGACCTCTGATTTTAGGCTTCTGTCAACTTTTAATCTTGGTCATCCGTCCAAAATTGCATTTTCTATAAAATGCCAATTTTGCTCACATTTTGAGGGACACAACTTCTTGATATTTCATTTTAGCATAATTGTTGAGTCTTAGGCAATCTTATAGCCTTGTCATTTGGTCATAGGTTCTATTTTGGCATAGTTTAGTCATATCCTAATGCTTATCATTCGCATGGTAGCATTATAATCATTTTAAAATCCTTGAAACCTTGCTTTGAACATTGTCTTTGTCATAGTCATTGCTCACACACTCAAATATGAGGGAAACAATTACATTTGCGGCAAGTTAGAAGGGCTATGGAGGTGATTCATGGAGGCTTCAAAGGCGATTTGGTATAATCGTTTTTATTTTATTTAATTGTCTTCCTTTGTGCTTCATAGTTAATGTTGGATTTTATGATTTATGCTCTAATTGACTAACCCCGAAAATAACCCATTGATACAATTTATTTAGGATAAATATTTCTTTTGCAATTAAAATGGTATTTTTAAAATATTCATTATTAGTTATCGAGGATAAAATTTTATACATAAAAAGAAATATTATTTTTAACTTTCAAGAATTGGTTATTGGGTATTTTCAAAATATTTACTGAGTACTTCATTTATTATTAGTGTAACCAACCATAAAATTTTATACATAAAAATAAATATTATTTTTACTTTCAAGAATTGGTTATTGGGAAATATAGATTAATTTTATTAGTAGGGAAATACGAGTACAATGAAAACAAAAATAATTAATTATAATTTAATGATAATGTTTGTAGTTTAGAATAATTATTTTATTTATAACAGAATGACATTTCTTTATTATTTATTTGGAATGGTTATTTAATTTGCAAATTAAAATGACATTCTTCATTATTTACCAAGGATAAATATTATGCAAGAAAAGATATTATTTTGTTTTCAAGAATTAGGTATTTGGAAAATTGATGGAGAAAATCTTTAAAAAAGAGAAAAAAAATAACGGACACACAATAGTTTTCATAATTTTTTCTTGAATGCTCTGCTCTACAAGAAAAAAAAGGAATAACTGAACATGGCTACGGGGTAGAGGGTTTCTGAGATATAGTACATTAAAAAGGGAGTAAAAAATTCAAGGAAGAACAGGAAGGAGAGGAAAAATCTACAAGAAGAGATTTTCATCAAGTCAAGAAGGGAAGGAGAGGAAACAAGAGGAAGAAATTCAACAAGAAAGAGATTTTTCCAAGTTTTCAAGTTCTTTTCCAAAGTATCTTAATTTTTAAATGTGGAAATCAATAATGTCTATGAAGAGATTTAGTTCTTTTGTGAAAACATTTAAATGTTTTAACCACTAGTACATTCTTTCTTATTATATATATATATACACACACATATACTTCTGCAAACCCCCCTTGTATTTTATATTTTATAACAGAATGGTGATTTCCATTTGTCATTTGTATTAAAATATTAACTTAGTTTTTGGAAATAACACACACACACAGATATATATATATTTAAACATACAATACTTATTTTCATTGAAAGAGAAATATATTTGAATCGCAGTCTTGAATGAGAAATTTATGTTATGTAAGTGTATTTTGTTGTTTACCAATCATCCTGGTGCTGGAAAATTTAATGATATCTTGCATATATGTGTGTGTGTGTGTGTGTGTGTGTGTGTGTGTGTGTGTCTGTGTGTGTGTTTGTATATTTGTGTATATATTTATAAGGATCATGCTGAGAATTAGATTATTGTAATATTTTAAAGTAAATATTTACATGGTTGTAGCTTTGTTTATTATTTTGATGTAAGTGTGATTTCCTAAAAGTGTCTGTATATATACACATATTTAATTAATTATATATATCTTTCCATTTAAAAAGGACAGATTGTAAGTTACTTCAGATATAAATGTAAATCTTTGTATATCTATTTATATCTATATATGTATAGAAAGGATTACAAATACAATAAGCATGAGAGCAAGATTTAAAACTCAACAAAATATTTCTGCTTAAATGGGATATATTTCTTTATTGGATTGTTTCACTTATGAGTATCTATTCAAATATATAAATATATATTGTATGTAAATATAAATATAGGTAAACTTTACTTCCTAGTATATATATATATATATATAATTCTGGTTGTTGAATGTTTCTTTTAAAATTATATAACTTCATTATTTTAGAATAAATCATTTAATTAGAAACATAATTTTGACTACCTTGAATGCAAGAACACACTTGCTTATAGTTTTTTTTTTTTATGCATTTGTGAATTGGGTAAGTTTTATTCATTAAAAATGTATACATTTCTGCTTGGAAGTATTTCTTACAAATGTCATGCAAATCTAATATATTTTTTAGATTAAACCATTTAATTTGGAAATGGCTTATTGGATACTTTAAAAAAAAGAAACTAAATATGAAGATACACATTTGTATTTAATTATCCATTGAAATGTTAGAGGAATGATTAAATCGAGTCAAAAATGAAATATAGAAAATAGTAGTAGAATTTATTTCTTGTGAGCTTTTGTCTTATGAATATGGAATTTGAGTCATTTTATTACATTGGACCTATATATATATATAGATGTAGATTGAAATCCACCTGTTTTGTGAATCAAATTGAGGATTTTATAAAAAGACAAATAAATGTTGAATCATACCTTACTTTATTAAAGTTTAGGTTCACTGATGACACTCTTCTCATGCATTATGGTTATATCACTTAGTTGATCCTGAGATTTATTGCATAAGAATGTATACTCATATATATTCTCTAGCTTATATATGTATTCTTATACATACATGAGCTATACCTTCTTAACTCTTTTACATTATTATTTTCTTATCATTGAAACCTCTTTGAATCAATGAAGTAAACATTCTTGTTATACTTGCTTAGGCATGTGTGTATTTTAGCAGTGCTAGAATTACTTTCATAAAGCTTCATGTGATTGGTCGCCTTATGATTCTTAGTGTACTTGTGTGATACTTGAGAGGTCGTTGGAGGTAAAATTTTCCCAATTGTAAATACTTGAGAATGATTCATGATAGTGTTGACATTATCATAACTTTATATGCAAAGATGTTGCCTTGCTGAAACTAGAAAATGTATCTTGAAACCTCATGCCAGAAAATTGGGTTACTTATATGTTAAGAGTCTAGTTCTATGAATAATAGGATATGAAATGTGGACATGTTAAGAAGATAACTATTATGTAGAAGTATCGTGTGTGCCTCTATAATTGTTGCTTTATTATTTAGAAACGTGTATTGAAGATGTAAATGGTCATGTCTAGGGGATAGTATGATCATTGCTAGAAAGGCATCTTGTATCATTGCTAGTAAGGCATCTTGTAACAAGTAAGATTCTGTAGCTAGTAACACTCCGCCAGTGAGACACTTTTATGAGTGGTTTTTCATCCCTACGAGGGTTTTCCATTCATGAAAAATCTCTGTGTTATGGTTCTTTGTGGTTGCATTCATGATCTTGCTATCTCTTTAATTTGCATTGCAATATTTTAATTTACATGTATTATTGAGATGATGATTCTTGTGTAAGCCTACATGGCTAAATCTACTGAAGGCTTGACCTTGTTTTGATATACTTGATTCATTGATGTATGATATTCCATTTGAATTTAAGTGATGAAAGTATTTAAACTATTCTTCTTATTCTGCACCTTTTTATGATTATTAAATTATTTTGGAAACTAAGGGATAAAATTTGTTAAATGATATTTATGAGCCTTTACATTTGGTAAATGAGATTTCTGAGCCTTTACAGGAAGCAGTGAGTTGAACGTGTACTCTATCATTCATGCATGCCTGCAAGTGTTTGAGTGAATTGTGGTGGAAATGTCTTTTTCATTGAGATTGTCTTATCTCTATAACAAATCTCTTCTATATTCTTTGTAACTCTATGGCAATGAGCCCTCCGGGTGGTTAACCCTTACACAATGAATCCTAATCTAGATAGTAAGTCCTATTTTGGTAGTGAGCCTTCTTTGGTAGTGAGCCTTCTCTGGCAGTGATTCTTTGTAATCAATTTTGATATTCTCTATATTGTGAGCTAATCCTCACCATGTTTTTTCCCTTATTGGGTTTTCAATATAAATCTAGTGTTATTGTGTATGTGTGATGTTTTTTAGTTTCTGCCTTTGCACTTAATGGTTAATCATATTTGCAGAGTAAAGGATTTGTGATTGATCTAATTTCCAGTGAAAGTTTTAAAGGTTAAAGTTTTTCACAACTGATTCACCCCCCTCTCAGTTGTCTTGTTCAACACCTTTGTTAATATTTTTCCTTTTTTGGCATTTTCTTTTCAGTATAGAATTTTATTTATCCTTTGAATTGGTTTGATTTCTTGCTATAAAATTTATTTTAACATTTTATTAGTGTTTTATGCTAGGTGGATTAGTACTAAAACCACACAAGTGGATTAACGTAGGAATATACGACTTTAACCTTTTTGTTTGGTATGATTTTCTTCATATATGTTTGGATTTATAGGTTACATATGAAGAAATTAGAAGTGTGCCCAGAAGGAGAGTTGTAGGAAATTTGAAGAGGAACCTCTTGTTAGTGTAATTAATTATTTATTACACTAGCATAAGTTAACTTAGGTCTTTCATTTATTTAATTTAGTCCTAGGTTGCATCATTAGAAAATCATAGATAATGGGGTAATTACCCTTTCTCACTTTGTAGGAGATAAGATTCCTTCTAGAAGATGAGTTGTCTTTTCTAAAACTTATCGCAATCACTTTATCATTCCCTAGATAGGTAGTTATGGTTTACATGTTGTCACATGTTGTTAGATCAAGACACATGGCAACATGGTATTGAATCTTGTATATCACTCATGCCTATATATTAAAGGCATATGTACATTCAGAATCATATTCTAGATATCAATCAAATAATCTCCATTTGCATGCCCTTAGTTGCAACACTTTCTATGTGGGTGAATTTCTTCTTGGAAAAGGTCCTCTTGAAGGTTGCAGCTTCAGGGACATTGTGCAATCATTATTTCAACATGGTATTATATCTATTCTAGTGAAAGTTCATCCCAGGTTCAAGAAAGTTGGGTGACAGAGATTCATTGCAGGCTTGAAGGTTTCCATTTCAGGCTACTTGACTCCACCCAGGGACCAAGCTGATTTCTGGAGTAGATTGAGTCATATCCAAGCTCGCCATTGTCTTCATAAGGCCTTGAAACCCTAGGATCACTTGTTCATTCATCAAAATTGGATTCATCATCCTAAGAGCCATCAAAGGTATTTTAGGGTTTGCAAAATCAACTGGTACGATCCGTGCAAATTTGCAGTAAAAAATCACCCCGATCAGTTGTCCTCTGTGGCAAAATTCTTTTTAGTTGTAGGCATTTTCATTTAAAAAAAAATGGGCTTATTTCATAATATTTTTGGCAAAAAAATAATAATTTGGGCTTTCTATATAGTTTGCAGATTTTTTTTTTGGAGTGACTTGCATTATTAAATCTCATCAGCATTCTTAAGGGGTTTGATTTTTTTTAAAAATCATCAGGCTAATTTATCCTCCTTCAGCTTTAATATTTCATCTGTCGACCTGTTCAATCAAAATCTACAGATTCAATGTATTAATTGGCAGAGGAGGTACTATTGTCAACTGGTCATCACATTCAAGCCACATGACCTTCTTTCCTTGCTAGAATTCGTCCCTTCACCTAACCATTGCATCTTCCCAGTCTCATTGTCGGCTTCTCTCCATTGCTAGTGTATTCCAAAGCCCTCTCAATCGAAGACCTTAGTTACATCAAGAACCAAGGGGTCCACTATAGGTAGTGGTGCCTCCCAAACTTGCCACTCAACCCTTCTACTCCGCTCTGCAGCCACCAGTTCTAGTGGCTCTTTTTTTCTTAAACTACCAATAGCCCAAGGGTCATATCAACGACTTGAAGCCAGTCCGAGGGGGCTAATTTTTTGCCCCTATTTAGCCTACAAAGTGCCTAATATAGGCCTTTTTTTCATTATTTCATAACTTTTCACTAGGGTATCGAAAATCAACAAACGAGATACCGTCAGAAAGAGGATTTGGTCTACTTTCTAATGGTGACATCCATTCTACAAAATTTTTCTATCAAAAAAATCTATAGTCAACTAAAGTCAAAACCCTAATTTGGACTTAAAGGCTCATATCTTCACAACTGTTTATCGAAATTTGATGATTCCAGTGGCATCAAGAAGATAATTTAGAGATTTTTTCATTAGTTCAATCAGTTTGAATAGTTTTATCTCTAGGTACTCTTGCATTGGGTTTGTTCAATTTGGTTCATTTGTTTAATAACTTGGATATCTTGAAGCTAGGGAAAAGGATTTTTGATTTGGGTAGCATCACTTCAGTTGCATATATATTTGGAAGTCTCTATTTGATGTTGAAGGTCATTGTCTTTTTATTTTTGGAGAAATTTGATTGTACATTATGGGGTTTGCATATATTCCTTCTATGACTATGTTGCATAAGGGAAAATATAAACAATGGCGAGATGGGATCATCCACCATCTCCAATCACTTGAATTATTTCTGCATCTATGTGGTATAGTTCCCCATCCAAGTGGAGGTATTCAGGATTTTTCTTGGAGTTGCAACAAATACACTACCTTAGAGATCCTTTCTATGCAAGTTGATTGTGATGTTACCTTAGAGATCATTTCTATGCAAGTTGATTGTGATGTTTTGAGATCTATTGATCATTGTGATTGTCCTCATCTCCTTTGGACCAAGATTTGGGAGCTATTTGGAGATCATGACACTCCATCATTCCCCAATGATCATGATTTAGAATGTCATTTCTTAGATCAAGCACCCCATGATGATATTGCTATTTAGAAGGTTGTGTGTTTGGATTTCCTTGAATCTTCTAAAGAGGTTGACAAGGTTTCTTCATATGTTCCTTCTTCTCCATCAAAGACTATTGGTATCCCTTCACATTCAATGATTCCTTGTCCAGAGTCATTGATTGAGGCTTCCATCATTCATCAGAACACATTCAATTTTTCAGACTTGACATCACAGGATGGATTCATTTTAGGGATTGCTGACTTGGCTACTTCTACAGGTTTGAAGAACATTCTTGAGGGGATATCACTCCTCTATCCAGATTCCACTTTGGAGAGTTTTCTTGAGTCTCCACATTCCTTTGTCTTGACCTTGATTAGGGATCCAGAGACTACCTCAGAGGCACTTAGCTTCTCTTCAAAGATATCCTATAAGAGACTTCTTCCCTTCCATTCCATTTAGGAGTTGAAGTTTTTCTCAACATCTACCATTGGATTTGCTTCTTCCTAGTGGGAGACATGTGGTTTGGACACCCTTGTTGCTTCAGAATTCTTTCAGTGGTTTTGAGGACACTTCATTGTGGGGGGGAAATCTAGTCTCCATCTATTCCTTCAATGGAAGGATCATTGTATTGCAGTCTTTGGATCTTGTTCAACATCAGTTTCTGCATTGTCCTAGTTTGTCACCTTCTTCATTGATTGGGAATGTACCTGAGTTGATTGTAGCATCTTCATCTTCAGTGAAAAAGGAGACACATGAGTAGTGTTCAGAGACATCATCATCATACATATTCATTCTTCCTTCCTTCAATTCCTATTCGGAATGGGAAGCATCACTGCACTTGAACTTGATTTTTTTCTTTTGAAAGGGAGATAAGTTGTTTGTCGACATTGGATCATGTTTTGTCTTCAGACACTTACCTTTTTTGTAGGTGATCACATGTTCTAGGGGGGCTATATAGTCTCTCTATTTCCCTCCTATGTGGGGGCTATTGATTGTATTGTATCCATGTGATAGATGGTGTACTTGGGGGGTATTTGGAACTCCTCCATCCTTCCTCACTTTTCTGCATTTCATCTCCTTTTTGTAGAGGGGTTTTCTTCCCATTGGGTTTTCCCCTTTTCTTCATTTGTGGGAGATTAGTTGGATTTTCATTTAATTTTGTAAATGGGTTCCTAATATGGCCATCATGTAGCCGGGACCCATCCCCATTGCATAATCATTGCATTTTTCATTTCCTCCCTAAGTTGCATTTATAGGGGGTGTTAGTGTAATTAATTATTTATTACACTAGCATAAGTTAACTTAGGTATTTCATTTATTCCTAGGTTGCATCATTAGAAAATCATAAATAATGGGGTAATTACCCTTTCCATGTTTGTAGGAGATAAAATTCCTTCTAGAAGATGAGTTGTCTTTTCTAGAACTTATCTCAATCACTTTATCATTCCCTAGGTAGGTAGTTAGGGTTTACATGTCACATGTTGTTAGATCAAGACACATGGAAACATCATATTGCATCTTTTATATCACTCATGCCTATTTATTCAAGGCATATGTACATTTGTAATCATATTCTAGATATCAATTAGATAATCTCAATTTGCATGCCCTTAGTTGCAACACTTTCTGTGTGGGTGAATTTCTTCTTGGCAAAGGTCCTCTTGAAGGCTGCAACTTCAAGGACATTTTGCAACCATTATTTCAACACCTCTATATGAATTTTGGGACTATTCTAACATATACTAGTAGGTAGCTTTTATTCTTTGGTGTAGGATGTTGGTTCATTTTTATGCTTTAAGCTCCAACTGATTCCCAAAAATAATCTAAATGAATAGCCAATTCTTATGTTGAATTGTTCTAGGGGTTGGCCAACAAACATGAGAAGGATTTTAACAATTTAATCCCCTGCACTTCAGGATCTGTAGATCCTAGGAGGGTGATCTTATGCAATATCAACTAAGATTATAAAATTAATGAAGGATATTGCTTTAAACATATATGCTCTCCTTTTTTACCAAGATTTACAAATAAACACATATAAAGGGATAATTTCTTAGAGTATTATGCATTCTAAATCTGAGAACATTTGAATAATATTATGAAATAAATATTACTTGAAAGGGAAATTTGGTTTTAAAATTTGATGGCCATGAAAACATAACCAAAACCTTTGCTCAGATTGGTGTTGTAGATACCCAAAATTGTCCTAGCCTACGAGTAACATTTTAGCACCAATTATTGTCACTTCCTAATGATTAAATGATATTTCAATTATTTAATTATTATCACTAATGCATATTCTACTATTAATTAAATGATTTTATGCTAT
This sequence comes from Sequoia sempervirens, assembly GCA_007258455.2. Classification (NCBI taxonomy): domain Eukaryota; kingdom Viridiplantae; phylum Streptophyta; class Pinopsida; order Cupressales; family Cupressaceae; genus Sequoia; species Sequoia sempervirens. The sequence continues at coordinate 94,935,290 of VDFB02179234.1, forward strand.
TTAATTAATTCACTTTATCATTAATCTTCTTAATTGATTAAATAAATTCTATTTATTTAATTATGTTTTTAACTCCTATGTATCTTCCTAATTAATTAAATAAATCCAATTTTTTTAATTATGTCTTTAAGTGGGTGGTAGGGTGGGCGATCCTCCATGGTGGCAGAGGGAAAGGGCTTGGTTTCCACAATGGCATTCGGTTGGGGGTCCATGGTGCCAAGCTGGTAGACTTGCATGTTGGGTGGTGTTGGCTTGTCTTGTCGACAAGCTGGGTGTACGTTACTGGATAGTATTTTCACTTGTTCCAATGTTTGGAGATGATCATTTTAAATGGAAAGGTGAGCTCTTGTATTAATGATGACTAGCATGTCGGGTTGGAGTATGATTTGTGGTGGGTGGTAGAACTGTGGAAATCCAGGTTTATTTAACGCAAGCTCGGCTCATTTTTGGTATTATGTTTTCTCAAAAATTGTGGTGGTTGTGGGTTTTCTTTGTTTCTCTTGTCGAGTGTCTATGGTGAGGGGAAAATTATGGCGAGGAGATCCAAATTTATCATTGAGGTTTCAGTGGTGGGCCTTGCTCAGTTTGGGGCTGACACCCCAATCTCTTTGCAGTCATCGACAAGGCAAGCTTCTTTTCAGGAGGTGACAAACCAACATTTGAAATGGATCATTCTGGTGAATTATGATCCATTGGTGCTTGCGGCTATGAAGATGGTGTTGGGTTCTAGACATTTGGAGTGCAAGGAGTATGGGAGAGATAATTTGCTCATCTCTTCCCGTTTCCTTGCCTCTCTCCTGGACAATTTGGAGCCAAAGGTAGAAGCAAAAAGGTTGTTGGTTAAATTGTTCAGGGAAGATTTGGTTGAAAATGTTGATGAGGTTCTTAGAGTGGTGATAGAAGGTAGGGGATGTTTGAGGCCTTATGACGTGGAAAGGGTGAGCTCAGAGGAGACAGTGAAAATTTATCTCTTCCTTTTGGATTTGTAGGGACCAGGTCTAATGAGGCATCGGTCAATTGCAGTGGTCGTGATTATCTTTCTCAAGAAATTCTTCGAGCTAATGGTAGTGGATAGTGTAGAGTGGAAGGCAGAATTTTAAGATTTCGCTAAATTGAATAAATTTTTGTAAGGTGGTGAAGTTTTTTTTTTGGTTTGTCATTGCTTGTTCTAGCTTGTCTAGTTTTTGGTGGCTATGGCTGCGTACACACCATTAAAGAGGCTTGGTTCGGTCTGGTTTTGGTTGCCATGGATGCATAGACGCCTGTAATGTGGTTTGGCTTTGTTAATTGACGAGTTCCTTGTTGATTGGTTAGATATTTAGTATGTTTTGGATAGTTGTTTTGAGGACTAGTTTTTAGTGGCTTTTCAATTTGCCCTCTTACTTGCACGACAGACGGTTGTACTTCAATTTCTAATATCAATAAAATACTAGCTTATGTATCAAAAAAAAATTGTCTTTAATTATCTTTATTCTTCTAAATTAATTAAATAAATTAACATTATTTAATTAATAATCCATTATACCTTCCAAAATTAAATAATTATTATTTAATTATCCACTTTCCCACTTTCTAAATTAAATAATTACTTTAATTATTTAAGTATCCTTTAATCTCTCATCATTATCCATTCGTTAATGATGAATAAAATATTTAATTTATTTATCTAAATCCCAATTGCACATTCCTTTAATAATTATTTCATTTAATTAATTATTAATCTCATGCAAATTCCTTGTCTAGTTCATATCTCTAAGATTAAATAATTTATTATTTAATTAATTCTCACTTCTTAAATTAAGTAATTATTTTAATCATTTAATTAAATTCCTCAACATTATCTTCTTCTAAAAATAAATAAATCATTTATTTTATTTATTTAATTAATTCAATCTTGCACATTTAATTAATAATTAAATTTAAAAAATTGTGATAAAAAATGAAATGGACCAGGACGCTAATGGTCGAAATGTGCCCGTGACTGGGACCAGGGTTTCACCTAGGCGTAGCCCTATGGGAAGGGCTTCTCAGGGAGGATTGTATGGCTTTCAAAGCAATGGTCTCTATAGCCGGGAGAAAGCTCGATAGAGTATGCAAGCGATGAACAGTGGGAAGCAATCATTCCAAAGCGATGTTGGGGCTGGTGTGGACAACAAAGAACCCTATGCGTAGCATGGTCAGGAGAATGGGCTCCCCAATGTTTGTGCTACCAAGGGTTTAGGAATGGCTGAGAGGTCTAAGGATTCTAAGAATGGGACAACTGGACCCCTAAACCAAGTCTTTGTCAGGCAGAGGAGGAGGGGGCTCTATTTTACCTCCCTCATCTAGATCAATCATAGTGGATTTAGATGATGAGATTGAACAAGAAGTGGCTTCCAATGAATTTTTTTTTTTTAGGTTGGGCCTGATTGGGAGATTCAATGGATTTTGGCCAAGTTTGAATGATCTCAACTAGTGGATTTCAGACCATTTAGAGCATGTCTTGGAAGGGTATGTTCAAATCTATCTCATGGAAAAAGGTTTTTTCATTGTTGTTTTTGAAGAGGAGCAGGATAGAAACAATATCCTTTGCGAATATCACTGGGATTGGGAAGGAAAATATACCCTGATGTTAAAGCCATTGCACCTGGCTTTTAACCCAACCACTGAAGTCTTTGAGAGGGTTCCTCTTTAGGTGAGGCTTCTAAACCTTCCTTTACAATACTGGTTTGATTCTTTCTTGGAGGTTGTAGGGAACTCTTTAGGAAGCTTTTTAATAGTGGATGAGGGATCCTCAAATCTTCTGCATTCAACTTTTGCTTGGATTTTACTGGAGTTGGATGTGTCTAAGGAACTTCCAGAAGAGATCCAAATTAAAACTTCGAAAGGTTGTTGGGTGCAGCCCCTGGATTATAAAGGAGTACCCTTTAGGTGTTGAATTTGTTTTTAAACTGGACACTTGGCTGCATCATGTACTAAGCAACGAACACATAAATCTGGTACTTGGTGGAAAGATGTGGCCCCCCAACACTAAACAGTGGACAAAAAGGAGGAGAAACAAGTGAGCTCTCAGATTATAGGCAGGGAAGAAGGGGTTTAGGTACCTGGAGTTCTAGAGTTCTGGAACAAGTAGGGAAGGCTCTGGTGAATGATGGCAGTAGGGAGGAACAACAATAGGAGAGTGGTGGCTCGACACAGGAAGGGAGCTCAGTTGAGAACAATGACATTGTTGTCCTCAACAGAGGTGAGAAGGATTTGATTTAAAAAAATGGACCAACAACACTAGAATGTTGGGAGAAAAAATGGGGAAGCGGCTTCAAGCGAAAGAAGTTGGGAAGTGGAAAGTTGGTGACCAGAGTTAGCAAGCAATTTGTAGTTTAGATGAAGGGTTGAAGAATCCCCAAGCCAATCTTTTGAAATGGTAGAAGGAGGCAGCAAGGGTGGAGGATGGTTGGCAAGTCGTCAAGGGGAAGAAATAAAAGAAAGCAAAGAAAGAAACCTTTGCTATGGTCCTCCGATCTCAAATAAAGGGAACACCAAATAGTGCCTCAAAAATTTTGACCTGTTAATAGGTCTCTTTTCAAGAGCTGATGGTTTTAATCTTATTTTCTATTTTTCCTGTGGATCTACCTTGATTGAGGAGATAATACTCCATGTGTAATTCTTTCTGGTTCAGGCCAGAAAATTCTGATGTTTTGGGTGAAAATTATGTAATCAGCTTTTCGATAGATTACACAACTTGGACTTCAACCACAACTATGTGAGATGTAAATCTCTTCTCTCGGAAAGGGGAGGCGCCCTTCTTACTGCTGACAGAAGTGATAGTAAAACAATCAAAGTAATTACAAAGTGTACACAATACTTACGAAGTGGGGGGGTGTGTCACATTCATCCTTCTCTCTTTTTTCAGAGAAGATGTTTACAATGCTTCACTGTTGGAAGTTCTCAATTCTTAATAACTTTAAACAATCAACTAGCAGTAATGCCAATACCCTATCTTGTCAAAGAAAAGCATAGAGGTACCAAAAGTGGTTAACAATAAACTAGTAAAAATAAACGGGAAAGCTCACGAAGGCACAAAGTCGTTCCGTAGCTTTATCAATGGTAGATCTGTGAAAAGTGTGTTGTTTGTCACGTTAGAAGCACAAAGTCTTCTTAGATACAACAATTCCTTGAACAACATGAACAATTACAAGCACAAAGTCTTGTTGATCATCGAACCAAATTATCAAAAAGCATAAACAATTACAAGCACAAAGTCTTGTAGATCACTCAACAATAGTATCCAAAGAACGTGAATAATTACAAGCGCAAAGTCTTGTAGATTATTCAACCGAAAGATAAACAAAAACACAAATGCAAATCTAAATAATAGATGCAACACAAAGTTTACATAAATTACTTAGAGTCCTTCAGATTCCATCACCTAATCACCACCAAATAAGATCAATTCGTAAGATTATCGAATCCAACACAAAGTCTGGTTTGCAATCTTCTTCTTTATTGATCGAATTTCATTCACAAAGCATGAACACAAAGTTTCATAATTTTGCTTCAAAAAGGGCAGCACTTCGTTGCAAAATACTAAAGGATCCCCCTTACAATGGAAATCCCTCACATTATATAGAAAGAGGGATGAGCAAAATTAGGAATCTAATTGAGGAAATTAAGGAAAGTTGGGTGAGCGATTTTAGGAGATCTCACCTAACTTGGACCAAAGTCAAAGTGTAATTTGTTTTCAAAAGATTACATCTTCGAGCTTGGTGTAATTACAATTTAAAAAAAGAGTATAAGATGTCAGGAAATATTTACAAGATGCATAAAGGGATGCACCGAAAATGTCTAACACTAGAGATCGGGAAGCTTCTTCATGTTTCCTTGCTTTGGGCACGAAAGTCTTCATATTTCTTCCTGGTCTCTTACATGAACTTCTCATCTGGACCAACGGTGTAATCCACAATGGTGTGAATTCTCATGATCGATCTCATGGCAGATGAGTGAACCTTCTTGCACCTATCAAGATGGGTTTTTAGGTTATCCAATGTGAGCCTTGTATCACAAATGACATTCAGTGAGGCTTCTGAAAAGTTTGAACTATCAATCAATTTCATGATGGCTTCTTTGAAGATTTGAGATATTTCTGTGGCCGGCAGGAAGATACGATTCTCCTCAAGAAGTTGACCAGGCAACTCTTTGATGCATTTCTCAAGAATAACATGATGTCCTTCGACATCTTCCTGCACTTGGTGGGGATCCTCCGTAAGAGATTGAATTACTTGAATTTGATGTTTCAAGGACTCTCTTACCTCAACAAACTTTTCTTTGTCAGGAATTACCCCAACTTCCACCAATTTACTGAGCTCTACCTGCTTCATCTTTGACCACGTTAGCAGGCATTTTTCCATATTTTTGTGCTCTTGGGAAAGTACACTTTTTTCTTTATCAAGTTTTGTGGTGAGCTTGGCTAACAAGGTAGTTTTCTCGTCCACAACAATTATGATCTGAGATGCGTGTTCTATGATCTTCTCAACAAAATCATACAACACTCTACCTTTGGAGGTGAACTTCTTAGCTTTCTTGACAGCTGGGTCTTCAATACTTACCACTGTCAGCAGTTGTGCATTAGTTGGAGATCCTACAAGTCTCTTTACAATAGTGGTATAATGCTCTGCCCTTTGTTTGTACATATTGCGAGCTTGCTCCACTTTATCTAGTCTTCCAGCCAAGATATCCAATGTCACTTGTGCATTGGCCTTTGCACTTTCATTGGTAACCTTGCCAAGCTGGACTTTTGTCACCGTGTAGTCTTCCATATTGACATCACCTTCTTCATGCGGTGGTATGCCAATATCTGCATACTTGTGGCCAGAGTTATCAACGTTCAGCCTTGAGTATACTTTTTCCTTTTTCTTCCCTTTAGCCTTTGGAAGGACTATCTCTTCAAGGTCGAGCTCCTCCGGAGAGATCATTTGCTTCTTCCGCTTCGACACTTGAGATATTAGCCAAGGGGGAAGAAAGGAGGTGTGAACTTTTGGATTCACTGTCAATTTAGTTGTCATCGTTACTTCTGAAGTTATTGTCACGTCTGAAGTTACCATGGGTATCATGACAATAGGAGAAGTGTCTGTCATCATTGCTCCTGTAGATTGCACATTGATTTGATCACGCATTGACTCATTCATGAAATGATTGAATTCATTTTCAGAAGTGATATCATATGTTGGTGAAGACAGGCTAGGAATGGACGATGGAGGGCTTGACAGTATATCAACCGTATGAATGCTTGTCACTGAGGGAGTATCAAGTGGGGTTGATGCTGTAGGGATAGTGGATATCTCAACTGCAGGAATGCATGTGGTAGGAATAGGTGACGAGGGAACATGAGGTGGAGGAGTTCTTGAATTTGGAGGGGTATGAGGAACATTGGAAATCACAGGCGATGACATTCTAGGAATTTCCTCAACTTCATTCTCAGGAGGAGAAGTAGTTCTTTCTTGATCATGCCCGGGTTCCTGTTGATCACCCTCTTATCTCTCTGATTCTGGTTCACTTTTAAAATCACCTTCAGATTCTTCTTCAGAATCTTCTTCAGACTCTTTCCCTCTTTCAAAAACCTCTTCTGCATTAGAGTCTACTTCTGTTGATTCTTCATCTTCAGCGGATTGATCACTTGAAGTTCCTTCTTCATCAGAATCTATCTCCTTTGGAATAGACTTTTTACCTTTAGAGCGAGATGGATTGGATTTCGTGGTTTATGTCTCTGGGACGGACTGGGTATCTTTCTTTCCAACAGTAAACTTGATTCTGGGACCTCTTTGTGAAGAAGTGGGAATAGCCACTGATTTATTTTTGTTGCGGAGTTCTTGCTGTTGGTGAGCTTTTGCTTTAGATTCTTCTCCTTCTGAATATGTTCTGAAACTTTTCATTTCATAACCATGCTTATGTAACCATTCTACAGTGTTGGCTAGGATTGGCTTCAATCTCTCTCTCATGCTGGTAATTTCTTTCCTAGACCATTGAATTGCAGGCAACGGCCTTTTAGCAATTCCTTGCTCATCATAGACAACATTCATGATATCACCAGGATCTGCAAAATCCTCTGGTAGGTCAACAATATCAAGGTCTTTGATTTGTTGAATAGTCAACCTGCAATAATCCATTTTGTGAATGGCTTCTTCATCTCTGCAATTAGCCTAGATGTCTTCAAAATGGTACTTGTGATGATGACCCTTTTGTAATCTTTTTCTGACATCTCAGTAATCAAAATCAAACTTGTACCTGTAGGTCTTGATTGCCATGATCTGCATTTCAGCATAAACAGACTTAGCCTTTTGTACAGTTGGGATAGCATATCTGCCAATGGTTAGTGGGAACTTGAATCCATGCTTATGGTTACTTCTTCATTCTTTTTGCACTGAAATCAACTGTCTGCATGTCTCCATGAGAACCCACTTATTCGAAGGATAACGTGGCAGCATGTAAGGATAGCTAGTGTAGCACCCTACTCTCAAGTAAGTAAACGTTGGGAATTGAAGAAATAGGCATCCAACTTTATTTACCACCTTATAAACCTCATCAGATACCCTCCTTCTTTCAAGAGCTAGATCAAAATTGAAAAGAAAAGGTGCAGAGAAAGCATCTGTGACCCGCCTGAAGTGATGAAAGCTTTCCTTCAGTTCTAGCTGATAGAAAAATCTATACACAGGTACCATCATCCGATTCCCTTTTGTAGATAGACCTGGGAATTGTCTCATTATAGTTGCCACGTACACCAAGTAAGAAGTCATATAGAATTTCAATGTGGAAGGAGCATTGATCAGCTGCTCATGTATTTCATCACTAATCTATTTTCCCCAGTTAATGTGCACCTTTTGTCTTCTTATAATCCTGATGTATTCATACATCCAATCATGAAAAGTGGACGATTCTAGAAAGCCTTTTACTCTACTTAAAAATATGATCATATCTTTGACGTCATCCTTGAAATCGCTTCGTAGGAGTCCCTTTGGCCATCTGGAAATAGATTGTCTAGGCTTCTTCAACCATTGGGCATTTATCAGGTTTTTAGCCTTGTTGGGATCAGCGTCAAAGACCTCTTGTGCTTTTTTTATAGAAATATCAATGTATTTTTCCATTTGAGGAACCTTAAACACAATGTCAAAGAAATCAAGGTTGAGTCTTAGAATCTCATGCCCAAAAGAATCGATCACACTTCTACTTTCTCTGATGTAGTGAGATGCCACCTGAAGAACAAACTCCATATTATGTGCAGTTGTAGGGAACATAGCTACCAAATGCAGGTTACTATGTACAATTGCTCTCATTGGATCAGGAAGAGGCTTCATCTCTGTTTGCTTCACAAAATCAACCAAGTCTTGATGGCCAATCTCTGTGTCTTTTATTTCTTCCACCTTGGAGACCACTACGGTCAGCGGATAGACACCTTGATATTTATACTTAATTTTGCCTTTTTCTTTTGAAGAAGATGGAGGTTTACTAGCAGTCATCAAGAACAACTGAAACTTTGATCACTCAGACTTTGAAGATCTTTGAAAAGAGACTACAAGGTGTCGAGCCAGAACAAACATTAGTCATTAGGTAGCATGGGGATGCACGAAACGAGCAACGATGATGGGAAAGAGTGGAGTGGATGACAAGGCATGCAAAATGATGCACAAAATGGAAGGAAAGAGGTTCAGGGATAAATTAGGCAAGTTTGAAAAACTTCTGGAAAAAATTGTGAAAAGTGTAAGGGCGCACTTTTTCAGTGCCCTTACATTTTTGGAAATTCAGACTTTGATGCAGAGGCGCTGAAAAAGAGCACTCCTGCATTTCTCAGAGTTAGAAACTATTTCAAAATGACAGGGCACACTTTTTCAGCGCCTCTGCATTTGAAATATGATTTTGGAAACAAATGTAATGATGCTTAAAAATAGCGCTTGTGGTTTTCTTTGTAACATGAAACGCTTGGAGTCAAAAATTGTTTTTCTTTGAATGGAGTTGAAAACACAGAATTTATTTCACTGCCATTGTAAATATGGATAAGAGCCAAGCAATCCTTCTTACAAAATAAGAGTTTCTTCAATGTTCATGCCAAAACGTGATTGAGAGGTTGAGAAAGAAAGATATTAACAAAAAAATGTTGAGGTTAAAAGCATAGAAAGAAGGATGAGCGAGGAAGAGGGGATGCCACTTGAAACATCATGAAGAAGAAGCATGGAAAGGGCATGCAAAACAAAAACGTGAATGGAGAAAGAGAAAACGTGTGGCAATGGCAAAAAATGTGAGAGGAGACAGAGATTCATAAAAACGCATATGCAAAATCAAGCCGTGCATAAAAATAAAGAAGAAGAATGAAGAGAAAGTAAGGAAAAAGACTTACCAAGAGAAAACATGAAAATTGCTAGAGAGGAACTTCGAATTTCTAAAAAACGTGATTGCAGTTTGAGGAGAACTCGCCCAACATGAAGAAATGAAGAATAAAGATCATAAACAATGAAAAAGAAAACTAAAACACTTTTAAGAAAAAGGGAAACTCAAAAAACCTAACTCAAGTCGAGCAATAAATTTAGGCACGAAAAGTGGCACGATGAACGAAAAAAGTGAAAAACATGAAGAAACGTGCCAGGGCCAGAAAAAGACTAAGTGTGGGAAAAAAGTGTAATAGCGCACTTTTTTAGCGCTATTACATTTAAAAAAAAAAATCACTTTCATGTAGGGTCGCTAAAAATTAGCGCCCCTACACTTTTCATACTTAGCCAAATTTTTTCTTGTGATGAGGAGCGCACTTTTTCAGTGCTACTGCATTTTTCACAATTTGCTAAGTACAAACAGTGAGATTTCACGAAAGGGCTCGTCTTGAAGGTCTTCGCGAGGCAAACATAGGGGGATGCTCGAATTTACTATTCGAGGCTTTGGAACGCATTTCAAGGTGGCTTGAAAATCACCTCGTTATGTGTACTTGAACTTCACGAATCCTAGGAAATAGACAAGTTTCGTAGGGGGTTATCCGTGGAACGAGCGCTGCTAGATTCTATGATAACATGATGTACTTTCACATTTTAATATAATAATAAAACACATCTATTACCAAGCAAAAATAAATAAAAATTAAATTTTAAAAAATTGCAACGATGTGCGAGGGTTCTCCTAGCACTACTCGCAATGGTGATGTTGCTACTTTGGTTGTGCGTAGGGATGGAAAACCAAAGGACGGTGAGGTGCATAAATGAATGAAAGGAAAATCCACGCGTTTCCCTAGTGCGAGGCATGGTGGATGCATTGCTGCGGTGGGGGAGGGACAAAAGAGGTATGATCTTTGTTCTGGGGCATCTCAGGACTCAATGTTGTCTATTCCTCCTGTACCTTGGACCTTTGATCCTCTAGCTGCTAACATTGCAGGGGCTGCTTTTGGCAGCATGCCCATTGGCTTTTTTGATGGGTGCAAAAATAGGGCGAATCTATTTCATGTGTGCTGAAATTTTTGCTGTAAGCATGCTATGCAGGCAAACCCTAATCCGCCCAGCCCTCTAGTTCCTCCTGCTCCCTCCCCTCCACCAAAAATGGATAGTGGATCTTAATTTGGAGGTGATCATTTCTCCTTTGGGGATTTGGTTGTCTCTTTTTTCGACAAGCCATCAAACTTTTGCATCTCTGATGGATGTATTGAATCAATTGTGGAGGATTTGGGTATCCACTCAATGGTTCTGAGATGCCTGCATAGGCATCCTTCGGTGTCCTTTGTTATAGAATTGATCAAATGCACCAAGAGCAATTTGACTTTTCCTTCTGTAGAATCTTTGGATTTTGGTTTTTTTTTTCTGATAACCTTTTGTTCTATGGAGGAATGCAACTTTCTTTTATAGAAAGGGCCTTGGTTTATTGGGTGCTCTGGCCTCTTTATTTCTCCTTGGTCACCTTCATTTGACTTGACCATTGCGAAGATTACTCTTATTACTGTTTGGATAAGGATTTACAACCTGCCCCTGCTTCTTCACAATGTGGATATGATTAGCAATATGATCAACCAGGTGGGGTCCTTTATCAAGCTTGATTTAGAAGGGCTGGCTTTAGATCACAAATTATATAGGGTTGTGCAATGGTGGACACATCTAAACCCCTCACTCATTCTATTCGGATCGATTCTTCACATGGTGTTTGGACTCAGTTTTTAAACTGAGGGTTTACCCTTTCGTTGCTTCCATTGCAATATGCTTGGACACAAGATTGAAGCTTTTTCCCTCAAATGTTTGGCAGGGGTGAGGAATGTTTTCTTGAAGAAGTGGGTCAAAAAGGGTAGTGCTTTTGATATTGAGTTCATTTGGAGGAATCATGGTAAGTTCTTCGATCCTCCCTAGGAGTCAGAGCCTATTGTTGGCCTCCTACAATGATTTAATAACTAAGCCCTTACAACCATGATTCAAAGATTGGACATCTAACCTGAATAGCCATTTCAATTATCATGAAGGTGCATTTAACTTGTCAAACTAGGGACGTGAACTTGAAATGGGTCAACACAGTATGTGCACTAGGAACCCAAAGTAGCCACTTTCATTCTACAGCTAGGAACACACAATGCTGAAAGTAAATTGCTTAGAAGGGAATACCATAAATTCCAATCATCAATCAAAAACTACATCAAACTAAAATGCATAACAAAAATGAAAATATGATCAACAAACAGGGCACTACTTTGTTTGCTTTGGCTGCAAGAAAAGTCACATAATAGAATTCTAGTGGCTGCAGGAACAGTCGGTGCTAGATTTCTAACTAATTACTAAACAACAAGTAATACTAAACTAATACTGAACTAAATGATGAATTACTCACCAAGTGGGCCCCCTTGGATAAGCATCCTCTAAAACTAATGAGAACTTAGATGCTCAAACTCAGAACTTTATTTTATTCATTGTAAATCATGAGTACAAAAGAGTAATGTATCTGTATTAATAAAAACTTGAGAGTGCAAGTACAATATCAAATTGTGCAACCTTCCTAAGAAGGAGCATTAGATCTTTATTTATACTATCAATTAAACAAGGTAGTCAACTCTATGACTGGGAGGACACCATTTAGGGAAAACAGAGAAGTGGAGTGGTGGTGGCCGTTATGCATGCATGGAATCTAGTCAGACATGCAGGTCCAAATGCAAATTTAGCACAATAGTAATGCCTACATCTACTCAACCAACATTAAAGTCCACTATAAGGCGATTACATTTGGTTTGCATGAACAATCTTCTACCATCAACCTCCTTTGACCTTTGAGCAATTCCTTTGTTGGACATTACGGTGCATGCCTAGTTGGCAGTGTCTTCCTCAACTTAACATCCTCAAATTAAATTTGCATGGCAATGTCAATACACATAATAACTGCATATCTATAACCACCTTAAGGAACATTCATTAACCACATGTAAAATCAATATAGATAATCCAAATAATGTGCCAATATCATTAAAACTTGTAGAAATAGGATTAAGTCCAATGTTTATGGTTTGAGGGAAACATTATGAAAATATCAACATTTAGCATCAAAGTTCATGACAACTGCCATCAAATAAAGTATAGATTCTACCCAAAATTGGACCAAAAACTAGGCTCATCACTCCCTCTAACCTAATGTTTTGTTGGTCCTCCAGCAGGGGAAGGGTTCTTCTACTTGGTCAAAGCTCTGAAATTTGCAACTGATAGTTGTCCAACATTAGTGTCTGCTAAGCATGAATTAGGGTCCCAATAGAATCCTCCTAATCTATCAAATTTTCTCCATCTCTATTTTTCTACAACAATATCATACTGGTAGAACCTGAAGTTTGGCATGAGCCACATGAGAATGGGTGGTCAGAAAGTGAGGGGAAGCCAAAATTGCCCCTTCTTTCTCCCAATCTAAATATACCTATTAATCCTTTTTAGTGCTACAACATAATTGTGGATGGAATGAGGTTCAACCTATTTCAGCTGATTAGTTAGGTTATTCCATCTTTGTGATAGGTATCTTCTCATAATTTCCTCTTTTGTTGTTGTCTTTACCTCATACTCATTGTAAACTACCTCAATCCAAGGAATAATCTTGTTACCATAACTAGGTCTGAGAAGCATTTTGTGCCCTTCACTACAAATATCCCTTGGGTTTCTTGATTCAACCCTAATGGGCAAAGGGATGTTAGACTCCAATTGCTTATAAGCCCCATGTTGTTGTCCCCAACTAATCTCATTTTGCACCCAAGAAAAAAATGCCCTTAATCAGAAATCCCCAACATACAATAGTGGATTCCAATCATGGTCTTGAGTTACAACATAATTATGCAAATAAAACTCACACAACAAATTCTTCATTTCAGGGGAGGCAATCCTATAAGCATTGAAAAATTCATTAGGAGTGTCAATAGAAGGATTCAAACCTGAGACAATCCTTGACAGCTTAAAAGAGAGATATTTCTCTTTCAGGTGTAGAGAATAGACCCTTGGAGGGCTCCTACATTCCAAAATTTGTGGTACCAAGGTTGCCATATCATCCACCCTCTTTTTCAAGGTGGCAATTTCTGCATCTTTATCTTCAATTTCCTCATCTCTCTTTTGAATTTCCATTTTCAATTTTTGTTTTTCCTTTTTCCATTCTTCCTCCCTCCTTTGTATTTCTTTCCATAAATTCAAAATTTCTATATTTACTGTAAAATTAGGAGGATTATGAATTCCTACCAATGTTTTTGTCAATGGTTGCTCCCCATATAGTACCATCTGCATGGACTCGAGCTATCTAGTTGTCTTTGGCTGCGGGGGTACTGTTTCATCTCCCACTTCTTGTTGTAGGGGCTCTTCTTCTTGTTCTTGTTGTGGCTGCAGGAACTCCTAGTTTGGTTCTATCTATTGCTGCACAGGACCTCTTGCTACAGGACTCCTTGCTCACATTGCAGGAAATCCTGATTTTCCTCAAACTCTTGATTTTCAACTTGTTCTGTAATATTGACAAGGTTAGCCAATGTTATGTTTGTTGCTGCCTTAAATATATCTTCCTCCTCGACATTCTCCTACCCCATTGGAGCTTCTATGTCCTCCTGTAGTATTTCTTTAGACTTAGGGCTTTCCTGTGGAGGCGTACCAAATGATGGCCCAACCAATCTTGATTTCCTAGGAGATCTCTCACATTTTTCTTTGACTGTAGGATGAATAGTGTCAACCTTCCTCTTCTTAGAACTTGACACCCCCTTTTCTGTTAGCTGCCTTTTGGCCTTTCCTTTTCTCATTTTTACTTCTCTTCTATGCTCTAGTTTTCATCAGGGTGCCAAGTGGAACGTCACTGAGTGCTTTGTTCCAGAAGAACTAATTTATATGGTTTCTTCTGTTGTAGGAGGGTTTACATTAGGGTTTGCACCAGAGGTTGAAGCACCAAGAGTGGCTTCAGTCATGCTCAATCTCCTGCTAGACCTACAAGGTTGAGGAAAAACCCTAGGTTGCAAGTGCTCAGGTCTAATTTGATCAACATTTATAAATTCTTCCTAGGTCATTCCAGACACATCATGTAAAGACTTCTCAACTAGCAATTTAATTAGACAATGGTGGGAAATAGAATTGTCCCTACCTTTTTGGGTCTCGGCCACCATGATTGAGAGAAGATTGTATAGCATGTTAGGCACATTCATCCTCCTCTCATGCCTCATGTGACTCAAGAGTTTGAAATGTATTGAATGCAGGTTTAACAGACAACCTTCACAGGTGAGATACCTTATAATGTAGATGACTGCCTATTTCCATTGTTCGGGAAAAGAGGTTCTTTTTGCACCCTATTTATCCATGCTGATTGGAAGGTCACCATGTACTATAAAATTGACCCTAGCTGACCTGGCGTCTCTAGAGGTAGGGTAATGTTCGACATCAGCAGGTAACCCTGTAACCTTTGCAATTCTTTCCTCAGTTGCCGTAACCTCCAACCCTTTTACTGTGGCTTTTCCTTCAGAAAATGTCTGTGCGAATTCTAGTGCAATGCTTTCATCAAAGCCTTCTAGCTTTAGGAAGTAATGTAGCCATCCAAAATTTCTAAATTCAGCTAGGCATTGTGCATTCTACAATAAAACATCATGAACCAAGGGATCATTTCAAATTAGACCTCCTCCCATTGTCTGTAATCAACTATCACTCTACAAAATTTCCTTTCCTGTAATTCCTGTCTGAAAGCCAAACACCTTCCTACAATACTTTCTAAATTTTCAATTCCAATATCGACTGAATTTTCCTTTTCTTTTGTTTTACCTTTTCGTTTGCAACTTAGGATTACGACAGGGTCAATAATGGCAAGAAAAGGAGTGATAAAGGAGAATTATGATGGGAATAAATGGTGGTTGTAGTTAGTGTCACTTCACACATGCGAGCCGTCCTCTTACTCAAATTTCAAATTGACTCATTTTAAATTTTCTAACGTAGCCTAGCATGAATTGACACATGGGCAATATATTCACATCTTTTTCTTCCCCCAACCTAAATTTGGACATGTTTCCGCACATGCGAGATGGGAGTGGTAATTTGACAGTTAATAATGGCATGTTATGTGAACATCTATACTAACGTACATTGATTAAATGAATGCACTTAAAAGATGATTAAAAGATAGCAATTAATGCACACATACCTGAATGTGTGGAGGATTTGTTGCAGAGATCATGGAGAAAGTACCGTTAGCCTTTTTAGGGAATACATTGAGCAATTAATGAAAATGGGGTGGAATGAGGTGGAGTGAAGTGATGGAAGAGAGAGAAAAGTGGAAATGGATGGGTGGATGGGTGGATGGGTGAAGAAATGGACTTCCACAAGAGTGGAAGTCTTTATTATGACAAGTACGTACCTTGATTAACCAGAAGGAGGGACACTAGGTCCACTTCGTTTGGTTGCAGGAAGCTCAAGTGCTAAATGCTGGGTGAATTGCTATAGGAACTCTTCTTTGGAAGCTGGCTTGTGATATAATATGAGGCAATGACTATTGACAAGTAACTTGAATTTGACAGGGTCAATGGTAGTAAGTTGAATAGCTCCATTAGGAAAGACCTTAGTGACTTCATATGGTCCTAGCCACCTTGTCTGTAATTTTCCTGCATTGTCCTGATATCTTGAGTCATAGAGCAAGGCCCAATCTCTTGGTTGGAATTTCTTGTCCTTGATAATTTTGTCATGCCACTTGATTCTCTGATTCTACACTACCTTTGTATGATGAAAAGTTTCTCTTCTTATCTCATCTAAAGCATTTAGCTGCATGATTCTTTCTCTCTGTGCATCAGAAATATCCATCCCCAAATCTACTGCAGTCCTAAGAGTCTTATATTTAAATTAAATGGGCATCATAGTTGTCTTTCCATACAAAAAATTAAATGGAGTGAAGCCTGTAGTTGTTTTCTAGGTTTTCCTATAGGCCCAAACAACTTCTGGTAATCTATTTTCCCAATCCTTTCTATGAATAGCTATCATTTTGGTTAGAATGGCTTCAATTTCTCTGTTGGTCACCTCAACTTGGCCATTAGCCTAGGGGTGATAAGGAATAAAATTCCTATGCCTTATGTTGTATTCAGTGACTAGTGCTATAACAAGGGTTGATGTGAATTGAGCCCCTTGATTAGTCACTATTTCTCTTGATACTCCATATCTTGTAAAAATCTCCTCATAAAGAAATTTTGCAACCTTGTTATCTCTTGCATGTTTCATGGTCTTAACTTCTACCCACTTTGTCACATAATCAGTGCATACTAAGATATGAGACTTACCATTCGATGGAGAGTCAATGGGTCCTACAAAATCCAATGCCCACTTGTCAAAGGGGGTGATTACTACCTGAGGGAAAAGTGGCATCTCATAAGATCTGGTTGGTCTGCCCATTCTTTGACATCTATCACATTTTTTGGTATACCTTCCTGCATCCTTGTGGAGTGTTGGCTAGTAATATCCTGCATTCAAAATCTTCATTGTTATCCTCTTGGCTGCAAAATGTCCTCCACATGGTTCGTTGTGACATGCATGTAAAATTTCATATGTCTCATCTTCTCACACACATCTCCTCATGACATGGTCTAGTCTAGTATAAAACAGACATCCAACAATCCAAGAGAAAGGAAAATATTTTTCAATGAGTGCCCTTTTATTTTTTGGAGATAAGTGAGAAGGAACTCTACCCATGACCAAATAATTGGCTACGTCAGCATACCAGGGTGTTTGTATACTGAGGGATAATAGATGCTCATCAGGAAAAGAGTCATCTATGGGTTGATTGTCTTCTGATGTAGTCAGCCTTGAAAGAAAATTTGAAACAACATTGACCTTCCCTGGCTTATCCACAATGGTTATATCAAACTCATGCATCAATAATAACCATCTTGCCAATCTACCTGTGATTAGAGGTTTATTCATTGGATATCTAATGGTTGCATGATCAGTGTGCACAAAGATTTGGTAACCTGTTATGTAATGTCTGAATTTTTTCAGTGCATAGATCACTACCAACATTTCTTTCTTTGTCACTATATAGTTGAATTTAGCTCCTTGTAGATTTTTGCTGACAAAGTAAATGGCATTTTCAATAGCTCCTTCTTTCTATCCTAAGACTACTCCTATGACATAATATGATGCATCAGTATGAATGTGGAAAGGAAGTTCCCAATTAGGCCCTTTGATTATAGGAGCATGAGTCAAAGCTGCCTTCAAGTCAAAAAATGCCTTATCACAAGCTTCAGTCCACTGGAATTCAACATCTTTAGTGAGAAGAGTATATAATGGTGCTGCTACCTTGCTGAAATCCTTGATGAAATGCCTATAATATCATACATGACCCAAGAAACTCCTAACATCCTTCTATTTTGTAGGTGTGGGAAAATTTTTGATTACCTCAATCTTTGCAGGATCTACTTAAATTCCTTTGTGGGAGATGTAGTGGCCAAGAACTACACCTTCCTACATCATCATGAAGCAATTTTCATTGTTTAAGGATAAGTTTTGGTTTTCACATCTTTGTAGAACTCTCCTGATATTTTCTAATGCTTGATTAAAATCAACACCATAAGTGGTAA
Organism: Sequoia sempervirens; assembly: GCA_007258455.2. Taxonomy (NCBI): domain Eukaryota; kingdom Viridiplantae; phylum Streptophyta; class Pinopsida; order Cupressales; family Cupressaceae; genus Sequoia; species Sequoia sempervirens. Next base: position 94,953,309 of record VDFB02179234.1, read on the forward strand.
AGTCATCCATATAAATTTCTATGCAATCATGACAAATGTTTGAGAATATGCTAATGAATTCCCTTTGAAAGGTTGTAGGTGCATTGCATAAGCCAAATGGGAGTACCGAGTAGGCATAGGTCCCCCATGGATAGGTAAATGTGGTCTTTTCCTAGTCCTCTAGTGCAATTTGGATCTAGTTATAGCCACTGAATCCATCTAGAAAAGAAAAGTATCACTTACTTGCAAGTGTGTCCAAAACTTGATCAATGAAGGGTAAGGGAAAGTGGTCCTTCTTGGTGGTAGCATTGAGTTCCCTGTAATAAAAAAAAACTTGCCATTTCCCTCCTTTCTTGGGTACAATCACTAATGGAGACACCCATTGACTATCTGAAATCGGGTACATAAATCCTGCATCTAGTAATTTCTGCAATTCTTCTTTTACAATTTCTCTTAGTGTAGGGTTAATTCTTCTTTGTGGTTGTCTTACTGGGGTGCAATCATCTTTGATTTAAATTCTGTGTGCACAAATTTTAGGGTACAATACCTTCATATCATGATAATCCCATGCAAATGCATGCTAATGGGTCCTTAATAAGTTTTCCAACAATAATTGTTGTTCTTCACTTAATTTACTATTAACATTCAGATATTTTCCTTCTGACACCTATACTTGTGTAGTTAACTCTATCATGGTTGCTTCATTAACACATGGTACCTTTAGTTCATATGGCAGCAATGTATGGTACATACCTGTTGCTACAGGAAGTTTTTCTATAGGAACAATGGCTGCAAGAGGAGTGGCTGCAAGAAGAACGTTTGTAGGAACAGTGGCTACAGGAAGAGCAGGAATAAGTGTCTTTACTAGAGTAGCAGAGTGAAAAGATGATGCTTCCTCCACTTCACAATGGTTCTGAATGATGTTAGCCAATACTTCATCCTCATCTTGGAGTTGCATGAAAGAGCTTTTTCCTAGCATCATAAGTTGTGCCACAGAATTAACTTCCTGCAGCCTCTTAAGTGTCACCAGAGTGAGAAGATGATGCTTCCTCCACTTCACAATGGTTCTGAATGATGTTAGCCAATACTTCATCCTCATCTTGGAGTTGCATGAAAGAGCTTTTTCCTAGCATCATAAGTTGTGCCACAGAATTAACTTCCTCAGCCTCTTCACCAACATGTGGCCATACGGGATTATCTTCATCATGAGATGGATGAGCAAGAGGATAAAGAACAATTTTTTTCATGCTCTTCCCATCTAAAATGGTCATGTCACATGACTGACATCCAATGTATGCATCTGCAATTGCTAACCAAGGCCTTCCAAGAATAATGGGATACCCACCTAGTGTAGCTTTAGGATAAAGAATCATAAAGTTTGCTAGGTACTCCCAGGAGTCTAAAACTATCACAAGATCCTCCACCACACCATCAAGCTTAACAGTAGAGCTATCAGCAAGCTACATGATAGTAGGAGTAGATCTCATGCTTGCAATGTTTAGTTGCTGCAGGATGTCCTTGGTCATTACGTTTATTGCTGCCCTTAAATCAATTAGAGCATTCTTTACTTGGATTTTGTTTATAACAATTGCTACCAAAGGACTACCTGAGTCATTATACTTGGGGATAGTTACTTTTCCAAGCATGATGTTAGCTAGTTGTCCCACCACATGAACTGTAGTTGGGTCTTTCTTTTTCCTACCTAGCTTCTTGAGGCATGCTTCGTTGATTGCCTTGCCGTAGATTGGAACATCCTTTATGGCCTGAAATAGAGGTATCTGGACACATATATGCTTTAGCTGATCCAAGATGTCAAAAGTTGCATCCTCTTTTTCTTCCTTCTTCTTGTCAACTTCCAATCTCTAAGGAAATGGTGGTTCCTGCTCAGTCTGCTTGACTTGGACTGGTTCAAGATTTTTAAGTACACTTGGCTGAATGGGATCATTCATAGGTTCCTCCTCCTCTTCCACATGAAGCTTAGTGATAATGGGCCTGGAAGGGGTTGGTAGAGTAGTTCCTGAATGCAAGTGGATGCCACTTACACTCACAACATATATAGGGAATTGATTTGAATCAGCAAAGTATGTAGGCTACTACTGTGGTTTGTTATTTGGATTGGGTGTGGGCTGAGCTGGTAGCTAAGTAGGTTTAGGTGCATTTGAGCTTGGATTAGTAAGTGAAAACATTATAGGAGGATATTGGGGTTGAGAAGGTGGTTGCATGTAACCATTTGTCTAGGCAAGCCATTGCTATCCTCCCCTCCATTGATTTGTTTGCTACCAATTTCCTAGAGGTGGCTGCCAATGCCCTTGGAATTGTTGGGGTGGAGAGTTTTGATGATTGGGCCAAGAATTTGGAGGATTACTCCAAGGTTGTGGTGGATATCCTCCATAGCTAGATGGATATGGGGGTTGCCATTGGTTACTAGATGAATAGGAATTAAAATATGGCCCAACATAAGATAGTGAGTCTGATGGCATACCTTGTGTTGGAGCCCAAGGCTTCATTTGTGCAACAAAGTAGACTTGGTCTTCTTCAATATGGATTGGTTTAAATTCAGGTGGAGTTTTCTTTCTTTCAAGATTAGCTACCATCTTGCATCTACAGTCCCTCTTCTTTTGTCTGCAGTGGGGGGAATACTCTATCAACATTGCCTCTTCCTCCTCTTGCTTCTTTTTGGCCTGAAGTGTATCTAGCTGAGTGGCTATAGTATTTATAATGTCTTGCTTGAAGTCTGCCAATAAATGAGTAATCTCTATTTTTGAAACTCCACTGGTAGTTGACTTACCCATGGAAGATTGGTAAGCTCTCCCTTTCTTTGAAGTTTCCCTAGAGTAGTTTTGGCATATTTTCTTGATATCTTCCCAAGGAACTTGGGAGATATCTCCTCCTCTCATGAGGTCCAAGGCATCAGTGTAACGATCATTGATTCCTCTTAGGAAAAACAACTTTTGTGAGTCTTCATTGAGTGTATGGTGTGGAGATTTTTGTAGACAAAACAAAAACTTTGCAATATAATCTTCCAGGCTCTCATCTTCCTTTTGCTACATCCTGAAAATGTCACCTCCTCTCATGTCGCTGCCCCTGCAATATTCCTTTTATTTCTCAAGGAATTTTGTCTTCATGTCTTCCCAAGTTTCCACAGTATCTTTGCCTAGGCTCATGAACTATCTTAATGCAGCCTCTTTCAGAGTGGTACGAAATAGATTAAGCCTATGGGATTTAGTGGTATAATCATAACTCCTGTAGAGTATGTCAAACTCAAATAAAAAGGTATTAGGATCTTCTATGACAAGTCCATAAAACTTGGGGAGTATTGAAGCAGGGATGTTCTTGATGTTGTCAACTTCATTCTGATGGGCAATGGGGAAAGGAAAAGATGGTTGGTTAGGTCTATTCCTATTTGCATCACCCATGCCTGCTTGATGTAGTTCCAAAGCAAAGGGGTTATTAAGTTGATTTTGGTCTTTAGAGGAGAATTCAGAGCTAGTCAGACTAGGAAATGCATTAGCAAAGGGGTGTGGATCGTCTTCTTCTTCTCTTGGCAGTTTTTGATATTCAACTAGCTGGAATGGATTAGGATTGTTAGGAAGAAATCTCCCATAAGCATCCCTTCTCCTTCCTCTATGCATGCAATATCACTTACTATCAGCCAACTCACACAAAGAATCGGTAAAGAATAAGGGGGGTCATTACTTCCTAAATGAGGATATACTAAGAACAACTTCTAGAAACACTACATCAAGAAAAACTACCAATGACTCCAAGGAACTTCCTAGTTTGACACCATCCCCAGTAATGGTGCCAAAAATGTTGGCCTCCTACAATGATTTAATAACTAAGCCCTTACAACCATGATTCAAAGATTAGACATCTCACCTAAATAGCCATTTCAATCATCATGAAGATGTATTTAACTTGTCAACCCAGGGATGTGAACTTGAAATGGGTCAACATAGTATGTGCACTAGGAACCTAAACTAGCCACTCATTCTACAACTAAGGAACACACAATGTTGAAAGTAAATTGCTTAGAAGGGAATACCATAAATTCCAATCATCAATCAACAACTAAATCAAACTAAAACACATAACATAAATGAAAATATGATCAACAAATAGGGAACTACTCTGCCTGCTTTGGCTGTAGCAACAGTCACAAAATAGAATTCTAGTGGATCCAGGAACAGTCGGTGCCAAATTTATAACTAATTACTAAACAACAAGTAATACTAAACTAATACTAAACTAAAAGAAAAATTACTCACCAAGTGGCCCCCCTTGGATAAGTATCCTCTAAAACTAATGAGAGCTCAGATGCTTAAACTTAAAACTTTATTTTTATTCACTATAAATCATGAGTACAAAAGAGTAATGTATTTGTATTACTAAAAACTTGAGAGTGAAATTACAATATCAAATTGTGCAACCTTCCTAAGAAGGAGCACCATATCTTTATTTATACTATCAACTAAACAAGGTAGTCAACTCTATGAGTAGGAGGACGCCATTTAGTGAAAATAGAGAAAGTGGAGTGGTAGCGGTTACGTGTGCATGGAATCTGGTTAGACATGCAGGTCCAAACGCAAATTTAGCACAATAGTAATGCCCACATCTGCTCAACCAACATTAAAGTACACTACAAGGTGATTACATTCGGTTTGCATGAACAATCTTCTGTCATCGACCTCCTTTGACCTTTGAGCAATTCCTTTGCTAGATGTTATGGTGTATGCCCAACTGGCAGTGTCTTTCTCAACTTAGCATCTTCAAATTAAATCTGCATGGAAATGTTAATATGCACAATAACTGCATATTTATAACCACCTTAAGAAACATTCATTAACCACATGCAAAATCAATATAGGTAATCCACATAATATTCCAATGTCATTAAAACTTGCAAAAATAGGATTAAGCCCAATGTTTATGGTTTGAGGGAAACATTATGAAAATATCAACATTTAGCATCAAAGTTCATGACAACTACCAACAAATAAACTATAGATTCTACCCAAAATTGGACCAAAAACTAGGCTCATCACCTATTCTAGATCAGTGGGCGGATCCCTCTTCTCTTCTAATTGCCCCTATCCATGAGAGCCCTCTTCATTCTGCCTCTGGGTCGGAGGAGGATGGCTCTGAATTGGACAACACTTTCCCTTTCATGGAGGACTTGGAAGAGAAAATTCAGGACTATTTTGTTGATTTTTCTCTAGATCCTTCCCAGAAACTTGGGATTTCTCATCATTTAAGTGGCAATTAAAGTGTGATTGTGGTTTAAAGCGGAAGGCTAGGAGGAAGTCTACATTAGAAAAGCTTCACATTGAAGGTTTAAAAGTTGTGGAAGTTGGTTCGCAGTGGACCTTAGAGGTGCTTCTCCTTCGAAACACTTGTAGGGTGTAGTCTTTTGGGCACCTGTGCTATGCTTTCTCTTCTTGGGTATCATTGTATCATTTTTGGAAATTTGTTTCAATTATGTTTTCTTTTGTAGGCTCTTTAGCTCTCCCCTTTCTCCTCTTTCTATTCTTCTGGAGACTCTTGTAGCTTTTAGCTCCTTCTTTGTTGCTTGGCAACTATTTGTAATTTTATTACTTTTTAATAAGGGGAGTGGGCCCCTATCCCCACAACTTACGAATCAAAAAAAAAAAAAAATTTACTTAATTATTAGATACTCATACAAGTTCTCACTTTTTGAATTAAATAATTATTTTTAATTATTTAATTTATTTCTCAAATATTATCTTCTTCCAAAATAAATAAAATCATTTATTTAATAAATTTAATCTTGCACATTCCTCTAATAATTAATTCATTTAATTAATTATTAATCTCATGCATTTCTACCTTGTCCTTAATGACCACTCTCTTCCAGTCGACTGGATAATCAATTCTTCACTAATCAATCAAATTAGTTCACTCCCAGTTAGTGAGAGTTAACAAAGCAATAAGATCCCTTAACTCTTCAATCAATTCCTCATGCAAACAGTTAACTGAAATCCTGCAGCTAACCATTCCCTTAACCCTTGATCTTGATCTTCCACCTCTTAATCTTGATCATCCATTCAAATCAGTCATTTCTATAAAAGTATCCCTCACATCTCTTTGAATGCTAACCATGAAAATTTGGCATTTGCATCATTGCTATCATTCCACACACATTGAAGCGTATTGTAGATTGTGCATACTAAATTCTGAGAGCAAAAACAAGCAAAGAAGGAGAATGGAAGTAATCTATGACAACACGGTAAAGGTAAAGGTATTGATTATTTGAATATGATTTCGTCCATGTTGCATGTTTTCCATTGAATAATTTGGATTTGTATCTAAGAATAGGATTGCATATTTGTGGTTGTTTGCTTTAATTTCTTATCTCTCTGATGAATGAATGCCAAATTTTCCAAGTTACATTCTAGTGAACATGATGTGAAGTCACATAAACAACAATTTTCTGTACAAAATTTAGAATTTTTGAAGCTACAGGAAGTGCAATGCATTCATCAGATCCTGCATCACAATTGACATCCAATTCAACGTAATTCATCAACCATGTGACGTATACAAAGTTTTTTGAGCCATACCTATCACATTTATTTCTCTGTGTTTTTGCATGTCTGAACTAGTACACCATAATTGTTGAACCCTGCACTATAGTCATTGTTTCCTACACCATAGTCGATGTTTTTTGCACCACATTTGTCTCTTTCTACATTGTAGTCAACTTTGTATGCACCAAATTTGTTGGATCTAGCACCGTAGTCAACATCCCATGCACCATAACTGATTGGTAAACAAAAAATTAGGTATAAGATTTGATGTCTATTTTGTACTTTATGATTTCATTATTTAGGTAAGATTTTTTTATTACTAATCTTTTGTTTCCATCTTGTGGCAGTCACATGGGAAATCTATAACATCTCATTTTAGTGCTTAAAAATGAACCTTGTCTCAAAAATTTCATTTTAGTGCTCTACAAAGAATCTTGTTTCAAACATTTCATTTGGAGGTTAAAACATACTGATAGCTTTCATATTCGTTTGGGTGTTGTTGACGCCAAAATTTGATGAGGTAACAAAGCCTTATGGGAAACTCAGTTTAAGGGGGACCTTTTGTGCTAAACTGATTAACCTCTAGATTTTTAGAGAAGTTGACTTCTTCTATAATGGGGTTTGGAAAGGGAAAATGAAGCAGATATAATAAAATAAAATCTAACCTAAGGCGATGCGCCAAGACTTAATGATGGGCACAATAAATCATAGATTTAAGGGTCTAACTAGTATTGTAGTGTTCCAGAACATCAGAGACTTAAGGTTATAGCATAGACAATTTATTCATTGACATAAAATATCATTGCATACATTCCTACTACTAAGAAGAGTCATTAGACATGATCTAGGTAAGCAAACTCGCATTCAACATATATAGAAGTTCTCAAATGAAGTGTTAGACAATTAAAAACACAGTTTACAGTTTGATCAAATAGCATAAAAATAGAAAGGCCAAACAATTGGCACAGTCTGAGAGTTTTTTGCAATCAAATAAAACAGTAATAAAGGCCCGACGTATTTTACTAAAACCAATGTTTTCCTCCAATTTCGGACCTATTTTCCCATAACAAAGAAAGTATATATAGCAGGAAAACCTCCCACCACTTCGGAGAGCAGCAACAAAAAATATTTTTCAATCCCTGACAATGATGCAAGAATCAGAATATCCCCAAGGTCGTTACAACATAATTGATCTAGAACCACGCATCAAGTCATCCCAGGCACAGGTGCATCCTCTGCAATGATGGAGGTGGTCCCAACTAGGCCCGATCAGACAAGTGTCATCCCTTGTGTGAATGATTATGACACACATCGACCAATAGCATTATTCGGTTCATCCTGTTCATCGCCCGCATATGAGATTTGCTGGTTAGGCACGTGGTAGCCTTACACTACCCATATGAACCTCTCTCCCCTCGCCGCTGAGGACTTGCATTAATGCTACACGTGTTCAAATGGGTGTCGCCCTCATCAACAATGGAGGCAACGATCACCAGTCAGGCACAAAAGAGATGCGTGATAGCCTTTCGCTGCCCACAATTGCTAATTCATCTCTGCGCTGAAAGATGTGCAAATGGCAGACACGTAGCAAGTATACACTATAGACAACAACCGTGGGGCCCGCCAGAACCTTTTAGGAATGAGGGCTTTGTGGCAGCCTTTTGCAGCTCCATGAGACAACAACAAAACATTAGCAAAAGAAACTCGTAGCTGCAACACGTGGGAGCATAGCAGAGCTTGCTGGGACACGAAAGGAACGCTGAGACTCGGAGTTGCGAAGAGTAGACATGTGGAGCGGTAGAGAAAAACTTAGATAAAATGCCAAACTGATCTTGCGATGCACGGGCCGACGCATAGAGGAAAAATACACTCGAAGGGAGCTAGTTAAATATTTGTTAACAACTTTTGGCGACTATCAGGGGTATTTCAACTAAGGAATGAAGAACCCAAAAAAATCTCTAGTTTATAGGCCATAGTGCCATATCCATTGGGACAATGGAGTCAGAGAGTGGAAAGAGCCACCTGCAGAGGTGATCATTCATCCTTAGATGGCTTCACCATGTTGCACAAATTCTCCTGCGCTCCACTTAGATCAATAGTTTCTTTGTGAGGCAGCACATTGGGTAAACCGGCTCTTGCTTCACAATGAAATAGCAGTTGTGCTAGCAGATGAATCACTCCATCTATGTCGGTCACCATGTGAGGATTACTAAAATCCCTGAAAGCCTCTGGATCATCTTCCTTCTCTTCTATCTTTTCCACAATCTACTCAACCGTGGCAATAGAGCCATCTTCAAGGAACAGAGACGGAAAACCCATCTTGTTTAACTCGATGAAACTTCCTCTTATGCTGTCCAGTATCTTACTCAGAATAGCCATGGCTACTTTAGTGCACTGAAAGGCGGAGTGGCAATGGATGAACTTATTTTTTGTCTGAGCAGCAGCATCCTGATTTCCAATACCCGCTCTTGCAAGGCTCTCATTAGAGACCGAGTATAGCTTGGTGAGCAGATCTTTTACTACAGGGACCTTCTCCAAGATGAACTGTGGGAACTACTCTATCATATCATGGGCCTCCTGGCTCAGCTTTGACGCGTTGGCGATGAATCATAGGGTGGGCTGCAGTGTTAGGAAAAAAGGCTTTAATTTTTTCCCAATGAGAGATGTACAATTGCCTAACCAGCGGAATGATATCTGGCTATGTAGGGGGAGGTAGGAGAGAGATTTTAAGAGAAGCAATCTCCATATCTCTTGAAATAATGGCTTCAACTAATTCTACCTTTTTTCTTTTCTCAGACACTAGTTGTTCCGCATAGCTTCTTATTTCTTTATTCCAATTCTCCTCCGCTCGGGAGTGATTTGCTAAGTGCCCGTCTAGAGAATACTTTGTCTCTCAGAGTTCTTCCTCTATTTGAGCTTTTAGGATTTGAAATTTAGCCTCTTTTTCTTGTATTTTATGCTCATATTGAGCCTGTTGGTGCTTCGACGCTTCTTTTCTCTGCACCATCTCTTGACTATTTTTAAGGTGAAACCACTCCAGTTCTTCATTCTTCAGTTGTAGATTCTGCTCCGCCTCCTAATTCTTAGATTGTAGCTCTTTAATCATGCCAGGGTTGGCAATCTGAGTCTTCACATCTCACCCTGAAGTCTATTCCTCTCATCTTCGGCTACCAGTTCCTTTTCTGTCAAACGGGCAACATCTACCTCTAGGGATTTCTCATTTTTCTCCAAAAAACTAACCCTTTCTTTTGCTGCTTTAATCTGCTCATCCTTCCTCTTTAGCTGGTGGCTAGTTTTAAGGAAGTTAGAAGTGACTACCCGTTGTGTTTCCTCCATTATTTCAACCTTATCCTGCGGTCAGGCCACCTTCATGTCGAGCCCTACTGGATATATCTCATAATCTTTGGGGCGCATTTCCCCCTGAGGCTCGGTTACCCTCGGGTACATGATCGCAAATTTCAATTCTTGCTGGGCCTCATCATAAAGAGTCTGTATTTTTGGCTCGGCAGAAGCGCTGTCATCTTTTAGTCTGTGTTTTCGCATTCTACTTGCACGTGCCTCTCTTCTGCAATCAATCTATGCTATAAATTTGATTAGTGACGAAACTAGCCCACCTACGAAAGGAGAACCAGAAGGAAGGGCATAGGGATAGGTGACCTTCATAGGCGCAAGAATTTGTTTCTTATGGAGAGTGATAGTTTGTGGGGAGAAGTGGGGCATGTTCCGTAGTTTGGTTTGAGGCCCAAAGCGGGGCTAGTCATTTGTAATTACTAAATTGGGGAATCAGCTATAGGAATCACTGGCTGGGATGGTGGAGGAGTTGTTAATGTGGTATCAGCTTGTTGCAATGGAAAAAGATCTGCAATAATAGCAGAAAAAGAAGGGGCACTCACTGGGGGTATGTTTTCTGAAAGCGAGGCAAGGAGAGTTTAAGTGGCAGCATCAGGTGTAAAGGTCCGCGGAGGAGAAAAGACGAGTGGAGTGGTTTGTGAAAACTGGGTGAATCCTACTGAATATGTCAGACTAAAAGTAGAAGGCAGAGGGCTAGTACTTATGGTAGGGATCACCAGTGAGGTAGGGGCAGATACCAAGGAATGAGAAGCAAGGGAAGAGGGAGCGAATTTTACCTGTTGACTGGTTGATAGTAGCTCTAGAATCGTCAGCAACTCCTACTCAGCCTCAAGCTCTTGGCTAGCTATAAGCACTTTTCTTCTGGTGGGTTCTTGCGAACCTTCTTCGATAATGCTCTCTGTGCATTGTAGTTTCATAGGTGGAGTCTCTAGAGCTTTGACAGTCATTGTCGTTTGCTGCAGCGATACCCTGGTTGGTTTAGTAGCCCAAGTGAGTGTATGCGAGCCCCGTGATATATTAAAGTGCACATTCATGGCCACATAGGCTGGCTATCTGGGGCCTTTCTCCTTTGGCATAGAGGAAGTTGATGTTGCTGCTTCCTCCTCCTGTTCTTCAGAGTCCTCCTCTGGGTCTCCACTCCTATTAATACTAGAGCTCAGGCTGGGGTGGCCCTCCTTCCACTATCTTTAAAATTCTTGGTCGTCCTTCAAATTGTTGTAAGGAGCATCCAATTGTGCTATTTCTTGGCGATACTTCCAAAAAGCCTCTATTTTTTCCTCACTCCATTCTTCATCCTTCTTCAACCTATTGTACATGTCGCGCTCCATGAGGACATTATTCTGGGCCACCACCACAACAAATTAGAACTTGTGCCATGGCCCTCTAGTATCTTGCGTATAAATACACATCAATTCAACAAAATTTTCATCTTTGTCCACGCACGGGTTACGCCGCTTCTCCCAGTAAGGTCGGGGAACATGGGTAACTCTCATGTGTGGCTCCAGAAAGTCATCAAAAGGGTTGTATTCCCACTTATCATTTACCAGCACCAACCCTAGATAAGCCAGCTTATTCTCCAACAACTGGTCTAATTGTTTCTTTATCAAAGTTACCAACTTGAAATTCTTTGGACAAGAGAAGAATCCCTTCTTCTTGACACTTTTGCTGCTGCAGAAGGTAAAATCAATGATACACACTTGCTGAAACATTTCTAGTGCGAGCACCTAATTTGTGACACAGGCTGGGAGTAGGAAAGGTTTACCAGTAAAGCTCTGCATCCGAAGAATCGTGAAATCCTTGCCTAAGAACCAGTCACAGGTGGGAGTGAAACTTTACATTAAATCCGGTCTACTCCTTGTTGAACTGAATTATGTCGCCCTTTCCAATTAAGTCATGCAAGACCGGAGCTATGAAATAGTTTGAAAATGCATAATAATCATATGATGCGGAAAGAAAAGGCGTCCACATGGACATCGACTTCCTTTTATTCTGCTCATCAAAAATTGATAATGGAAAATATCAGGCAAAGAAATCAGGGTTTTGATGCAGAAACATGTGCACCAGGAAAGAAACAAATCTAAACTTTCCCTCTAATGGGTAATTCTTTATTTTTTGTATCATTTCTTCTACCATGAACTCAATAAAATCATACTAGAAGATATCATGCTGCTTGTGAAATTGGAATGCCGGTCCTAGTTGAAAAGTCTCCACCTTCTCATCAGAGTCTCAACCGCACACAAAAGCTAGCATGGACATGGCATCCTGTAGATCCTCGTATAACGCACCGTGCGACAATGTGATACTTGGCAGTTTAGTGGCTGGGATGTCCTTCCTACCAGTCTCCTCCAATAAGAACTCTGAGTTCTTTTTCATCTTCTTCCATGTTTTCTCTCCTTTTCCAGGGTAAAAGGACTCAATATTCTCCCTTCTCTTACTTGGGTCTGGGATGCATAGCATATGCCAGATGGCCTATGGAGTGAGGTGCACCCTTAAGTTGCGGCCTTCAATGTAGTGGGTATCAAGGTTATAATGCTGGATAACAGCATCAACTACCTTCGGGTAGTAGTGCACCAGTGGGACCATGTATTGAGGCAAACCACTGTACCAAAATTTCTTTGCTATATGTTTTTCTACCTTAGGTGCCGTCAACCTTGCATAGGCTGCTTCTCTTAAGGACTTAGGGTTTTTTGCGAGCCATGGGTCATAGATATTATCCCATTTCTCTTCAACCCTTTTCTTGTTTCTACAGTCCTTGGGATTTTTGAGCTCTTCTGTATAGGCCCTCTTTGGCCTGTTGGGTATACTAGGTGTAGCATACGTCACATCCTCATAGACATATACCTCCTCTGAAGAACGTATAGCTGTAAACAACTCCTGGCTAATTTCTTCATGCATTGGCTGAGAAGAAGTCTCTAACGTTTTTCTTTGGGTGAAGATCTCTGCAAGTTCTTGGCTCTGCAATTTTCCTCAGCTCTAGATACATAGGAGAAGAACAACTCTGTACTTTTAGCTTTGGCATTGGTGAAAGACTTTGAAATATTAATCCTTTTTATGCAATATTTGGAAATCTTTCCTCAAGGTGGTAGACGAAAGCATGCCTTTTGCATTTAATTCGGCATGTACCATTAATTTTGCAATTCTTGCAAAATGAATTGCTTGCCATTTTGAGGCAGAAGTAATTTATTATTGCATTTGGCAACTGTGTGATACATTGTGATTCCCTTGGAACTTGAGCTGACAATTTTCTTTCTAACCTTGCATTAGTATGTGCTGGTAATTAATATCCCGAAATGATTGCCAAAGCAAATGATACTTGAAAAGATATGAATATTGCCTTGGGCTCTGGGAAATGCTTGTGAGATGACACAATAGCCTACGGCCATATGTCTACTGTCAATGAGCGCCACCTTTTTAAAGCTAATTAATTAGCTCTTATTAATCTAGCACGCATTGAGTTGTACCCTCAGGATGCAACTGGCCCGAAATGTGAGCAAACATGCCTTTCAAGTTAGCAACTAGCTATTATCACGTTTTCTCGAAACGGATTAGCATGCATTCATTTTTTCTATAAATAGGCCAGTAAGTTGAGGAAATCATACTTAGCATTCGAGCAATGATAGGTTGGTAGCAGAGTTTTAAGCAAGCCTTCTCATAGGTTAGGTGATAGATAAATTTTGGCATTAGCTCAAAAGCATAGGAATAGTGTCAGAACTATGGACACTCCAGTTTATTTAACCTCATATAAGTCACAGACGACATTCCTAGGGGAGGTTTCTACTAGGAGGCTGAAACAAATGACCAAGAATAAGCATTCTTTGTCCTGATAGCCATAAAGTGGGTTCTGGGTAAAGACTCATAGAGTATGAGGACAAGTATCGGGTGAACACCACATATGCTCTCACTTTGTGGCATCCATGCTAGACATCAACGTCCCCCGACCTCTTATCCTGAAACTTGTTAAAGAAATGTTTCCCAAAAAGTACCTAATGGCCTTGCGAGGTTGTTGCTCATGCCGCCTATGGAGTAAATTGCCGTCAGCCGCGACCTCCGTTGCTTTATCGAGGAAGAAAGTCGTTTGGCAATTTCTCAGCAGATTCCACCTTAGATATCAACAGAGGGTTACCCAGGCCTTACATTTCATGTTCCGCAGCTACAACGTAATACCCTTCTACATGTAGATTGGTATAATTTCAGGAACCTGGTATTCAATGGCGGTTGTGCCAATGATGTAAGAACATGCAATGGACCGTCAATTGCTCATGCCTTTGGATGAAAACCTAACAAATAGCTTAAATGAATCCCATATATATAATAGCTCGTAAATTTTTTGGATTGGCTTCCCAACCATTTTTTGCAATGTAAAGAATATATATAAATAGATATATATCTTCTTAAAGAAAATCCATGCCTTTTCCTTCATTCTATATTTTAGTTTTATGGGCTCTTAAATTTTATTCTATTATTTCTTCGCACATGGGTGTGTTTTGTGTAAAGCAATCATGGTATTCCACCCTCCGTAATAATGGGTTAATTTCGCAGAAGCACAAACTAATTCAAAAAAGATCGGCCAAAGAAACAAAAATAAAATAAAAGAACTATTCACATATGTACAAAATAGAGCTCAGTAGCTAATGGAATAGCTTAAAATGAATCCCATTAACCGGGATTCCTAAGGGTTCCCGTTCCATATTTTCTAGCTCAAAAGCGTTATGTTTTTTGCACCGAATGATTTTAAAGGGTCCCTCCCATAGACTATCAAATTTACCATGTTGACCTAGCTTAGCAGTCCTTTTATCATACTTTAGCACTAAGTCTCTGCATTTTAGACCTTGGTCGGAAGCCTTCTTGTCAAACCATCACTTGACCACTTGTTGATGGTTTGTCATGGCTATTAGGGAACTCTCCCTTTTTTCCTGTACTTCTAACAGTTCGGCAAGCCGAACCTTCATGGCGTCATTTTGTTCTATCTTGAGAGATTTCAACAATTGGAGTGCCAAAATCTCCATGGATATAGGTAATAGCGCCTCTTTTCCATATACCAACTCATCAGGTGAAGTCTTAAGGACTTGCTTAGGAGTTATGCAATTTTTCCAGACTACCACTGCTCGAAGGTTTTTATGCCATTCCCTCTAGTGTTCCGAACCAATCCATTTAAGGAGCTGGACTAGGCTCTTGTTCGTTGAATTTGCTAGGTCGTTTCCCTATGGGTAATAGTTTGATGATGTCTTGAGGAATATGCCATTCTTTAATGCAAATTGACATACCTTTGCGCCTAAGAAAGCTCTGAAATTATCTGAGATGATAGTTTTCGGAGGACTGAACCTTGTGACTAGCTCTTCGAAGAAATCTACAATTTCTATTTCTATTGCACTCTTAAGTGGAACAACTTCCGTCCATCTTGTGAAATAATCCGTGGTAGTCAAAATCCACTTGTGTCCAGAGCTAGAAACTAGGTTGATCATTCTGATGAAGTCCAGGCCCCATTGTGCAAACGGTTCGTTCGCCACTATGGGTTTGAGGGGCATTGCGGAATTCTTCCTTCTGTCAGTAAAGAACTGGCATTTTCTACAAGATTTTACCATGGAGTGGGAGTCATTAAAAAGTGTAGGCCAATAGTAACTAGCACGCACGATTTTAATGGTGGTAGTCTTAGCAGAGAAGTGTCTGCTCGCAGCGCTATTATGAAACACGTCAAGGATCCTCTTTGCTTGCTCTGAAATGATGCATTGTAAGAGAACACCATTAAAATTCCTTTTGAAAAGGACTCCCTCTATTAGCATATATCCACAATTTTGCAGCCGGTAGTATCTCTTTTTTTGGGATGAGAGACCTGGCGAATACTTTCCAGTTTGCATGAACCTTATTCTATCAATCAGCCAACCACCTTCCAATTCTAATTCATTTATCAAGACGAGCTCTGGTTGCTCCTCTACAACAAATATCTCCTCGTTTTGTGCCATGTACTCACATAGTCCTCTTCCTTTAATAGTTTTAGTAGGCTTGACTTCAATGTCATATTCAAAGATCTTGGTGATCCAATTAGCCCTTTTTCTGTGATCTCCCCTTCCATGATATATTCACGCACACTAGAATGTGCGACATACACAAGCACCTTGTTGCAGGAAATTAGATGGCGGAACTTTTTAAGTCCCTTCACTATTGCAAAGGCCTGCCTTTTGATGAAATTATAATTCACCTCAGATTCCTTTAGGGTTCGGGAGTAGAATGCCACTGGATTTTCTCCTCTTCCTTCATCATCCTTTTGGGTTAGGACAGTAGCAACACTAGACTTGCTACTAAATACATACATTATAAAATCCTTGGATTGATCTAGATTAACCAGCACTAGAGCTGTGGAAATAGCTTCCTTGACCTTTTCAAAAGCTTTCTGAGCTTCAGTCATCCACTTGAATGTCTGATCTTTCTTCAGCATCAGGGTGATCGACCTAATTATTCTTGCGAAATCGGAAATAAACTTGCTGACAAAATTTACTTTTCCCAGGAAAGACTGAACACCTTTCTTATTCACCGAAAGGGGAAGTTCCTTGATAGCCATTACTTGTTTGGGGTCAATTGAAACCCCTTCTTTAGACACCACATGTCCTAACAGCTTGCCTTACGGTACTCTGAATACACATTTCTTCGGATTTAGGGAAACTCTGAACTCCTGGAACTTTTGAAAAACTAATTCTAAATGATCAAAATGATCATCCTTAGATTTAGAGAACATAGTAAGATCATCCAAATAAATTAGAATAAACTTATTGATTAGTTTGCTGAATGCGATGTCCATCGCCCGCTGGAATGTTGCCCCTGCATTAGATAAACCAAAAGGAATTTTAGCACATATAAATGTTCCCCACTTTGTGGTGAATGTAGTCTTGTGCTGATCCTCTTCTTTAACTTGGATCTGATTATAGCCGGAGAAACTGTCCAACAAAGAAAACATTTCAGATCCTGCAACCGTTTGTAATATTGACTCCATAGAAGGCAGCAGATAGTGGTCCTTTAGAGATGCTTTGTTTAGGTCTCAGAAGTCCACACATAAATAGATATCTCCATTCTTCTTTCAGACCGGGACCAGATTCGATACCCAAGTACTATGCTTGGTTGGAAGACAATGCGTGACTCAATGAACTTAGTTAGCTCTTGCGCCATTAGCACTTCAATTTTAGGGTTGATTGGCTTCTGTTTCTGTTGGACTGGTTTTGCACCTTCTATTAGCTCAATAGTGTGTTGAATGATATTAGGATCATACCCCTCCAGATCATCATAGGACCAGACCACTACTCCATATTTTTCATAGAAACCTATGAGTCTTTCTTTATCATGATGCGAGACATTTTTCCTGACTCAGAGATTTCTACCATTAGAGACCCGAAGGTCCACATAGTCACTTTTGTTTGCTATGAACTTCCATTTATCATTTCAGGCATCATCACAATTAATTTTTTTTTCAAGAGTAACCAATCCTTTCAGAAGTTTATTAGATTTTAGTTGCACAATTTGTCCTTCATAAGCTTCGGCAATATTTGGTTGAAGTTGATCAGCGAACTCCCCTGAGTGTTGGATAAATGAAGCGATGTGTTCATCACTTTCAAAAACTTTCCAACTCTGATCATTGTCGGGGATCGCTGGTCAAACTAGTACCCGTACTGAATGTTCATTATGAAGAAGGTCAGAGACAGGATGAAACTGTGCACCAATCACGACCATGCGATATGCGTTGCTATTTTGTCCTCGGGGAATAGTCTTGATGTTGAAAGCTTCAAAATAATCAATCAAGTCCCAGAATTGGTGCCGATAGGATCTCATGTAGACATTCTTTGCCACAAAAATTCCTCGGACTTGGTTGACCACTAGTTCGGAATCTCCGAACATAATTAATTGCTTAATGCCCATTCGTTCCGCAAGACTTAAACCTTGAACCAATCCTTCATATTCAACCTCATTGTTTGAACAGGCGAAATGAAAGCGAAAAGACCTCAAAATTTTTTCATTTTGTAGGGATATTAGATATATCCCTGCTCTAGCACCCACTTTGCTTCTAGCTCCATCAAAGTATAGTGTCTAAAGCTCATTTTCTTGGCTACCTTCGGACTCTTTGGTGACCTTCAGAAGCACTTGGTCTTCATCATAAATTACATAGGTGCCCAATCCTGTAGCATGATAATTTCCAAAAGGATCATTGTCCATGTGTTCACTCAACATAGCATCTTCTTTATCATTCCGATCTCCGCTCACCTTCTCTTCCTCTAGCAATTCAATGCAATACATTTCTTGCTTGGTGATAGAGGTATGGGCGACTTCAAAATTGATCAAGGCTTCATCCGCTACATGTTTAGAATGTAAAACCTTCAATTCTATCTTCATTTTTGTACCGTGTTTAGTCCTGAGTATTAGATGTGACCAATCTAAGGATAGGTATCCACCCACCTTTGAAGTAAATTCTTGGGATAGACAGAGACCAAACATAGGAGGGACATCTATGATCACTGTGTCTTGTAGCACTGCGATACTAGGGCAAGCAAATAGAGTTAAAGGAAGTGCTTTGATGACACCTACGGTCTCAACTTTATTCCCATCAAGCTGCATTACCCCTCTTTTCATAGGTTCGTAGCTAAGTTCCAAAGCTTCAGTTATCTGTTTAGGCATAACTGTGGTACTAGTGCTAGAATCAATCATAGCATTATGCAATAACTTCTTTCCTATAATGAGGGTCAAGAAGAAGGGTTGAGGTTTTAACTTATTCTTGTCCTTGGCAGGGGATTCCTTTGTATTGTTTGTAAGGACTTTAGCTGGCAGTATTTGATAAACAACCTCTACACTAGCAAAGGGCTCAGTTGGTGCCGGGTTGACCTCTTCTTGAAGCACCTTTTGTAATAGCATCTTTTGTTTTGGAATAGCTAGAATGTCCCATAGAGACACATTAGCAAATGATTTCTTCATTTTCTCTACCACATTAAAAGGTGACAAACTCAGAGGTTTCTATTCCTTGGTTCTTGCTATAATAATTTATTTCTATGGTTGACATGATGATAGGACGGTTGAAGTACCAGGAATCTGATTGGAAACACCCTTGAGTTGTGGGTTGGCTGGGTGGGGAACAACTGACTCATCGGTGAATCTTCTCTTTGAGTACGTGTTATAATCAAATTGCACTTGCGGTGTTTTGGGTATGAATGCATCATTAGCAAACACCGTTTCTTCTTCCTCCATCCAGGAGAAAAGCACATGATGAGGAGCAATATCAGATTCTTGTTCTAAAGACATTCCTTGCATTTGCATGGTAAGGACCGCACTCTCCATTTGTGGTGAGGCATATATATAACCTCCATGTTTCATTGCCACGCCTTGGCTATGTTGCTCCCCCACCTTTTGTTGTAAGTTGCCATGTGGACAGTTCCAAGGCATATGCGCATCATTGCAAGGGAAGCACCACAGACTAATATCATCAATAAGGTTGTTCTACCATGTAGTTAATTCCCTACTCAAGCTTGACAACGCGCTCATCAGTGGAGTAGGCACTGACACCATTTGGTTTGCAGTTGGGGCTATTGGATTAGAGCGAGGCACACCCTGATATTGATTCTACTGATAAGAAGATAATCCACCTTAATAGTTTTGATATGTAGGCTTCTGAGGTGTTGATTGGTTTTGCTTAAGAGTGGTTATATCATTTTCCATGGTTCACAACATATCTTTGAGGTCGCTTATTTCATCTTTGGAAGAACTTGATGTAGAGGCCACATTTTGTGGGCTTGCCGCATGTGTATATTGATTGGGCAGTTGCACGTGCACTAGTTGACATGACCTTTTGTGCAAAGATCGATATTTCAGGAAATATCGGCATAATAGGTCGAGTAGGAAATTTTCTGCAATCTATTAAATGATTCTCGACTTTGATAGCGATACCATAAGCATCTAGTAGAGTAGCTCCTCCCAAAAACTTGATCATCACAGAAATGTCAGATTTGATGGATTTTAGATAAAATATAAACACCAACTCAGGAGTTGGGCATATGGTAATAAGAATTCTCTACCAATTTGCATGGAATTGGGCATTAAAGTCCATCAGAGCCTCTTGGGGGGCTTGTTTTATGACAGATAGTTGATAATACAATGAAGAATGATCTCTGTCATTTGAGAACCTCATAGAATGGATCTCCAAGCTCATCCCAGGTGCGAATTGAATTAGGTGTCAGTGTTTGGTACCAATCCAGCACCTTGCCTTTAAAAGATGCAGCGAGAATCCTTAGGGATACATTCTATGTTGTAATCCCATGTACTAGAAATATGTCTACCACATCCTGCAAATGTTCTGCTGGTGTTCTTGAGTTATCTCCGGCAAACTTTGGTATAGCTTTCATGGCTAAAACTGAGATAGTACCCCAGAAAGTGATGCTACTAGGGCTACTAGGGGACTTCTGGCATCCCATGCCATGTAGTTTCTATTCACAGCTGACAACATGGTGAGAGGAAAGGACAACAAGAATGGAATGGTTACCAGCTGATTTGTGACTTAGACTGTCCCTAGGGGATGTACTAGTAAACTAGGGTTGCCTATGGTTTGGGATCTAGTTACAGGCTGATGGCTCATACACCCTTGTAAAAAACAATTTCATTTAAGCTCGGTCCCACTGGGTGTGCCAGAAAAAGGAACAAATTGTTGACACCAAAATTTGACGAGGTAACAGAGCCTTATGGGAAACTTAGTTTAAGGGGGACCTTTTGCACTAAACTAAGTAACCTCCAGATTTTTAGAGAAGCCGACTTCTTTTATAATGGGGTTTGGAAAGGGAAAAAGAAGCAAATATAATAAAATGAAATCTAACCTAAGGCGATGTGCCAAGACTTAATGATGGGCACGATAAATCATAGATTGAAGGGTCTGACTGGTATTGTAGTGTTCTAGAACATCAAAGACTTAAGGTTATAGCATAGACAATTCATTCATTGACATAAAATATTATTGCATACATTCCTACTGCCAAGAAGAGTCATTAGAAATGATCTAGGTAAGCAAACTTGCATTCAACATATATAGAAGTTCTCAAATGGATTTGTAACGCAGAATAAAAACTTTGCACAATAAACACACAAAGAAGATTGATTAGAAGCAAACATGCATACAATACTAAAATCTAAAATGCAAATTCATTTGTTAAGCAACAAAGAACATGGGAAAGTAAAAACGTAATTAAAAACTAGAACAATCTCACCAATTTTCAAACGTATTTCCATGATTCATCTCGATTTCCCTTCTCCATTTTGCTTGTGTAGTATAATTGCCCTCAGATTTTCAAGTTCGTGCAAGTATAGCCTAAGATAGTGATTAGCAAAATATCGAAGATTCAAGACAAAGTGCTCTCCAAAATTACAAAATTTGCGAGAGAGATTGGAATGAAGAATGACAAATCAATTTATAGAAAATTGATTATTCGAACGACAGGTCAAGATTGAAAGATCAATGGACGGTTGAGATTGACTGATTAGACATGCATTATGTTAACTGACAGTAATGAAATGAGTGATTCGAATTAGAAATAGAATTAAAGATTAAATAAATGATTTAATCTTCAGTTCGGCATTCGAAAACATTAGAAATATCTTTGCATGACAAAGATAAAGATTGATTAAAGTGACTCTTTGTTCGAACGCACGCACAACACTTAATTAATTAAATAAGAATATTTAATTAATATGCATGTGCATGCAAATGATTTAGAACTGGATGATTGCATGATTTGACGAAGAGATTACTCGAAGACGCCACTCAGACATTAAATCAATAGTTAACTGAACGATTAAATTAGATGTCGAGTCGAGTAAAAGTGAATACTTAGATAACTCACACAATTATCTAAAATATAGAAGAATGTGTTAAAATAGAATTAATGAATTAAATAATTCATTTAATTCAAGAGTCAATATTCGAAGAATAATTAAATAAATAAGATTTATTTAATTAAATGATGAAGGGATTTAAATGAATAATTAAATAAATAATGAATTTATTTAATTATAGTTGAAATATGGTAAAGAATAAATCAAATAAGAATTTATTTAATTCGACAAGGAGGATAAGGTTAATTAGTAACATAATTAAATAAAAAGCGCTTATTTAATTAATCAGATAGAATAAAGACAATGTGGATTAATTAAATAATTAAGATTATTTAATTAATAGAAGAATTAATGCTAAGATGAATAATTAAATAATTAACATTATTTAATCATGACCATGAAGAATACAAATTATGAAGAATATGGAAGTCGCAGGCCTAAACCAAATTTCGGTGTCTACAGAAGTGTTAGACAATAAAAACACAGTTTGAGTTTGATCAAATAGCATGAAAAACAGAAAGGCCAAACAATTGGCACAGTTTGAGAGTTTTTTGCAATCAAATAAAACAGTAATAAAGGTCTGGTATCTTTGACTAAAACTAGCATTTTTCTCCAATTCTAGACCTGTTTTCCCATAACAGAGAAAGTATATATAGCAGGAAAACCTCCCACCACTTCAGAGAGCAACAACAGAAAATATTTTTCAATCCTTGGCAATGATGCAAGAATCAGAATATCTCCAAGGCTGTTACAACAAAATTGATCTGGAACCAAGCATCAGGTCATCCCAGGCACAGGTGCATCCTCTACAATGATGGAAGTGGTCCCAGCTAGGCCCAATTAGACAAGTGTCACCCCTTGTGTGAATGATTATGACACGCAGCGACTAATAGCATTATTCGGTTCATCCAGTTCATCGCCCACATATGAGATTCGCTGGTTAGGCACGTGGTAGCCTTTCACTGCCCGTATGAACCTCTCTCCCCTCGCTGCTAAGGACTTGCGTTAATGCTACACGTGTTCAAATGGGCGGAGCCCTCATCAACAATGGAGGGAATGATCACCAGTCAGGCACAAAAGAGACACGTGGCAGCCTTTCATTGCCCATGGTTTCTAATTCATCTCTGCACTGAAAGATGTGTGAATGGCAGACACGTAGCAAGTATACATTGTAGATAGCAACCATGGGGCCCACCAGAACCTTTTAGGAATGAGGGCTTTGTGGCAGCCTTTCACAGCCTGACGAGACAACAACAAAACATTAGGAAAAGAAACTTGTAGCTGCAACACATGGGAGCATAATGGAGCTTGCTAGGATGCGAAAGGAACTCCGAGACTCAGATTTGAGAAGAGTAGACACGTGGAGTGGCAGAGCAAAACTTAGATAAAAGGCCGAACTAATCTTGCGATGCATGGGTCGGCACATAGAGGAAAAATACACCCGAAGGGAGCTAGTTAAATATTTGTTAACAAGTGTAAAATGAATAATTTTGATTGAACATGCAACACTTTGTCTGGTGCTATAAAATTAACATAAAACTTGCACATTTACTTTGGTGTACTTAAAACAAACAAGTGTATGATGTATCTAGTGCACTTGCACAACTATGAGTCAATCCACCAAAAGTGTGTTGTTGAAGTATCCTCTTCCATTGTGTACCTTGTGCAATTTCGGGTGATGAGAAATTACAAAATTTGAAACTTTCCCTTTTTTAAGTAGGAGGCCTATTTTAGGATACATCTTTATTTAGAACCCAAGGGATCAATTTCAATCGACATTTTTTGGCGCACTATATAAATTGGATGAGAGTGAAAAATGTAGTTTGATACGTGCATCTAGCATACTAGACTTTTGCTAGGAGTCTACGGTAATTTTTGATTTTGAGGAGATGTCTAAGTAGTTAGTGGTGTTCATAGAGTTGCAACCACTAAGAACCCTTGTTGTAGAGGCCTTAAATTCTATTTGAACGCAATCTTATAAAGTGGTGCAAGGGATGCAAATCGTACCCTGAATCTTCTCACCTCCTACTTTCTTAGGTTGAGATAGAATCTTGTTGGGTTGGTAGCAATAACCTCTTAGGAAGAGAAACAAGGTGTTCCCATAGTGTCTGTCAACAACCCTGCATCACTAGACATCTACTATCCACCTTTGTATAGAAAAAGGTTTTGAAAACAATCATCCCAATTGTTTCACTACTTGATCTTTCTATGTATTTACCCCTTTAATGGGAGGTAGGCCTACTTAAAGATTATACCACAAATTAAGTTGTGAATGTGCTTTGGGTCTTTTTTTAACTAGTAAATCCAATTGGCCTCAGGGCTTTAGCTTTGGAACCTACTGTTGAAAATCACAACATAAGCTATTTTTTATGTTTTCATAACATCTTCAAATCTAAAATCTAAAAACTAATCAAGACTAGGGTTCCTTAGAGATCTTTTTTGTTTGATCAAACCAGTGCACCAAATTTGTTAGCTTGTAAGCCACAACTATGTATCTACACTACATAAATGGTGTGACACATCCATTATCTCATTCAACACATTTTTTAGTTTGAAAGTTGCATCTCTCTGTTAGTCAAAAAACTGCCTTAGCAAACAAATAACAATGCATCCGTGTCAAACACAATCGTCAAGTTCTGCAACACATCCATTGTAGATTGCCCCGCAGTCGATAGCTTCTACAACGTAGATGACATCTTTTGCACCACATTTGTAATTTTCTCTGCTACATCTATTTGATAGATAAAACAAAGTCCATTTTTAGAGGGTACATAAACCTAATCTTATTTACAGAAAATTCATAAAAGAGAACAATCATTTTCCTACATTTTCCAACAAACTTTCAGCTTTCCTAGATTAAACATTACATCATTTAGCATCATATCATGTCATTGAAATCTTGTCTTGAACATCTAGAAATCTAAAAACTAAAATCAAATTTAGAGGTCTTGAGACTAGTGCCATCATTATGAAAATTGTCAAAGCCTCATCTTTACAAAACTACCGCCATCAACAAAAATATTTTTCTCAACTAATAAGGCTAGTTGTAAATCAATTTTTTTTTATCAAACCACCATCATCACTAGAGGTTTAGGATTTTCACTTGGTCATGTTTATCCAAATCTGAAAAATTTGTCAAAAGTAATAATCTTTTAGGATCCAAAGTCAGATATCTAAGGTCTTTTGCATTTAAAAAATTTTGTCACAAAAATCCAAAAAAACATTGATCTAAATTCATTTTAGTCTTGTACTTCTAAAAATTCCAAAAAATGAAAATCCCAAAAACATAAAATAGATTCATTCTAGTTTGCATTCATCCCAAAAATATCAAAATACCAAAAAATCAAAAATCTACAAAATACCAAAATTCAAAACACCATCCCTTTTTATGGTCGTCACATGATCACAAGTAAAACACAAATAGATGAACTCATCATCTAATCCTATGTAAAACCAAACAAGTGAAATTAAGTTTGGTGAAAATCCTAGTGATCACACAAATTCACAAAATCTCCCCCCATTTGAGAATTACACTTTGAATGATGTAAACCAAAGGATCACGCTTGAAAAGATCGATAATGTGTCACAAGATCCTAAGATCTTGAGAATCATTGACAAGTTAGTGTCAACACACTCTAACAAATTCTTCATGCAACTTGCACAAAATAGAGCCAAGCTTCCACCTGACTTTGATATATCAACCATCATAGGAGAAACTTCAAATACTGTGTCATTATGATTAGGTTCCATAAATTGAACTCCACCATCGACACCTACTACATCACCACCCTCAACACAGTTGAACATAGGCATGCCACCTACTCAAATGGCACATTTCACATCAATTGTGAATATTCCACCACCACCTACATTCACTAAACCAATGGAAAACCCATTTTCCTTCACTTCTACAACTGCAACACCAACCCACACTACAACTGCAGCTCAAAATTCTACCCATCCCACAACACCAAATAAGATATTAAATACCAATTCTTCGTATTTAGGACCACAAGTGGGTACAACATCCACTTCATAGAAAATAAAGACACCTCAGGAAAGTAATAGATCCTTTCTTGGAGTGGGTCAAAAAACTCCACCCCAACAACAACCAAACAATCTTGGTTCATCATCCACATTTGGGTTTAATCAACCCCCACCACAACAACCAAACAATCTTGGTTCGCCATCCACATTTGGGTTTGATCAACCTCCACCACAACAACCAAACGATCTTGGTTCAACATCTACATTTGGGTTTAATCAACCCTCACTGCAACAACCAAACAATCTTGGTTCATCATCTACATTTGCATTTCATCAACCCCATCGTGTCAACCAACCAATCATGGTTCTACATACATAGTTGGGTTTAATCAACTCCCTCCCAAAAAACCAACCAATCTTGGTTCTACATTCATATATGGTTTTAACCAACCACTACCACCATAATAAAACTCAAATCCAACATACAAATCACAATTTCAACACATCCCACCCATGTAGCAACATTATTTCAATACACCAAGTCAAAATCTCCATGGACACACTTTCAATCCACAACACAACACCAATCCATTTGGTAACCCATCACAAGGTTCCACACAATACACCTAACCCACCATAGTTTTGGCAGCACCATCTCCCATGGATCTTGAATGGAATGGTTGAATATAGTCAACTGGATAGTACAATAGATCTCCATCTAGAATTCCCCTCAAAAGACAAGAAAAACATTAAGAGAGTTGTTATTGAATATATGCTCATGCAAAACATTCCCTTCAATGACATTGTTAACAAAGCTCCAGATAGCCTTGTTGAGGCTCTAAGATAGAGAAGAGAAGAATCTATCAAGGTTGATGAAGAAATGAAATTGAACTGTTGATTTTTGGCTCCTATGGACAACTCTTGCTCTTCTAGGGGTTTTCACCCAAAAGGAGAGAGATAGGAGCAAAAATGCTAATTGTTCATTCAAATTATTCAATGTGTGATGTTTTATAACCTAAATGAAGTTAAATAAATGCAATTGACTGATCTAAATGAATGAATATGAATGCAAAAGTGAAATTAAAGCTATGTTTGAAAACACATTGTGATATGCAAACAATAAAGTAAATGAAGAAAATATGCAAAACATAAAGAAATGAGTTAAATCAGAGTGCACCTAGGTGAAGTATGATGAATCTAGAATGTTGTGGATACTAGTTGGAATCACTAATTTTTCATAGTGGGACTCATTCACCAAGGGTGGTGAATAAGTCCTGGTGAAAACCTGTCGAGAACAAGTTTCTATCTGTCAGGATCCAGAATCTAACAAAATTTAGATTTTCAGTCCTAAGGTGGGACTCATTCACCATAGGTAGCGAATCAGTCCTCTCCCAAATTTCTAAAAAAATAGGAGACAACTCTGCAACACCAGATCTAGAAATCATTGCTTGTCGGGTTGCTGAAGTCAATTCTTCAGGAAACGGACAAAAAACCTTCTCCAAGCTTGAAATAGACTTGAGTTGACTTGAAGTACCTATTTGACTTGTAAATCAATCTTCAACACCAAAAAGCTTGTTAGATCTACACACAAAAGGCTGCAAACAAACATGCAATAGGGGTTTTCCTTGGTCCAACCCCACTTTTGGTAATCAAACCCTTAATAAAATAATGAAATGCAAAGGAATGATAAACTAACAACATGCAAATGCTATCAACTTACCAAACCCTTGATGATGCAATTTTGGAGTAATGTCAATGGCTGCTTCAAAGTGCTTGAATAGTGCTTGAAAAGATGTTGTAAAATGCTTGAATGAATAGGTGAATAGGTGAACTTGATGAATGGGGATTGTAGGAGATGTAAAATGAAGTGAAAATCACTTATTTATACACACTTGTTCCTTAGTTACCTGTTCATATCTCATCACAGGCTGAAATCAAGTGTTTTTGAATAAAATATTTAAAGGAAATTTAAAATATTTTGAATTTGGGGCCAAGGGGGACTGATTTGCCACCCATGGTGAATGGATCCCACCTAGGACCTAAAAAATGTGTGTCAGGAAATATGTTGTATTTAATGTTATTTGTTGGGATAATACTCAAAAATACACTTAATTAAGCATATGAGAGCATAAAGGGGCCAAATAAAGCATGTAAAAGGGATAAATAGTAAAGATGTTCCTAGAAAAGCATGAAAGCTTGTTACAAGACTTTACAACACTTCAAAATAGGACTTGTTGATGAGTAAAAAGGTGATTTTTAGGTGAATGGTAATTAATAGAGTCTAGAAGAGTGTAGAAATGTCTTACAACACTTCACAAAACCTTCACAAGACATTTTTCTTTGATTTTTAGTAGCTAAATAAGCATGTTCAAACCATATTGCAACATAAAATCAGAGAAAAATAGACAAACACCATGAAAAAAGACCTAAAAGGCCATGAAAATGACAAGGGGCCATTTTTCTATGACACATTTAGCCCCCACTTTAGTGAGAGGATGAACTTGCTTCAAACTCACACTAAAGTAGCCATGAACATCGAGAGGAGGGTTCAAATGCACTTATGTTAGCAAGATGGAATGACAACAATCAAGAGGGATGATCAAGCCCCGAGGATGAAGATCCCATGGAAAACTAAGCATAAGAACAAAGGAACACATAAGTGTTGAAATGAAAGAATTAAATGAAGCTTCAATCATCAGTCCAACTAGTTGTGGATTAGATCTAGGCCGATTGTTTGAAAAAGAGAATGTGTACTCACTTTGGGGCCATAGAACTTCAGGTTGTCTATGGGATGAGGAATCCCAAATGTACTCACTTTGGGGCCACATAACTAGTTGTCCGTGGGGTGAGAAATCCCAAAAAGGTAAGATGCATACGCTAGTTGGTATGCACTCACAAACACAAAAGTGGCTATGAGGAAAATTCATGCCGCTAGGTGGGATTCCCGCTCAACCATATTAAAGTTATACATATTGATAACTTTAAGAAGGCGCCACAAAGAAAAATGCCATGAAAAAAAAGACAAATTACCACAGTCATGCAAGTTGCATTATGCAAGGTGGAAAAAGGTAAAAATGTAAAATGCAAAAAGTGTAAAATGTAAAGGATGTTCAAAGGAGTTTTGTTCAGTTCATGCAAGGTCAATCACTTAGGGAACATTGTGTCTAATGTCTCCAAGAGAGGACCAATCAAAGAATAGTATATTCACAACTTAGGGGATGTAGTGTGTCACATTAGGCCACAAAGAGGAATATAATATGCTGAGATAGATTACAATTATGAAGGACATTACACCCAATGTCATCCACAAAGTGACGAATGCATCACACAAATGACAAGGCTACACTAGGAACCAAGAATGCAAATGAATTATGGTAATGTATTCCCCCCACTTTAAATGAATTTCCACACATCGTTCCATGAGAAATTACTTTAAAGTAGAGAAGGAAAAAAAGAAAACAAGATATGCAAGCCAACTTGGAAAGCCCTATGCCAAGCCATATGTTTCAAAGTTAGGCTGTGTCATGTCAAGGAAAATGAAAAGAAAAGAAAAGGGAGTTGCCCCCCTAGAAAAGAAAGCACACCAAACACATAAGGGATCTATGGATTTGAGGTTAGTATGTTTGTTGCTACAATATTTTTATGAAAGAGTACAAAACTATCATCATTCCCCAAAGCACATAGAGCTAGAAGAATGACACAAAGAGAGCGAAAATAAAAGAAAAAGAAAGTCTATTTTGGGTCAACATGGAAGAGACATTGCGGTCTCGACATTTTGCATCATCCCCAAAAGGAAAACACAAGCAAAACAAAGGAAAACGAAAAGGCGAAAGAAAATGAAAAATATTTTGGGTCTACATGAAGGAGAAATTTCAATCTCAATGCCTTACATCATCACCAAAAGGAAAACACAAGAAAAGACAAAGTAAAAATCAAAAGGACTGATTGGGTCAACATGGAAGATACATAGGGTGTCTCTATGCTTTGAGTCATCCCCAAAGGAGAACACAAAACAAAAAGAGAAAAAGACAAGGACCTTGTGGGTCAACATGGAAAAGAAATAGGGCATCTCTACACTTTGTGTCATCCCCAAAAGGAGAACACAAACAAAAGAGAAAAAGACAATGCATGACAAATAGAAGAATAAAGGAACAAATAGAAGAAGTGTACAAAGAGAGGAAACATCAAATGCACACTACGAGGGAAACACGATACACACATGAAAAGGAAAAGAAAAAGGAAAAGAAAAGGAGAAGAAGTGAAAAGGCTAGTTAGGAAAATGCAAGTCAACCATCTAATGGGTCATCTGCCTCCCAATCATGTTTAGTGTAATGCGAGGGCGGTTGACTGTCCAAAGGAACAATTGCAAGCATTGAACTAGGAGTCGTACCAGGTTCTTCTCTTGGTGGAGAATATTTATCATTTAAGCTCATTGTGGATGAGAATAAAGAGTTTAAATCATTATGCACTTCTTTATCTATTTTTTCTATCATCACATCATCATCATAAAGATTAATGACAACGGGAGGACGAAGGGTGATTTCTAAGGATGGAGGTATCAAAAGTGGAGGTTGTTGGATTAGTTCATTTTGTTGTGATTGTTGCATTGGACTATTCTTTGGTAGGTTAGGAGAAGGAGGATGGTAATCTATCACTTCGGTCAAGGGTAGAGGTTGATTTTCATTATCTTCTTCTATGTGAGATTGACGAGCAAGGAGACGATGATACTGCCTACATTCCCTAGCATAGTGGTTTTGTTTTATTTGGTTTTGGAGTTGTTGAGGTGTAAGAGCGGATTGAGTCATCATAGGTTCTTATGTTTCCAAAGAGGGAAGAACAAAAGAAACTGAAGAAGACAAGTCAATCACTTTCTTTTTGGCTTTATACACTTGTTTAAGGTGAGGAGGCATGAGAAGAGTGGTTTCATTTTATCTTGGTTAGTTGAATGATGGCGGGGAAGTATCTAAGGGTGATTGTTCAGGAGGTTGTGTGTTTTTCTCAATTTTAGACTCAGGTTGAAGCATGGTTTTGTCTATGATAGGAAGTGTGGAAGGGGATGAGGACGTGTTACGAAGAGACAATTCAGCTATCTTTTTAGCTTTAAACTTTGGATAAGCAATGAAAAAGAATTCCTTTTGGGGGGTGATGGGTTCCATGGGTGTAGGCCAAAAGGCTTCCAATGAAAAAATACCTCTAGAAGATAAAGGATTACAGCCACTATGGTGTATATCTCATTGTCATGTGGAAACTTCAAACACTTGTGAACAATTGATGGGACCGCTTTCATTGAGCAAAACCAAGGGTGGCCTAGCCGCAAACAAAATTGGTCAGATTATGGAATAATTGAAAATGTTACCTCCAAAGTTTTAGGTCCTATCTATAAGGGTAGCATGATTGATCCGATCGTAGGGCATGCAAAACCAATATGTGTCTTAATCCATGTAGCTGGTTTATTATATTCATCTTGATATAGCTCATGTAATACTAGAAACTCTTCTATGATCACGTTCTGGCCACAAGCGGAATCTATTAATATCCCATTGGTGGGCTTATCATAGATTCTACTAGCTATGTAGAGAGGACCATCAGGAAGCTTTTGTAGTATGTTTTAGTAGAAAAAGTGATATCAAGAGACTTAGTAGTTTGGCCCTTTCTTTGGATAATGTCTATCGTAGCCACTAGTTCATCCATAGGACTTTCTGTACTAATAGGGGGAGGTGTATCATGTTGTTCATTGGTTGTATCAATAGTCATTACATCAGTGTTTGAAGGTTCGCTAGCCTTGAAAAATGAGGTAGTATGTTTAGGCATGGGATTAGTGAAAATTTAAAAATTCTGGTTAGGGGGTGCAATGGACTTATTGCCTTGATCATTAACACCCATAATGGATAAATGGCCTGAATCAATGAGGTCTTGAACTAAATGTTTTAGACACTTGCATTGTTTAGTGTCATGTCCATTGTGGTGGTGAAAATGACAATAAGCGTTAGGTTTGAAGGTGGGTGGTAATGGTTGGTTTGGATCAAGCGGTTAGACGGGTGGCAAAGTGAGCATATGTTGTTGAATTAATTGGTTCATCGTGTTATGAAGGGTATCGGGTAGGGGAGTAAATTGTCTCTTCGAGTCCCCATAGGTATAAGGAACCGTTGCTATAACAACTGCCACTTGATTTGGAATGGGTTGGGTTGGCTGTGGTTGAGGTTGAGAAGGTAGATTAAACTGTAAAAATCCTCTATTTGGTTTGCGAAAGTTTTGTGTGTTATTTTGGTTTTGATTGTTGTGTTTAGGTTTTTCAGCTTGGTTAGAAGTGGATTTTGAATCACAACTTGAAACCGAGTTATGGTATTCACACAAGATTGTGCATAAATGCATAAACAAAGGGAATTTCATCATTATTAATTTATCCTAAAGGTGTGTGTGCAAGTTTTCAATAAACATCTTTTGCAGATGTGCATTAGGAATCTTGACATCAATTTGAGCATACATGGATTGGTATTGTGAGATAAATTTTTTTACTTTTTCATCTATGTTTTTTCTACATTGCATGAGGTCATCCATTGTCTTTTTAGGTTTCATGTGAACTTGAAAGTGATTTATGAAAGCATCAACCAATTCATTGAAAGAATGGATGGAATGATTAGGCAAGTTGGAAAACCACTCTATGGCAGTGTCTTTCAAGGTCCCTGGGAAAAGTTTAGCTAAAAGTTTATCATCAAGGAAAAAGTCACTACACAAAGTTGTATAAGCATTAACATGGTTGACAGGGTCTCCTTTTCCTCCATATTTCTCAAACTGAGGCATTTTGATCCATTGTGGCATCGGGGTATGTAAGATTTCTAATGATAAAGGGATACTATAGACATGATATGCAGGTGGAGTGGATTGACCTTGGCTAATGGTGGAAAGTTGATGTTGCATGGATGAAATGGTGGTAAGGAGTTGTGTAAGAAGGGGATCGGGGTATGTGGGTTGAGGTGGAAGGGAAAATGGTGATGGAGTGTAGGTGATGTGAGGGGAAGTGAAAGGAATACTATGGAGTGTGAATGTGGTGGAAGGGACTTGTGATGCCACAAGAGAACTAGGAATGCTAGTGGAAATCAGGAAAGAGGTAGCCACATAATTAACCTAATGCATAGTTGTGTGAACATGCATATTGGTATAAGTTGGTATGGAATCTATGGTTGAAGGAGGAGGAACTTGAGGTCCTCCTTGGCTTACAAGAATGTTTGCGGATTGAATATTAGAAGAAGCATGTTTATTGTAAATATCGACAATCTTCTTCATCACTTTCAAGCCATCATCACTTTCAATTAAACGATGAAGGTTTTCAATGGAAGGTATGGTAGTGGTGGAAATGTTTTCAAGTGACAAGTCTTGTTGTAAGTGTGCAAAATCCTCATGAATATTAATGACCTTGTCTTGTGGGAGAGAGTTGTTTTGGTTGCCAACTTTCATTGGACGGAAAGGTGAAGGAATAGAAGTAGTATTGTCAAGGCCTAATGCACCATTGTCCATACTAGGAGGAGAAGATCATGAGATCCCAAGGTCCACAACGAAAGTGTTATTGCAAGAGGCCATGAGTCTAGAACTTCTTCTCACTAAAGTATTATCAATGGGGTACTAAACACTCATACAAGTACCACAAAGGAGGGATGAATGCAAATGAAAAATAATCTAAGAGTTTGAAACATGAAAATAATAGAAATGCTACTAAATATAATAGGGATCTAACTACAAAAAACATAAATGCAGAAAAATGCCAAAAAAATGCTAGAAATATTGTTTAACAAGTGCAGAGGGACTGATTCGCCCTGGGTGGTGAATGAGTCCCAGTATGATGTTTTTGTATGCTTTTAAAAAAAATTATTGTGATTTTAATGCTCTACAGAATGCAATCAAAATGCAGAATGCACATTTTTACTTTTTTCAATGAGATGCAATGCAAAAATGAAATATAAATGAAGTTTTCACTAATGCAAGATAAAAAGTCCTAGAATGCAAAAACAAAACAATGTACTAATTTAATGTTAATGCAAATGTAAAATAGGATGCAATATGTAAATGAAATTAGAAATGCAAAGTGTTCAAAAGTTGGGTTCACCAAAATGAACCGTTGATTTTTGGCTCCTATGGACAACTCTTGCTTTTCTTGGGTTTTTCACCTAAAAGGAGAGAGATAGGAGAAAAAATGCTAATGGTTCATTCAAATTATTCAATGTGTGATGTTTTCTAACCTAAATGAAGTTAAATAAATGCAATTAACTGATCTAAATGAATGAATATGAATGCAAAAGTGAAATTAAAGCTATGTTTGAAAACACATCGTGATATGAAAACAATGAAGTAAATAAAAAAATATGAAAAAAATAAATAAATGAGTTAAATCAGAGTGCACCTAGGTGAAGTATGATGAATCTGAAATTTTGTGGATGCTGGATGAAATCACTAATTTTTCACAGTGGGACTCACTCACCAAGGGTGGCAAATCAGTCCTCCTGGTGAAAAACTGTCAGGAACAAGTTTCTGTCTGTCGGGATTCAGAATCTAACAAAATTTAGATTTTTAGTCCTAAGGCGGGACTCATTTGCCATAGGTGGTGAATCATTCCTCTCCCAAATTTCTAAAAAATCAGGAGATAACTTTGCAACACCAGATCTAGGAATCACTACTTGTCGGGTTGCCGAAGTTAATTCTTCAGGAAACAAATAGAAAACCTTATCCAAGCTTGAAATAGACTTGAGTTGACTTGAAGCACCTAGTTGAATTGTAAACCAATCTTCAACACCACAAATCTTGTCAAATTTGCACACAAAAGGTTGCAAACCAACATGCAATAGGGGAAAAATGGTTTAGGGTTAGTGAATAGGGGTTTGCCTTGGTCAAACCCAGCTTTTGGTAATCAAACCCTTAATAAAATAACGAAATGCAAAGGAATGATAAACTAACAACATGCAAATTCTATCAACTTACCAAACCCTTGATGATGCAAGTCTGAAGTAATGTCAATGGCTGCTTCAAAGTTCTTGAATAGTGCTTGAAAAGATGTTGTAAAATGCTTGAATGAATAGGTGAATAGGTGAACTTGATGAATGGGGATTGTAGGAGATGTAAAATGAGGTGAAAATCACTTATTTATACACACTTGTGCCTTAGTTACCCATTCATACCTCATCACAAGCCGACATCAAGTGTTTTTGAATAAAATATCAAAAGGAAATTTAAAATATTTTGAATTTGGGGCTAAGGGGGACTGATTTGCCACCCATGGCGATGGGTCCCACCTAGGGCCTAAAAATGTGTGTCGGGAAGTATGTTGTATTTAATGTTGTTTGTTGGGATAATACTCAAAAATACACTTAATTAAGCATATGAGAGCATAAAGGGGCCAAATAAAGCATGTAAAAGGGATAAATAGTAAAGATGTGCTTAGAAAAGCATGAAAGCTTGTTACAAGACTTTACAACACTTCAAAATAGGACTTTTTGATGAGTAAAAAGGTGATTTTTAGGTGAATTGTAATTAATAGAGTCTAGAAGAGTGTAGAAATGTCTTACAACACTTCATAACACCTTCAAAAGACATTGTTCTTTGATTTTTAGTACCTATATAAGCATGTTCAAGCCATGTTGCAAAATAAAATCAGAGCAAAATAGACAAACACCATGAAACAAGACCTAAAAGGCCATCAAAATGACAAGGGGCCATTTTTCTATGACACAAAAATAATATGCGATTGATGTATGGGATCTATGTCTTCAAGGAATAGAAACAAAAGATTATCCGAAGACAAGCCAAGGAGCTCCATACCAAAAGGAGAATAGATCTGCTAATGAGCTTGGAGGAAAATGTCAAAAGAAGATCCGTAATAGGACTTAAGAGGCCTCAAAGAATATCAATAACAATTTACAAAGTGAAATTGATCCATAAGTGTCTAATTCAAAAGACACAAATGAGAAAAACACATCTAGCCAGAAAGAAGTACAAGGACCCTCCATAATGAAAGAAGGAGTGAAGGTATCTCCTGTGTACATAAAGTGCAAATTGTTTCTAATATGGAGATAGAAAAATAAAAAGACAAGGAAAGACAACCAATATTCTTGAAGAAATAAAGATGGATGAGGTCAATTTTGAGGAAAAAACTCCTCCAGATGACATTATCCTGAAGAATATTCTTGATGTGTCTACTTGGGACATAGATATATCTATTTTCGAAGGAAATATGACTAATGGTGATGAAAATAATAATGAAGAGACTTCCCCTCTAGTGAGTTTTGGTGCACAAGGCACATAAAGTCAAAATGTAGTTGGTTTTCCTCTAAAATATAATGTTGCTCATCTGGAGAATTTAGGAAGTAATGTGTAGATGAGAGAAGATAATCCTAAGATTGTTTAGGATACAAAAGAGAAGGTTGTTGAGAAGTAAGATGCTTATGTTGGCAATGGTCAAAGTTCCTCATCCTCAAATTAATTTAAGGACCTACTATCTTTGTAGATGTAGTTCCAACCTATGATAACACGTCAACTTCTACAAATCCCCACTCATGAAGGTTAGGTAGATCTATCAAATATTTCTCCTCTTCACAAATTACATCTTGGTGACATCCTGCATGCTTCAACAAGAATTTTTTTTTTGCAAGAACAACTAAAAAAGATTGAAATGATAGATGATGTTGTAAAAATAATTCAAGAAGGTCTACCAAAGGTAAACATAGATTCTTATGTTCCTCCGGAGTAGAAACTGAAGTTGTTAATGGATTCTTTTAAGGATCATTCTCCACATATTGAGAAAAAGGCAAAGCAAGAGGCTTTTCGAAAAAACAACTAATAAAAGAATGGTTGAAGTATCAGAACGGTGTGCTAATGCACATAATGAATTGAAAGAAAATTTGGAAATGTTCAAAAAGGTTATGGATGAAGTTACTACTTTGTATCAATTTTTTTTTAAATGGCCCATTTCCACCAAGAGTATCAAGGATTAGATTGACTCCATTGAGTCACAAATCACTCAAATGGTTGGGATGTATGATGTGTCAAAAGATAAAGATGGATCCACTAGAGTGTAATTGGAAAATTTTCGTGTGAAAATTTCCCTACTTCAAGATCAAAGAGATCAATGAGAAAAGACAAATTTGGTCAATTGAGAGAAGCTTAGTCAACTTGAGATTGGCTTCACTTTCAAGGATACTTGTGGAAGCAAAAAATACCATTCTGAAGATGAAGGCTCCATGCAGTATAGATGAAGTTGAGGACTTGTGCATAAAATTTTAATTACAAAATCATATTCTTGTCTCAACAAAATAAAATTGGGTTGCAACCCTAGCACATCTTAAAGAATTTCATAAGAAAATCTTGCCTTCTAAGGAAGGTAAATAGGTATAATTAAGAAAATTTTGGTCTTTGTATGAATTTTGTGGAGTACTGTAGTATCTTCTTGGGTTTTATTTTGTAAATAGCACTAGTTTTGGGGCATGTCCATCTCAGGGGGAGTATATACAGTCAAGGAGAGCTCATATATTTTTTGTGATATTGTAAATAGAAGTTATAATGTACTTTACCCTTGATGTTAAAGGGGAAGAGATGCATATGTTTTTCCATTAATGACTGTAGACACTAAAAAATGTCCTAAATGATATCATACACTCGAAATAGGTATACTAACATCATTTCGTCCTAAAACCCATCCTATTTTCGCATAATTAATTAAATTAGCCTATCTATTTAATTAATTGCATAATTTTAGTCTATTAACCTAACACATTTAATCAAGTTAATTCACCCCCTTTCATGCTAACATTTCATCTCATTAAACTAAATAAATCAAAGTATTTAATTTAATTCCCTAAGTCATCTTATTTAATTAAATAACCCTAAGTCATTTAATTAAATATCATTTCATCTCTCCCCCATTCATTAAATTATTTAATTTAATGAATATCACTTTAACTCTTCTAATCCCCTAATTGCATGATTAAACCTTGTTTAATTAGCAATTAAACTAATTTTCCTCTAAAAAGGAAATATTCCTTATCTCCTTTTTTGCGCAATTAAAACTTTCTTTTAATTTTCAAGATACCTTTTATCCTCACCCATGAGAATATTCCAAAGAATATTCCCTCTCCTCCAATCATCTCACTTGGCTTCTTGAACAAGCTAAACCTTTAACCTCTTGAGCAAGTCACCTTGTGACCTGTGTGCAGGTCAAAAGTGTTTTTGTTTGGAACAAGTGTGAGCCCTTGGTTAATTCTCATCTTGCATTCTTACCTGTTGATGAGAATCCATGATCCATACCTCTTCTTTCCTTCATCCTAGACCATTGATTAATCTTTTCAATCTCAACCCTTGATTTTTCATTTTCTTTCCTATAAATAGCACACTACTTGGAGACAAATCGATCCATCTTTTAATTACAAACTTATGATGTTGAATTCACTTGCATTCACTCTCTCAATTTACTCACTTTTAACTTATTTTAGTTCATTTTTAGTTGCATAATAGCTTAAAACATACATTAATGGCTCCCATGCATCCATCTTAGTTTGTTTATAAATTAGGGTTTCCATCTTTTAACTTAGATTAGCTTAGCAATTGCATAGTTAGATCAATTTTAGCACAAAATCATGTTAATTTAGCTTGTATCATGTTTAATTTAGCATAAATTAGATTTTCATCCATTTATCACAATGGTTTCATCAATTCTCTTCCATAGAATCAATTGAAATAGGCTCACTAATCATAGGATTGGGAAAGGGTCGTTGTTCCAGATCACACGACACCAATTCCAAAACGGGATAAGTTTAAAATGGGTTAGAGTAGAAATTTAACTATTTTTCATAGTTTGAAATTTTTAGTTTCAACAAATGCTTAGTTTAACTTTCAATTTGAATGATCTTGTTTGAGATTGAGGTTTAGTGGATAAATTATGCTTCAATTCATCATGGATCAAGCGTAATCAACCCACACTAACAATCCTCAGTCCACAATGAAAAAGGGGGATATTGTTGGAAATAGGTGTTCTCATTGGTGTCAACTCAATATGTGTTGTCATTGATGTCAAATGAGTATGCTAAAGTGTGTATACTCTCCAGAGATAGTTGTTGTATAATTAATGTGTGTTGGTGCTAGTTTGAAAAAGATGTATAAGGAAAATGGTAACCTGAGTGTGATGTGGAGGTTGGAACACATGTTTTGGAATGTTTTCAACATGTTCATATTGATATTATCCAATCTTGGTGTACCACACATGAAGATAAATTGAAGAAGTTTTGGTCAAGGCATTTATAGTGCATACCTTATGACAAAACCATGATAGTTTGGTCCACATCCCTCCACTGTGCAAGCATTTATATTGCAGTTCAAAAGATAATATGGTTGAGATGAGAAGGTGTCATATTCAAGGTTTCAAGTCATCACACCTTCTACAATGAATGCCACAAGTAATAGTGTTTTGGTTTGTGCTCTGGAAATATAAAATGTTGATGAAGGACTATTGGGATGCTTTGCATTCCTCTTGTGAGGTAGATGTGTTTGTACAAACTTTGGGATATGTTCACAGAGGTATATGAATTCTTCCTTGCAAGTCTCAGACATTTTGGTTATCCACAAGATCAGTTTTCAAATAACAGTTTGTCCAGAATGCTTTGTTCTTATATATTCAGTGGGATTCTTCTCTTGCACAAGTATATGATGATCAGTTTCTTCAAGAGAAGGTTGAGGAGATATTGTGCATTGATTACAATTCTTGCATCTTGATCTACATGATGGTTTTGATCTCTCCCCGGTTGTGTAAAGTTGTAGAGATGGAAGTTTTGGTGGTGTTGTCACTATTTGGGCCAATAGACTTATGTCCTCCATCAGTGGTTGATCCTGATTAATTAATTTTGTTTTGGAGAATGTGTTATGATGTGTTTGGGTCCTATAATTTTGTGTGTCAATATGAATTTTTTTTCTTGCAATATTATGTTTGGAGCTGACTAATGTGATATCATACATTTCATCTAAAATGTTATCTTAGAGCCGACCTAATTGAGGTTTTGTGTTGTTGCAAAGGATATATATATAGAATATCAAATTCATTCATGAAATAGTTGTTGAAAAAGAGTGTTATGACAGTGTAGAAGGTTGAAGATGAAGTGTGTACAATTTGTATGAAGGGTTAATTGTGTGAAAAATGAACTACAACTTTAGGATATATTGTATGCTTCTTCATAGCAGTTCATACTCTTGTTTATTATTATAAATTTCATGTATCTTGCTCTGAGATAGTGAGTCTCACCAAGTCCTTTGTATCTTGCTTTAAGGTTGTTCTCCTTAGTTTGGAATTCTATAAGAAATGAGCCTTAAACAACATTGTAATTCTTGTTAGCAATGAGCTACATATATTGAGGTAATCCTCACTGTGGTTTTTCCCTCATAAAATCTTGGTGTCATTGTGTGGTGCATGATTTTTTTTCTCTTATTTTTCGGTTTATGTGATGTGATGTTTAATTGTACATGGGAATGGTTAATCTTATATGTTGATTCACCCCCCCCGCCAGCACTACATTGTGTTCAACAATTGGTATTAAAGCCAAGTTCCTTGAAGAAGCCTAACTTTTGAGGTAGATCCTACACTTGAACACATGGGGTTTGTAGAAAAAATCAATGATATGTTTGTTCTAGAATTGAATTTGGAATCAATGAAACATGAAGGATGGGACATCAAGATCTAGAAGATTGTGAAGTAGACTTTGAAGGAGAACTACAGTCTAGTCTTGAAGATCTGGATGAAGAAAGACTAGAAAATATCAAATATGAGTGTATGCTAGAAAAATCAAAGAAGACAATTGAAAAATTGACAACAAAAGCTAAGGAATCAAAAGAATAAATTTGCAAACTAAAGTCTCAAATTTAAAAAATGGATGTGAGACTAAAGTCAAAGAGGTTGAAGATACGATCTCAAATTTAAAATTCAAAGTTGAAGAAGGTAAGAGGAATGAGGATTTCTTGAATATCAAGATAAATGATAAAATTGATGAATGTTCAAAGCTTGAGGAATAAATTATTACTCTAAGGAAAGAACTTGAAAAAGAAAAAGAGTGAATTGATAAGGGTCTGAAAGGTTCTAAAATACTTGATGAGTTGATTAAATCTCAAAATCCATCCAAAGAGAAATCTAGTCTAGGTTTTGAAAAAGGGAAAAGTCCTATGACTAATGCATCTGCAAACCTGTATGATAACTTCAAAGTAATAGGGAATTCTAAAACAAATGATGAGAAATCCTACAATGAAAAATTGTAAGGAGACATCCTCTAGAGATGCAAAGATAAATCAAGACAACAAGAAAGGAGGTGGATTCATTCCTGTCTAGAACAAAGAAGAATTTTAGAAAACCTACCCCTAAACAAACAACTCCCACCAAGTTCAATGGTAATTTCTATACTTGTAATAAGTTTGGTCATAAGGATGTTGAATGTAGAATCAAGATGAGTCAAAATCCATTTAGGCCTCCAAGGTACAATACTATGAACTCTCAATCATTTCATGGTTAGTTCTACACTTGCAACAAATTTGGTCATAAGGCTAATCATTCTAGTAGTAAAATAATAAGGAATAATAATGCTATGACTTCTCAATCCTTCTACGAATATTACTTCACATGCAACAAGTTTGGTCATAGAGCTGCTAATTGTAGATCTAATGTGAGTAGAAGATATTTTTCTCCACAAGCTAGTATCATCTACTACAATTTCAATAAACTAGGACACATTGCAAGTTTTTGCAAGAGAAAAAGTGTAAGATCTATCCCTTAAAAGAAGATTGTCATTAGTCAGCAAAAGATGGAGATGAGAAAAGTTTGGAAGAAGAAGAAATCAAGTGAAGTGAAGAATGAATCTATACCTCAGCATGGTGTAGATGAGTCATCTGGTAACTAAAGAGAAAGTATTGACTCAGGGGGATTTGCAATTGCATATCTTGTTAAACTCCTAAAATGCATGAGATGTTGAAGACTTCAACATAATGGTGAATAGTGATATGAATACTTTTTGGTCATGATTCCAAAGCAAATACACCTTTTATAGAAGGGTCCAGAAATATTATGTATCTTTGTGATATCACAAACTGTAAAAGCTACTAAGTGTTAAGAAAAAATAAATGCATCTATTATGGAGCAACTAGGGTTGGTTTGAGGCATATTTAATTTATTTTTGGATCAAATTGATTTCATTCAAACTATTTCAATTGAGCGCTTAAGAGCTAAGGAAGTGAATAAAGTCTTCAACAAGTCGTGTGCAAACCCTAACAATGGTATTCACAAGTATTGCTCTATTTTTTATTTGTGAAAATGTAGTATCATAAAGTGTAATCATGGCTACATCAATTGTCATTGATTTTGTTGAGAGGTCAAGACCCAAGTACAAGAAGTTTTCATTCAAAGAAATGGAGGTAGACAAAGATGGCACATTTTCAAAAATTCTAGTGGGCATTGTGTACTGTGAGGAAATAAGGTTTTAAATGCATGCCCAGTTAAATGAGATCAAACACTCATCTTCCTTTGAAATGGTCTGACTTGATATTCTTAATGAAAATGGACTATACAAGCTAGAGTATGTGAACATTGTTGCTAAAGGGTTAGACATCTAGAAATATTTTCTAGACTTTCGTGAGAAAAAAGGAATGGGTAAGAATCATCTTGAGCCTCATTCATGGAGATTTCATTTGGATAGATAAACCCTACATGATCACAAAGGATTCCATTAGGGAAGTTACTGGTTGTTGTGCCTTCAAACCAGTCTTAGTGCTTAAATTTGTGAAGAATGAAACAGTCATGGAGCTCACCAATGATAAATTTGACAAGAGAAGCCTAATAA
Organism: Sequoia sempervirens; assembly: GCA_007258455.2. Lineage (NCBI taxonomy): Eukaryota > Viridiplantae > Streptophyta > Pinopsida > Cupressales > Cupressaceae > Sequoia > Sequoia sempervirens. The sequence continues at coordinate 94,995,868 of VDFB02179234.1, forward strand.
TCAGGGATATAATTAATCCCGGTGTCTAGTATGCATCAATAGGGATTGCACACAAGATTTAGTTTACAAACAAAGAAGGTTTTTCCATTACGACTACAATTCATACTGCACATCAAATGGTGAAAGAAGGCACCAACTTTGATCTATGTGAGCTATTAAGAGAGCAACTAATGGAGAAATTGAGAAGAACAAAAGAAACCAATTACAAGTTCAGGTTTGGTTCCTTGATTATATGCCTTAATTTATTCTTTGTGAATGAGCTACCTAGTTTTAAGGGTAAGATGTGGGACAAATTCACTCTAGTAGAAACATATAGATTAAACAACACATGAATAGATTTTAGAATGAGCAAGCTTTCACTATTCGTTATTGGGGATTTTTAAAGAATTTGCAAAATGAGATGCAAGGAAGATATAGGATACCATCTAGTTTGGTCTAGAAGTACAAAAAAGAAATAAATTTCATGGTAAACAAGGATCATTGTTTTATGAAACCTGTGGATCCCAAAACTTCATGGATTTTTGAGCAACCTTATGAGGTTGAGGATGAATTTGTAAAAGGTTATATTTATATTTTTTTGTCAATAACAAAGGATCCCAAAGTAAAAATATTTGGCTTATACAGAGAAATTTTGGATGATATTTACTAGGAGAGAGAGGAAGCCACTAAAAAGGTGGAAAAGGTGCTTAAATAGATAGGTGCTTTGCGGTACTCTAAAATAAAAGATAAAAAGGAGCTTCACAAAATTTTGGGCACATCTTCAAGGACTATATCAGATTCCCCTATGGAAGTTTCCATTGCCAAATCTGCTCTTTCGGAAGCCAGTCAATGTCTAAGGAGATCTAACAGATCCTCTCCTATCATTGTCTCTACTCTGAGTCTACACAAACAACTGGTAATAAAAGAAAAGAAGCATTTGTAAACCCTCTGGAGAAAAGGCTACCAAAGTTGGACATGCTAGACCTAAATAGAAAGAAAAGAGAGAAAAGACAAATGAGGAAGAATCAAATGATGTTGAAGAGATTGAAGAAGAAGATATCCCTTTGCAAAAGAAGAAAGGGAAAAAGATTGCACAAGAAGAAGCTGAATTTTTTTTTTTGGTTACACACAGACCTCTTGATTTTGGAGCCATCTTGAATGGAATGGTTGAATATTATAGTCTACTAGATAGTATAATAGAGATACACTCGGAAGTCCCCTCAGAATACAAGAAAACAATTATTGAATATATGATCATGCAAAACATTCCCTTCAATGACATTGTTAACAAAGCTCTGAATAGCCTTGTTGAGGCTCTAAGACAGAGAAGAGAAGAAGCTATCAAGGCTAATGAAGAAATGAAATAATAGGAAATTGATAAGTCTAGGATCTCAGTCTCCTAAGAAGAGAAACAAAAGATTATTCGTATATAAGCCAAGGAGCTCCACACAAAAAGGAGAATAGATCTATTGATGAACCTAGATGAAAATGTTAAAAAGAAGATAAAAAATGAGACCAAAGATGCCTCAAAGAACATCATTAATGATTTGAAAAGTTAAATTGATCCACAAGTACATCTAATCTGGAAGACATAGATGAGAAAAAAGCATCTAGTTAGAAAGAAGTACTGTTGTTCCCTTAGCATACACACCTTGTTCGGAACGGGGACCCTCTCTTTCCTTCACCTTGTCAGGTCATTTTTTTCGTTACCTCATTCTATGTGCCCTCATTTTGGTGTCCCAAATGGTCAGTGAGCCTCAAAGTGTCATATCAAGTTGACCATGTTTCACCCCCTTAAATTATCTAAGTCAAGTGCCCTTTCGGGGATCCCTTGGCGATTTTCCTTTGCCGGTGTCCCTGGGTCCAGCGCGAGTCCGCCATGTCGGGTTTCCCTTGGTGGATTTCCTTACTGCATTCATTGTTTCTAATAGCCAAAAGACCTTGGCCTTCCATAGCCCAGGACCCACCATCCTAATCGTCGTTTCCTATGATTTCAATGGCAAGTATAACCTACCATCCATGGGGCTCATCGGGCTCAATTTTCTATATCTTCCTTCCTAGATTTCTGTTATTCACTTGCCTTTCCCAAATAGCCGTCCTCTGCTAGAGTTCTGCCCGTCAGACCCCGTGATCCTCTTCACTGGTGTTTTTCCGCTAAACACTTCAAATGACCATCAGCTCATGGCCTTCCGACCTCCGGGTTCTGGACTTGTCATGGCCGTTTTTGAATTTCACATGTTAGGATAGCCAAAGGAAATCAGAGTGATCCAAAGCAGTTGTCGTGCACCGCCTCTGAGCTCGAAGCCTCCCATTGCCGGTCCTTTACATTTATTGGTAGTTTCATCGTCTTCCTTCACCAGGTTCTAATGGTAAGTTGGCCTTTTGCCCTCCTATTGTGTTTTTCTATGAGTTTGTGCAAGATAAATGAATGAAAAGAATGAAAAACATGTAAACTAGATAGAGAAGAGCCTTGCACACAAAACCCATGTGGTGGAAAACTTGAAAACCATTCAAAATCACCTGATAAATAAGTGTGGAACCTCACTCCCTCGATGACGTTCTTCAGCCAGGGAATTTATGACCCTTGGACCCACCAAATCCCAATGTCATCACCTACATACAAAGCGAAACAAACTTTCGAGCGACAAACCCACCTTGCGGGCCTGCCATGGCGAGGAGACTTCCATCTCTCGCCGTTGGAGTATCAATCTTTCAAACTAAAATGAAAGAGTCCTTCACATTGCTCAGGTCCGTTCCTGCAGGATTTTGTCCCTGGGATGCCGCCCATCATTCGCCTTTTCACATAGCATTATGGCTTCGTCCATCCAGCCTTCAGGCTCCGCCCATCCATTCACCACATGACATTGAAGTTGAAACCACTACACTCTAAATGCCCTCTAGGTCCTAGTCTGTAGACTTCCATTCGTGGACCGTTGTGGTGACATCATCGTTTCTCACGACTTTCAGGTGGCTGCCTTCCCACCTTCAGACCCTATTTATCCTGCAGCCACATGAGTAAAATGATAGATTGCAAGTGCCCAAGCCTTTGGCGGGCGATACCTACTGGACTTCTATCATCAGGATTCTGTCCCATCCAAGTCATTACCAAAGAGCGAATCGCATGCATCCTTTTGGCCTCCGAGGTCTGATCATCTATTTTCTAGTAAACTCTAATTAGAAAAAGAAAAGTAAACATGGACCCCAAGTCCTAGACTGGGTCCAATCCTTTGGGTTGCTCCTTTCAAACTTCCGCCCTCTGTCTGCCATTTCAAATGACAATTATCAAGTGGCTACCTGCCTCCTCCGACCCAAATGCTTAAGAGACTAATCTCTATTGCTGACCACCATCTGAGCTTGCAGGTCCTGCTCGACGAAACTCCACCCCCAAAATGTTGTCTCACCAGAACCATTCCAAACGACCAACCTCAAATGACGAAGCTCCATCTTGGTTCCAATCACCCAAATGATGACCCAAATGCCTCCTAATCCGAAAATGAACTCTGACCCACATGCCAAAATGACCTGTTCTCCATGGTAGATTCCATAATTTGACCAAATCCTAGGCTAGGTGAAACCTTGCAGGCCACCCTGCCTTGTTTTCCCTTCAAAATAGCCATCATGACAGGGAAGTCTAGCCTCTTGGGCCTAGACCATCCAAAATCCCTCCCATGAGCCACTAACGACAATTTGGATTAAGTGTTAGATTTCTTGAATGCTGAATTATCCAATTCAACTTCATTTGTAGGGATTTGGGTAACATTTCATGCTTTCATGCTTGATTTTAATCACCTCTCCTTTGTTTGTAGAATATATATGGAATCAGGTGCAGGACCCTCGGGGGAAATCATGAAGAAGGAGAAAGGGAAGAAAATAGGAAAATCTCCCCACATAAAGGAAGACAAATACCAAATGAAATACCAGTTCCAAGGGGAACCATTACAATCTAAGGTCTCCATAGCATGGAAAGAAGTCACAGACACCAACATAGGGCTTGTGGACATTGATGAATTCATGCAAAGGGTCAGGATCATCCCTAAAACAAAGAATGTAAGATTAATCAGAGGTAGTGGAATAGCCAAAGCTACAGGCTTCCCCCTGCTCTTATTTCCCTTGAGCTAGTAATGGCAAGCAAGGAGGCGTACCAACTAGAGACCCGAACAATAGTGGACAAGGACAAGAATATATTAGCTGATATGTCTACCAAGGAAATAATAGAGACCTTTCACATCCCTACCTTCGGGGAGATGGTCCTACCATCTATAAAGTATTGCAAGGCAATGTGGGATGAAGATCCAATAAAATATAAGAAACTTATAAATCAACATTGGCTAAAGGAGAAGAGGGCTAGTATTGCAAAAGTTCCCTAGGAGCTCTTCCATAGCGATTTTTATAAAGATTATCATGATCTGGTGACCTTGCTAAGTAGAGTAATGGGTCTTCCTAGTGCTACTTACTTCCAAGAGTGGATGGTCTACTTCGTTGAACAGATTCTCCATGGAGAAGATACCACATTCTACTGGGGAGGGATAATTAGTGATTGCTTTCATGAGCAATTCATGGCTATCAAAAAGACCTCCAAATTCTACATGATATCCTATTTTTTTCTACTCATTGGCCAAGCAGAGGAAATACAGTGGCTTGTTTAGAGATCCAGATGAAGAACCTTCCTGGGAGCTCAAGGTCTATGATAGGTACCCTCAGCTACAATTCAGGAACTTTAAGAAAGATTAATGTAGGGTCAATGATGCTTTCATAGGTCATATCATCAGATTGCTTAGGGATGACTTCCATAGATGAGTCTCCCATAGTGCCAATGCTTTCTTAAAGTAGTATGCCTTTCTATTTATCTAGTATCCAAAGTTTACATACATTCACACAGAAGGCTTCCCAAAAAGACCAAACAAGTTTCCCTAGTATCCTAATGATCAGATAATATTGTTGGAGCTCTCATGATAGCTGTGGCATGTGCACACCATCTTAAGCAGTAAACATTTGGTAGGGATTTCTTAACCCCTATCCTTTGTCCAAGGGATATACGAGCTCCATACCTCGCAATGTGCCCACAACTTAGAGAAGGAGCTAGCCGAGTACCATCTAAGACTCCACACTGCCCGACCATAGATGGATCCATATGGCTGTATCAGGAAAATGCTTGGACTTGAATATTCCCATCTACATAGCATTGAGTATTTTTGGGCTAACTGTAAAGATGATAATGAGGTGTGGATGAGGCACTATATGTAGATGACCGCATACTTTGTAAAGAGGGTAAACCTATTCCCAGTGCCTGACTAAGTAGAGGAGGATGAGAGCACAATAATAAACCCTCGATGTGGTGCAATTGCTAATTTTTTGCTACCATTAATCGACTGGGATGAGCAAGAGGTCGACAACCTCGATATCTTTACCAAGCCCATTGAGGCTTGAACAAAAGAATGGATTGATGGGAAAGTTACCCAACTAAAGCAACAAGGGGCCACTTTGACCTATGAGGGGCTCAAAAGTGAGCCAAGTGGAATAAATGGCAGGGTAGCTGCTACCTCAATAGGAGAAATTTTGACATCCCCTCCACTCACTCATTCAAGGAAAAGGAAAGAAATTGATGAACAATAGCCTAATCCAAAAGTGTACACTAGAAAGGACTCGAAAGGTGAGCCTTCCAAGAAACATAAGAAATCGGGCAGCATCATTGAGATGCCAGTTATTCAAGAAGATCCACTCCATAAGGGAGAAGAAATGGAGATCGATCAACCAAAATCTCCACCAGATGTCTCCATTGCCATTGTCCCTTTGCCTACCTCTCAGGCCATGGTAGCTACTTCGCCACTTGCAGTGGACATCTCGGTCCACCTTTCCTCTTCTTCACCTACTGGACTAGTCGTAATGATTGAATCTTCCTCTACTACCACCTATCCACTTTCTTCTACTTCCATGTCTCAGACCACGTCTCTTTCACTAGCAACTGCAGCAATACCCATGCCAACACTCTCACTTCTAAAGGAATTTTCTCAACATATGTAGAATGTCCCATCCAAGATCTCTAAGGTATTGATGAATCCGACCATCCAGGCTGCCCTAGCATAGGTTCTCACTAGTATTCCTCCCTCATAGCCTCCAATTACTGAACCACCAGAGATGAAAGCCACAATGAAAAAAATTGAGGAGTTGGAGTGGCAAGAGAGGGAAGCTGCCAGGACATTGGAGGAAGAAGTGGACGAGTACCACAAACATCCAGAGCACCAACACCTACAAATTGATAAGGTAGTCCGTAAGGGAGAGGAAACATAATCCCCTGAGAGTGGCAAAGAAGAAGATACCGACACTAAATATATTATAGAAATCTTTGATGCCAATCTTGAGGAAGAGCTAGCCTGACAACTGAAAGATGTTGGAGAAGAAATGGAGAAACCACTTCCCGAAGAGGGAGGGCGGGAAGATGATAAAATGGAAGAAAGCATTGAGTTTCCAACAAGTAAACAAGAAGAAAGCCCTAGGTATGGTGAAGAGGTACCCCTCTCAGAAGGGCGAGAAGAACAAGAAAAGAAAGAGTAGGAAGATATGCCCCCTCAATGCAAGGAAGGGGAAAGTAAAGAGGAAAATAAGTCTTAAAAAGAGGCTAAAACCCATAAGAGTCTGGAAATTGAGCAACCTGAGAAAAATGGGCATGAAGAAGAAGAGAAAGATACTAAAGGGGAAGACATCCCCAAGGAATGCATGCCCACCAAATCTCCCATCAAATGCACAGTGTTCATCTGGGACTCCAACGAAGAAGAATGACACAAGGATGGCAAAAGAAGCTCCCTGGGATAAGGAGATTGAAATTAGAAGGGATGAAGGGGAAGGTGACTAGGAATCACCCAAGGAGAAATCCCAGATGCCTAAGTGGCTAGAAAAAAAATTAGAGAATAAAGCTCCCACTCTTAGGGATCCAAGAGCTAGGTTGGAAGCCATCTTGGCTTGAGCTTAGATCAACACTAAGAAGGAGAAGAAGCCTAAAGTTAGATCAAAGGTGACAATGGATGCCTCTGGATCCAAAATAGTGCAAGTAGCTACACTAGTGGTGGGAGAAGGGATAAGTTACAATGTATCCACCATTGACTTGGGGACAGCCACTAGGGAGCATAAAGTAGACCATCTTTAGGAATCTAGTGCCACCATGGTGCACTTGATACAATAGGATAAGGTTTCCAAGGAAGAACTTAAGGAACAACTGGCTGATCTGACAACCTATATTCAATAATGGTCATTAGCAGAAGAGGTTCCTACCACATCCTTGGCTTCGCCACAACTGTTTTCCAAAGAGAAAATTGACAAGCTCAAGAAAAGGAAGAACTTGGCTAAGACCACAAAAGATTGGTTCCGGTAGATCTTATATGTTGGAAGTGTAGACACCGAAATCTGGTTTAAGCCTGCGACTTCCATATTCTTCATAATTCATGGTCATGATTAAATAATGTCAATTATTAAATTATTCATCTTAACATCAATTCTTCTATTAATTAAATAATGTCAATTATTTAATTAATTCATCTTCTATTAATTCTTCTATTAATTAAATAATCTTAATTATTTAATTAATTCACACTTTTCTTTATTCTATCTAATTAATTAAATAAATGCTTGTTATTTAATTATCTTACTAATTAACCTTATCCGTTTTGTCAAATTAAATAAATTCTTATTTAATTTATTCTTCATCCCACTTCAACTATAATTAAATAAAGTCATTATTTATTTAATTATTCATTTAAAATCCCCTTCGTCATTTAATTAAATAAATCTTATTTATTTAATTATCCTTCGAATATCGAGTCTTGAATTAAATGAATTATTTAATTCATTAATTCTATTTTAACACATTCTTCTATATTTTAGATAATTATGTGAGTTATCTAAATATTCACTTTTACTCAACTTGACATCTATTTTAATCGTTCAGTTAACTATTGATTTAATGTCTGAGTGGCGTCTTTGAGTAATCTCTTTGTCAAACCATTCAATCATCCAGTTCTAACTCAATTGCGTGTACATGCGGATTAATTAAATATTCTTATTTAATTAATTAAGTGTTGTGCGTGCATTCGAACAGAGTTGCTTTAATCAATCTTTATCTTTGTCATGCAAAGATATTTCTAATGTTTTCGAATGCCGAATTGAAGATTAAATTATTTATTTAATCTTTAATTCTATTTCTAATTCGAATCACTCATGTCACTTCTATCAGTTATCTGAATGCATGTCTAATCAGTCAATCTCAACCGTTCGTTGATCTTTCGATCTTGGCCTGTCATTCGAATAATCAATTTTCTATAAATTGATTTGTCATTCTTCATTCCAATCTCTCTCGCAAATTTGATAACTTTTGAGAGCACTTTTGTCTTGAATCTTCGATATTTTTCTAATCACTATCTTAGGCTATACTTGCAGGAACTTGAAAATCTGAGGGAAATTATACTACACAAGCAAAATGGAGAAGGGCAATCGAGATGAATCATGGAAATACGTTTGGAATTAGTGAGATTGTTTTAGTTTTAATTACGTTTTTACTTTCCCATGTTCTTTGTTGCTTAACGTATGAATTTGCATTCTAGATTTAGTATTGTATTGCATGTGTGCTTCTAATTACAGCTTTTGATCCCAGCCTACGACATCCCAGATTCTGAAATGGTGTGTGACATTGTTGGTCCCGATTCCCCATGGTACAAAGAAATCTATGATTACCTTCATGCTAAAGTCATACCCATTGGCCTATCCAATAACCAACGTAGAACATTCCTCCGCAAGTCAGCCAAATACACCATTGTCAGAGATACCCTATATAGACGTGCCCTAGATAATACCTTACTAAGATGTCTTGATTCTACTGAAGCACAAGCAACCTTGCGTGGGATGCATGAGGGTATATGTGGTTCCCATTCTAGCAGTCCTACCTTAGCCAAGAAAATTATGAGACTGGGTTATTACTGGCCTACTATGGAAAAAGACTCATATGTCTTTGTAACAAAATGTCGCCAATGCCAAGTTCATGGAGATTTGATACATGCCCTAGCACAGGAGCTCCATCCTATCACGTCACCATGGCCCTTTGCCCAATGGGGACTTGACCTCATAGGTAAGATCCACCCCACATCATCTAATGGACACAAGTTCATTATCACTGCCATTGAGTACTTTACGAAGTGGATTGAAGCCATTCCTATGACATACATTACTGGCACATAGATTTCTAGATTTATCTTAAACTATATCATCTGTCGGTATGGTGTCCCTCAGTCCATAATCACTGACAATGGCCGCCCATTTAAGAACCAAGAAGTATCCACCTGTGTGATGAATTTCATATCCAACATCACTTTTCCACCCCATACTACCCACAAGGTAACGGCCAAGCAGAGGCATCTAACAAGACCATCATTAGAATCCTCAAGAAGACTGTCAATGATGTTGTGACTAGTATTTACAACTTAATCCTTTATGGGCTTATCGTACAAGTATCCGTACTCCCACTGGTGCTACCCCATATTCACTTGTCTTTGGATCTGAAGCCATTTTACCTATTGAGGTCGAGATTCCTTCCCTAAGGGTATCCCTGAAAGGCCACATTGATGATGAAGAGTACCGAGTGTCGAGACTCCATGAGCTAGAATTTTTAGATGAGCGAAGACAGAAGGAACTAGACCATCTTCAAGCATACCAGAATCACCTCCGTCGTAGCTATAACAGAAGGGTTTTGAATAGGAACTTTGACATTGGTGACCTGGTTTTAATGGAGAACCCAAAGAATCAAGCAGAAAGAGACAAACCAGGAAAGTTTGAACCTAATTGGTTAGGACCTTGTGTTGTTACAGAAGCTTTTGGGTCAGGAGCATACCAACTCTCTACTCCTGAAGGTGAACCATTATCCTCACCAATCAATAGTATGCATCTAAAGAAGTTCTACGCATAGTTTCTGGGAGCCTTTGTCTTATTTAGCAAAAAAATACAAAAAAATCAGAAAAACTGAAAAAATTGTTATTAAGGTGAAAACTTGGCAAACAGGCATCTTGCTAACACCAAAAAAATTAGTTAATATGGAAAATAGTAAAGACAAATCATTCGTCCAACAGTGAAAACCACTTCGGTGGCGCCTTGGATAGGTACCAGGGTGAAAACCTGGCAAACAGGCGCCATGTGTACTCAACTCTGCTCCTTTGTCTACTATTATTCTAATCTATCTTCTACATACACCACTTATCTGTACATAGTCCCTATCTGTGTATATAGCCCACATCCGTGTACATAGTCCACTATCCTGTACATATCCCTTACCTTTTGTGTCCATCACTTGTATATATCATTCCTAATAAGTGGTATTCTTTTCCATAGCTTGGAACGATTGACATCGAGAGCATTTCATATCCCCCATTTTACCCTATTCATAATCAATTGGTCTTATACTCGACTGGGGGAAAACACTTGATGTGCGTCATATTGGTTCTTACATTGGCTATGTGGAAGACGAAGCATCATGGAAAATCCATGAACATCGCAAAATGACCTGAGAAAACACAAAAACATCGAAAAACATCAAAATATCCAAAAAAAGAGTTAGAGTCAGTTGTATTTGTCAGTCTTTGTCATTTGTCAAACTACGAGGTCTCTGCATGTACAACGTAGGCAAGGCCATCACATGATGAGCCCCGAGGCCGCACTAGGTCAGTCCATTAGGGTTCGTCACATTCACTTTCACACATGTCTTCCATTTGTAGTCAGTCTTGTCGGTCACAGTCACGTCGAACTACGAGGTCTCTGCGTGTACAACATAGGCAAGGCCATCAATCGATGCACCCCTGAGGCCACACTAGGTCAGTCCTTTAGGGTTTGTCATCACACGCAGTCAATTGTTAGCACGTCATATCAAGTCATGCGGTACTCTGGTGAACAAGTCAGCAATGTCTCTATGTCAAATCAAACAACTTGTCAAACAAAACAAATCAAAACAGATCAACTACAGTCTGCTACAAGATGTGTCCTTCTTGGAAATATACGTTATCAAAACAGTCAACCTATGTCTTATTCAGGATGCGTCCTTCCTGCATAATCGACAAGGTCAAAACAATCAAACGTAGCCTTACACAGGTTATCACATCAACGACATCTAACTCAAATGTCTTATACGATACATGTCTTTCTGAAACTAGGCTTTGTCATGCCTTATATAGATAGTCATAACATCGAAACCAGACTCACAATATTATTCGGTATGTGTATCTCCTGCAATCAGGCTCTATCAATCAAACAAATCAAACAAACAAATCATGTTTTGGCAAATATTTTACTGGCTTTTTGACTTTATGGCTTATTTATCTTATCATTTATCTTGAATTGATGACTGGGATTCATGTTACTAGCTTTCTCAAGGATGTCCCATGAAGGATTTAGAGAAGCAACGACGTATTAGAATTTTATTTTCTTTGACTGCTGTCTGTCGACTGTCTTTTAAATTTGATTTTGAGTCATGTTACTAGTTTCCTCAAGGATGTCCCATAAAAGATTTAGAGGAGCAATGACATCTCATGACCCGTCTTTTCTTGTGTTTGTTGTTTGTGGTTTGTCCTAACAAAAAGACTAGGGCAACTTGTGCCCTCAGTATGAGTTAATGACAATCCTTGTCTGTGACTGTCAGTTATTAGCAAGTGGGTGACCTTGCACACCTTGATTTATGTCATATCCTGGTGTTTGTCTCCATTTGTATTAGTCCCGCCCAATGATGATAAAGTGCAATACCTTTTGTGATACGACAAAACATCGAAGATTCCTAATACTAACATCTATCTTCTGTCTTCTCCTTCTGTGTCGATCTTTCTTTCTGCATTAACAGTTCTTCTTTCTTGCATTATGACAACATCCTGTGACACAAAATGGTGTACATCACCTTGCATCAACATACATGTTAGAAATGTACATATCTATAGGCATCTTTCATATTTAGATCATTATGGCATAATAGACAAATAATCATTAAAAACATCATACATACAACATCACATTGCATCTCATAATCATATAGAATCATACAAAACATACAATCATCCATCACATAAGCATATCATATAAACATCACATGTATAAATCAAGACTGCATAATCAATAAATACAAACGCCGCCAAAATCATATATATATAGCTCAAATGTTTCACATCACAATGTCATAATGTATCATAAATACATGGAAGTCCGCAGGCTATCAGATCAAAATACACTATCTCAAATGGACCTCAAAACTGTATCTCTATCCTGAACTGCCATTGCCATCATGTCGGGAGTGTGTGGGAGACTGATGCTAAGAACCGGCTGATCTCAGAGCTATGGGAGGTCTATCATAGGGCCCTGCTCTACATGGATGATCCACTCCCTCTGTGCTCATTGTCTGTGTGTGGGTCCTGGTCTGGGACCTACTACTCTGTGCAGTTGAAAAATTGGGAGCCCATCTCTCTAGGGGAACCTCTGCCTCATACAAGTCTCGGTAGTATCTCTCCCTCTCACCGGCTCTGACCAACTCTCTGGCAAATGCTGCTGATGGTCCTGTACATAATGATCTGAGCTCTGTGAATCTATGCTCAGTCTCCTGCCGCTGGGCTACAACCTAATCTCTCTCTATCAAGGCTCTGTCTCTCTCCACCCTGTAGGCATCTCTCTCTGCCATCAACACTCTCATCTGCTCCTCCAAGGAGGCAACCTGGGCTCGTAATATATCAGTGTCGGGCACCTCTGCCTCTGTCTCATCCTGAATGACCCTATCTCGCCCATCCTCCTCCTCGTCCATCTCCTCTAGGATTTGATCCCTGATCTCTCTCTCATGATCATCCTCCTCCTCATCATCCTCCTGGTAGGCACCTAGCAATCCAAGGGCATCGATCTCTGCCTCCTCTCCAATTGCCTCCTCTCCAATGGCCTCCTCTGCAACTGCCTCCTCGACACCTACCTCTGCCTCTACTGGGATGTCAGGGATGTCTGAGATAATTGCCTCTGCTGGCTGCTCCTCCTTGCCACCTCTGGCCACATCTAGCATGGCAACATCCTCCTCTCCTCCTCTCTCCTCTTGGATCGGTGACAAGGCTAGTCCTCATCCCCGTCGACCATGCCTCCCTCTCTTGCCTCCACGTCGGCCACCTCTACCATAATCCCCACCATCACCTCGACCTCCTCTGCCTCGTCCACCTCTGGGACCTCTAACCTACCGCTCTACTGGTGCTGGCTGCCCTGGATCTGTCAAGGGAGTCGGCCTGTGTAATGCCCACCACTGATCATAAGCTGGAGTGGTCCCTGCATCTGCTGGTCCGTCCCTCCATCCCCATGGCTGTGCCTGTAAACCATCAATATCCGCCTCTGTAGTGGCGACTAGAATATCTGGCCCCCATAATAGGACCTCTCATGATGACCTGGCAAACTCAGCTCTCCCTCGAGGTACATCCTGTACCTCTCCAAACTGTCTCAGTACCCGGTCCGGCAACTGCCACTCTATGATGTGCATATGGGACACTGTCTGTCCCACCAAATACTGTGTCTGTCGACAAAATGGCAAATGCTCACCCTCATCTGACCACACCTCGCAGCCTAGGTACTGTCTCCATGTAAACTCCTGCATCAGGTCTATAGCGTGTCTGAAATAGCCCGTGTCTCCAATATGGTGCTGTGTGGTGGCTCCCGCATACCGAAAGGCATATGGCGCTCCATGAGCTAGATCTACTGTCACAAGTGGTCTAAAAATAGCAATATGCTGCCACGCCCATACCATCAGGAGCGTGGTACCACAACTCATCTACTGCGCCTCTCTATAGGCAATGTCATGCAAATGGAAGTATAACATCCCCAGCACACACAAACCCCAAGCATATACAACTCGGTGCTCCAGCATGCCCACTAGCATCTCACCCCATCCCATAGGGAATCCATGTCCTCGGCGGTCCGGTAGTACTATACCACCTATCAAGGTCGCCACTAGACAGTCTAACTGTCTATACCTCTGGGCCAACACCCGCCATCTGATCTCATAGTCATCTACCCCTAGCTGTCTAACGTCAGCGTGGGGGTAGTATCTATACATCTTAGCTATACCCCTCTGGGTATCATAGACTACCCGTGTGCCTCTAATCGGTAGTCTCAGTATCCTATAAACATCCTCTAAAGTCACTGTAGCCTCTCCAGTCAGAAGATGGAACGACGATGTCTCTGAGTGCCACCACTCACATAGTGCTGTCAGCAAACCCCGATTTTCCCTAATCTGGGGCATATCGGTCACGTGCAACAAACCTAAATGCCATAGAGTCCGTCGCTCGGCCGGCCGTAGGCTGTCTCTGAATCGAAACGTCATGGGTCTCGACTCACGTGTATAGATAGGGTCAAGTACAACTTGCAACAATAGTATACATGCCTCATGTTAGCCTGAATCATCTATTCTAATGCAAAATGACTATTTTAACATAAAATGCAAATGCGTCGTTATTTTGCAAATGCGTCATTCTTTTACAATTGTGTCACTTTTCCACAAATGCGGTTCACAAATTACATATGCGTCATTATTAATCAAATGCGGTTAATAATCATCACATGTGTCATAAAAATGACATTTGCGGTACAAAATGACAAATGCGTGTCTAAATATTCCAATGCGTCGCTAAACATGCAAATGCGTCTTAAAACAACAAATGCGTTTCTACATATACATTTGCGTATCAAAATAAACACATGCGTTGCAAAAATTCAAATGCGTATCACAATTATCAAATGCGTAACAAAATAAACACATGCAGTTATTTTCTAAACCTAATCCAATCGACCGGCGTTAAAATGCAAATGCGGCTTTTCGCAAACACATGCGTCATTCGCGCATACACATGCGGTGCAAAATGAAAAGCGACGCATAACTAAAAATGCAATAAATATCTTAAAATATGCGCAAATTAAAATTTTTCAAAAGGCAAGTTTTAGGTGCATACCGGGGGGTCCGCGCCGGCTAGTCTCTGGAACATCCGGATCCTGTATGCACGATGATGGGTCGCTGGAACTGGAGACATCCTCGCTGAAAGTCAAAGCAAACTTTGAAATCTCTAAGCTAGGTGGGTGCAAATGAATAGTTTTTCACCCCAATTCCAATATATACCTAGGGCTTAGGTGGCATTTCTTTCCTACTGGCCATGTAAACTTCCATTTTCTATCATCCCGTACCTGTCCCTCCCATTTCCGAACCCAATTCCGTCAATTGCATTGCATTTCTGCCTATCTACTGGACTAATCGGGCGCATTTCCAAATTTGTCTGAACATTTCAGAAATTTGTCAATTTTCCCGAGGGGGCATACCTTCACCTATTCTAATCTGGAGCATGACTAGGGATATTTTCATCGACTTTCTTTGACACAACGCCTAA
The DNA here is from genome assembly GCA_007258455.2 of Sequoia sempervirens. Classification (NCBI taxonomy): domain Eukaryota; kingdom Viridiplantae; phylum Streptophyta; class Pinopsida; order Cupressales; family Cupressaceae; genus Sequoia; species Sequoia sempervirens. The sequence goes on from VDFB02179234.1 coordinate 95,011,254, forward strand.
AAGACATTCTATCAAAGAGGGGCAAATGTAGACACCGAAATCTGGTTTAAGCCTGCGACTTCCATATTCTTCATAATCATGGTCATGATTAAATAATGTCAATTATTAAATTATTCATCTTAACATTAATTCTTCTATTAATTAAATAATGTCAATTATTTAATTAATTCATCTTCTATTAATTCTTCTATTAATTAAATAATCTTAATTATTTAATTAATTCACACTTTTCTTTATTCTATCTAATTAATTAAATAAATGCTTGTTATTTAATTATCTTACTAATTAACCTTATCCGTTTTGTCAAATTAAATAAATTCTTATTTAATTTATTCTTCATCCCACTTCAACTATAATTAAATAAAGTCATTATTTATTTAATTATTCATTTAAAATCCCCTTCGTCATTTAATTAAATAAATCTTATTTATTTAATTATCCTTCGAATATCGAGTCTTGAATTAAATGAATTATTTAATTCATTAATTCTATTTTAACGCATTCTTCTATATTTTAAATAATTATGTGAGTTATCTAAATATTCACTTTTACTCAACTTGACATCTATTTTAATCATTCAGTTAACTATTGATTTAATGTCTGAGTGGCGTCTTTGAGTAATCTCTTTGTCAAACCATTCAATCATCCAGTTCTAACTCAATTGCGTGTACATGCGGATTAATTAAATATTCTTATTTAATTAATTAAGTGTTGTGCGTGCATTGAATAGAGAGTTGCTTTAATCAATCTTTATCTTTGTCATGCAAAGATATTTCTAATGTTTTCGAATGCGAATTGAAGATTAAATTATTTATTTAATCTTTAATTCTATTTCTAATTCGAATCACTCATGTCACTTCTATCAGTTATCTGAATGCATGTCTAATCAGTCAATCTCAACCGTTCGTTGATCTTTCGATCTTGGCCTGTCATTCGAATAATCAATTTTCTATAAATTGATTTGTCATTCTTCATTCCAATCTCTCTCACAAATTTGATAACTTTTGAGAGCACTTTTGTCTTGAATCTTCGATATTTTGCTAATCACTATCTTAGGCTATACTTGCAGGAACTTGAAAATCTGAGGGAAATTATACTACACAAGCAAAATGGAGAAGGGAAATCGAGATGAATCATGGAAATACGTTTGGAATTGGTGAGATTGTTTCAGTTTTAATTACGTTTTTACTTTCCCATGTTCTTTGTTGCTTAACATATGAATTTGCATTCTAGATTTAGTATTGTATTGCATGTGTGCTTCTAATGATCTTCTTTGTTGTCTATTGTACAAAAGCTTGTTTCATTTTCAGGCGTTACAGGAAGCATGGGCATTAGTCGAGCTATTAGGACAACAAACAAGTTCTTGGAGGTGCAAAAGTCTCTTGAGGGCACAAGGAAGTTCTGCACTGACTTCCCAAGAATGTATGGGTCTACTTACCCCAAAATTGTGGTCATCCTCAAACTACAAAAGAAAACTTGGGAAAAGGAGCTTGCATTCAAGGAGGATGATCATTAGTTGGTGGATATGTGGAAGCTGGACTTCAAACACCAAATGTTATGCCCTTACTTCCATAGTGTATATGGTTATGAATAGTTGGCTTTTGGCTATCTTAACTCTTAATTAAGTCATATTATGATTAGTATATTGTTATTTATTTGTTTAGGTAGGCCTAAGAATTATATAGGGCTATCTAGGTTGGTGTAGGTGATATCCTAGGCATAAATAGGTATATATAGGAGGTTGTGAGCCTTATTTCATCATCATATTGTGAAGTGTGTTCTCATTAGAGATATTCAGAGGATTTCCCCCTCGAAGTGGCTTGTTATTATCAATTATTATCAAGTATTTGTAGCATATTTCATATCATATTCTTTTATTGAGCAAGTTATTTCATAACAAGTGGTATCAGAGCATGATCTTGGCATCGTAGAGGTAAGGTTTTTTCTCAATATTGGAGGCAATTTTGGAAAGAGAATATCTTTCATATTTTGGTGAATTTTTTTTAAAGGGTTTTTGAAGAACATATTAAAGAAGCTACGGTCCAGATTTTAGAAGAATTGGAGAATAATTGAGCAAATTATTGCAAAATTAGGGTTTCTACACAATTTATTTGGAATATGCATATCTCTCACATATTGTCAAATTGGACACTTATTTTTATTGGGTTTTTTAAGACATAATAAAGGAGCTTATATCAAAAAAATTTGAGGAATTGGAGCCAAGATAAGTAAGTTATTAAAAAATTAAGTTTTTTACAAATATCACTCTCAAGGCTGCAAATCTACTTATTTCTTAGAGATTTTCTAGGTGAGTTATTTTGGCCCTATTAAGTTAAAGTAAAAATTTCAGAGAATTTAAATTTCATTTGTGCGATTTATTTCAAAATTATTGGTTCCCATCATAACAGGGCCTACAATAAGGGGCAAAAAGAATGTTGTCACACTGGGGAAGACTCCTGATAAGGATGGGGTAACAATAGAGGATATTAATCCTTATGAGGAAATTAGTAAGGTCAAGGAAGACATTTCCTCAATGAAGATGGATATGTGTGACCTAAGAGGAGATATATCTAACATACAAAGCATGTTAAGCACCTTTATGAATGAACCAAGAAAGGAAGTCCCAAGCAACCAAGAACCAAAGGAAGAAGAAGAAGAAGAAGAAGAAGAAGAAGAAGAAGAAGAAGAAGAGGCAGAAGAAGAAGAAGAAGAAGAAGAAGAAGAAGACAAACCAAAAGAAGAAGTAGAAGAAGAAGAAGAAGCAAAAGAAGAAGAAGAAGAAGAAGAAGAAGAAGAAGAAGAAACAAAAGAGAAAGAAAAAGACAATGAAGAAGAAGAAGTTCCTAATCAAGCTATTCAACTAATGTAAGGGTATCATGTACTATTCCTCGCCTCTTCCTCTATGCCACATCAAAAGGTTCAAGTAAAGGAAGAACACATTCATCACCATCAAGAGCTTGGTGCAAAGGGAAGACACATCTTGGAGCCAAAGTTAATTTTTCCAGACATGCATGAAGAAGTTGGGGCCATCAACAGTTCCAAGTTACCTCATTATAAGGAAATATTTTCTAGTTGAAGTTACCACATGGGATGATGAAGATTATATGAAGAAACTACCACAATTGTTCAACGTTGAGGACAACACTTTTGTAAAGGTGGGGGGCATGTTATGCCCTTACTTCCATAGTGTATGGTTATGAATAGTTGGCTTGTGGCTATCTTAACTCTTAATGAATTCATATTATCATTAGCATATTGTTATTTATTTGTTTAGGTAGGCCTAAGAATTATATAGGGCTATCTAGGTCAGCCTGGGTGATATCCTACACATAAATACATATATATAGGAGGTTGTGAGTCTTATTTCATCATCATATTGTGAAGTGTGTTCTCATTAGAGATATTCAAAGGTTTTCCCGCTCAAAGTGGCTTGTTATTATCAGTTATTATCAAGTATTTGAAGCATATTTCATATCATATTCTTCTATTGAGCAAATTATTTCATAACACCGAAAGGAAATATTGGAGCAAGTACTCTATAAGGTGGATCCAAATATTGATTGGGCCAAGGATGTTAGGGTAGATTGCATTTAGTATTTGAAATTAATGATAGGATATGATATTCCTATCATTCAAATTGATCTAGAGAAGATAAAGCCTCATTTCTATAAGAAGATGGAGGATGGAATGTCGAGTGAGATCACCACAGATTTCATGAGTTTTGCTGCCCAAGCCTTCTCCCAATCCAAATAGTTCAGGGACCATACTGCCAAATATGATGGAGACTAGGAAAAGCTCACCAACAGGTCCAAGCAATGGAGTTACCAAGTGCTACAATCCAAAATTATGGAAGTTGATAAGCTCCAACCATTAATCTTGAAGTTCATGGAGTATGCCACTTTGAAGAAGCAGGAAGGGAACCCTATTATTGATGATGAACTCCTTACACAATAGTTGCAGCAAAGGAAATTAGCAAAAAGACAAAATGCTATAGTGCTACCACTAGAAGACAAAATAGGGAAAAGACAAAGTGTATTTTAAAATTGTAATATAATTGGGGGTAGGTGAAACCCTAGTTTGTAGTGAATCTTGGCCATTCATTCTACTTTTTGGACACTATAAATGGGGGGTCTCCTCTCATTTTCAAGAGAGAGTTGAGTTGTAAGGACATGCTGCAAAATTTTTAATAGAAATACATTGACTTTGGTAGATTTATGAATTTCTTTGCATGCTTCATGATTCATCTCCCATTGTTAGCTGATTTAGTTAGATTTACTTTGTTGTTCTTCATGATATTCGATTGCTTTAATAGATTTGGTAATGTTGTTCAATGGTTGTGTAGATTTCTGTTGTGTTGATGACTTTCTTGTCCATACTTTTTACTGTTTATTGCTAGTAGATAGTTGTGCAAAGTTAGTCTAGACTTAGATCGAAAGCTGATCTAAAATTTTATCTTTTGTTCATGCATGCTTATGATGAATGAATGGTAGAAGACTTGCAGTCCTTAGAAGATAACACAAATTTCATGATACTGTGAGTTTTTCTAGTTAAATGAAATTCTATTTTAAGGAAGTTGTCCACAGTAAAACCCTCCATGATCATCGTTCATAGTTAGTTATAGATCCGGGAACCTCTTCTCTTCCCTACCTTTTTCCTTTTCTTTTTTTTTTTTCTAATAAGTGACCTATGCTAAGGTTCATTACACATTGTAAAGCTAAATCTCCAAATAAAAGATGAGTTCATGATTGTTGTTCAAACCTGCAGCAAATTGCACTCTAACTTCCCATCTTAGAAATTCTATCTCAAGATTCATCTCACATCTAGCTACATAAGTCTTCCCTGTGATTACCAGCAAAATCACATCAAACATCAACTGATAAGTTCCAAGTACTTGACACTCGATAGACCTTGGGGTAGCAATTGGTTATTTTCTTGTGAATTTCTACCTTTCAAGAGAGATGGTGCACCTATGCATTGCCTATGTTGAGAAAGTTTGCAAAACACCCATCAACAGAACTGGCGCTAGAAGGAGGGTAGCTGAGTTAAGCTAGATCAAATTAGATCGTTCTCCCCTGAAAGGTTTCAAAGAGTTTTGAGGTCAATGCCACACAAAGGGGAATTTCAATTGTTGCAGCCCCCCACAAGGGCTAAGCAAACTAAGGGGGGATACATAGCCTCTTCCTCTTCCTCCATCCCTTCCACTTCCCTTCCACCTTCACCTTCCTCCACCTTTCATCCATTCTCCACTCAGCCACTCCAAATTGCCTTCAGACCTCATCCTTCTGGCAGCCGAGGAGTAACCTCTTCCCTTACCCTCCAAATCTAGGGTGCAGTCCCAACTGTCGTCGCCCTAGTGCTGCCCCAAGTCACTATTCCACAATAGAAAATACCTCCTCTGCCTCCCCCCATGGCTTTGTTGGTGCAAAATACTTCTTTATTGCACTTCAATGCTTACCATGACATGCCCAAGAATTTGGAAATATTTTGCACGAATTTCAATCCTTGTGACTTACAAAGGACATCAGAAGAACACATTAAGATATTTGAAACAAAAATTAAAGATATGTAAATCGATCATGAGGACATGGTGTGTCGGTTCTTTGCATACTCATTGGGAGAAGAAATTTTTTATTGGTATATCAATTTTATGAGGGGTTCTATTACTTCACAGGACCTTATGATGAATGCATTCTTGTAGAAATACAAAATTTTGATCAGCCCTTCAGAGTTGTACTGACAATTTATGTCCATCCGCAGGGAAATCAATTAATCAATTAGCTCATTCAATGATCATTTCCATCACACCTACATGAGGATTCAAGCTCCATATCTACTCAATGATGCTATTGCCCTGCCCATCTATTATGCAACACTGGATAATCTTATGTTAGCCTTGGTAAAAAGAATGCGCCCACCGCTCACCACGCTAGTGAATGCCTATTCAGAGGCCATCACCGCTAGTGTTGATTTGGGGCAGAACATTTCTGGTCTGCTTCCATCCTTGGGTCCAGTGGCTCATCTAATGTAGGTTCAGGGGCTCAACCAAGCATTCGCTCATTAGACACCTTTAATGAACCAAGTGCCTCAACTACCTATAGTCCCACATCCGAGATAGCCAATGAATCAAGTGCCTCCCAGGCCTTCCTACTTGTAGCCTCAAGAACAACCAACCTACCCTCATGTTCCCCAATAGTAGTAGGTGTACTCTCAATAGCCTCAAGCACCATTGTACTTTCCAAGACCAGAACTCCCTCTGGCACATTAAAATTAGTAGGCGGCCCCACCCATTTTTCTTCAAAATCAAGTGCCACAGCGAAGCAACATCGAGAAAGATCGGCTTGAGGAGCTAACTGAGATGATAAAGAAAATGTCCACGGAGATGACACACTTGAGAAATTAGAATAATCAATTTCAGACCTCCCAAGAAAATATCCAAGCTAATCTCAGCCAAGATAATAGGGATAATCGAGACAATAGAAACGATCGTCAGGCCAGTGCCTCTTCTAGACATAATTATGACAGAGGATAGAATTCAAATCAAAACTTCGAGAGAAGACCTTCCCAGAGGAAAAATCGAACGTGGAAAACAAGGCCCAATAACGGAGGTGTTCCTACTCCTCTTGATTAGTCTAGTAGCATGGAGAAGAAAACTAGTGGAGTGTATCTCACTAAGGCTGCCCTATCTGGGTGGTGTCAGATTCATAAGAGAAGTAGGCATTCCAAGCTAGATTGTCCCAAATTCCAGACAGCTGTAGAGATCTTTCAAATAGAGGTCCAAAATGTCGTCGACAGTGCCAGCTGCAGAGACCTTGTTCCCTCTAAGCCTTATGACTCCTCCTGTCTTGTGGTTAACCAAGCTCCATTCCCATGGAGTGAATGCAACAAGCCTGAGATAAAGGCTTCCCCCACCAAGAATGAAGAAGTATAAGAGGTAAGTAACAAAGAAACCTTGTCTCAACTTTTTGATTCAGTAGACAATGGTCTAGTAGATGAGGAAGAACCGTATGTAGATGAGGTTCACATGTTCCACTAGAGAACGACCCCCTACTACCTTAGGAACAGATAGGTAGGAAAACCTTTCATGACTTCAACTCCACCGAATAATTTTAGTACCCCGCCTGACCCTAATGCCAGTAATAATCCTGAGCTTCCCCATGTGCCCACTCAATACTTCAATAAGGATAGGCCACAAAACCAGCCACAAGATCAGTCACAAAATTGGTCTCAAGGCCAACCCCAAAACCAGTCAAGCCAAACAAAAACCTAGCCTACTAGCTCCAGCATAGGCCAAACATTCGAAACCAAAATTGAACAAATGGGCGAGTATGTTGCAGAAGAGTTCAAGAAGGTCAAAATTAGCTTGTCTGCCTTTGAATTGTGCAAGGTCCCTGCTGTAAGGCATGCCTTTGTTAGGGTAATTAATGGAATTCCTTCCTCTAAAGCAATGTAGGAAATACCAACCAAGAGGGTCACCTTTGAAGAACTTAGATAGAAGCCCGTGATCCAAGAGATCATAGGGGAAAGGAAGGATGTTTCCTCAAATTTGTCTATGAGTAAGCAACCTGCAAAAGAATCAAATCACAATAATAGGAAAAACTCTAAGGATTAGCCCTCTGGGAAAAATAAGGACATGATTGGTGATAAGAAAAAATCTCAAGTGGCACAGGTAGACATGCCTATGGGCCTCTTCCAAGGGAAGTTGGAAACACCACCCTTCCTCACCACCATCCAGATATTTGGGAAGAATTTGCACAATTGTCTAATTGACTCTGGAGCATCAGCCAATGTCATTCCTTTGGTACTATGAAAATATCTTGGGATTACCCCCACACCTTCAAGAAAAAAGGTGACTCAACTAGACAAGATGAAGATTAACATTGTGGGGGAAATGAATCAAATTCCCATGTAGATTGTTTTAGACCCAAGGGTGCAACAGGTTATTGACATTCAAGTTCTGGATATTCCTAACTCATATGGAATCATCTTGGGACGTGAATTCACCTGTGCACTGAATGGGTATGCTACGACAGATTTTTCTCACCTGTGGCTTCCAAGGAAGGGGCTGCCGAATCAGATCTACATCGATTAGAAGCCACACATGAAATTCATGATTACGAAATACAACAACTTAAATGAGGTGTTGTTTGCTGAAACAGAATTTGGAAACTATTGTCCCTTTGATTATCAAGAAGAGGCAGAGATTCAAGAAGAATGGATGGTTGTTGAGGTCTTCTTGGTGCAATGCAACCCCTAGGTTGATTTATCCCATACGCCTCAAAGTATGAAAATGCTAGTAGAAGCCGATGATGAGGAATTCCCTGAAGATGACACTTTAGGATTGTTCAATGGATTTCGAGATTTTATGGAGAAGTGCATACATGACCAACTTAGCTTAGGTGCAAGAATGAATTTCCAAGAGCTCCTACTTCCCAATTGGTGTAGGGTACACAATGTTTCCCATTCTGAGTTCAAGTGTTGTTTATGCCAAACAACAGTGGAATAGGTCAAAGGACTAGCTACTCTTCAGAAAGAAATGCTGATAGGGCAGCCCGCCCTCAAACATACCAAACCAACACCCACTTCAGAGATTATGGATGTCAACTCACAACCTAAAGGAAATGAAAGCCTAGTTGGACTAGGCATCAAAGAGCCCTCCAAATTCTGGACATTATGCTTTGATGAATCCAAGTCCAAGCAAGGAGTTGGCACCAGATTCAAACTCATCAGCCCAATGGGTAAGACCTATTTTGCTGCCCACCGACTTCAATTCTATTGTACTAATAATGTAGTGGAATATGAAGCTCTATTCCATGGTCTTTTGATGACCTTAAGGAAAAAATTAAAATGCTGCAAGTTTTTGATGATTCTAAACTGGTAGTCAAACAAGTTAGAAAATTGTACTTGTGCCTTGACAAAAGGTTGGAAAACTATAGGCATAGGGTTTTGGATCTCTTAGAAGGTCTAGACACATTTAATATATAGTTGATCCCTCATGTTCAGAACCACATAGTTGATGCATTGGCTCAAGTAGCCAACACTTTGCATCCCTTGTCTCTATCTAGCCTCAAGAAGTTTACCATGGAATTGACCTCCACTCCATCTGTCCCAGATAATGTCACTCATTTTCAAGTGTTTAATGATGAAAAGCATATCCTTGAATTCATCATGAGCTCTGATGTGTTTTCCATGCAAATAATAGATGAGGTTGATCCAAAAGAAGCCGAATTGGACATAGAAGGGATTTGTAATTAGATTTCCACAATCCATATGAATTTAAATCTAATTGCTTCTAGATTTGATTGTGTGGTAGTCTTTTTTCATCAAGGTGTCAGATCACACTCAATGATCCATCATCAGGATAGAGAGTTGAAAAATATGAGAAGAAATGCACATGATGGATCAACTCTCTATCCTGATGATGGATCACTGAGTGTGATCTGAAACGTTGATGAAAAAAGACTACCACACAATTAAATCTAGAAGCAATTAGATTTAAATAGAAGGGATTATTAACCTCAAGACCAACATGATTCCCAGAGGTATGGCTCATCTTGAGTGTATATTTGATTTGGATTATATTATAGACCAAGACCAGGAAGCGAAAAAGGAGTGCATTAGAAATCAAGGAAAAATCCACAACCTTAGAACAACCAAGGGAATCAAAAATGTTTTTTATTGGTAAGGTCTGTACTATAGAAGAAAAGAAAGGGATCATTGATGCTCTTCAAAAATATCATGATGTGGCAACATGGAGCTACGAGGATTTGAAAACCTGTGACACCTCCATCATAATGCACACCATCCCTCTCAAGCCTATGTGAAACCCTTCTGACAAAGACAACGTCCCATAAATGCATTGTTGGAGCCAATTATTTATAAAGAAGTGCAAAAAATACTTTAAGAAAGGATTATCTTTTTAGTTCGGCACTCTACATGGGTGGCCAACTTGGTCCCAATCAAGAAAAGGAATAGAGAAATTATATTGTGTGTGAACTTCCACAATCTGAACTGGGCCTCAACGAAGGACAATTATCCAGTGCTGTCATTAGATGAGGTACTGTAGATCGTAAATGGTTCATAAATGATGTCATTCCTTGATGGATATTCTAGATACAATCAAGTGATGGTGCAATATGAAGATCACCATAAGACAACATTCACAACCAAATGGGGCACCTTTTCCTACAGCCAAATGCCATTTGGACTCATTAACATTGACCACCACCTTTCAGCATGCTATGGATATAGATTTTAAAGACTTGATTGGAAAGTGCATAATCATCTACATGGATGATTTGACTGTGTTCTCAAAGAAACGAAGCGACCATTTCTCCAATCTATGTAAAGTCTTCTAGAGGTGTCGAGAGTTTGGAGTTTCCCTTAATCCTAAAAAGTGTATCTTTGGAGTCATGGAAGGGAAACTGCTTGGACATGTTATCTCCGAGTGAGGCATTTCCATTCACCCTAAATGCATCCAATCTTTGTTGAAAATTTAGCTACTAGGCAGTAAGAAAGAACTCAAATCTTTCTTCGAAAAGATTAACTTTGTGTGCAAGTTCATTACAGGCTTTGTTGAAATCATCAAACCAATCAACACCATGTTAAAACAAGATGTAAAGATCGAGTGGACTTCAGAAGTGAAGTGGGCCTTTGAAGAAATAAAATAGGAAATTGCTAAAGCGTCAGTGCTAGTCAACTCGGACTACCTGAAGCCCTTCTACATTTATTCATTTGCTTCAGATCATTCGTGTGCCATCATTCTTACCCAAAAAGATGATGGTGGAAATGAGCATTCGATTTACTTTATGAGTACTCCCTTAAAAGATGTCGAGATGTGGTATCATAATGTGGAAAAACAAGTGTATGCCCTTGTTAGAGGAGTAAAGAAGTTCAGGCATTATATCTTATGTAATAAGGTGTTTGCCATAGTTCTTGACCTCGCAGTAAAGACATTGCTTATGCAAAATGAGTTGGGAAAATGAAGAGAAAAGTGGGTTACATTGCTACAAGAATATGACATGGAGATCCAACCCATGAATTTAGTCAGAGGACAAGCACTCACCTGTATGATAGCTGAAGCGACAGTTGATGCAAGGCCTAAACTTACTGTACAACAATACCAGCTTGAGGACGTTTCCCCAGGGGAGTGGTACAATGACATAATCTACTATTTGCTAAATCACAAATGCCCACCCCGCTTGCAAAGAGTTCAAAAGTGTGCCCTCTGATTGAAGAGAAGCAGCTACATGCTACAAGGTTCTATTTTATATAAGAAGAATCATGAAGGTATCTACCCGAGATGCCTTGGCAAAGAAGAAGCAAATCGGGTTTTGAAGGAGTTTCATGAAAATTTTGGCATTGGTCATGGTCTGGTCCTTCAACCACACATCAAATATTAAGAGCAAGATACTATTGGCCAACAGTCTTCAAGGATGCTCATAATCATGTTCGCATGTGCCACATCTATTAAACAACGACCACTAGGGAAAAGAATGTTGTTGTCCCTTTGCAACCTGTTCTGGAGGTGAGACTGTTTGCACAATGGGGTCTCAAATTCATTGGTCTGGTAAGCCCACCATCATCTGCAGGACACAAGTACATTCTAACTAATTTTTACTATTGCACTAGATGGACAAAAGCAATTGCATGTAGGCAATGCACAACAAAGGTAGTTCCAAATTTTCTTGAGATTTTTATTTTAAATCACTTCAATTGTCCTTATGTATTGGTGTGTGACAATGGCCCTGCATTTGCTTCATTAAAATTTTCTAGTTAGGCCTTTGAATATGGGATAGCCCTCAAATTATCATCCAATTACTACCCTTAGGGCAATGGCCTAGCTGAATCCACCAATAAGAATTTGAACACTGTGATCAAGAAACTGCTCGATAGGAATCCCAAGGACTGGTATACCCAGCTCCGCTTTGCCCTTTGGGCAGATCACACTCGCCACAAGTCTGCCCTTGGTGATTCTCCATTCCATCTTACTTATGGCTTAGAGCCCATATTTCCAATCTATTTGAAAATCCCCACCTTCTAGTTCATCAACGACTATTATGAAGGAGGAGATCGTAGAGAAGCTCGTCTAGCTGAGCTATTGCACTTAGAAGAAGTGCATAACTACGCAATAGAAAATTTTTCCAAACATTAGGGCATAGTTAAGAGATGGTTGAACCGCTGAGCCAAAATCAAAGCCTTTAGAATTAGAGATCTAGTCCTGTGTTGGGATAAGGCCCACGAAAAGAAAGGGGGACATAAAAAATTTGACAAGCTTTGACTTGGCCCCTTTCAAATAGCTAAAATTCTGGGAGATAACGCTTTCTTCCTAAAGACCCTAACTGGTGAGGATGTCAAGTTTCCTGTCAACGAGCAACATTTGAAGAATTAATTCCAAGTCTGAGCTCATGTAGAGCTATCCCTATAAATAGTTGTATATAGGTTAGGGTAGGTTGCTTCATTTTGCTTTTGTTTCACTGTTTTGCATCGCTTCATTTTTCCTGTCTCCCGACTATTTTTTTTGTTGAGGGTGTTCTTCAATTGCTGTTGTGGTGGTCGTGCTCATTCAATGAATGGTTCACTTTGTTGTCTGCCCTTAGTGTTCTTTCGCTAAATATTTATTCTCGACTGTTGGTCCTTGACAACTACCTAGGAGTGATTTCCTCATTTGAACTCTGCTCTAGAACTTGACCCTTGGTTGAATCTTTTTACATTCATCTTAGATTCTACATCGAAACACACATTAATTATTTCCAAAGGGCTATGCAGTAGCTGTTATGGTGACTCCGCAAATGAAAATCTTAAGTCCACTCTAGTGACCACTATGGTTCTCAAACCCATCATAGGCTTCAATGCTTATACGGTTAAGCAAAAAAGATAAAGTGCAGAAAGAAATACCAAAAGAAAGAAAGAAAAGAAAATTTAGAAATTAAGCAACCGTATGGGTTTGCAAATAACTCTACTGGGGCTATGGATGCCTGGTTGGTAGTAGAGCAATAACCATGGGGTTACAGTGACAACTCCATTGGGGCTATGGATGCCTGATTGGCAGCGAAGCAATGTCTAGGTTACTTTTGGTGTTGGAAAATTTATGTAGCTTGCTTGGTCTAATTAGCCACTGTCTGTCACAGTTTTTGAGGGAAGGAATGAATTCACCTTGCACACACTGCTAAGATGTTTTGTAATTTGATTCAGCAAAGGACCTCATTCTCCTAGTTCACTTTTGGAACTTAGCCCCTGGTCTGTGAAACCAGAGATTCTGGGTTCTGAGTGAATACTTATCCTTAGAACGCTAGCGAGTGTTCCCTAGTAGAGTCACCATTTTTTTTCCCTTAGCACACACGCCCCATTCAGAATAGGGACCCTCTCTTTCCTTCACCTTTCTGGGTCATTTTTATCACTGCCTCATTTTGTGTGCCCCCGTTTTGCTGTCCCAAATGGTCAGCGAGCCTCAAAGTGTCATATCAAGTCAACCATGTTTCACCCCCTTAAATTTTCTAAGTTAGGTGCCCTTCTGAGGATCCTTTGGCAATTTTCCTCTGTCGGCGTCCTTGGGTCTAGGTGGGTATGCCCTATCGGGTTTCCCATGGTAGATTTCCCTACTACATTCATTGTTTCTAATGGCCAAAAGACCTCGGCCTTCTATAGCTTGGGACCCGCCATCCTAATTGTCATTTGTCATTCTTTCAATGACAAGTATAACCTACAGTCCATGGGGTTCATTGGGCCCGGTCTGCTAGATCTCCCTTCCTGGATTTTCATTATTCACTTGCCTTTCCCAAATAGCCGTCCTCCACCAGAGTTCTGCCCATTGGACCACATGATCCTCTTGGCCGGTGGTTTTCTGCTAAACACTTCAAACAACCATCATCCCATAGCCTTCCAACCTCCGGGTTCTAGATCTGTCGTGGCCATTTTTGAATTTCAAACTCACCAACTTTTTGGCTGCCGTATGCACATTTATTGATGGCATTTAATACCATAAAATTCTATAAATAGGCCAATTTGACCTATCATTTTCACATGTCAGTATAGCCAGAGCAAATCAGAGTGATCCAACGCAATCACCATGCATTGCCTCTAAGCCCGAAGCCTTCCATTTCTGATCCTTTGCATTTATTAGCGGTTACATCATCTTCCTTCACCAGGTTCTAACAGTAAGTCGGCCTTTCGCCCTCCTATTGTGTTTTTCTATGATTTTGTGTAAGAGAAATGAATGAAAAGAATAAAAAACATGTAAACTAGATAGTGAAGAGCCTTGCACACAAAACCCATATGGTGGAAAACTTGAAAACCATTCAAAATCACCTGATAAACGAGTGTAGAACCTCACTCCCTTAGCGTCATTCTTCGGCCAAGGAATTTATGACCCTCAAACCCACCAAATCCAAACATCAACACCTACATACAAAGTGAAACAAATTTTTGAGCGATGGACCCACCTCGTGGGCCTTCCATGGCAGGGAGACTTTCATCTCTCGCCGTTGGAGTATCAATCTTTTGAACTAAAATGAAATAGATTCCTTCACATTGCCCGGGTCTGTTCCCATGGGATTCCATCCTTGAGACGTCGCTCATCATTCACCTTTTCACGCAGCATTATGGCTCTTTCCATTCAGCCTTCGGGCTCTACTCATCCGTTTGCCACATGACATTGAAGTTGAAACCGCTACACTCTAAACGCCCTCCAGGTCCTGGTCCGTGGAATTTCATTCACAGACCGTTGTGGTGACATTATCATTTCTCACAGCTTTTGGGAAGCTACCTTCCTACCTTTGGACCCCATTTATCTTGTGGCCACGTGAGTAAAATGATAGATTGCAAGTGCCCAAGCCTTTGGCAGGTCATACCTGCCAAAATTTTGTAATTGGGACTCTGTCCCATCCTGGCCATTACCAAAGAGCGAATCATGTGCATCCTTCCAGCCTTTGGGGTCCGATCCACCATTTTCCAATAAACTCAGTAAGCAAGAGCAAAGTAAACATGGACCCCAAGTCCTAGATTGGGTCCAATCCTTCGGGTTGCTCTTGTCGGACTTCCACCCTCTGTCCGCCATTTCAAATGAAAATTATCAAGTAGCTACTTGCCTCCTTCGACCCGAATGCTTAAGAGACTAATCTCTTTTTCTGATCACCATATGAGTTCACGAGTCCCGTCTAGTAGAACTTTTCCCTAAATATGTTCTCACCAAAACTGTTCCAAATGGCTAACCTCAAATGACGAACCTCCATTCTAGTTCTGATCACCAAAATGATGACCCAAATGCCTCCTAATCTAAAAATGAACTGTGACCCATGTGCCAAAATGACCTGTTCTCCGTGGTGGACTCCATAATTTGACCAAATCCTAGGGCGAGTGAAACCTCGTGGGATGCCCTACACTTTTTTCTCTTCAAAATAGCCATCTTGATAGGGAAGTCTATCCTTTGGGGCCTGAACCATCCAAACTCCCTCCCATGAGCCACTAATGACAATTTGGATTAAGTGTTAGATTTCTTAAATGTCGAATTATCCAATCCAACTTCGTTTGTAGCGACTTGGCTAACATTTCATGCTTTCGTGATTGATTTTACTTACCTCTCGTTTGTTTACAAAATATATATGGAATTAGGTACAGGACCCTTGTGGGCAATCCCAGAGAAGGACAAAGGGAGGAAAATAGGAAAAGCTCCCTACGAAAAGCAAGACAATGAGCAAATGAAATACCAGTTCCAAGGTGAACCATTACAATATAAGGTCTCCACAACATGGAAAGAAGTCATGGACACCAACATAGGGCATGTGGACATTGATGAATTCACGTAAAGGGTTAGGATCAGCCCTAAAACAGAGAATGCAAGATTAATCAGAGGTAGTGGAAGAGCCAAAGCTACAGGCTCCCCCTACTCTTGTACCCCTGAGCTAGTAATGGCGTGTAGGGAGGTGTACCAATCATAGACCCGAACAATAGTGGACAAGGACGAGAATATATTAGCTGATATATCTACCAAGGAAATAAAAAAGACCTTTCACATCCCTACCTTCAAGGAGATGGACCTACCAACTATAAAGGACTGCAAGGCAATGTGGGATGAAGATCCAATAAAATGTACGAAACTTATAAATCAACATTGGCTAAAGGAGAAGAGGGGTAGTGCTGCAAAAGTTCCCCAGGAGCTCTTCCGTAGCGATTTTTATGAAGATTATCATGATATGGTGACCTTGCTAAGCAAAGTAATGGGTCTTCCTACTGCTGCTTACTTCTAAGAGTGGATGGTCTACTTCATTAAATTGATTCTCCGTGGAGAGGATACCACATTCTACTAGGGAGGGATAATTAGTGATTGCTTTCATGAGCAGTTCATGGCTGTCAAAAATGCCTCCAAATTCTACATGAAATCCTAATTGGTCTACTCATTGGCCGAGTGGAGGAAATACATTGGCTTGTTTAGAGCTTCAGATGAAGAACCTAGCAGAGAGCTCAAGGTCTATGACAGGTACCCTCAGCTGCAATTTAGGAACTTTAAGAAAGATTATTGTAGGGTCAATGACACTTTCATAGGTCATATCATCAGATTGCTTGGGGGTGACTTCCATAGGCGAGTCTCCCATAGTGCCAACACTTTCTTGAAGTAGTATGCCTTTCTATTTATCTAGTATCCAAAGTTTACATACATTCATGTAGAAGGCTTCTTAGAAATACCAAACAAGCTACCCCAATATCCTAATGACCGGATAATATTGTTGGAGCTCTCACGGTAGCTGTGACATGTGCACACCATCTTGAGCAACAAAAATTTGGTAGGGATTTCTTACCCCTATCCTTTGGCCAAGGGATGTATGAGTTCCAAACCTCGCAATGTGCCCACAAATCAAAGAAGGAGTTGGTTGAGTACCATCTAAGACTCCACACTACCTAGCCACAGATGAATCCATATGGCCATATCAGGAAAATGCTTGGACCTGAATATACCCATCTACATAGCATTGATGATTTATGTGCTAATTGTAAAGATGATAATGAGGTGCAGATGAGGCACTATATGTGGATGACCGCATACTTTGTAAAGAGGGTAAACCTATTCCCAGTGCCTGACCAAGTAGAGGAGGATGAGAGCATAGTAATAGACCCCCAATATGGTGCAATTGCTAATTTTCCACTGCCATTAATCGACTGAGATGAGCAAGAGGTTGAAATCCTCGATATCTCGACCAAGTCCATTGAGGCTCAAACAAAAGAATGGATTGATGGGAAAGTTTCCTGACTGAAGCAGCAAGGGGTAACTCTGACCTATAAGGGGCTCAAAAGTGAGCCCAGTGGAATAGATGGTGGGGTACTTGCTACCTCAATAGGAGAAACTTTGACATCCCCTCCACTCACACGTTCAAGGAAAAGGAAAGAAACTGATGAACAACAGCCTAATCCAAAAGTGTATGCTAGAAAGGTGAGCCTTCCAAGAAACATAACAAATTGGCCAACGCCACTGAGATGCTAGTTATTCAATCCACTCCATGAGGGAGAAGAAATGGAGATCGAGTAGCCAAAATCTCCACCGGTTATGTCCACTACTGTTGTCCCTCCGTCTACCTCTCAGACCATGGTAGCTACTACCCCACCTACGGTGGACTTCTCAATCCACCTTGCATCTTCTTCGCCTACTAGACCAATCATAATTAGTGAATCTTCCTCCGCTACCACCTTTCCACTTTCTTCTACTTCCATGTCTCTGACTACGTCTCTTTCACTAGCAATTATAGCAATACCCATTCCAACACTCTCACTTCCAGAGAAATTTTTGCGACATATGCAAAATGTCCCATATGAGATCTCCAAGGTATTGATGAATTTGACCATCCAGGCTTCCCTAGCATAGGTTCTCGCTAGCGTTCGTCACTCAAAGCCTCCAATTGAGCCACCAGAGATGAAATCTACAATGAAAATATCTAAGGAGTTGGAGTGGCGAGAGAGGGAAGCCACTAGGGCATTGGAGGAAGAAGCAGATGAGTACCACAAACATCTAGAGTACTAGCACCTACAAATTGATAAGGTAGCCTATGAGGGAGAGGAAACAAAATCCTCTGAGAGTGAAAGAGAAGAAGATGTCGACACTAAATATATTATAGAAACCTTCGATGCCAATCTTGAGGAAGAGTTGGCTCGACAATTGAAAGATGTTGGAGAAGAAATGGAGAAACCACTTCCCGAAGAGGGAGGGTGGGAAGATGATAAAATGGAAGAAAGCACTGAGCTTCCAACAGGTAAACAAAAGTAAATCCATAGGCATGGTGAAGAGGTACCCCTCTCAGAAGGGCGAGAAGAACAAGAAAAGAAAGAGCAGGAAGATATGCCCCCTCAATGCAAGGAAGGGGAAAGTAAAGAGGAAGATAAGTCTGAAAAAGAGGTTGAAACCCATAAGAGACCACAAACTAAGCAGCCTGAGAAACATGGGCATGAAGAAGAATAGAAAGATACTGAAGGGGAAGACAACCCCAAGGAACGCCTGCCCACCAAATCTCCCATCAAATGCATGGCACTCATCTAGGACTTTGATGAAGAATAAGAAGACACAAGGATGGAGAAAGAAGCTCCCGGGGATAAGGAGATTGAAATTAAAAGGGATGAAGAGGAAGGTGACCAAGAATCACCCAAGGAGAAATCCCAGATGCCTGAGTGGCTGGAAAATCAATTAGAGAAGAAAGCTCCTACTCTAAGGGATCCAAGAGCCAAGTTGGAAGCCGTCTTGGCTTGAGCTCAGATCAACACTAAGAAGGAGAAGAAGCCTAAAGTTAGATCAAAGGTGACAATGGATGTCTTTGGATCTAGAACAGTGCAAGTAGCTACACCAGTGGTGGGAGAAGAAGGGATAAGTTACAATTTATCCACCATCAACTTGGGGATAGCCACCAAGGAGCAAAAAGTAGACCATCTTCAGGAATCCGTTGCCACTGTGGTGCACTTGATACAACAGGATAAGGTTTCCAAGGAAGAACTTAAGGCACAACTAGCTGATCTGATAGCCTATATTCAATAATGGTCATCAGTCGAAGAGCTTCCTACCACATCCTCGGCTCTGCCACAATTGCTGTCCAAAGGGAAAATTGACAAGCTTGAGAAAAGGAAGAACTTGGCTAATACCATGGTAGATTGGTTCCGATAGGTCTTATATGTTGGAAACATGGGCATTAGTCAAGCTGTTAGGACAACAAACAAGTTCTTGGAGGTGCAAAAGTCTCTTGAGGGCATAAGGAAGTTTTG
The DNA here is from genome assembly GCA_007258455.2 of Sequoia sempervirens. Taxonomy (NCBI): domain Eukaryota; kingdom Viridiplantae; phylum Streptophyta; class Pinopsida; order Cupressales; family Cupressaceae; genus Sequoia; species Sequoia sempervirens. Next base: position 95,030,484 of record VDFB02179234.1, read on the forward strand.
CACTGACTTCCCAAGAATGTACAGTTCTACTTACCCCAAAATTGTGGCCATCCTCAAAATGCCAAAGAAAACTTGGGAAAAGGAGCTTGCATTCAAGGAGGAGGATCATTGGTTGGAGGATATGTGGAAGTTGGACTTCAAACACCAAAAGGAAAGATTGGAGTAGGTACTCTATAAGGTGGATCCAAATATTGATTGGACCAAGGATTTTAGGGAAGATTACATTTAGTATTTGAAATTAATGACAGGATATGATATGCCTATCATTCAAATTGATCCAAAGAAGATAAAGCCTCATTTCTGTAAGAAGATGGAGGATGGAATTTCAGGCGAGATCACCATAGATTTTATGATTTTTGTTGCCCGAGCCTTCTCTCAATCTGAATAGTTCAGGGACCATACTACCAAATACAATGAAGGCTGAGAAAAGCTCATTGATAGGTCCAAGCATTGGAGTTACCAAGTGCTACAATCTAAAATTATGGAAGTTGATAAGCTCCATCCATTAATCTTGAAGTTCATGAAGTATGCCACTTTGAAGAAGCAGGAAGGGGACCCTATTATTGATGATTAACTCCTTACAGAATAGTTGCAGCAAAGGCAATTAACAAAAATAAAAAATGCTATAGTGTTGCCACTAGAAGACAAAATAGGGAAAAGACAAAGTGTATTTTAAAATTGTAATTTAATTGTGGGTAGGTGAAACCCTAGTTTGTAGTGAATCTTGGCCACACAATATAAATCAATCTTGGCCATTCATTCTACTTTTTGGACACTATAAATAGGGGTTCTCTCATTTTCAATAGAGAGTTGAGTTGTTGTAAGGACATGCTACATAAATTTTAATAGAAATACATTGAATTTGGTGGATTTCTGAGTTTCTTTGCATGTTTCATGATTCATCTCCCATAATTAGCTGATTTAGTTAGATTTAATTTGTTGTTCTTCATGATCTTAGATTGCTTTAATATATTTGGTAATGTTGTTCAATGGTTGTGTATATTTCTACTGTGTTGATGACTTTCTTGTCCATACTTTTTACTTTTTACTGTTGGTAGATAGTTGTGCAAAGTTAGTCTAGATTTAGATCGAAAGCTTCTCAAAATTTTTATCTTTTGTTCTTGCATGCTTATGATGAATGAATGGTAGAAGACTTGCAGTCCTTAGAAGATATCACAAATTTCATGATACTGTGTGTTTTCTGGTTAAATGAAATTATGTTTTAAGGAAGTTGTCCATAGTAGAACCCTCTATGATCACTGCTCATAGTTAGTTACAGATCCAGGAACCTCTTCTCGTCCCTTCCTTTTTCCTTTTTTTCTATTAAGTGACCTGTGCTAAGGTTCATTGCACATTGTAAAGCTAAATCTTCAGATAAAATAGGAGTTCATGATTGTTGTTTGAACCTGCAACAAATTGCACTCTAACTTCCCATCTTAGAAATTCCATCTCAAGATTCATCTCGCATCCAGCTATGTAAGTCTGCCCTGTGATTACCAACAAAATCACATCAAACATCAACTAAGAAGTTCCAAGTACTATCAAGACTTGACACCTGAGAGACCTTGCGGTAGCAATTGGTGATTTTCTTGTGAATTTCTACCTTTCAAGAGAGGTGGTTCGCCTATGCACTGCATGTGTTGAGAGAGTGTGTAAAAAACCCATCAACAAGTACAAGGACCCTTTGTATTGCAATAAGGAGAAGGTATCTCCTGTGTACATGAAGTGAAAATTGTCTCTGGTATGGAGATATAAAAGGGACAAGAGAAGGAAAGGAAACCAATATTCTTGAAGAAATAAAGATGGCTGAGGTGACTTATGAGGAACAAACTCCTCCATATGACATTATCCTGTAGAATATTCTGGATGTGTCTACTCAGAACATAGATCTATCTATTTTTGAAGGCAATGTGACTAACAATGATGAAAAGAAAAATAAGGAGACTCCTCCTTTGGTGAATACTAGTGCACACGACACATAAAGTCAAAGTGTATTTGGTGTTCCTCCTCTGATATATAATGTTTGTCCTCCAAAGAATTCAAGAAGTAATGTGTAGATGAGAGAAGATAATACTAAAATTCTTTAAGATACAAAAGAGAAGGTTGTTGAGAAGAAATATGCTTTTATGGGTAAAGGTGAAAGTTCCTCATCCCCAGATTCATCTAAGGACCTACTGTCTTTTCAAATGAAGTTATAACCTGTGATAACACCTAAAATTTTGCAACCTCTAAAATATAATTTTGCTCCTCTGAAGAATTTAGGAAGTAATGTGTAGATGAGAGAATATAATCCTAAGATTCTTTAGGACATAAAAGAGAAGTTTGTTGAGAAGCAAGGTGCTTCTATGGGTAAAGTTCAAAGTTCCTCATCCTTGGATTCATTTAAGGACCTACTCCAACCTATGATAACACCTCAAATTCTACAAATCTCCACTCATGAAGGTTAGGTAGATGTATCAAATATTTCTCCCCTTCACAAACTAAAACTCAATGGCATCTTGTATGCTTCAACAAGAAAATAAATTATGCAAGAACAATTGAAAAAGATTGAAATGATAGACGATGTTGTAAAAATAATTCAAGAAGGTTTACCAGAGGTAAACATAGATTCTTATTTTCCTCCAAAGTAGAAATTGAAGTAGTTAATGAATTATTTTAAGGATCATTCTTCACATATTGAGAAAAAGGCAAAGCAAGAGGCTTTGAGAAAAGCATCTAATAAAAGAATGGATGAAGTCTTAGACTGGTGTGCTAATGTACACAATGAATTCCAAGAAAAATAGGAAATGTTAAAAAAGGTTATGAATGAAGTTACTGCTTTGTATCAGTTTTGTTTGAAATGGTCCATTTCCACCAAGAGTACCAAGGATCAAATTGAATCCATTGAGTCACAAATCACTCAAATGGCTAGGATTTAGGAGGTATCAAAAGATAAAGATGGATCCACTAGAGCACAATTGGAAAATCTTCATGTGCAAATGTCCCCACTTTAGGATCAAAGAGATCAACTAAAAATACAATTTGGTCAGTTAAGGGAAGCAATCAATTTGAGATTGGATTCACTTTCAAGGATACTTATGGAAGAAAAAAAAAACCATTCTGAAGATGAAGGCTTCATGCGATATGGATGAAGTTGAGGACTTGTGCATAAACTTTGAATTCTAGAATCATATTCTTGTCTCAACAAAAGAAAAATGGGTTACAACCCTGACACAATTCAAAGAAATTCACAAGATAATGCTACATTCTATGGAAGATACATAAGTATAATTAAGACAAATTTGGTCCTTGTATGAATTTTTTTGAGTATTGTAAATATATTTTTAGGTTTTGTTCTATAAATAGCACCAGTTTTGAGGCATCTCCATCTCAAGGGAGTGTATACAGTCAAGGGGAGATCATATAGTTTTTGTGATATTGTAAATAGAAGTTATAATGTCCTATTCCCTTGATGTTAAAGGGGGAGAGATGCATATATGTTTCCATCAATGACAAAGGGGGAGATTGTTGGAAATAGGTGTTTTCATTGATGTCAACTTAATATGGGTTGCCATTGATGTCAAATGAGTATGTTGAAGTGTGTATACACTCTAGAGATAGTTGTTGTATAATTAATGTGTGTTTGCAAAAGATTTATAATGAAAATAGTAACCTAAGTGTGATGCGGAAGTTGGAACACATGTTTTGGTATTTTTTCAACATGTTCACATTGATATCATCCCATCTTGGTATACCGCACATGAAGATAAATTGAAGAAGTTTTGATCAAGGAATTTATAGTGCATACCTTATGACAGAGCCATGATAGTTCAGTATACATCCCTCTACTGTGAAATCCTTTGTCTTGTGGTTCAAAAGATAATATGGCCGATATGAGAAGGTGTTATATCCAAGGTTTCAAATCATCAGACCTTCTACAATGAAAGTTATAGGTAACCGTGTTCTGATTTGTGCATTGGCAGTATAAAATATTGACGAAGGACTACTGGGATGCTCCACATTCCTCTCATGAGATAGATGTGTCTGTGTAGACTTGGGGACATATTCACAAAGGTATATTAATTCTTCATTGCAAGTCTTAGGTGTTTTGTTAATCTACAAGATCAATTTTCAAATAACAGTTTGTCTTGAATGCTCTATTCTTGTATATTTAGTGGGTTTCTCCTCTTAGGCAAACATATGATGATCAATTTCTCCAGGAGAAGGTTGAGGAGATATTGTGCATAGAATACAATGCTTGCATCTTGATCCACATGATGGTTTTAGTCTCTCCCTAGTGGTGTAAATTTGTATAGATGGCAGTTTTGGTGGTCTTCTCATTATTTGGGCTGACAGACTTGTTTCCTCCATTAGCAGTTGATCTTGATTAATTAATTTTTCTTTGGAGAATGTGTTATGATGTGTTTAGGTCATGTAATTTTGTGTGTAAGTCTATAGTTATTTTTCTTGCAATATTATGTTTGGAGTTGACCAATGTGATATCATACATTTCCTCAAAAATTTTATCTTGGAGTCGACCTCATTGAGGTATTATGTTGTTGTAAAGATATATATATATATATATATATATAGAAGATCAACTTCATTCATGAAAGTGTGGTTGAAAAAGAGTGTTATGACAATAGAGAAGGTTGAAGATGAAGTGTGTGAAGTTTGTGTGAAGGGTTAATTGTGTGAAAAAGGAACCGCAACTATAGTATATGTTGGATGCTTCTTCATAACAGTTCATACTCTTGTTTCTCATTATAACTTTCATGTATCCTGCTCTGAGATAGTGAGTCTCATCAGGTCCTTTGTATCTTTCTCTAAGGTTGTTCTCCTTAGTCTACAAGTCCATATAGTAAGCCTTAAACAAAATTGTTCTTCTTGTTAGTAGTGAGCTACATTTATTGTGAGTTACTCCTCGCCATTCTTTTTCCCTCATTGGGTTTTCCATGTAAAAATATTGGTGTCATTGTATGGTGCATGATTTCTTTTCTACTCTTTTTTTATTTTATTTTATGTGATATGATGTTTAAATTGCACATGGGAATGATTAATCTTATATGTTGAATCACTCTCCCCTCTCAGCACTACATTGTGTTCAACAATTTGTATCAAAGCCAAGTGCCTTGAAGAAGCCTAATCACTGAGGTAGATCTTGTACTTGAACACATGTGGTCTGTAGCAAAAATTAATGATATATTTTTTCTAGAATCAAATATGGAATCAATGGAACATGAAGGATGGGCCATCAATCCATAAGATTGTGATGTAGACTTTGAAGGAGAACTCCAGTCTTCTCTTGAAGATCTAGATGAATCAAGACTACAAAATATTAAATATGAGTGTATGCTAGAAGAATCAAAGGAGAAATTGACAAATTGAAGGAAAAAGCTAAGGAATAAAAAAGAAATTGGCAAATTGAAAGCTCAAATAAAAAATGGATGTGAGACTAAAGTCAAAGAGGCTGAAGATAAGATATCAAATGTAAAAGTCAAAGTTGAAGAAGGTAAGTGGAATGAGGGTTGCTTGAATATCTAGCTAAATGATAAAACTTCCAAATGTTCAAATCTTGAGGAAGAAATTATTACTCTAAGGAAAGAACTTGAAAAATAAAATGAGTGAATTGATAAGGGTCTAAAACTAAGAGGAGGTTCTAAAATTCTTGATGAGTTGATTAACTCTCAAAAGCCATCCAAAGAGAAATCTAGTTTGGGTTCTGAAAAAGGGAAAAGTATTATGTCCAATGCATCTACAATCCTGTATGATAACTTCAAAGCAACAAGGAATTCTAAAAATAAAGCCTACACTAAAAATCATAAGGAGAAATCCTCTAGAGATGAAAAGATAAATCAAAGGGGGAGAGATGCATATGTGTTGCCATCAATGACAAAGGGGAATATTTTTGGCAATAGGTGTTGTCACTTATGTCAACTCAATATGGGTTGTCATTGATGTAAAATGAGTATGTTGAAGTGTGTATACACTCCAAAGATAGTTGTTGTATAATTAATTTGTGTTGGTGCTAGTTTGCAAAAGATGTATAAGGAAAATGGTAACTTGAGTGTGATGCGAAGGTTGGAACACATGTTTTAGTATGTTTTCAAAATGTTCACATTGATATCATCCCATCTTGGTATATTAATGAGGGCCACACAACATGAAACCCACACAAATCACAACAATAAATACCAACACAGAAGATGCGAGAGAAAAAAATAACTCACTTTCAATTATTTTTAGGAAATGAAATTACAAATTCAAAACTTACGTGTTTTAGCCTCATGGGTTTGATTCATTACAACAAAATCAACTCTGAAAACAAAATATATTATTCGGAGCCACAATCTGCACTAATGGAGCCACCTTCTACAACCCCCACTTATCCATTTTTATTTTACCCAATAACCACCCTAGAATGTTCTAGAAAGTGTAACTTTTCCTTTTGTTTTGGTACCAAAAGTCTCATCGTTTGATTTCTTGCCTAGGAAGATATTTTAATAAAATTCACCTTTTAGAGGAGAAACTTCACGGGGCCATAACTTTTGATCGGGGTGTTTGATTTGCTATTATAACATATCAAAAGCTCTCAAAGATATCTACAATGCCAAACCCATCGAAGATTGATTCATCCACTTTTCAAGCTATTTTGGGGCATCTAAGGTTTTCATATCTAAATTTGAAGTTGCATTGGAGAAATTTCTCGAGATGAAAACTTTAATATCTCCCAAACCATGTAGGGTATTGAGATGATTATTTCATGACCAAAAATGATTTTTAGTTATGCTCCTTCAGGTAAATTTTTAGGTCCATACGAGCCCATTTAGGCTGACTTACTAAAAATAGTAAGTGGTCATTTTTTTCCTTTTTTGACTATCTTACACCCCTTAAGTTCCATCGTGGAACTTAAAACAACTAAATAAATTAAGGAAAACCATTTTTTTTGGGTGATGCAAGATTTCCCTACACCACTATATGCTACTACATCAAACACCCAAGGTAATTTGAAAAGTGACCCTATTACCCCTCAAGAGTTAGAGGAAAACCAAGACAGTTAACCTTAGCCTCAAACAATCGCAATGAATCTTCAACAAGCCTTCCTCTCCACTTCACCAAGTACTCTGCATATTTCCTATTTCTTGTGCTTCTACCCACATGACTATCCAAAATTTCTTCTATCTCCTCCTTTTCTGAAGTAGGTGTTGGGATATTCCATTGTGCTTCTATTATTTCTTCATCAATTCCTCCTTCATGATACTCTGTTAAATCTTAAATGTTAAACATAGGTGAAATATGAATTTCATCAAGCAACTCTACCTCGTATGCATTTCCTAAATCATGCTTCTTCAGGATCTTGCATGGTCCAAAATTCTTCATCTTTAACTTGTTGTATGTAGCAACTAGAAACCTTTCCTTTTGAAAATGAACCATGACTTCATCTTCTACCTAGAACTCCTTATACCTCCTTTTTGGATCTGCGTTAGCCTTATATTGTAAGTTCATCTTATTGATATGTTTCTTCACCTCTTCATCCAAATTCTTCAAGTGCTCAATAAAATCTTCAGCCTCAGTACTACTCTGCTCCCCCTTATCAATATTTCTCAGTTCAGGAGCAGTTCTTACACTACTCCCATACACAATCTAGAATGGTGATTTACCAATGCTCCTATTGATAGAATTGTTGTAGGAAATTTTTTGCTGTGGTACAATCAAATCCCATCCCTTGGGCTTATCTCCTACTAAGCATCTTAGTAGGTTACCCAAACTCCTGATTCACCACCTCCATTTGTCCATTAGTCTATGGATGGTGTGTAGAACTAAACTTCAAATCTATCTTCAACTTCTTCTATAACGTACTCTATAAATAACCAACAAATTTGGTATCTCTGTCTAAAACTATACTCTTTGGTAAACCATGTAGTCTCACCACCTCTCTGAAAACTGACTCTGCAATATGAACATCACTGATTTTATGACATGAAATGAAATGTTCCATCCTTGAAAATCTATCCACCACCACAAATATGGAATCATTCCCTCTTTATGTCCTTGGCAAGCCAAGAACAAAATCCATGCTAATATCCTCCCATGGCCTCTCAGGTACAGGTAATGGATGATACAATCCAATATTCTGACTTGCTCTTTTCGCCATCTAACATACTTTGCAACTTTGTAAAAACTTCTTCACATCTTGTTGTAACTATGGCTAGTAATAATTCTCACTAACAAGAGTAATGGCCTTATCTTGACCAAAATGTCCAGCCAATACTCCACTATGCTTCTCCTTGATTAGATTCTCTCTCATAGAACTCCTTGGAATGCACAATTGGATTCCTCTAAAAAACATCCCATCTTGGATTAAGAAATCCAACCATCTTGTCCTATCTAATGTAACAGGTTCCAAACAAGCCTTCCAAGCTTCTGCAAAGTCTGGATCTTTAGGATAAAAACTCTTGAGTTCATTGAACCCAACAACTTCTATATTCATCTCTATAAAAAAAATTGCCTTCTACTCAAGGCATCTATGAATCTATTTGACATTCCACTCCTATGCTTCAAAACAAAAGTATAACTCTACAAAAACTCAACCCATTTTAAGTGCTTTTGATTTAACTTTCCTTAACTATTGAGATATTGTAAAGCTTGGTGATTAGTATATAAAAAAAATTCTTTTGGAAACAAATAGTGTCTCCATTTCTTCAAATCCTAAACTATAGCATAAAACTCCTGATCATAGACAAATTATTTCTGCTTAGCATCATTTAAATTTTCACTAAAATAGGCAACAAGCTTACCTTCTTGACTCAAAACAACTCCTATGGCAATGCCACTAGCATCACAATATACCTGAAAGACCTTATTGAAATTTGGAAGTGCCAAAATAGGTTGCTTTGTAACTTTCTTCTTCAACATATCAAAACTTTTGGCTACTCCTGTAGTCCACTTAAAATCTTTTCTATCCCCTCTCGTTACTTCAGTTAGAGGTGCACAAATACTACTAAAATTCTTAATAAAATTTCTGTAAAAACTTGCTACACCATGAAATGACCTTACCTATGTAACATTTCTCAAGTTAGGCCATTCAATGATAGATCTCACCTTCTCTGGATCCATTTTAAGACCCTCTACTGAGACAACAAATCCTAGATACACCAACTCTCTCTTCACAAAACTACATTTCTTCAAATTAATCAATAGCTTCTCCTCCCTTAGCTTCTCAAAAACTCTTCTGATATGCATCAAGTGCTTCTCCAATGTCTTACTAAAAATAAAAATATCATCCAAATAAGCAATAATAATTTTTCCTAAAAATTCTTTCAATACCTCATTCATAAGCTGCATAAATGCTTTCGGTGCATTGGTTAAGCCAAAAGACATGACTAACCACTGTGGGGTTAAAGAAAACATTATCAACTTCAAACCCGATATTAAGATATTGTACAAATTGCTTAAACAAATACTCACATCATTAACAACTGTTTAACCTCAGAAACAACAAAAATGCCCAGGTAAACACAACAAACCCGATTATGACTAATTGGTATTATGAACCCCAAAACTAGTTCTAATGCACATTGTTTCACATTGAGACAAAGAAAAGAAAAGAAAAAAATGATAAAGAGTACACTTGGGGTCGAAAGAATACACCCAAAAATTCTTCACTATTTTGTTTTTAACTACAACTTCTTGTCCATGTAGCTGACATCTAAAACAAACTTTGCATACTGCCAATGCCATGATTAGGGTAACAAACCCTAACAAATAATAATAAATCAAGTATTGATGCCCATCAAAGCTTCATAGAATATTTTAATTTCAACATAATGATTTTTCATGTCTGGGAATTATGAGGGGAAAAAATTCCCATTCAAACAAAATAATTTCCATCGACAATGCAATGATTATTTTATTTTTGACTTTATAAAACACTATCATTAAAACCTTTTGCCAGTTCATTATTGTCTTTGAGAAAACACATTTTTCCACCTATCAAATATTTCCTCACAATGATTCCAAACCTTATTTGTAGAAGCAATATGTTGCCTTATAAAAATACAATGTGCCTTTTGAACAAACTTTGGATAAACAACTTATCATTGCACCTAAACAATGTTATCATGAAGTCTTTAAAATAGCATGCTAGGATATATAATATGCAAATAAGCTTTATAATTTCAAACTAAAAACTGATCATATGCCAAGCTGACAATAACCAAACTGTGAAACATATCAATGCCAAATGCAAGTGATGATGCCAAGATAGATCAGAATAGATATATAAACTCATGCAAGAAGAACTGAACTAAAAGATCACCATGTGCACAACCTAATACCTCAACTTTGGTGTTATGACATTAATGCCAAATAATACTAAGGGACAACAAACTCCCCCTTTGGCATTGATGTCAAACACAAAAGTTAATCAATAATATCATAGCTATAATATACCTATTTTGAACATGATGACTGCATGAAGTACATATCCATCCTGTCACATACCAAGGAAACCATCAGATACAACTGAGAGACTGCATAACTAGAGTATATCACTGATCAAAAACACATATCACTGCCATAACATAATCACATATCACTACCATAACATAATCTCTAAACACTGCAAAATAAACCTCCAAATTCTCCCCCTTTGGACACAATGCCAAAGGTAGAGAAACTGAACCAAACATGAAATGTGCTCATAATTCTAAATAAATACTGAGGGATAAAATAATATGCACAATCTGCTCCCCTTAACTCCATGAACTAGAGTTAACATGGAAGAGAATTGATGGAGACAACACCAAGCTTGTCTCTTAGAGTCTCAAACTGAGCTTTAGGAAGGGGTTTGGTAAATATATCAACTACTTGATCATTAGATGCCACAAAATATAGGATAACTTCATTAGCCAACACCTTTTCATGCAAAAAATGATACCTTATATCAATATGCTTAGTTCTAGAATGTTGCACAGGATTTTTGGAGATATTAATGGTACTTGTATTATCACACAAAATGTGAACTGGTCTAGCAACATCAAATTGTATGTCCTTCAAACCATCCAAAGTACCTGAGTACAATAGGTAGCAACTACTATATATTCTGCCTCAGTAGTTGACAAGGATACTGAATCCTGCTTCTTGCTATGCCAAGCTACTAATCTACCTCCAAGATAGAAGGCACCCCCTGAAGTACTTCTCTTGTCATCAATATTTCCTGCCCAGTGAGCATCAGTGTAAGCAACCAATGTGAAATCACTATGTTTAGGGTACCACAAACCAAAATTTATTATGCCAGCAACATACTTCAAAATTCTTTTCACAACATTCAAATGTGACATTTTAGGTGCAGATTGAAACCGTGAAACCAAGCATACAACATGCATAATATCATGCCTTGTAGTAGCTAGATATAGGAGACTACCAATCATGGATCTATATAGGGTATGATCCATATCAGGCTGATCAACTTCCTTTGTGAGTTTAAAGTTGGTTTCCATAGGAGTCCCAACTGGTTTACAAACAATCATCTGAAACTTTTTCAACATTTCTTTAGCATATTTAGTTTGTGAAACAAATGTCCCTTTATCAAGTTGACTAACTTGAAGACACAAAAAGAAAGAAAGTTCACCAATCATCGACATTTCGAATTTAGACTTCATGATTGCAGGAAATTCAGAGCACAAATCAACAATATTACTACCAAATATAATGTCATCAACATAAACAACAAAAACTATAATACTACCACCTTTCATTTTGAAGTATAGATTGTTTTCTACAACACCTTTTGAGAACCCCTGTTCATGTAAATAGGTATCTAATTTTGAATACCAAGCTCTAGGAGCTTGTTTTAGACAATAGAGGGCCTTTTTCAGCCTGTATACATAATGTTCTTTACCTATAACAACAAAGGCTTCAGGCTGTTCCATATAGAATTCTTCCAACAAGTCACCATTCAGAAAAATAGTTGTAACATCCATTTGATACACTTTAAAACCTTTATACATAGAATAAGCCAAAAAAATTCTAATTGCTTCTAATCTAGCCACATGAGCAAAAGTTTCATCAAAATACAGTCCTTCAATTTGAGAATAGCCTTTACAAACTAGTCTAGCTTTATTTTTGACTATGTTCCCTTGTTCATCCAACTTATTCCTAAAGACCCATTTTGTACCAATGACAATATTATTTTCAGGTCTAGGAACTAGTTCCCAAGTTTTATTTTTCTCAATTTGTGCAAGTTCTTCATGCATAGCCTTAACCCAACAACTATCACTACTAGCCTTAGAATATGTCTTGGGCTCTATTTTTGAAATCAAAGATAAATAAACTTGTTCATCATTATCTTTTGTACCTAATAGTTGCCTTCTTGTTTGAACTCCTCTTGTCATATCTCCAATAATCTAATCAAAAGGATGATTCTTTTTCATTGGCCTAGAAGATAACTGAGAGGAAGATTCAACAATTTCATCAGGCACATTTTGTTCAGTTAATTGCTTGGGTTTTGTTGAACTTGAAGGTTCATTTTGATTTTGCAGATTTTTATCAGGTGTCTGCACAATAAATTCATCATCATCATCAATTTTCTTTTGCTATTCACAATTTTGTAAGGTTTCATCAACCTTAACATTGGCACTCTCCACAATTTTCTTTAATATTTTATTGTAACACTTATGTGCTTTATTGTGTGTAGAATATCCCAAAAATATACCCTCATCACACCTAGATTAAAAACATCCAATGCTATCAGTGTCTTTCTTTATAAAGCACTTGCTACCAAATATTTTAAAATATCCCACATTGGCAGTCCTACCATACCATAATTCATATGGTGTATGTTGTGTATTAGTCCTTAACTAAAATATGTTTAGAATATAAATAGTAGTATGCATTGCTTCTTTCCAATATGTGTTTAACAAAGCTACATCATGTAAAATAGCTCTTTCCATTTCCTTCATTGTTCAATTTTTGCATTCAACAACACCATTTTTTTGTGGTGTCCTTGAGGCTAAATATTGCCTCTTTATTCCATGATCTTCGCAGTAATCAACAAATTCCTGTGAGGTAAATTCACCTCCTCTATCTGACCTAAGACTTTTGATTTTCAAATTAGATTCATTTTCAACCAACTTTCTGAAAACTTTAAACTTATGAAAGGCCTCTCCCTTATGTATCAAAAATGTTACCTGAGTCATATGGGTATAGTCATCTATAAAAAAACATGAAATACCTCTCATTATTCAAGGAATTAGTCCTTGTTGGACCACATAGATCAGTGTGAACAAGCTGCAAAGGTTTAGTTGATGTGTATTCTTTAGTTTTAAAACTTTCTCTAGCTTGTTTTCCTTCCTAACATTCTTTGCAAATTTGATTATCTGGTTAAGATATTATAGGAATGTTTCTAACATTTTGATTTTTACTTATCTTTACTAGATTTTCATAGTTAATATGACCAAATATTCTATGCCATAACTTAGACTCATCAATTTGACTCATGAAACAAACATTACTTTCTTGCTTATTATTTGAGCTCTCTTGCAGATAATACACATTACCATTTGTTCTGAAACCTGTTGCTACTATTTTTCCAGTTTTTCTTTGAATTTCACACCCTAAGTCAAAGAACCTTATATCAAAGCCATTATCACAAATTTGACTTACACTCAGTAGATTATGAATTAATCCTTCCACATAATAAACATCATTGACAAGGATTTCATTTTCAAGCAAAATAGTACCTTTTCCCACTATAGGAATACAATGACCATTCCCAAACTTAACAAAGCCACCAAGATAATCCTCATAGTCTATAAACCTGTTTCTCTCACTAGTCATATGATGAGAGAAACCACTATCAAGAACCCAAAAGTTTCTCTTAACAGAGTGAAAATTTGTTTCAACTATCAAGGATTTAACATCTTTAGGTGTCCAAACAAGTTTAGTTCCATTAGTTCTATTTGACTACACTCTTAAACCAAATTTACAAAATGCTACCATATGACCAACTTCATTTCATCTATAACATTGAAGATTAACAAGAAATTTATAGAGATTTCCATTAACAATATTATAACTTCTTTTAGACAGAATCTTGCAAGTACTAGCCTTATGACCAAATTGTTTACAATTGAAACAATAACCATTGAAATTAGAATTATCATCATAAATCTTACCTTTTCCTTTTCCATCCTGATTTGAACATTGACGCTCATCAGGAGAGGCAAGCTGATTTCTCAGCTTAACAACTTTTTCCTCCAAAGAGAAGCATCTATTCTCCTTATGTTTTAGTCTTTCTTGGGTTCTCTCAAGATTTTTTCTGGTTTCTTCTCCTTTAAGAGTCAAATCAGAAATAATTTGTACACTTTTCTGATCTTTATCTTTTAAGATAACTGCTTCTTTTCTCAATTTCTTAATTTCTTTGAGAGCATATTTCAATTCTCCCTCAAGATCAATTTTTGATTCAGAATTGGATTCATCTTGCTTTATAGGAACAACTTCAACCATAAATAATATTTCTTCAGTTTCATCACAAGATTCAACTGAATCACTATCAGTCACATCAGCATAAAGACTTTTCTTCTTTTTAAAGGTATTTCTCTTCTTGAATTTTGGTTGCTTTTTCTTTGAGAACCTTTTATTGTCTTCATCATCACTTTCAAGATCTTTATTAGGGCAGATTGCAACATAGTGTCCTATCTTTTCACAATTAAAACATTTAAAGGGTAATTTTCCTTTATACTTTCCTTAGCCTCTTTTCAGTTTACTTACAAAAGATAACTTTGTTTCATCTAAGGCATCAAACACAACTTTAAATGTAGATTCCTTACAGAGTTATGTTCATTCAATCTCATTCCATAAGCAATAAAGAAACCATGAAGATCATCAAGAGTTATTGTATTAATGTCTCTTTCTTCAACTGCTGCAATCTTTGGATCAAACTTGGTGGGTAAAGATCTCAAAACTTTTTAAACCACAATATTTTCAGGAAGATCTTCTCCAAAACCTCTGACTGCATTTACACTTTTTTGAATCTTCAAGAAAAAATCAGCAATCTTCTCATCTTCAAACATTTTTAGACTGTCAAACTTAAATCTAAAGTTCTAAAGTTTTGCTTCTTTAACTTTCTCATCACCTTCATAGATGGTAGACAATTTATCCCATATGGTTTTTGCATTCTTACAATCCATTACCTTTGTTAATACATCATTAGTGAGTCCACAAAAAATATCATTTTCAGCCTTTGCATTGCAATCATATGCTCGTTTCTGATCAACATCAA
The DNA here is from genome assembly GCA_007258455.2 of Sequoia sempervirens. Lineage (NCBI taxonomy): Eukaryota > Viridiplantae > Streptophyta > Pinopsida > Cupressales > Cupressaceae > Sequoia > Sequoia sempervirens. The sequence continues at coordinate 95,045,746 of VDFB02179234.1, forward strand.
AAGGGGATGATGTAACAGTATATGCCTTTTCAACTACTGCCCACACATCATATCCTAGAGAGTTAATATGTTTTTTCATCCTAAACTTCTAGAAGGCATAACCAGTACCATCAAAGAGTGGTACTCTGGTTGTAGACAAGCCTTCTTGCATTTCCATTAGTACTCCTAAGCAGAATTCCCTAGTTGACTCAACAACAAGGTTTTGCTCTGATACCAATTGTTGGAGTACAGTTAACACTGAGAGGGGGGTGAATCAATGTTAACAGACAAATTAAATCTTTTTAATTCTTTTAACAATTTTTAGATCATGAAAGAACTTATACTGTAAAAATCAAATGAACAGATAATGAACAAACACATTTTAAAGATTGACACAAAGATTATCTTGAGTGGAAACCCTCCTAGGGAATAAAATGACTCGAACTTGGCCTCATTGGCCTTATCTGAAAATATTCTTTGTACAAAGCCTCACTAGTTGATTTGTCTCACTGAAAATAGTGCTATCTCACTGATAGTCTTTTGAAATGTACAAGTATGAAAGAATTGTAAATATAGAGCTGGTCTCTGTTTCAATAATTACATAATCTGTTCTACAATGACCTTACAATCAAAGTCACAAAATTACAATACTCAAAACAATATATATTGTCTTTTTGAAACATATATTATGTTCTTTCCAAAATATCTCATCATGAATATGAGCACAATGAAGTATTTAACATGTTCTCTATTTTCAAAAATAGAATTAGGAAAACCCTTTTGAAAAATTGAATCACCAACTTCCATTGAAAAACCGAAACTGAAACTGCCTTTGCCAGTTGTAAGAGAAAATCTTCTTACACAATACTTAACCAAAATCCATTTGATTTGTACAAACTAGATGATTTCCTTTGATTCATTATTCAAGTATGTGTTGAACGAGATATTCAGTCATGTCGAGTTAATGATTAATTAATTGCTAGTAGTGGCATTATTTATATCAAATGTATTAAGTTATAAGGGCTATTGGGATGATTGCTTAAATGATGCACATTTATTTATTGTGGATGGTATTATTATAATTATGGATGTTATGTTTGATAATATCATTTGTGATTTATGTATTTGTGACATGATGAATTATTTATGCTATCTTATGGTTGTTAGTTGATTTATGATGATATGTGATTATGGTGGAATTATTTTAGATGTATGTATATATATACAGTATTGGCACCTTTTGTTGAGTGTATAGGAATTTTAATGTCAATGGAATTAATGGGGGTCCTTTAACCACTTTATGTTGTTTTGCGTGATGTAGCACCTAGGCATGAGATCCTATGGTCTATTGGTCATTATGTTAAACTGTGTGATTTTCAAGTGTTATGTGTTAATGTGGTTATGTTTTGTGCAAGTTTTAATTTGCAAATTTTAAAAGTGATTTTAAGTGTTTTTAGGAGGTCTAAGGTGTATTTTATGTTTTTTAAATTATCCTAGGACTTAGGTGTATAGGTTAGAAGATTATTTTTGTCATTTATAACCTTATAAAAAGTGTTTAGACCCTCCTTTAACCCCCACTTACAAAAGTGGCGAAAAAGAGAGGGTAGTTGGGTGGTTGTGTTAGTTGAGGGAGGAAGTTACTCCTCCCTTCTCTTTAAAAATCCTCCATGGAGAGGAGAGACTTGATCATTTTGTGTCTTGGAAATTTTGTGATTTTGTTTTGGAGTTCTAAAGGAGTTCTAGAGAGAGAGAGAGAGAGAGAGAGAGATTGTTGGGAAGAGGAGGAGAGCAAAGTGAAGGCTCGGAAGAGGAGGATTCTCATCCAATAAGTCTACCATTAGTGAGATATTGTGGTTTGAGGTCGGACTTTATTTATTTGATTATATGCAAATAATGTGTAAGCTTGATTTTATGGGGTTTTGCTGGGGGTTTTTGAGAATATGTGTTTTGTTGTGTTGTGTTTTTTTTTTCTTGTGTGCTTTATAGGGTATTTGACCCCCTCTTGCAAAGAGGTAGACTTTTTCCTCCATGTGCAAGAGGTTTGAGTGGGCAACTCCCACAAATAGGGGCATCTTTATATTTTGGGATATGAGTATCCCTTATGCATATTGGCCATTTTTAGGGTATGAGAACCCTTGCTTATTTAGGGATATGAGTATCCCATATCTTTATATAGTTTGGTTTTTCTGTTGGAGGGATAAGGGTGCTTGATGTGGAGTTTGATGTGGTGATTTGGCTATAGTATTTATGTGATATGTATATGTTTTCTCCTAACTGGTTGAGCTCCTACTCCCCCTATGTGGTAAACCAAAGTGCTAGATAAGTGACTGTGGAATTTGGGAATAGTTTAATGTGAGAGTATTTTGTGAGTACATATGAAGTGTTTTGTGTTAAAGTGTATTATATCATGTGTTGAGTCTTTCCAAGTGACTAAAGTGATTTCCCCATGCTTAGGGATGGGTTGTCTCACAACCCTATGGATGGCGTTAAATTTGGACATGATTCAGGTGCTAAGATTTGTGAAATAGGTTCAATCAGTTTTGATGGCAAGCATAATACTGAACATGTTTACTATGTTAAAGGTTTAAGGCATAACCTCTTTAGTGTTGGAAAAATGTGTAGTGGGTAAAATATTATATTTGAGGATGATGTATGTGAGATCAAAAAAGGGTCCAAAACTGATTGTTGTTGGAAAGAGGACATATGGAAATATTTATCAACTCAAGGGTGTTGATGGTCAAATTTTTATGACTCAGATTAATGATAGTTAGTTATAGCACAGGAGGATGTGTCACATCAATTTTGATAACTTCATTAGAATCAATTTAGTTCAAGCAGTGAAAGATCTGCCAAAGATTACAAAGCCTATCAATGTTGTTTATAGAGATTGTCAATTTGGAAAACAAATTAGAAGTAGTTTCAAGGGCAAAGAACAATCTTTTACCAGATTGTTGGAATTGGTTCATATAGACCTTTGTGGTCACACAAGAGTGAGAAGTCTTCAAGGTGACAGATATTTCATGCTTTTATTTGATGATTATTCTAGAATGACATGGATTACTTTTCTTAGAGAGAAATTTGAAGCCGTAGATAGATTCAAAGCATTTAAAGTTATGGTTGACAATGAAATGGATTTGAAGATCAAATGTTTGAGGTTTGAAAGAGGTGGAGAGTTCACCTCCAGTGAATTTAACATGTTTTGTGAGAATCATGGCATAAAAAGGCACTTGTATGTCCCTAGGACTCCTCATCAAAATGGAGTGGTTGAAAGGAAAATTAGGACTATTCAAGAAGCTACAAGGATTATGATGAAAGAAGCTAACCTATAAGAAGTCTACTGGAGAGAATCAATTCATATTGTTGTTTACATACTTAATAGAGTTCAAGAAAAAGATAACAACACAAGGAGTCCCTATGAGTTGTGGTATGGAAGGATCCCTACTGTCAAATACTTTAGAGTGTTTGGAAGAAAATGTTATACCAGAAGAGATGATGAAAACTTAGGAAAGTGTGATGCAAGGTATGATGAAGGTATCTTCCTTGGATATTCTACTAAAAGAAAAGCTTATAGATGTTACAAAAAAAGGATAAGAAGGATTGTTGAAAGTGCAAGTGTCAAGGTTGATGAAAAATTGAGGAATGGTCATAGATGGTTATGAATTAGATAAACTTGCTTGCGAAGGAGAAGAAGAAGAAAAAGATAAGGAAAAGGAAGTACAAAATGAAGAGGAAGAAGCTTCAGAAAAGACCCCTAAGATCCCTAAGTATGTGCAGAGAAATCATTCTAAAGTAAAGATCATTGGAGACAAAAGCAAAGGTGTGTTGACAAGAAGAAGAGCTACTGAAGTAGATGTAAATATGTCCTTACTTTCTAAATTTGAACCTAAAATAGTGAGTGAGGCATGCAAGGATGAATATTGGATGAAGGAAATGGAAGAAGAACTTATGGAGATTGAGAAGAATCAGACTTGGGAACTTGTTCCCAGACCTAAAAACAAGAACATAATTGGTACTAAGTGGGTATTCAAAAACAAGTTGAATGAGAATGGAGAAGTGGTAAGAAACAAGGTAAGACTTGTGTGTAAGGGTTACTCACAAGTTGAAGGAATATACTTTGAGGAGACATTTGGTCTAGTGGCTAAAATAGAAGTAATTAGGATGTTTCTAGCATTTGTAGCACATAAAGACTTTAAAGTTTATCAAATGGATGTGAAGTCTACTTTCTTGAATGGAGAATTGGAAGAAGTTTATATGGAACAACCAGAAGAATTTCAATTATCAGACAAACCTAATAGGGTTTGTAGATTGAAAAAGGCATTATATGGATTGAAGCAAGCTCCTAGAGCTTGGTATGCAAGGTTGGACAATTATTTGATACAACAAGGATTCAATCAAGGTACCACAAATAGTAAACTTTACTTTAAGGTTGAGAAAGATCAAATCTTGATAGTGGTTGTGTATTTTGATGACATAATTTTTGGAGGCAATGAAGCTATGTGCAAGAAATTTTCATAAGAGATGCAAAAGATTTTGAAATGTATATGTTTGGAGAGATGAATTTCTTCCTTGGGCTACAAATCAATCAAACAAATAAAGGAATATTCATTTCACAATCAAAGTATGTTAAAGAAATGTTGAAGAAGTTTGGAATGGAAGACTCCAAACTAGTATTTACTCCTATGGTTACTGGTTGCAAATTAAGTAAGGATGATGAATCCCATAAGGCTGATTAGAGAAAATATAGATCTATGATTGGTGGACTACTATACCTAATTGATACTAGACCGGATATCATGTGTACAATTTATCTTGTGGCTAGATTTCAAGAAGATCCTAATGAGAAACATGTTGCAATAGTGAAGAGGATATTTAGATATTTGAAGGGAAAGTTTCAGATTATGGCTTGTGGTATCCTAGGGATATTGATTTCACATTGAGTGTTTACACAAATGCATATTGGGTTGGTTGTGTGGATGATAGGAAAATTATGAGTGGTGGTGCATTCTTTCTTGGATGTAGATTGGTATCATGGCTAAGTAAGAAACAAGATTCAGATTTGTTATCTATTACAGAGGTTGAGTACATCACAACATATTTCTACACATAAGTGTTGTGGATGAGGAAAACATTGAAGGATATTAGAGTGGTGTATGAAGAGCCTATTTCTATCTTTTGTGAGAATACAAGTGCAATCAATCTTTCAAAGAACCTAGTGATGCATTCAAGGATAAAGCATATTTCAATCAAATACCACTTTCTAAGAGAGAAGGTTGTGGAGAATGAAGTGAATCTTGAATATGTACCTACAAAGGATCATATTGTTGATATATTGAAATGAAGGATTTTGGTACCCAAATCCTTCTTTGCTCTTTTAGGTTTTTTCACCTAAAAGGGGAAAGATGGACCAAAATGCACAATGTTTCAATCAAGATTAATGTAAGGATGGATGGGATATTGATGTGAAGTATGTGTGAATGTTCTTGAATGCTTACAAATGCAAATAAATGAATGCAAACTAATCTAATGCAAGATGCTGAAAAACACAGTGTTGATTATAAATATGAACTAGAAACCTAGACAAATGAAAACAAAAGTTGATGAAACTGAACAAAGTGCACCTGGAGGCAGATTACTATTGCTAGAAGGTTCTAGAAGTTACTGTCTATGTCCACTGGGACTGATTCACCATGCATGGAAAATCAATCCTGCTTCTAATGAAAAGTCCAGAAAATAGGTTTCTGACTGTCGGGAGCTAAATTCTGAAAAAAACCAATTTTCAGGCCTACATATGGGACTCATTCACCATGGGTGGTGAATTAATCCACCTATAGGAATCAACAAATTTAGGAGTTGATTTTTTGGAGCTAGATATCTGCAATTGTGCTTCCTACAGGTGTCCACTTATGAAATTGTCAGATTTGGGTCTGAAAGTGACTTTTTGTTGATTCTTTGACTTGTTGAATGAAGAGAGGGATTTAACAACCTTGCAACTTGATCTTCAATGATTTCTAAGCTTCCAAAGAACCTAAATATGCAAACACACAAGAAGAGAAAGAGAAATGTTGATTGTTAAGGCATGGGGGTTTGCCTTGGTCAAACCCCATTTAGGTAATTAAACCAAAATGATGAAAGAAAGGAATGAAACATGCAACAATGGAATAAATTACCTTGCCATGATGATTGATCTTGAAATTTTGCAACAAAACATGTAGAATATTCCATTGAATGTCTTAGGAAGCTAAATTGATGTCTTGCAATGTGAAAGCCCTATCTTGCTTGATGAATAAATGATGTGAATGAGATTAAGAGATGAATGAGAGATTATAGATTAGAAGATAAGAGATATAAAAATGAGGTGTAAATAACATATTTATACACACTTGTTCCTTAGTTACCTATTCATACCTCATCACAGGCCAACATCAAGTGCTTTTGAATAAAATCCCAAAAGGAAATTTAAAATATTTTGAATTTGGGGCCAAGGGGGACTCATTTTCCACCCATGGCGAATGGGTCCCACCTAGGACTTGAAAATGTGTGTCGGGAAATATGTTGTATTTAATGTTGTTTATCGGGATAATACTATAAAATGCACTTAATTAAGCATATGATAGCATAAAGGGGCCAAATAAAGCATGAAAAAGGGATAAATAGTGAAGATGTGCCTAGAAAAGCATGAAATATTGTTACATATATTTACTAAGGCTCTTCCTAAGGATATTTTGAGTATCTTTGGGAGAAGTGGGTTATTGCCCCTCCTTTGAACTAGACGCATATGGAGATGCATCAGTCTAGTGGATCTATGGATTCATTCTCTGTTTGGACCAATGTTGGTGGCTACCTCTTAGGGGGGAGTAGATAGTGACATTCTTGCAATATGGAGTGAGTTTTGTCATTTTGCAGAGGTTGCTGATTTGGTTGGTGTATAGTCCCAAGGGGGAGTGTTCAGAGCAATAGCAAGTATCTTGGTTCAATTTCAAAGGGGGAGATATTGCAAGATGGTGTGTCCCTTGGTCTTCCTTGTGTAACATGATGCTTAGGTTTGTGACATGGCTTAACCACCTCTTATGGATCTTGTATAAATCTAGCGGTTGTATTGGGAATTAACAAGTCAACCTTTTGGTGCAACGAAAACCACCAATGTAACAGGAGAACAATGCAAAAAAAATTATCTATTACCATTGATTTCAAAGGGGGAGAGAGAGTCATGGGAAAAATTCTATTAATATAGGGGGAGATTGAAGCATGTGAAAAATAAAAAGTTGAAAGGAGGAGAGATAATCATGAGAAAAAGTCTATCTATAAAGGGAGAGAGAATCTTGTAAGGAGGAGAGAGTGTAGGAATGTTGTGTAGGTTGTCTAATAAAAAAAAGAGTGTGTATGTTATCTTTGATGGTTTTTCACATATTGTGTTGCCATCAATGACAAAGGGGGAGATTGTTGCAAGTATGAAGGTTTTTTCATTGATGTCAACAAGCTTGTGTTGTCATTTGTGTCAATTGTGTAGTGGTTGAGAGAGATTGTTTCTTTGATTAGTTGCATTATGTTATCATTAGTCAAGTTATTGGTGTTAAACTCTGGTGTTTCTTTGATAATATTTTGGTTATGGTTGTGGTAGTGATAAAGATGTTTAGGATATTGAGAAAATTGATAAAAAGAGGAAACATGGTATTGTAGAGGTCTTTTGGTTTTGCTCCACATTTATTTTTGGTTGAAGATATACTTGTGTGGTTTGGATATGTTGGTTAGAGATGTTCAAAGTTTCTATATCTAGAATTTGGGCTTCTAGATCAATGTGCAAAAGAAGTTATGTTCACCAATGTGTGAATTGGATTTGTAGTGTTGCTTACAAAGGTGTCTGAGATATTTTTTTGCTTTGTGTTTCTTCGTAGTTGTGCTTTAGCACTTTTAGTTCTAAAGGTGAGTTTATGGTGTTGATAGCTTACCTCATTCAAGTAGGTTTGAGGTTTTACACTCCAAAAGATTTTTTTTAGAGTTAAAGTGTTTGGAAATGTAGTTTGAGTGTACTGGGCTTGTATATTCTGAAGGTGTGAGTTGGTGCAAAGAATTTTTTGGATCTCAGGTGGTTTGTGGATTATTCTAGATTTTTTAGAAGTGTGGTGTGTGGTTCTCAAGTCACCCTTGGATTTGAGGAAGCACGTACTTCAAATTTTAATGGTGTTTGAATGGGTAACAGTCGACCTAGTTTTTACACTACATTCAAAGATGTTTAAGTATTGATGAAGGTGTAGCACGACATGTGAGTGTTGATTTGGTTCCCAATTAAGTTTTGTATTCATTCACTTTCATTCCTATCCATCGCGTGAATGCTTACATCTAACCTATTTTTTATATTTGTAAAGTGTAAATTGTGTGTAGCCAACTTGAATATGCTTTTCAAGTTGTGGATGGTATAAATGCAAGGTGAGTTGATGCAAGATGGAGTGTGGAATAGAATTGAGTGTTGTGATACAAAATTAAGTGTAGAGATGTAAAAATGCAGTGTGAGCTATAATTCAAGATTGTTGAATGTAGTGAGTTGAAGGCATCTTGATCTCTTGAGAGTTGTGGTGTTGTTGGAGCTATTGTGGTGGATTTTATTTTGCATTGAGATCATGTTCTTTATGTAACATTCTATCTTCTTTCTTCTTTCTATTCTGGAAGTGATGCCTTTTGGATAGTGTGTCCTATTCTGGCAATGAGCCTTTTTGTACCAGTTTTGTAAGTACTTATATTGTGAGCTAATCCTCATCATGGATTTTCCCTCCTAGGTTTTTCCACGTAAATTAGGTGTTCTCTTGTGTATAGTTTTTCTGTTTCAATTTCTATTATCTGCATTTCATGTTTAAATATTATAACAAATTAAGGGTTTAATGAATGCATGTGAATCTGATTACTGTTGATGGTTTTGATTTTTTAATTGGATACAACTAATTCACCCACCATCTCAGTTATATTTATCATTCAACACCTTGAACATCCAACAAGACTTCTAGACACTTCTTCCATACTCTCATGCCACTAACATCTACTGCAACCCAAGTAGGAACATAACACTTCATCCCAAAAGCACAAAATGCACAACCATGAGATACAACATTAATAGATCAACTTGCAAACCCCTTCAACACATGAAATTAGAACTGAGACATTGCACAAGCACTAATAGCACTTTCACTAAGTTACAAGAGTAGAGACATTGATGCATAGTAATGTGGAGTATTTTCTAAACTAGTCTAGACAACCAACACCACTACCAACCTTCTGTGAATTATAGAAACCTCCTCAACAACACTGGTGACCTACAAATATAGGAATGAAACATCCATAGAACAAAAAATTTAAATCCCAAAACACAAGACCTTATCTACAATAGTGGAGGAAGGCAGAGCATTCTCCAAAATAGTCTTCATAATAACTTCCAGAAATAGAACCTTTCAACAACTTGTGGAGACCATAACTTTCTTTCAGCAACATAGGAACAATAGGAGAGAGAATACAACATACTATAGATCATCAAAAAAATCTCTCCACCATTAGCATCAATTCTAATCCTCATCTTAATATATCATTATGAAATCAACTCTGTTGACATCAACCATACTCAATACTTCTTTCATTATCATCAGAAAAGGCATGACATCTAATCATGAACTTTAGCAACACCATCATACAACAATGTTAGCCCAAATTGAATGTTTTTAACAATGATAACCATTTTCGAGCAACAAACACTGCCACAATTTCACCAAGTATTGACATCAGGGACATTAAATGCCAACAATCTCACAAAAATATTTAACAATCTCACCAAGTGTTGACATCAGTGATAACTAACAATCAGTTTTGACATCAATGATATCCACTTCCAACAATCTACCCTTTTGGCACTGATGGAAACACACACCTACTTACTCTCCCCCTTTGACATCAAGGACAAAGAGCCTCACACACTTACACAAAACAACAACACATACTTTGACTTCAAATTGCAAAGGGAAAAATGTATTCAATTGAAATAGCAGCACATACTCCCCCTTTGACCAACACTTCTTCTCAACATTGCATAACTCTCCAAATACCATCTTACTATCAACTTCCCCTGAGGGGTAGCACACATCGATCTAGGAGAACAATGACATGAAATTATCCCCCTGGATAGATGCACCATCTATTCATCTAGTTAGAGCAAGGAGGGGGAAATAACCCCTAACTTCTATCAAAGATACTCAAAAGTATCCTTTGAAAGTGCCTTTGTGAAGATATCTACAATCTAATCCTTAGTGGGCACATACTCCACTCTAACTTCATGCTCTACAACCTTCTCTCTCATAAAGTGATATTGGATAGAAATGTGTTTAGTTCTTGAATACATTATCGGATTCCTGGAAATATTAATTGCACTAGTATTATCACATAATATACAAATAGGTTCATCATAAACCTCCATTGCATCCTTCAAAGTCTACTTCATCCAAAGAACCTGGGTGCAACAAGATGTTGCAATAATGTATTCAGCTTTTGTTGTGGAAAAAGAGATTGAGTCTTGTTTCTTACTAAACCAAGAGACCAATTTGTCTCCTAGGAAAAATTCACTTCCGCTTGTACTTCTCCAATCATCCACACATCTTTCCCAATTAGCATTAGTATAAGCATTTAGAGAAAAATGATTGTCCTTATTATACCACAAACCACAATTCAAAGTTCCTTTCAAGTATTTGAAAATTCTTTTCACTACCTTCTCATGAGATTTCTTAGGATCTTCTTGAAATCTAGCAACCAAACATACTGCATGCATGATATTAGGTCTATAAGTAGTTAAGTACAATAAACCTCCAATCATAGACCTATATAGAATCTGATCAACTTTCAAAGACTCATCAGATTTTCTCAAGTGACAACTAGTCACCATAGGGGTACCTACTACTTTGGAATCCTCCATGCCAAACTTCTTCAACATCTCATTTACATACTTAGCCTAAGAAATAAAGATACCACCATATTGATGAACAATTTAAAGCCTAAGGAAGAAAGAAAACTCACCAATCATAGAAATTTCAAATTCTTTCTACATATCTTGTGTAAACATCTTACACATATCATCATCTCCACCAAAGATGATGCCATCAACATATACAACCACAATCAACAACTTGTCTTCCTAAAACTTAATGTAAATATTGCTATTTGTGGTACCTTTCTTGAAACCTTGTTGAATTAAATAGTTATCAAACCAAGCATACCAAGCTCTAGGAGCTTGCTTGAGACCATACAAAGCTTTCTTGACTCTACACACCATGTCTAGATCTTCTAATAACTAGAAACCATTTGGTTTCTCAATATATACTTCTTCCTCTATTTCAAAATTCAAGAAGGTATACTTGAAATCCATATGATAGACTTTGAAGTTCTTATGAGTAGAAGAGATAAGAAACATCCTTATTGCCTCCTAGCTACTAGAGCAAAAGTCTCCTCAAAATCAATACCCTCAACTCATGAATAACCCTTGTAGACTAGTCTGGCCTTATTTATCACAACTTCACCATCTTCATTCAGCTTGTTCTAAAACATTCACTTAGTTCCAATCACATTCTTATTAGTTGGTTTGGAAACCAATTCCTAAGTTTGATTCTTTTCTATCTAATCCAATTATTCTTCCATTTCCTTTACCCAACCATCATCTTTGCTAGAATTTGCAAAGTTCTTGGGCTCAACCTTTAATAGTAAACACAAATTTACTTGCTCACTTTCTCTTGCAAGTTGTATCCTAATTATCACTCCTTCATTATTGTCTCTAACGATATAATCTAATGAATGGTTCCTTTGCACATACTTTGTTGGAGTCTTGGGAGCCTTCACTAGTTTTGATTCCTTTTCTTCTTTCTCTTCTTCTTCTTCTTCTTCAATCCAAGGAGGTATATCAAATCCATAAACCTCTTGTTCTTGTGAGATATGATACAAGTCTTCATATACCTTAACATTTGTGCTTTCAATCATCTTTCCCAACCTCTTGTTGTAACATCTATAAGCCTTGATCCTGGTTGAGTAACCAAGGAATATTCCTTCATCACACCTTGAGTCAAACTTTTAAAGGTCTCCTTCATCTCTTCTGATATAACATTTGCTACCAATTTTTTTGAAGTATCTAATAGTAGGGGGCCTTCCATACCATAGCTCATAAGGGGTCTTAGTGCTATTGACCCTCAACTGCACTTTGTTAAGCAGATAGACAATAGTGTGAACTGCTTCCTTCCAATACATATCTGGTAGATCAACATCTTTCATCATAGCTCTAGCCATCTTTTGGATAGTCCTATTTTTCCTTTTTACAACCCCACTTTACTGAGGGGTCCTAGGATAATACAAATGTCTCCTAATACCATGATCTTCACAAAAAAAATTAAATTAATTTGCAGTAAATTCACCTTTGCTATCTAATCTTAAGAATTTGATCTTAATATCTGTCTCATTCTCTACTTTTTCTTTGAATATTTTAAACTTATTAAAATATTCTGATTTATCTCTTAAGAATGTAACCCAAGTCATTCTAGTCTAATCATCTATAATCAACATAAAATACCTTTCACCTTGTTGAGTCCTTGTTCTTGTAGGTCCACATAGGTTAGTATGAATCAACTCCAATGGAATTGTAGTAGAACATTCCTTGCTTTTGAAACTTGTCCTTGTTTTCTTTCTCATTTGTCATTCTTTGCATAATGTGTTTGCAAGATTGGTTATCTTAGGCATGCCTCTCACAACACAAGATGAATGATCTTCACCAAATTTTCAAAATTGGCGTGTCCCATCCTCTTGTGCCACAACCAACATTCTCCAAACTGAGCCAATAAGAAGATTCTTCCATTAGCCTCCTTTAGATGATATGCATTTCCATTTGTCCTTGTTCCTTCAACAAATAACCTTTTGAACCCTGCTTTCCTAATCTCACAACCATTAACATTAAAAGTAAGATTGTATCCTTTTCTACAAATCTTAATTAAACTTAGAAAATTATGCTTCAAACCCTAGACATAAATAACATCCTTAGTCCTATTATTTCCATCAATTGCTATAGCACTCTTTCCACAAATTTGTGTTGACTCATCACCACCAAATTTAAAAACTCCACCATTAACCTTTTTGAGACTGATGAACCTTCTCTTATCACCAGTCATGTGGTGAGAGAAACCACTGTTGATTACCTAAGAATTATCTTCTTTGTTTGCATGAAAGGTAGTCCACATTTCCATTGATCTTTCATTAATCTTATTAGCCTACAAGGTATCAGACTTCTTACATTCTCTAATATTTCTATTTTTTTCTTTCAAAGCCATGAATAGGGTTTCATCATTTGAATCATTATCCTCATCTTTTGAGGAACAACTAATTTCCTTGGAATAGAGACCTCTTTTAACCTTATCTCTTTTATTAGCATATTTAGATTCTTTATAGGGACATTTAGATGCAAAATGACCAATCCTTCCACAATTGAAACACTTGGAAGGTAACTTACCTTTGTATTTGTTGGTTCCTTTCTTCAATCTTCTTACAATGTTTGCTTCAACTTCATCAAATTCATCATTCTCATCAACAGATTCATCTTCTATCCTTTTGTTTTCTTTGAATTCTACTTCTTTCTTTGGAACATCTTTGTCAAATTCTCTCATTTTAGGAAAGAGATCTCAAAACCTTTTTCAAAATCTCATCTTCTTTTACTTCTCCACCAAGTCCTATGATGCCAGTAACTAATTCATGCACCTAGAGCATATAACTTGCAATGTCTCCATCCTCTGTCATCCTTAAGGTCTCAAATATGCTCTTGAAAATTTGTATCTTAGATTTCTTTAATTTGGTATCTCCTTCATAGATGCTACTAAGTTTCCCCCAAACATCCTTAGCAGAACTATAATTCATCACCTTCAAGAGTTCTGAATCAGCCAACCCACACAAGATAGCATTATTTTCCTTGGCATTATTCTCATACAATTTGATTTTAGTTGGATATGTTGGAGGAGTAGTAGGAGCAATTACATAACCATCTTTGATTGATTGTCATACACCAAAATCTAGAGAGTTTAGATGATCTTCCATTCTCAATTTCTAGAAAGTGTAATTAGTACCATCAAACCTAAGACCCTTGTATGATCCATCATGTACCATATCAGACCTTTATCTCAAGTGGTTAAGCTTCTTTAGAGGAACTTGGCTCTTATACAAATTTTTGAACACACTGGATACTGAGAGGGGGGGTCAATATCAACAAAAACCCCTTTACAACTTAAAATATTCAACACACATCAAACTTCAAACCAAAAATTTTAAATAGATAAACAACAATGAAGGATTTAGTAGTTTAACTCCTTAACAAGATCAAGAACCCTCAACAATGAAAGATACAACAATTCTATCCTTAACCAGATCAGCAACAATGAAAGTGAAACAAGAAACACACATCCACAAGATAACACCAGATTTATGTGGAAAACCCAAGGGAAAAGCCACAATGAGATTTAACTCACAATATAGCTCACTACTTTAAAAATTACAATTAGGCTCACTACCAAGGACTTGCAGGCTAAGGTGCACAACCTTAGGGAAAAATACAAGGGACTTGGAGACCTAAAGCACACACAACTTTAGAGGCAAGATACAACGACCTAATGAGAATCACTATCTTAGAGTAGGATACAAGAATTTTATGGAAAATTACAATATTTGTCAATGCAAAACTCTACTGACTAAGGAATTATAGAAAATCTGATCTTTCTTTTGCACACCTTAGCACTATCTCTATTGTATATTCAATACATTCCACATTCACACACCTTCATACTTGTACACACATCTTGCATCTAAAATGTTCTTGCATTTATATCCACTGCAAGACCTCAAAACATCAATTAGGTCAACTAGGAAAGAATACAACCAATGATTTCACCAAGTCGGCTACAACAACCTACTACAGTCTTATCTCGAGGATAGAGAGGACCAAAAAAATACTATTACATCTTCCAATGTGAACCAAAACAATTCACATGTTGGTGTGCATCAACCCAAATCAACAAGGAAAACTATAGATGAAACATGAAGCACATAAACAGTTGGCCTAAAAACATAGTTCTAATTGGGTTAACAAAATTTGGTTCTAACCAAGATAGTTCAAGTCTCAAATACATCTTAACACACATTCATATGTTTGTACAAACCATCAAGAACATAACACAATCAAAATGACAAGTTGTTAGCCAAATATCCATAAATGACCTAGAAGACCAACTCAAACACAGTGCAAAACCAAAAGAGATCAACCACTAATATGCAAATCACAAAGATATGTTCCTTGAACATCCAACAATGCTTCCAAATACTTCTTTCATACTTTCATGCCACTAACAACTACCACAACCCAAGCAAGAACAAAACACTTCATCCTAGAAGCACATAATGAAATACCATGAGATATAACATTAACAGATCAACTTGTGAACCACTTCAGCACATGGAATTGGAATAGAGATACTACATAAGCACTAATAACACATTCACTAAGCTGCAAGAGCAGAGACAACAATGCAGAGAAATATGGAGAAATGTGGAGCATTTTCCATACTAGTATCGACAACCAACAACACTACCAACCTTCTACGAATTATAGAAACCTCCTCAGCAACACTGGTGATCTACAAAGATAGGAATGCAACATCCACAAAACACAAACTTCAAATCTCAAACTGCAAGATCATATATACTACAATGGAGGAATGTAGAGCATTCTCCAAAATAGTCTTCACACCAACTTCTAGAAATAAAACCTTTCAATAATTTGCAGAGCCTAGAACTTTCTTTCAACAACATAGGAAAAACAAGAGAGAGCATAAAACATATTGTAGATTATCAACAACATCTCTCCAACATCAGCATCACTTCTAATCCTCATCTTAACATATCATTATGAAATCAACTCTGCTGACACCAACCATACTCAATACTTTTTTTTATTATCATCAGACAAGGCATGACATCTAACCATGAACTTCAACAACACCATCATACAACAATTTTAGACTAAATTTAATGTTTTCAACAATGACAACCACTACCAAGCAACAAACACTACCACAATTACACCAAGTATTGACATCAGGGACATCAAATGCCAAAAATATCACAAACATATTTAACAATCTCACCAAGTGTTGACATCAATGACAACCACTGAATTATCACTTAAGTTCTAGGAACTTGGCTTCTCTTAGGACATTTTTCAAACCCTTAGTGTAGTGAAAACCTTCTTCGTAACACATTTCTTTGCCTCTAGTGCATAGCAAGAATGCACCAAGTAGTTTTTATACAATGGGGACACATGGAATTATTATATTACAGCACTTCGCTCCTTTAGGACACGTTTTCATGAAGGGAGTGCATAGTAAGAATGCGTCAGGACAAGATAAACAACATAAATAAAGTGGTGGCCCCTGATTGCAATGTGAAGTTCATTAAGAGTGCATTTTATTAAGTTGAGTGTATTGCAAAACTATGCTAGGTGGGTCTCATAAGATTATAACATGTTTCATGATCTAATCATAGCGTGCTTCCTCTTTCGAGTGCAATTTTGTTCACAGAGAACATAGTGAAAATGTGTTAGGTTTGCTTTATCACGGTGAAGAGAGGTGTCACAATGCTATTGCATCACATTTTTGGTTCTTCAATGCAAAAGGAAATTGTGGTAGGATGGAACCATTAAGAAATCAACACTTGTCTTTTCATGATTTTAGTGCTCAAACTCTTTAGAGCACATTTTTATGAATGAAGTGCTTAGTAAAAATGTGTCAGATGGAGATGAGTAAGAGAGGGGCAGGTGTCGACTTCTAATTATAATGCATGTCTTCTTCACAATACATTTTTGAACTCATGGTGCAAAAGGAAATCACATCAAGTGATGGTTAACAAAATGGGACACATTTTTGTCCCTAATTATAACACTTTATCTCTTCACAACGTGTTTCTTTTCAAGAAGCACATAGTGAAAAGGTGTTGAGAAGATGATGTCACCAATGGACATTTGGCATTCCTTCATTACAGTGCATGGTTCTTGTGGAGCGTGGCTTTGGACCATCAACACATAAATAAATTATACTTGGTGATAGTTACAAAGATGTTGACATATTTTAGCACAAAGCTTCTAAGCAGTGTAATTTTAAGTGTTCAATGCAAAACTAAATGCACTAAGGGTAACAAGAAATAAGCGAGACACGTCAATTCTAGGCTTCAACATAAAGGTCTTTCACAACGTATTTTCATGAAACATGATTCAAATGGAATTTGTGGTGTGTTGAGGATGTGCACTAACCATTGATATTATTTAAAGGTGCCCAGATCATTAGCTAAAATTAAAATAGGAATGGGTAGTTGATTGATGATTAGTTTCATTTGTGTGAACCATTACTCAACAAATATGGCTCAACTATTGATTTTGAAGGTAATAAAACAAAATTATTTTATTTCTTGTCACAATTATAAGTGCACTCAATATTTTTGAAGAATAGAGCTCTCTAAAGGTGAATTGCAAGAAAGAAAAGCTAGGGTTTTTAGGTGATTTCATAGGCAAGTCATCTAATCATTTGTAACCATAAAATTGTCTCTAAATTATCAAAAAGGATTATATAAGAAAGGGTTTTTAGGTTGATTGTGTGAATTTTTGAAAAGAAAAAGGAAAAAACCTAGGAGTTACAGAGATTGTGTGCAAACCCTAGGAAATTTAAAACCCTAAAAATGAGTGAATCTGGTATTAAATCGAAAGGAACTAAGAGGTTTATGGAGGATTATTTAATGAAACAATTACTTGGATCCACTAAGAGAGTGAAGAACACTCAAGGCACAAGGGTATTGATAGATATCTTACAGGATTTGGTTGCACAAATAAATGATGTTGTTATCCCACAATGTGGTTGCACATGTTGATGTGCCAAATTGACATACAACATGCAGGTAAGATAAAAGTAAAAAAATCTCACCTCTCCTAAAAGATAAAATCAATAATCAAACGAATCACCTCCCAAGGTCTTTGATGTTGGTTCACAATGTTGTTGTTTCACGAAGTGGTCAATACGGTTGTAATGTTCAAGGGGCCTACTGGTTTTGAGCTTCTGGATTGTTGCAAGATCAAACATCTATCTAAACCTACTTTAACCATTGGTTTTAAAGAAATTAAAAAAAGATAGATCAAGGTTTTCAAACTGAAAAGAATGTTGATTCATTCAACTAATCAAACTTGTTTCCTTCCAAGGAATTCCTAAACTAGAACTGCAAAATGAAATTAACCTGTAATTGATACAAAGTTTCATTCATTTACAGTGCATACTTTAACAGTAAATTCCAAATCATCATTCAAACAAAACATAAGATAAAATTTCATTCCTTGAAAGTTTTTCAAATCAAATCATTAACTCAAAATGAATACCATTCTAGAGCATAATATAAAGTAGGTTAAATATGGCTGCTCCTACTATCAATGAAACAAATAAGCAACATTTACAAATCTGGCAAGATCACCAGTGTACAGAAACTCGTGTCTTCAAATTATCTCCATCTATGCTAAGAAAATATGGAAGTTACATCACCTCCTCTTCCTGGAGAACTGTAAAAATGTCTAACTTACTTCAAAACCCTATCTTGCTAACTACTAAATTCACTTTAACATTCGATTTCTCTAGATCTGTCTCTTTCTAACCCTAACTTCTAACCTTTGTTCACCTATCTAACTCCTCTAAAACTTTCTAACAACCCTTTCTACAAATTTTTCTAACCCTTACAAAAGAGGCAAAATGCCATATTTATAAAACACGTCAAATGCGTCGGCCCAGTTTAGGGTTTACAATATGTCGGTTACAGAACATGTCGGCCCTAGAAGAGTTTGAAACAAAGTCAAACATGCATTAAATGCAAGGGCACCGACCAAATTGGCCCAGGATCTTCCACATAACTCGAACCAAAATGTGTGAAGAAGAGGCAAAGTGAAACGATGAGGAAGCGTGACTTTCGATGTAGCTTTGCATTAACTGCTTCCCCCACGTCGCCCATACCTTGCTCCATTCTGGCCCTCATCATCAAGAACGTCCTCTACAAGCCATTCACAAGTGGCATAGGCAAAACCATAGTTCGCCATTCAAAAGCATTGATATCATTCTTCAGATATGTCCCAGTCTCTCTTGCTAGATTGATATTCATTAATGATCACACTATAGGTTGCCGCATCATCTAGCTAGTGTCCAGTTACTTTATCTTTCATTGACTGGAGAGTAAAAATCCCACCACCACTTCCTCAATCGTTCTAGACTAAGATGCCTTGGTTCATCAACAATATCGTTCATTGCCACAATATGCTCCTTGATTCGAATCACTAAACCTAGCATTGCTTCCCTCGTGCCACTTTCATCAGCTCACAGATCTCAGATACCTATAGAATGCACAAGATGGTAGCTTTATACTGCTTGGGAATTTAGAGTCCTCACGAAATTTCCGCATAGAAAGATTTTCCCGAGCTACGTTCTTTCGGAGAATCCGCCATTGTCCGGATTTTTTGAACCTCCATATTCTTCAACAACAGTCTTCAATGATGTAGACCTCCTCATGTATTGGTGTCTGAAACCTCAGACTAGACTAAGGCTACCTCACTCTCAAGGAATCCTACTCTTTACGTATAGCTTTATTCCTTTTTCCTTAGTGATGGAAGATCCCTCTATGTCTCTCTTAGCCTTTCCAGTCGCTGCCTTGCTAGACTCAGCCTACATTCATCAAACACCAATGTGAGAATCCAATTGTTGACAACATTTCATCAAAGTGTTTGCTTAAAATCATGATAAAACCATTAAATTAGCCATTAAGCATCAACATTGAGAATTTTGGGATTTCAAGCCAACCCGAGAAAAACCAACCTGGGAGGAATTTCAGAAAATTCTGAACTAGGTGGATTCTCCCAATGAGGCACCAATATCAACAATATATGAACAAAAGAATGAATGAATCAGTGAAATTCATCAAGCTAAAGCAAGATATGTTTAAGAATTCATCATTAGATTCATCAACTTTATCCAATTTCTTAAATTCCATAAAGCATAGCAGAGGAATCAAAAAAATCCGACCGGGCCAGAATTTTGCGGATGACCCAAAACTCCGAACTCAGAGCACTCTTTCAGGAAGATGAAGGAATCCAGGAAAATACGTCTGGGCAGAAAAATCCTGAGGTCGATAGAAAACCCGAACACTGGCCACAACTTCGCTCAAATTGACCAAAGGTCACAAATTTGAGGACCCTGGGAACAGAAATCGTTTAACATGAGCCTCCTACAAATCCTCTTCAAATCCTAGGCTCAATCGAAAGCAAAACAAGATGAGATGGCGATGCCCAAGGCATGAAACCCTAGATTTTAATCATGAACACACAGGGCAAGCCATGAAATGCCCAAACACACAAGAATCTGAACTCCAAGCAAGACAATAACGTTTTAAAGCGCAACAAGATGAACATCTCAACTCAAGATAACGCAAATGATAAAGCAAAATGACATAAAGCTCCAAAAATTGACCAAACTCAGAAATCCGACGGCCAGGCAAAAATCCAGAAAAATCCGACCCAGGCAAAATTCCATGAAGGCCAGAAATTTTTGAACTATAGTGTAAAACAGTTCGAGCCAGAATTTGAGTGCAATTTGGGAAAATCTGGATGGGGCGGACAATCCTAAACTGGCTTAAAAACCTAAACAACAACATTGAAACTGAAGTTTGAAATAAAACTGGGAAAATCTGGATAGACCGGAAAATCCTGAACCAGGGTAAAAACCCAAACTTCCCCCAAAACATAAGATTTTCAATATGCAACTTGGGGAAAACAATTGGGCAAGCAAGATAAACATATTAAGCACATGCCAAGGCCAAGCAAAACCTCAAAATAGAAAGGGGAAAAACACAAAGAGCGAAAGCAAAAGAGGGTCCCATTTTAGTCAAATTTAAAATGGGGTGGTTATGCAAGGGATAACAATTGGCAACTTGGCTAGGAAAATGGTTTAACCATTTTCAGAAAACTGAGGGATTCAATTACCCAGAACTCCTGGTTTATGGACATCACAATTCTAGTTAGGTTAGTTTCAATAAACAAGGTTGAGCTAGAATCTCAAGTGTAAATCAACACTGGCTACTCCTAAATCTATGTGTGTGCTTGATGGTGCATCACCCTTTTACAAAATTTTCCTTATCTTTTGAACAATTATGCGCAAGATTTGAACTACTTGAGTTGATTCCCTTTAACTGTTTTGCAATGATATCTTGGGCATTGCTCCGCTGCCAGTCAAGTGTCCATAGCTCCGATGGAGATACCTCTAGTTTTCTCACAACATTGCTCTACTGCCAGCCAGACGTCTATAGCCCCGGTAGTGATACTGGAATCACCCATTCAGTATTGAGTTTTCTTTTCTTTTCTTCTTCTTTTTTTATTTCTTCTCAATATGTCAGATGTCAAACATCTGTACTGGGTTGAAAACTACCATGGACCTCATAACAACATCTGGGGAATCATATTTTTCACTCAAATCTTGCAACACCATCATCCTAAGACAAATATACCATTAAAAAAGATGTTTCTGATGATTTGTGACAGATTCAATCATAGCTAGTGAAGATTGCTTACTTTACACCTTGTTCTCCATGACTTTCCACAACTCTCATTGACAATGGACATAAAACAATGAATTTAGAACAAAATCATCCAATCAGAAAACCAAAAAATATCTAAACCAATTTCTTTCCTAGTAACCAAAGTATACTTCAGATAACAACCCCCTTACTCAATTGAATAAAATGAAGGCCCCCACAAAAAAAGAACAAGGAAAAGACAAAATGAATGAAACAACAAATTATTTACATATATACAACCCAACAAAATACCAGACCTTTTACGACCCAAAATAATGTTTGAGAAATTGTCCATTAACAAGCAATGGAACAGGTTCTCCTATTAAACTACTTAGCCAGAAAGCATTTTCTCATAGGATTTCAGTAATTTGATAGGAACCCAACCAAAGCTTATCAAAATTTTGGTGGTCACCCTTCTTTTCATTGGCTTTATCCCACAGTAAGACAAGGTCTGATATCCTAAAAGCCTTGATTTTGGCTCTTTTGTGAAACCAACATTTGACAACAACCTGGTGCCTAAAGAATTGCTGCAAAGCAACATCTCTTTGCTCTTCTAATTTCAGCAAGCCAGCTAACCTTACTTCAATCCTATCATCACTAGAGTAAAATTCCTGCATAAATTTTAGGACAGGTATTTGCAAGTGAATAGGGAACACAGGCTCTTGGCCATACACTAATTTAAATGGTGAAGTATTTAACACAGCCTTGATTCTAATCCTATCTACCCATAACACAAATCTTAATTGGGTATGCCAGTCTCTGGGATTGTTCTCTAACAATTTTTTGATTACTCCTAGGAGATTCTTATTAGTTGATTCTACAACTCCATTTCCTTGTGGATAATAGTTTGAATAATACTTTAAAACAATCTTATGATCATAAGCCCATGAAATGAACTTGGCAGAAGAAAAGGCAGGGCCATTGTCAAATACCAGTGCAAAGGGTACTCCAAACTTGGTTGTGATGCATTCAACGAGGAAATTGATTACCACCTCCATTGTGCTATTCTTGCAAGGTATAGCTTCATTCCATCTCGTGCAGTAATCCATGGCAGTCAAAATGAATTTATGTCCTGCAAAAGAATTTGGGTTAATTACCCCAATAAAATCAAGTACCCATTGGGAAAATGGCCTTACCTCATAAACAGGCTACAATGGCATGGCTGGATGCCGCTCTCTTGATGCAGAAGTTTGACATATATGACATTTCATTACATGTTGGTGGGCATCCTTAAACACACATGGCCAATAATAACCAGATCCGAGGATCTTATGTGCTAAAGAATCTGCAGAACCATGACCTGTGCCATGTTTCCCATGAAATACAACAATTGCGTGCTTAGCTTCTCGTTGATCAAGGCATCGTAGATCAACCCCCTCAAAATTATTTATGTATAACAATCCTCCTTTGAGCATATAATGGGAGCTTTTCATTCTCAGTGCTCTCCTTTGAGTTGTATTCATTCCCTCTGGGCACTGATTATTGAGCATGAAATAAATAATATCGGCATACCAAGAGTCATTAGAAAAGGATTGTGTTGTGTACTACTGACAAGTAATGTTCTTACCAACATCTACCATTGCTTTAGATAGGCCTTGACCTCAAACGAGTTTCATAAGGTGAATCTCTAGATCGAACTCCTGCAAAATAGCGATCCATTTCCCCCTTCGTTCTCCCAACTTGCTCTACATAAGTAGAGACTTCACAGCAGCATCAAGAACCACAACAATGATCTGACTTCGGAGGATATAATGCATGAACTTCTTGACAGCTCTAACCAATGCAAAATCTTGTTTCTCAAGAGGAGGGTACTTGACTTCAACATTCTTAAACAAAGAGCTGATGAAGGCAATTGGCCTTTCATCCCCCTCCTCTCTTTGTTGTGTCAGGATAGCTACACATGAGTGTTCAGAAGCAAAAGAATAAATATAAAATGGCTTCAAGTAGTTAGGACTGGTGAGGACCGGTGCCTTTGAAATGGATTGCTTAACCTGAGAAAAAGAAGCCTTCACCTCATTACTCCATTCTATTCTAGCATCTTTCTTCATCATTTCGTTCAAAGGTTTAACAATTTCTGCAAAACCTGTGATAAACTTCCTCACAAAGTTGATATTTTTGAAGAAAGATCTCATCTCCTTCTTACTTCCTAGCATGGTTAACTTTAGAATAGACTCAACTCAGTCTGGATCTATTGATATCCCTCTTTCCGAGATTATGTGTCCCAAAAGTTTCCCTTTAGAAACCCCAAACACACACTTTTTAGGATTCAGAGAAACACCATATTGGATACATCTTTCAAGAAATTTAGCCCATTCTGCAGCATGGTTTAGTCTATCTTTAGAGAATACTATCAGGTCATCCATATAAATGATGACACACTTACCAATCAAATCTTTGAACGCTACGTCCATTGCATGTTGAAAGGTTGCTCCAGCGTTTATCAAACCAAATGGCATCCTCTTGTAAGAAAATGTTCCCCACTTAGTAGTGAAGGTTGTCTTCATTCTGTCTTCATAATTAATGATCACTTGTTTATCCCTAGAATAACCATCTAGGAACAACATCATTTGAAACCCATTGATAGTTTGCAAGACTTCATCTAGAGAAGGGAGTGGGTAGTTGTCCTTTTCCAAAACTCTATTCAGATTCCTGAAATCTGCACATAGCCTGATCTCCCCATTCTTTTTATGAACTGGAACCAAGTTAGCCACCCATGTTGAATGTTGTACAAGGAAGATTAGTCTTGCAGAAAGTAATTTCTAAACTTCCTTAAAGATCAGTGGTTCAATCAGGGCATTGACAGGACGCTATTTCTACCGGAATGGTCTAGCTTCAGGCTTCAAAGGAATAGTATGAGTTATCACAGAAGTATCAAATGTTTTTAGATCATCATACCCCCAAGCTATTGCAGTGATATCTTTCTTCAGTGCCCTCAATATATCTTCTCTAATTTCTTTAGGGTAGGCTTTCCCTATGTAAACATTCCTTTCAGGGCCAGAGTCAGCTAAGTTAACAGTTTCATATTCACCCCCTTATCTTCGGTTGATACCTTTTCCCGAGCCCTTGGATTTGAATCAAAAATTCTTTCTAAGGCCACCATTCCCTTGGGAATGCTATTAATTTTTAAATTGAGGACACCTATATCGCAGTCCTCAGGGTTCCAGTCTCCTTGATCCCTGTCGGACTCATTGATGATTTGTCCTTCAAAAACATCTGAGCTTGCTAGAAAAGCAAGGATAAGTCGATCATCATCGAAGACTTAAAAGTTCCTGACATTATTAGGGAAAGTTAGGGTGGATATCAATTCTACTGAGAATCTCTTGAGCTTGGAGCTTTGCATGGGCTCTAGGGTACTTGCGGCAACAACTAATGAATCAACTATTTGATTCTCCTCTCTAGGGATTAAACTAATCCCAAAAGCATCAAAGTCTTCAATCAAGTTCCACACCTAATTTCTATAAGTTGCTAGCCTTTTATTGTGACATGTGTATTGGCTACATACTTGCTTGATAACCACTTCTGAATCTCCTTTAACCATCAAGGCAGTAACTTTCTTTTGATGTGCGAACATCAATCCCTGAGCTAATGCTTCATATTCTGCTATATTGTTAGTGCATCCAAACTGTAACCTGTAAGAAGCAAAAAATGTTTTCCCTTTTGGGCTGATTAACTCAATTCCAGCACCACACCCTATTTTAGATTTGGGTCCATCAAACATGAGGGTCCATAGCTGATCATGAGCTCGGGTTGATCTCTCTGAGCCTATTGTGGGTGCCTAGATAAGATGAACCATAGGTGGGACCGCTTGATCTTTTGCATCAAATATTGGGAATGGGTGTTCAATAGGTTCATCAGGTACAATATCCAATTCCCACTCAGATATATCATGTAATCCTAGGATATCTTTTTGACAGTTATCTGTATCTTTGATTAACCTGTTGGGTTTTGGTATACTTGTGAGTGCAGGGGTATCAAACAAACCCTAGGGTTGTTCAACACAACTATGTTGGTCCGATATTATGATCGCGGTAAGTTCAGTTTGAGGAGGGACTTCCTCTGAAGGTACATTATCCCTGGTTAACATTATTGCATTTTTGGCTTCAAATGAGAAGTGATCTGAAACGGTCTCAAGGTGACTTGGGCTAGTTTTTTCAGTTTGACAAACATGACTTAGAACACTGATGTAGGGTTGGTAGGTCAATTCTGAATGATTTTGGTAGTGCACCCTGCACCAATTTGGGAGTAGAAGACTCCAAAAATTGATATCTTCCCCTAAGACCAGCTGATCCTATTGCAACTTCCTGATCAATGCTCGCTGGTTTACACTAATCATGGGATCAGGGAATTATTTCATTGACAAATCATTAGAATCAAGAACCAAAAGAGTCAGAATTTCCTCTCTTTTATAAATCCCTATCTCAGTTTCAAAATAAGCTACCTTGTTGGGACAGTCATACTTAGTGATGATATGTTTGAGGTGAGGTTCACTCTCGATCCTAATCTGCATAGGAATTCCTCTCCATGGTAGCCACATATGTGAAAATTCGAGGGAGAGATATCCCCCTATACTCTTCATTAGATCTCTACTCAAAAGCATACCGTAAGTCTCAGAAATGTCTGCTACCTGAATATCCATATTGGTTTGAATCCTAGGGTCAGACCCTACTTGTACAGGTATATTTCTCAATTCTCCAACTACATTAACCTCTATTTTATCAAGTTGGATGACCTTCTTGTTTGTTTGGACAGGATTCAATCCCGATTTCTTGCATACATATAATGGCATAACATTTCTAGAAGCCCCTGAATCTAGCAAACAATTATGCAGATTCTTCCCACAGATTCTCAAACTTAAAAGAGATGGTGGGGTCCCTACCTTGTTTCTGAACAAAGCTATGTTCATGTCTACAATGGGTGCCACCTTGGTTTTCCCTTTTGATTTATCAGCTTATTCCAAAGCTTTCAACACTATATCTCATTGGGAAGGGCACCATTTTAGGATGTCAAAGTATGATAAAGAGGTTTTTTGTTTTTGCATCTCAGAAACAATATCAGATTATGTGTTATAACTTGCATTATATTTGAAAACACCAGATCAATTACCTTTGCTAGGGAAGTTAGGCAGACCCTTTAGTGGAGAAGGTTTGTTATCAATATTTTGATTCGGAGGCACCATGTGGTTAGGTGGTGTTGATGTAGTGAATGGACCCTTATTCTGGTTTCTTAGGAAGTGTCCTCCCTTTGTCTGAAAGGCTTGGGCATCATACACATCTTCCTCTAGTTCATTCTCATTCTGCATTGGGAATGAAGGTTCTTCTTCAAAGAGGTCATAAGCCATTGGTGTATCCACTGAGCCACCTTCTTTATTTGAATTCCCTTGGAATGTTTGGGCATCTACCTGTGCCATCTTCACAACCTTCTCCATTTCAAGACAGTTCACCTCGGAATGAGTTGCAGTATCATGCAGCCTACACCAGTTAGTCATAAAATTGAGGTCAACCACATTTGCAATATGTGGCCTGTCCTCATTAGCTTGATAATTGTGAGAAACCCCACCATTATTTGGCCCTGTGTTCCATTGTATGTTGTTATTAGGCCTATGGTTATATCCTTTATTCTGATTTTGATAGCCTTGGTTAGGGAAGTTTTGGCCTTGATAATTCCTCTGGCTATGATTGTTGTTGTTCTGATAATTACCCTAATTATTATTATTCCGATTAGGGTAATTACCTTGGTTCTAAGAGGGGTTCAGTTTAAGTTGAGCCATGTCATTTGTGACTTGGGACAAAGTTTTCTTTAGGGTCTCCACCTCGTTTGTGAGTTGAACTGTCCTTTCACTCTCGGCATTCTTAGCAACAAGTGGCTGATCGATAGGATTGGGTATTCCAGCTTGATTATGATGACCATGTGGACTGTGATGAGCTTGTGATTGTTGAGAGAAGTCAAGAGCTCCAAAGAATGGAATAGGAGATTGATTATGCAACTCAGACATAGATCCATAATGGGAAGGAGACATCCCTGGGACAATATTGAATAAAGGGGGTGGATTAGGCATCTGATACCCCATAGGAGGAAAACCTCATCCCAAGTTCCCTTGTTGAGAGCTAGTTTGTTGTTGCAGCTTGATGGCTAGATGATAAACCTTAGACAAAGAATCAATATCTATCGGTTGATAAGTCCTTTGTAGGAACAAGCCAAGCAAAGGGTCTATAACTCTAAAATATTCCTGAATGGCACTATTCTCAACGACTAGATAGGGGTCCTGCAATCTCCTATACATTCATTGAAACCTTGTATTAAACAAGGGTAGTGATTCACATGGATCCTTCCTAATGGTAGCAAATTGATGGAACAAAATGGCTAGATCCACATAAACTCTGAACTGATTGATGAAAGCATTCTCTAGATTTTTCTAGCTCAAAATAGAACCTTGTGGAAGATTTAGGTACCAGTTGTACACCATATCCCCTAAGGAATAAGGGAACAACCTACAAACCACATCCTGGTGAGCTATCTGGGCTCTAGTACAAGCATCCTTAAAAGCTTGTATGTGCTCCTCAACACTCCTTGATTCACCATGAATGTATTTGGGACAAAATTTCTCAGGATTCTTAGGCATATCATGAAAGCCTCTAGGAATAGGCCCCAATGGAGAGGGATTATTAACAAAAAATGCCATTGGTGGTGGTGGTGGGGGTTGGGCCAACTGTTAGATGGGTTGAACCAGCTGTAATGGAAATTGAGGTGGATTTGGTGGTGGATTCACAGGTATCAACTGGGGTATTGGTGAAACACTTAGTGGAGTGAGTGGAGCTAACAAGGGTGGTAGAATGATTGCCCCAGTCCTGTGAATCTTGTGTCTCGTTGGGGTCTTGAGTTCTAACAAAGGTGGTGGGTTTTTAGTTGATCAAAGAACTCTATGGGACCTCTCTGGTGAGAAATACCCAATGTTACCCAGTTTGCTCTACCGCCCTCCTTCTAGCACCAGTTTCCTATTGATGTGCCAAATTGACATACAACATGCAAGTAAGATAAAAGTAAAAAATCTCACCTCTCCTGAAAGAGACAATTAGTAATCAAACGAATCACCTCCCAAGGTCTTTGATGTTGGTTCACAACGTTGTTGTTTCATGAAGTGGTCAATATGGCTATAATGTTCAAGGGGCTTGTTGGTTTTGAGCTTTTGGATTGTTGAAAGATCAAACATCTATCTAAACCTACTTTAACCATTGGTTTTAAAGAAATTAAAAAAAGATAGATCAAGGTTTTCAAACTTAAAAGAATGTTGATTCATTCAACTAATCAGACTTGTTTCCTTCCAAGGAATTCCTAAACTAGAACTGCAAAATGAAATTAACCTATAATTGATACAAAGTTTCATTCATTTACAGTGCAAACTTTAACAGTAAATTCCAAATCATCATTTAAACAAAACATAAGATAAAATTTCATTCCTTGAAAGATTTTCAAATCAAATGATTAACCCAAAATGAATACCATTCTAGAGCATAATATAAAGTAGGTTTAAATCTGGCTGCTCCTACTGTCAATGAAATAGATAAGTAGCATTTACAAATCTGAAAAGATCACCAGTGTACAGAAACCCATGTCTTTAAATTATCTCCATCTATGCTAAGAAAATATGGAAGATACATCACCTCCTCTTCCTGGCGAACTATAAAAATGTCTAACTTACTTCAAAACCCTAACTTGCTAACTACTAAATTCGCTTTAACATTCGATTTCTCCAAATCTGTCTCTTTCTAACCCTAACTTCTGACCTTTGTTCACCTGTCTAACTCCTCGAAAACTTTCTAACAACCCTTTCTACAAATTTTTCTAACCCTTACAAAAGAGGCGAAATGCCATATTTATAAAACATGTCAGATGCGTCGACCCATTTTAAGGTTTACAATATGTCAGTTACAGAACACGTTGGCCCTAGAAGAGTTTGAAACAAAGTAAAAAATGCATTAAATGCAAGGGCACTGACCAGATCGGCCCAGGATCTGCTACCAAAACGTGTGAAGAAGAGGCAAAGCGAAATGATGAGGAAGCGTGACTTTCAATGCAACTTTACATTAACTACTTCCCCCACGTCGCCC
Source organism: Sequoia sempervirens (assembly GCA_007258455.2). Classification (NCBI taxonomy): domain Eukaryota; kingdom Viridiplantae; phylum Streptophyta; class Pinopsida; order Cupressales; family Cupressaceae; genus Sequoia; species Sequoia sempervirens. The sequence goes on from VDFB02179234.1 coordinate 95,075,514, forward strand.
ATACCTTGCTCCATTCTGGCCTTTGTCATCAAGAACATCCTCTGCAAGCCATTCGCAAGTGGCATAGGTGAAACCCTAGTTTGCCATTCAAAAGCATTGATATCATTCTTCAGATCTATCCAATCGTATTTTCCTAGTCTCTCTTGTTGGATTGATATTCATTAATGATCACACTGTAGGTCACTGCATCATTCAGCTGATGTCCAATTACTGTATCTTTCATTGACTGGAGAGTAAACATCCCGCCACCACTTCCTCAATCGTTCCAGACTAAGATGCCTTGGTTCATCAACAATATCATTCATTGCCACAATATACTCCTTGATTCAAATCGATAAACCTAAAATTGCTTCCCTCATGCCACTTTCATCAGCTCGTGGATCATACCCATAGAATGCACAAGATGGTGGCTTTATACTATTCGGGGATTTAGAGTCCTCACAGAATTTCTACATAGAAGGATTTTCCCGAGCTACATTCTTTTGGGGAATCTACCATTGTCTGAATTTTCTGAACCTCCATATTCTTCTACGACAGTCTTCAATGATGTAGACCTCCTCATGTATTGGTGTCTAAAACCTTAGACCAGACTGAGGCTACCTCGCTCTCAAGAATCCTACTCTTTACGTATAGCTTTATTCCTTCTGCCTCAATGATGGAGGATCCCTCTATGTCTCTCTTAGCCTTTCTAGTCGCTGCCTTGCTAGACTTAGCCTGCATTCATCAAACACCAATGTGAGAATCCAATTGTTGACAACATTTCATCAAAGTGTTAGCTTAAAATCATGATAAAACCATTAAATTAGCCATTAAGCATCAACACTGAGAAATTCAGGATTTCAAGCCAACCTGGGAAAAACCAGCCTGGGAGGAATTTTGGAAAATTCCAAACCAGGTGGATTCTCCCAATGAGGCACCAATATCAACAATATATGAACAAAAGAATGCATGAATCAATGAAATTCATCAAGCTAAAGAAGATATTTTTAAGCATTCATCATTAGATTCATCAACTTTATCCAATTTCTTAAATTCCACAAAGCATAACAGAGGAATCAAAAAAATCCAACCAGGCCAGAATTCTGCGAATGACCCAAAACTCTAAACTTATAGCACACTTCCGAGAAGATGAAGGAATCTGGGAAAATCTGACCGAGTAGTAAAATCCCGAGGTCGACAGAAAAATTGAACACTGGCCATGACTTCGCTCAAATTGACCAAAGGTCACAAATTTGAGGACCCTGGGCACGGAAATCGTTTAACACGAGCCTCCTACAAATCCTCTTCAAATCCTAGGCTCAATCGAAAGCAAAACAAGATGAGATGGTGATGCCCTAGGCATGAAACCCTAGATTTTAATCATGAATGCACAGGGCAAGCCATGAAATGCCCAAACACACAAGAATCCAAACTCCAAGCAAGACCATAACGTTTTAAAGCGCAACAAGATGAACATCTCAACTCAGGAGAACACAAATGATAAAGAAAAATGGCATAAAGCTCCAAAAATCAACCAAACTCAGAAACCCGATGGCCAGGCGAAAATCCAAAAAAATTCGACCCAGGCAGAATTTTGCGAAGGCCAAAAATTTTTGAACTACAGTGTAAAATAGGCTGAGCCAGACTTCAAGCACAATCCGGGAAAATCCGGATGGGGTGGACAATCCTGAACTGGATCAAAAACCTGAACAACAACATTGAAACTGGAGTTTGAAAGAAAACTGGGAAAATCCAGACGGACCAGAAAATCCTGAACAAGGGTCAAAACCCGAACTTCGCCCAAAACATAAGATTTTCAATATGCAACTTGGGGAAAACACTTGGGAAAGAAAGATAAACATATTAAGCACATGCCAAGGCAAAGCAAAACCTCAAAATTGAAAGGGGAAAAACACAAAGAGCGAAAGAAAAAGAGGGTCCCATTTTAGTCAAATTTAAAATGGGGTGGTTATGCAAGGCATAATAAGACACTTTTTGAATATGGTTATAAATGGAGTAAGCATAATAGTCCCGTGTCAAACCTATGGACCCAAGATTTGGGGAAATTTTTCATCCCAAATGTCTTTGTTAATGTTTACTTAATTACGGATCTTGCACAAGGATATGATGAAAAAGAGAATAATTAGAATTTGAAAGGGATCCCCCTTATTAGAAATTTCTAGGCAACAAATCATTGAGACATTTGGCCAGAATGTGTCTACAAGTGTGACCATTGACTTTGGCTCTCCTAGAAGAGAGTGGGAAAAGGATAAGCGTATTTTAGAGTATTATAGCTTCCACAACATAGAAGAAGAGGCTCTAACCGAAATATGGTAAGATTTACAAAGAATGAAGTTGAGCCTTTTGATTTTGATATTTTTAAAGATTACTTCATCAACACTTATTTTTTCTATTCCAAGTCCTCAAGTAGGACTATAAAATAAAAATTCCAATTTACATGATGATGTTGGCCACTAACATTCAATACATGGATGTTAACAATTTTTTTTATTATTATTCCTTCATTGTTGAGGGAATTCAAATGTAGCTTATAGATTTGAAAGAGCCAAAGGACAGTCTAAATTTTGTAGGGAAATCATGGTCATCTCAAAATGAACATCTAAGATTAGTAGTGACTTCAGTTACTTTCAAAACCATTAATTTTCTTCAAATACTTGTACTACTATGCCACAAAGCAGAAACATGCATAGTTGATTTCCCACATTAACCCTTCTGAGAAAAGCTAACGCAAATACAGTCATTTTCAACAACATGCATTAGATAGATTCAATTTGCAGAATCAACCAATATGAAAGACAAAAGATATGGACACAAAAATTTATGTAGGGAAAACCCTTTCGAGTAGAAAACCCCACACTCCAAAATGATATATCCATTGTATTATTCAGCAACAAATAGAGTTATAATACAATTTTAGGCTCATAGCCTTTACAAGATATTTACATCTTGTTCCTTCCAGAGAATACAGACAACACAACCGTTCAAAATCCTTGCACTAGTACAATACTCTCACACAACATACAATGTAGATACTTCTCCTCCTTCTCTCTACATTTTTTTCTTCTTCCATCATGAAACTCTCACCCGCTTCAATGTTAATGCAACACTCATTTTATCCAATGGTTAAAGGTAGACTAAGAAAACCAATCGATTCCCAATTGTCGATCCAACCATTGATAGGTTCTAGCCAATCATTTTTTTCCATCTCAAAATCCATTACGTCCCACCAAGACATTCTACATAGGTCACTAATTCAGCCATTGTCATATCAGGGAAACCACCTTCATAGTCCCGCTGATGAAGTAACGTCCCACTGATGAAGCCTATGGTCGGTATGTCAAAGGTTTCTGAAACCTCACAACCTACAACATGAGGTTCTAGAGTTTCAACTTCCCACAACCTTGCGACATCACCACAACCCATCAGAGAGACACTCAAAGGTTCCATTCATACCAACATCTACCAATGAACCACTCCATCATTCCATTGGTGGGACAAGCTTCAGTGTCCTGTCAAAGACATAACTTCCCACCTATGAGGATCCAATGCTACATATCATGCTGTCAATATGACAACTCATAGACTCCCACTGATGACATCACCTTCCACCAATAGGTCCTTACCGCCATACAAGTTACTACTCCATCAGACCATTAGGGGGATTTAGAAAAAGGTCTCGTTGATATGAGGAAGTCAAGCTGATAAGAGATAGAAACAAGACTTCAAGGAGTATATCAAGCCAATAATTTGAGGCACAAAACCCAACAAATTTCAAGTGTTATTCTCCCATAATGCATATGATTCTTTATAGTGGGGCTAAGGTGTGGGAAAAATCACTAGATTTAAAAATTTATAATTCATAAGGGAAAATTTTACCTGTCTAAATTTGGACACATGTTTGGTATTCCCATTACAATTCATCTAACTATTTGGTTTTTAAAAATGTTTTTGTACAAGATGTATTAGAAAATATTGGCTTCAATCTAGAAGGTAGAATTTTAGAAAGAATTATTAAGTTCTTCAAGCCATTGCAGTTTGATTTGGAGATGAGATTAATGAAAATTGGGGAGATTGGCATTTACATGCCAATTGTACAATATTCAGGGTGTATGGTACACTAGTTCAACCACATTGCTTCCCCAAGTATGTTACAAATAGGATGGTCTTCATGGAAATAATGTGGTAGTGTAATGAAGCTAATATGGTCCATTTCAAGTTGATTAAGAAGGGATCCTTGATTATTGGAGGCATGAGTTTTTCTCATTTTATTATCACTACCGAAGAGGGGCTAGAAATCTTCCCAACAATGTTGCAAGCCTATGGAATGAAAGTGGACTTCACCAAGAATTTTGATCCTAAGGGGTACATCAGGAAAATGAGGATGGAAAGAGGTAGATCTCAATTCTACCATCAATTTCATGCATCAGATGATGTTATCATAAACCTCAAAATTGATGAAGAGGTAAAGGAGAGGAAGCAACAATGGATCTTCATGGTCCAATCTAATAAAAAGAGAATAAAGAACAATCCCTCCTACAAGATCCCCTTTGTAGATATTGCAAATCACATTGAAGGATGGAGAAGATTTTTGACTGCTTTAAGAGTGACAAATTCTTCAAGAAGAATCCTACTGAGAAAGAGGCTAGAGAAATGGATATTAAACAACCTTTTCAACAAGAAGCCTTGCTAGTAGAATCTTCAGTGCAAGTTGCCCCTAGCCATTCAACACATGTTGGAGTTCAACCATTGGTTGATTACCCAATGAATCTAGAAGAAGGGGAAAGAAAACAAGAAAAATCTATAGGGAACATGTTAGGTGATGAGGATCTTGACCAACATTTCCCTTCCCATCAAGTGAATCAGGGAGATGAGAAGGTTCTTGATGATAAGATTTATGTTAAGTTTTATGATGAAAATTCACTCCCAGATGGTGTTAGAGTATTGTCTTGTAGAAAATTTATGGATGATGATCTTGTTGGCCTTAAAAATTAGCCAAGGATATGATTCTTTATGGGAAACTCAGTTCAAGGGGACCCCTTTGCGCCAAACTGAGTGACCTCCGGATTTTAAAGAAGCCAGCTTCTTCTATATAATGGTTTTTGGAAAGGGAAAAGGAAGCAGATATAATGAAACAAATATTAATCTAAGGCGATGCGCCAAAGCTTTTTGATAGGCACGATAAATCATAGACTCAAGGGCCTGAATGTTACTGATATGTTCCAAAACACCGGAAGCTTAAAGCAATAGCATAAACAGTTCATTCAATTGACATAAAATAGTATCGCATACATTCTTATTGCTAAGAAGAGTCATTAAGACATGATTTAGACCAGCAAGTTTGTGTTCAATATATAGAAGTCTCCTCAAATGAAATGCTTAAGACAATAAAAAGCACAGTTCACAGTTTGATCAAGACATAAAAAGCAGAAAGGCCGAACAATAGGCACAGTCTGAAAGTATCTTGCAAATAAACATGTAAAAGAGGCCTGGCGTCTCTTGCTAAAACCAGTATTCTTCCTGTCAAATCTTGGACCATTTTCCCTCAACAGAGGGAGTATATATAGCCGGAGAGAGCAAAATCCACACTTTGGAGAAGTTATACAACGAATGATTGTCCCTCGTAGCGATGCGAGGATAAGTGTTGAAATGCGTTATGAGAAACATTAGCAGGGCCTGACATCGGTTAGTTGGCAGTTACAGGCGTGCCCTTTTGGAATGATGGCAGGGGTCCCAACCAGGCTTCGAAGCGACGAGTGTCGTCCACCGCCTTAGAGAACCATGGCGAGCAGCAGTCAATGACACCATCCCGCTCGGCCATCTCACAGCTTGCTTTGATAATCGATGTAAAGCACGTGGCAGCAAACCGCGGCCTGAAGATAAACTCCTTCTCCGGTGGCCAGGGAGGCTTGCGAGGTGGCCGCGTGTTGAGGCGGAGGCTGCGCGCACAGCGAGGAAAGAGCCCGCGCATGAAAGGGGGCCCCGAAACTGGCGTGGCGCGTTTAGCGACCCGTGGTGCTCTAGATCCCACTGGAGTTGTTTAAAACCCAGCGAACCCGTGACATGGCCAGTGGAGCCCCACCGAGGGAAATAAAGAAGGCCAATAGAGACCCTTCGCAGCCCACCGCAGCATACTCTACTCCTGCTAGGGAAAGATTGCGCTACACCGCCACGTATAGAGATGTGGGCCCTGCTTCGCATTCCGTGGTAAACATAAAGCAACAGAAAATGAAAAACCCCGCAGGCGTGACACGTGGGCGCTCAGCGCAGCATCGCAAGAGCCAAAAGGGGAGCCGCTTGCCAAAGTTGCGAAGCGAGGGATGCACATCATGAACATGCGAAAAAAAAGGGAACCCGAAGGGAGCTGAGTGGAATATTATTTCAACAGCTTTTGGCGACTAACAGGGGCGTTTCGAATAAGGAACGGAGAACCCAAAAACTCTCTGGTTCTGCAGACCAGAGCCTTCCTCTCTAGGGCAAATGGAGTTAGAGCTTTGAAAGTGCAGCCTGCAAAGGCACCCATTCAATTTCGGATGGCTTTGCCATGCTGCGCAAATTCTCTTGTGCTCCGCGGAGATCAATAGCTTCCTTATGAGGCAGCACCTCTGGCAGGCCAGCGCCTGCTTCTATGTGGAACAGTAGCTGAGAGAGTGGATGAATGATTGCCTCGATATCTGCTGCTGTTGGGGGGCTGCCGAGCTCCTTGAATGCCTCCGGATCGTTCTCCTTCTGCTCAATGATCTCGATAATCTGCGCAGCCGTGGCAATAGTGCCATCCTCAAGAAATGGGGACGGTAATCCCAACCTGCCTAACTCAGAGAAACTCCCTCGAATGCCATCCAGCGCTTTGTTTAGAAAAGCCGCTGCTGCCTTAGTACGCTGGAAAGCGGAGTGGCAATGAATGAACCTATTTGCCGTTTGAGCTGCGTTGTCCCTATCTTCAATACCTGCTCCGGTGAGGATCTCGTCTGAGACCGAGTATAGCTTATTTAACAAGTCCCTCGCCTCAGGAACCTTTTCCAGGATGAAATGCGGGAACTGTTCCATTGTGTCATGGGCCTCCTGATTGAGTTTTAACGCCCTGTCGATGAATCGGAGGGTAGGCTGCAGATTTAGGCAGAAGGCTTTGATTTTCTCCCAGTGAGAAATGTACAATTGCCTGACCAGTGGGATGATATCCGGTTGGGCAGAGGCTGGTAGCAGGGAGGCCTTAAGCGAAGAAATCTCTGCGTCTCGTGAAATGAGAGCTTCGGCAAATTCTGCCTTCTTCTTCTTCTCAGATGTCCACAACGCTTCATAGTTGTTCATTTGTTTCTGCCAATTCTGTTCAGCTCTAGAGTGGTTAGCCGATTGCTCTTCTAATGAAGCTTTCGCTTCTCGGAGCTCATCCTCTAGCTTGGCCTTCGTTTCTCGGAGCTCCTCCTCCAGTCTATTCTTCAAATCTTTGAATTCGGCCTCTTTTCCCTGTATCTTCTGCTGATGCTGATCTTGTAGGCGTTCCATCTCTTCGCCTTTTTCTGCCAGCTTCTGTCTGAACTCAAGGCGGAAGCGTTCAAACTCTTCTTCCATCGATTGTAGGCTCTGTTGCGCCGCTTGGTTTTGATTCTGCAAGTCCTTTAATATGGCTGGGTCGGCTACTCGGGCCTTTGCAATTTCGCCTTGGAGCCTGTTCCTTTCATTCTCTGCTGTTAGCGCCCTTTCTGTCATTCGGGCGATATCCGCATCTAAGGATTTCTCCTTTGCCTCTAGAAAACTTACCCTGTCCTTGGCTGCCTTGAGCTGTTCATCCTTCTTTTTCAACTGGCGACCAGTCTTTAGGAAATTGGAAGTGACCACCCGTTGTGTCTCCTCCATGATTTCGACTTTATCTTGTGGCCGGGCCATCTTCATGTCCAGTCCGACAGCATAAATATCATAGTCCTTTGGTTGCATTTCTCCCTGAGGCTTGTTTGTCCTTGGGTACATAGTTGCAAACTTCAATTCTTGGCGGGCCTCGTCATACGAAGCCTGTACTCTCGGTTCGGCGGGGGCATTGTCATCCTTTGCCCTTCGTCGCCTCATTCTATTTGCGCGAGCCTCCTTCCCACAATCTATCTGTGCAATGAACTCAGCTGGTGATGAAACCAGCCCACCCGCGAAGGGAACACCGGAAGGTAGGGCGTAGGGATAGGTAACTTTCATAGGCGCCGGCATTTGCTTCTTCTGGAGGGTGACAGTTTGCGGGGAAAAGTGTGGCACGTTCCATAGCTTAGCCTGGGGGGTGTCAGCCTGGCTGGATAATTGCAACGGCTGAACCGGAGATTCAGTCGTAAGGCCTGTTGGCCGAGGAAAAAGAGTCGTTGCCTGGGGTTCGGTTTGCTGTGGTGGGAAGGGATCTGTAAGCATCTCGGAAAAAGAGTGGGGGCCGATGGGAGGAATATCTTCGGATAGCGAGGTGAGGAAAGCCTGGGCTGCAGCAGTAGGCGTTAGCATGCCTGGAGGGGTGATTATAAATGGTTGGGCTTGCGAATATTGGGCAAACCCCCCGGAATAAGATGGGCCAGAAACAGAGGGTGGAGGGCTTGGACGAATGGCAGGAGTTGCCAATTGAGCAGGAGCGGACGTGAAAGAATGAGATGCAAGAGAGGAAGGAGCGAAATGTACCTGCTGACTGGTCGGCGGTAGCATTTGGATCGTTTGGGACTCGACCGCAACCTCTGGCATTTGACTAGCAGCGGGTGTTTCCCTTTCGGCCGGTTCATGTGAAACTGTCCCGATAACACTTTCCGTGCGTTGTCTTTTCGCCGGGGGACTCTCACTAACCTCGGCAGTCGGATCTTTCTGCTGGGGTACTAGCCTGACCGGTTTAGCGGCCCATGTGCGCGTAAGTGAACTCCTTGATATATTAAAGCGCACGTTAGTGCCGACATAGGCGGGATGCTCGGGAGCATCACCTTCCTGCGAAGATATCGCCCTCTCTTCCTCCTGTTCATCGGAACCCTCTGCTTCGCTCTTGTTAGCGCTGGAGGTCGGGCTGGGATGGCCTTCATCCCAGTGTCTTTCAAATTCCTGGTCGCCCTTCAATTTATTATAAGGAGCCCTCATCTGCCCTGTTTCTTGGCGGTATCTCCAGAAAGCTTTTATTTTTTCATCGTTCCATTCCTCATCCACTTTCAACTTGTTGAGCATGCTGCGCTCTATCGGAATGTTGTCCCTGGCCACGGCCACTGGAAAGTAGAACTTGTGCCATGGGCCTCTGGTATCCGGCGTAGGGATTTGTGCCAATTCAACCAGATCTTCATCTTTATCAGTCCGGTTATTACGCCGCTTCTCCCAGTATGGTCGGGAAACATGCGTAACTCTCATATGCGGCTCAGGTAGATCATTAAAAGGGTTGTAATCCCACTTATCATTTACTAATACTAGCCCTAAGTGTGCCAGCTTGTCCCCTAGCAGTTGATGAGATCGCTTTTTGACAAGCGTTATTGACTTGAAGCTCTTCGGGCAACTGAAGAATCCCTTCTTTTTGACCCTTTTGCTGCTACAAAACATAAAATCAATGACGCATACCTGCCGGTAAACCTCCAGCGCGAGCACTCTATCGGTGACGCAAGCCGGGAGCAGGAAAGGCCTGTCAATAAAGCCCCTCATTCGAAGGATCGTGAAATCCTTGCCCAGGAACCAGTCGCAAGCGGGGATGTAGCTTTGCAGAAATCCAGTCTGCTCAGTGTTAAGCCGGACGATATCACCCTCTCCGATCAAATCATTCAGGACCGGGGCTATGAAATAGTCCGCGAAGGCATAATAGTCATATGTTGCGGAAAGGTAGGGTGTCCATGTAGATACCGGCTTTCTTTTATTCTGCTCATCAAAAATTGATAGTGGGAAAAATCGGGCGAAGAAATCCGGATTCTGATGCAGGAACATGTGGACCAGGTAGGAAAGAAATCTGAATTTCGTCTCCGCCTGATAATTCTCTATTTGCTGTATCATTTCCTCGACCATGAACTCGGCAAAATCATACCAGAAAGATTCATGTTGCCTGCGAAACTGTATTGCAGGGCCCAGCTGAAAAGCCTCGATCTTTTCATCAGAATCACGGCCGCAAACAAACGCCAGCATGGATATGGGATCCTGAAGGTCGTCGCGGAATGAACCGCGCAACAATGGGATGCTTGGTGACTTAGCGGATGCAATACCCTTCTTTTTAGTCTCCTCTAATAGGAAATCGGAGCCGGTTTTCATCCTTTTCCATATCTTTTCCCCCTTGCTTGGGTGGAAATATTCGATTTTCTCCTTTCTTGTCCTGGGGTCAGGAATGCATAACATATGCCAGATGGCTTCCTGATTGATATGAACCCTTAAATTGCGACCCTCAATGCAGTGGGTTTGTGGATTATAGCATTGAACAGCTGCGTCAACCACCTCCGGGCAATAGTGCACGAATGGGACCATGTATTGTGGCAAACCGCTATACCAGACTCTACTTGCCGTTGCCTTCTCCGCCGCTGGTGCTGATAATCTTGCACAAGCCGCCTCTCTAAGAGACTTAGGGTTCCTAGCAAGCTTTGGATCATAGATATTTGCCCACTTTTCTCCAACCTTTTTAGGGTTATTCCCCTCTTTGGGCTTCTCTAGCTCCTCTGTGTTGGGTCTCCTCACCTTCTGGGGTATACCAGGAGTGGCATATGCTACATCATCGTACACGTAGACCTCGGCAGAAGAACGAATAGCCGAATGCAGTTCCTGGCTAATCCCTTCCTCTGCTGGCTGAGCTGAAGATTCCGCCATCTTTCTTCACGGCAGAACTTGAAGGTTCGCTGGCCTTTGAATACGCTTGCACTGGAAATACAGACAGAAAACACTTCACGCACTCCTTAGCTTTTTGGGAAAAGACTTAGGAACAATAAGCATTATCATGCAATAATAGCAACCTCCCTCAAGGTGGTAGGCGAGCGCGAGCCCTTGCATTTAATTCGGCATGTACCGTTAATTCCACGACTCGTGCAAGATGAGCTGATTGCCTTTTCCGAGGTGGCCGGATTTCATCATTGCTTTTAGGATATCGTGTGATACGCCCTGATTTTTCTTGGAAATTGAGCTTGCAACTGGCCTCCTCGCGTTGTGTTAGCATGTACCGGTAATTAATATCCCAGGCCAGAATGATTACGCCAAGCAAACGATCACCGCCTGAAAGAGATACGAATATCGCCTCGGGCTCTGGGATGTGCTTGAGATTTGACACCATAGCATACGGCCATACGTCCCTTCATCAGCAAGTGCCACCCTTTTAAAGCTCAATTAATTAACTTGATTTAATTAAGCATGCCTTGAGTCGTGCTACCATGCGTGTGCCAGCTCAAAACATGAACAAATGCAGACTCGGCCCTCGAGATTGTAGCCAATATACATTACGTTGCTTACGGCGGATTGGCGTATGTCTTGTCAACTTTCTATAAATAGGCCAGTAGATAGCAAACATATACACTTTGCGTCGAGAAGTGATAGGCAAGTAGAATACTGCTAAGCGAGTCTTTTCATAGGTTAGGTAATAAGCAGCTTTCGGCATACTTAGCAGATTTTAGGAAAAGTCCTAGGAGAGATGGATACTCCCATTCGCCTGACCTCCTTCAAATCACAAACAGCATTTGTAGGTGAAATCTCCACCAGGAGGCTTAAGAGAATGACGAAGAACAAGCACTCGCTGGTTTTAGTAGCCATTAAGTGGGTTCTCGGCAAAGACTGTGTGGAGTATGAAGATAAGTATCGGGTGAACACCGATGTGTGCTCACACTTTGTGGCGTCTATGCTAGACATTTGTGTCCCTCGGCCTCTTGTATTGAAGCTAGTCAAAGAAATCTTCCCGAAGAAGTACCTGAACGGGCTTGGCGAGGTTGTCACACACGCTGCGTATGGAATCGGCCTGCCATCAGCCAGCGACCTACGTCGCTATATTGAAGAAGAAGCTGTCGTGGCTTGGCTACCATTCCTTAGCGGATTCCGCCTGCAGACCCGTGGTCAGCATCAGCAAAGGGTTACCCAGGCTCTTCACTTCCTGTTCAGAAGCTACAACGTGATACCATTCTACGATGTAGAGTGGTATACTGACTTCAAGGACCTGGTGTACCCACCACCGACGACAGCCACGCTTCATGATGCTGCCAGTGCCGCCGAGGAACCTGTTGCTGAGGAAGAAGCGGACGCTGTCTTGAATGCGTCGGTTGCTGCTAGCCACTCCTGCGGATAGATGGTCCTCTTGCCCTGGTGTTTGTTGATGTTACCCCCTTGCTCCGTATCAGCCTGATAAAAGGCCAACGTATATATATATGCTCTTATACTTTGTATATTTTGAAAATCGGCCTTCATGCCATTTTGTAACTCAGAAACATGTATATAAAAATATACGCCTCCTTTTGTTGTGAAATCTTATACTCCTGTTTGCTTCTGCGTGCAATTTTTCTGGGTTTGCCAATTTTGTATGTTTTATCTCTGTTTATGAGCATACTTTTGTGTTTTAAGAACATCGGTGCTTCACCTACCAACGATGATAAGCGAATACATAATAAGTCAATTGGTTTAGCAAAACGATAGGCCAAAAA